>OX638370.1:83832075-85065399 GCA_951812925.1 Calliopum simillimum | reverse complement strand
CATGCACTTCATAGTCTTGATAGTTATGTACTCCACAGCATTTAAACTGAAATAAAGTTAAAAAGACGATAGTACAAAACAGGTATTTCTGCATAATTTAAGTTTTCAATCAAACACTTACCTTCATTTCTACAACATGCATTTGCTTTTCGTCCTTATCCCAAATTGTTTGAATGAGTCCACCCATAGCTTCTAGGAATTCTTCGCGGACAACGACAATAAAAATCATAGCTCCAAGTTGTAATATCAGTATCAAAAAAAGCAATCCAATATACTGAATTTGAGACAAAAAAACACACATTAAAATTACAATATATCGACGGCTTATACATATTAAATACCCTCTATCTGCAATTTTTACAAAAATAAGTCGTTGATAGTAAACCCTCCATTGAATCAAATGTCATGTATGAAATTATTCAAAAACGAAATAATCACTTTCTAAAAGACCTTTTTAACCAAAATTGTAGTATTTCTAATGATTAATATTGTAAACAATTGAAATTGCCGTAGTTCTTTTTGTTCTCCTGAAAAATTTTGTTTTTGCAGATAGAGGGTATTGAATATAAGCCGCCGATATGTATCTTACTAAATACAATTGTTGGTGCGGATGTTTGTCATCGCTTTACGCCTAAGCCACTAAACATATTGAAACCATATTCACATCACATTATTTTTTGTTGCTCCGATTGGTTTTAAAGGAAAATTAGGAGTTTCAGGCTAGGGAGGCTCATAGAAAAAAACACAAAATAGTGTTTTTGTGAATTTTTTGTCATGAGATCACACCAAAACCAGTAAATATATCGAAACGCTAGATTAGTATCATCAAAAATGGGGGATCGAATGATAGGCATTGCAACCCGCACACAAATATTAGATGCAAAAAAAAATAAAAAATACTTAAAACGCTATGTCTCCACACCTTTGGCAGGTATCAATTCGAAATTTGGTGCATTGATGTATATATTTAGTCTCTAGCAAGAGCTGTACACAAAATAGAGAGCATCAAATCAGTGGGAACTACACCCCCCATATAAAAATTCGGAACCGACAGCAGTTATTAAAAATTTGAAGCTATGGTTTTGGACTAGGGGCGGTCCACCCCCACACAAAAAATACTAACCTATAAATATAAAAACTACTGTGTATCTGAAGCATTATCACTCAGAAACTATTCGGCCAATTAAGCTGAAAATTTGGCAGTGAATGTATCCCAGGTATGGAAAGGTTTTAATGCTCTACACGAAGGGGGAAAACATCTATGGCGTACCATCAACAACCCTCAATTGATAGTAGGTGTAAACCATTTCAAAACGATCAAGATTTTTTTGATGGCATTCGATTTGGCTGTAAATTGGCATAAGCAATAGTAGCATAGTGAGAAAAATTACTACCAAATATTTTTTCAAAATTTAAAAAAATGGCGGAGATATGGGACTTTGAAATTCTTAGGTTAGCTTTCTTTGAGAAGCTATAACTTTAGTTGCATTAATACAATTCTCAATTTTATGGTGTCAAATGATTTGGCTTTAAAATAAACATTAGCAAAAGTAATATTTTCTTTTTTTTTATATATAGCTTACACTGAAAAAAATTTTTAAATTAAGTCTCTCAAAATGTATCATTTTTGATATTTTTTATTTTTCTTGTAAAAAAAGCTACAGATGTAACTTACCAGTCCTCCAAAAATTGGAGTGGGCCTGCCAGTGGTTCTCCAGAAAAACAATAAAATGTGGCTTCTACCGCAATTTTTCAATACTACATTTTATTGTTTTTCTGGAGAACCACTGGCAGGCCCACTCCAATTTTTAGTGGACTGGTAAGTTACATCTGTAGATTTTTTTAACAAAAAAATAAAAAACATCAAAAATGACATATTTTGGGAAACTCATTTTAAAATTTTTTTCCAGTGTAAACTATAGGGTAGAGTCCCCCAAGGTGGACACACCTGAATTTTTTTTTGGCATAAGGTGGTAGCACTGTGTGCTTCATGTGTGTATTACAATTTGGTAATACGCAGTTTTCGGTTATGTTATGAAGTTACTCCTCGTGGCATTTTGTCTGCTACAATACCCCGGTCGCAGAAGTTACTCGAAAAGTTTGAAGTTCGATTTAATAAACGAAAACAGTGTTTCCAAAAACGTAAATACCCTTTTAACTTAGCTTACATACCAAACAAACATATTGTAAACAAATTTGCATGATATTGAGGGCCGATAATTTTTTTTGTTTTTTCCAAGTAAATTGCGTTTTTACCTAAGGTGGACACTTACGTTTTTCATCAAAATTTGTGCACAAATACAATATTAAATTATATTTATATGAATGTTAAACGACAAATACAGTTACAGGCGTGTGACTTAAGATTGTGAGTCACACACACTGTGAGTCCAGTGCCGTAGCAACAGTCAGCGGGGCCCCGGGGCGAAAAGTCTATCTATTTCTTGCTAAACGCAGCAATAATAAATAATCAATAATTGATAATGAATAATTAAAAATGAATAATTAATAATGAAGAAACATGAATTTTTGGGGTTTTTTCCAACTTTAGGAGTGAATTTCTCAGGTGTGTCCACCTTGGGGGACCTTTTTTCAATGTGGCCATTTTTGACTATTTTTGAAATGGGTGATAATTTTGGTTATATTGAAGATATCAAAATTCTGTTTCATGGGTTGTTAGCTAATGAGTTAAGGTTTCAGGAAATGTATAATTGTTCAAGATATGTTATGTTGTTTAGATTCTACCGTTGTTTAAAAGATTGGTGTCCACCTTGGGGGACTCACCCCTAAAAAAAAAATATTATTTTTGCTGATTTTTATTTTATAGCCTGTTTTAAGACCAACCATTTGACACTTTAAAATTGGGAATTGGATAAATGCAACTAAAGTTATAGCTTCTCAAAGAAAGCTAACCTAAAATTTTTAAAGTCCCATATCTCCGCAAGTTTTTTCAATTTTAAAAAAATATTTGGTAGTAATTTTTTTCACTATGCTACTATTGCTTATGCCAATTTATAGTTAAATCGGATTCCATGAACAAATTTCTTGATCGTTTTGACATGGTTTACACCAGTAAGTATTATATTGGGACACCTAAAGGTTTTCAAATTTCACCCGAAGACTTCATAGTCAAAAAAAAAATGAATATCTTTGCATACTAGAGAGAAAACCTCTATGTCGCACTATCAAAAAGCCTTAATAAAATGTATCCAATGGAAAAGTGGGTGATGCCACTCCCCCTGAACAAGACAAGGTGAAGCAACGTGCACGGGGAACTGCTAGTAACTATGTTATATTTCCGCATCTATAATAGCTATAGTTATGAAAATGTATAATGGGCGGTTATTTAACTTACGAAACGTCCTGCAAAAAGTGCGGGGACTAAGACAAGGAGTATTGTATCCCCATACAAAAAAAAAAAAAAAAAACTTAAAATATTACATCTTCGCACCCAAAATCACCGCACCACCTACGGGAAAGGGCAGAACAAAGTCTGCCAGGCCAGCTAGTATACTATTAAATATTAATTTTTTAAGAAATACTTACAACCAAAATACACACTTGATGTGACCTAAAGGCACCATAACCGCCAATTGCGGATATGATTATAATAATGGCACCGAGCACATAAATCATCACGCAAAGCATCCCCAGGCTAACTTGATCAGTGAAAGTCTTAAATTCGGAAACTTCATCAGAGATGTCCACGGCAAAGATAATTATCACGACTCCAATTACCTTAAAGTTAAAAGTTTAACAACATTAATTTAAAACGAAATTCACTAACAACAATTCGTGATCGATGAATGGAATATAATGAGGGTATTCCTTAAAACGTGTAAATGCCTAGAAAACCTCGAAAGCTCGTAACATAGTAGTTGTCAAAATCAATACGAACTTTGACAGTTCTACGAGTTTACGAGGTTTTCTAGGCATTTACAAGTTTAAAGGGATACCTTATATGTGTGATGCTTAGAGAGTAATTTTATTGAAAAATCTGTGCATTGCACTCGAAATGTTCGAACGCTTCATTGCAAATTGGCACCCCAGAATGGACCATGTTACCCAAAGTTACGTCCAACATGTGAAAAGAGTAATGTTTATAAATGAAAAAAAAAATGGTTATTTTGTATGGTAATAAATCCGAATTTTATGCCAAATGAATGTTTCATCATCTAAAGAGCTAGAGATTTTTAATTTAGACTCGTCCGCGCCTGTAATGCAATTCCAAAAATATAAATCTTTATGGGCGTGTCAATAGATAACAAGGGCAAGTAGACACTGTCGGTTTGTGTTTTTTTGCTTATGAAGGGCTACTAAAGCATTGAAGTACAAAGTAGGACACGGTGGACTATATCCGCACTGCTCTCTTGCTCGTTCGTTATTCGGACTAAAATTTTCTTTTTACACACTTCTGTTCTTATTTTCCAGTCGAATTTTCATGAACGAACATTCAATTGTCCTCTGCACAGTACGCTGAACTCAAATTAAAAAATTTTACAATTTTCTTCTGGGATTGACTATTCTAAAAATGAGTTATCACCCATTCTGGCTGCTCGGCGATCCATTTTTTTCAAAATGCACTTTAAAAGTTGATTGAATGCTACTGTTTGCAAATACCCTAAGGAGAACATGGACAAATAAAGTCCATTTGGGAAATGCAAAACGCTGATCCCAAAGAGGAATTATCCGTCTGTAAGAAATATGCTGTGACTTGAATTTCTACTGCTGATCAGTCGATTTTTTCCGCCTTGAGAACGTCGAAGCCAATTTTTGTGTATTTTCATTAACTTATTATGAACAAAACGCATGATCCACTAAACCTTCATTCAAACTTTCCCGATATTCTTATTCTTATTTCCAAGATGCAATGTTCTTAAGTTTAAAGTAGGCTGTCAGCCACTATATGCCATATCCAATCTTTATAAAACTGTTTTTGTTTGATTTTTATTTTTCTGTAGCCAATTTTACTGAGCATCAACCATAACGTTTTCGATGAGATATTTAAATTCTAAATATATACATACATATGTATATATTCGCACAACTTACCAAAACACAAAAGTTAAACAGAAATAAAATATTTTTTAAAATCCACCTAAGCGCATCTCGAAAGAAACCCATTTCGTCGTATTTTTACTTTAATCTTTTGGAGATATATATCTTGTTTTTATTAAAAGTCAACAAATTGTTATTTGCTAAATTAACTCGTTTAGGTCACGCGAGAATCTTTACATTTGCGTAAAAATTTTTCGTTCTTAAAGCAAACTTTCAAATTTATTCAAAATAAAATATTTAAAAAAAATTTTGTTTTTAATTGAAAATTCAAAGCAGAGTGTAATTGTATTGAAATGGGAAATAGTCTGTAAAGTAAAGCGTATGTTGAACCGGAAGATGGTTTTTCTAAAAGCTATATCCGGATCTTACGTTGGTTACATTCCAGAAGCTACATAGATCCAAATTACACTTTTTGACAGTATAGTCTTTCTTAAAATTAAAGCTTCATAAAATATACTACGTTTAAAAAATATACACAGAACCAAATCAACAACATAAAAAAGAACAAAAGTAAGAGGATATCTCTATGGTTTTCATCCAAAAAAAAAGTCACATCAAAACCATAGAAAAAATCTTCCTAAAATTTCTGTTGCCATATATGAAAACCTTGTAATATTAAGAAGAATTCTCATAGTTTTGAATACTATTTCTTCTTTATTTTATGAGAAATCTTCTTGAAAACAATAAGACTTTTTCAAATATTACAAGGTTTTCATATAAATGGCAACAGACATTTTAAGAAGATTTTCTCTATGGTTTTGATGTGACTTTCTAAAAGAAATCTTCTTACTTTTGCTCCATTTTACGTTGCCATTATTTGGCTACCAGGCTTTCCGTATGCGTCTTTTATATGTACAATTGGAGCTTTTTCGATGACGACCCGTCATATTTCATTCTGAAAGAATAAGTTGATGGTAAAGATGATTTATATAATTAAAATAAAATTACTTACACTGTCTTTTTTTTAAATGCCTCAGTCCAGCCGTCATTCCCCACGCAAAATAAATAAACACTTACAGCCGTAATTATTAGAATTTTTAAACCGCCGCTATTCTCCGGTTTAGTTAAACCAGGTATAAAAATTTAAATCGAAGTTAAGCCACTGTTGATTTATAAACATTTTTCACTAAACCAGCCTTATGTCAAATATCTACGATTCTATTACAATTTTCAAACGTCTTTTCTTGACTTTTTAAAAAATAAATATAGAAAATCAAAACAAAGAAAATTTAATAAAATTCCAAATTGCAGAAAACGACGTTTTCAGGCATACATGCTTCCAGGAAACAGTGCAATTAATTTTTTCAATAGCCAGAACCTTCCTTCCATACAAAGAACTAAATTACTGTTGTATTTTATTTTAGGTTTTTACTTTTATTGACACAATATTCGCACAAACTCACAACTTTTTCATATTCAATGAATATATTTTTGCAATGATTTTCCACTTTCGATTTAAGAGCAGGATAGGAAATGAGGTTTTTGCCCTTGTCGTAATGTCCCAAAAGGGATCTAGGGGCAGCATAAATTGCTACAATGATGCGTCCTTCGGTCAATTGTCTTTGTAGGATTTGGGAGCCTACCAATCCGCCGTGTAAAACAAGGGCATCACATTGGTTGCACTTAAAAGCTTCTACGGGAGCTTCAGTACTGGTTTGCACCCCTCGGGAGCATTTGATAACTATTCCTCAAACAAGACCCGCAACAATAACATTCACACCAGCCCGTCGCTGTACATCCGCTGCAATGACTATTGCATTTCTTCGGCTCCTGCGGCCAACAGGGGCGTGGAGAGAAAATCCGGGCCCGGGGGTAATTATAGACCGGGCCCCCTCCACTACTAGATTTTTTTTTATTTGAGACTATCACATCGTCGAGCGAATATTGTTTGAGCCGGTCTGCGATCAAAGCTTGAAAAATGTATTGTATTAAAAATTTTTTAATTTTCGAAATTTTTTTGAAACCTCATCGTTTTGGCCTCATAACGCCAATTTTACATCTGTATTTAGAAAAAGGCCTTTTTAAGTTTTAGATGGAATAAGAAAGAACTAACGATAACTTTTTTAATATTTTTTTTCGTAAATACTGCAATTTAAAAATTAAATTTAATATATAAAAAAAGGCAGGATTCGGTACCTTCCATCTTTTAAGCTATTAAGCGTGTAAAAGGCACGGGCTCGGGTTTTTTCCTTAGCCCGCGGGGCTCTACTTTCCAGCGACGGTCTCGGCCTTTCTAACCTAACCAGAAAAGGCTTAAGCTTAGAGGCCCGTGAAGGCCCGTAAATCACAAGCACGCTTAGAAGCACATTCTTGAAAAAAATTATGGAAAATAATGTACATATAAGTGTTGTACTTAGAATGAAAATAAAACAAGTTAATTTAAACAAAAAAAACTTATTAGATTTTACCAACAAGCTCAAGAAAGCAGACTAATCTTTTGAAAAAAAAAATAATAATAATTGTGCGGGCCTGGACTTTTTCTCAAGTGCTTGTATTATGTTCATGCCGGGCCTCTAAAATCTATTTTTCAAGCTTGGAAAAAACTACGACAAATTTTATTAATTTCTGCTTGAGTCCGGGCCCTCCAAAAAACTCCGGGCCTGGGGGGAATCCCCCCTTACGCCCCCCCTCTCGTCAGGCCTGGCGGCCAACACAAGTAATGCCGTTTTCGACTTATGTATGTATTGCTTCCATGGACGTGCAAGCTGGCTTAGTGCGATGCAGCCAAATTTTGTTTTTTCATACATTATTATATTTTTAATTTTTGAAGTTGAAATTGAATTTATTTTTGTTGAGATAAATTGACAAATAATTTTTTGACAATATTCGCATCACGTCAAAAAATTGAAAACGGCGCTTAACTAGCTTTAAACCTGCTCGAAGGCAGTTTAAAATTTAAACTGGGAATAAAATTGTTTATAAATCAGAATTTCATGTTAAACTTCGGAATAGTCTTATTCCATGGTTTAACTTTTATTATAAATACGGCTGATAAGGTTCTGTCAAATAAAAACACAAAACACAAAAAAAAAAACATTTTACACGATTTTCTCCTTAAAACTAGAAATTGATAAGTTTCTCACGTTACTTACATCTCTGCAGGCAAACGGACTAGTTCAAGTGTAGTTCATTAACTTTCCTCTCCCAACCAATACTAGTACGCCTTCAATCCCTTTTGCATACAAGCAACTGTTCTTTTTTGTGTGTTGATGTCCTACGAAATTTCAATTATCCCTTTCTGCATTACGTTTACACCAGTCCGGGGCTAGTTGTGGTGGGAAGTAGTCTTTTAACAACTAGTCATCAACCAGCGGTGTCGTGTGTAGTCAACCTATAGTAATATCTATATGTGACGTGGTCTATGAAAAGGGGCTTACGTACGAAAGCAAGTTTTCGAGAAAACAGCCAGAGAACAACTATCAAAGGTCAATTCTATTCAAATCGGCAAAAAGTGGAAAGCAAATTTTTGACACCTAAGCCTCCTTTTCATAGACCAGGTCACATATATATTTTTTTTTCTGTTTTGATTTACCTTACATTTTATTAAAATAAATAAAATAAAGTTTAATTACATTCATAAGAATATTAATAGAAATGAATTCATTAATTTCATTTTTTTCCACAATTTATTTTGACACACAATTCAAGTGACACAAAATATTTCAAAAGCAAAAACAAAAATTGTATTTTGTTTTCGTTACGATTCAAATTTATTTGCCCCTACAAACTACAAACTGATATCAAACTGGCCCCCACTGCATCCTTTTTTCACTAGTTTCGAGCTAGTACTAATCGTAAACTAGTATTTTTTGTCAAATGTCTCATATTTTTACTGCAGGGATGATGAATGATGCGAAAATGTTTTTGAAATTTTAAGAAGATTTTCCAAGTAAACTCATAGGGATTTCTCTATGGAAAATTCATATTGTTTTCTATTTTTAATACGAATTCATAAAAAAATAGGTTAATAATGTTTTAGGGGTAATTTTTTGCTCTGTGTATTAATATTGTAATGCATAAGATTACAAACCTTCTGGAAGGTGATAGAGGATTTTCTGACTTGTTTCACAAAAAAAAATTTCTTGGGTCACCCACGTGTTTTAGAGAAAAAACTTTTAATGAAAACTTTAAGCAAATTGTATGAGCTTTCTAAAAGTGTATTTAGCTTATGGGGTTTAAGTAGATTTTGCAAAGTTTTCGACCTTTAAAATTGATATTTTAAATTTATTTTTGACTTTGGCGGCCATTTAAGTATGAAAAAGGTACTAAGGCTGCATAGCATGTTTTGGCAATCATTGGAAGAAAATTTGAAACAAAATAGTATCCCTAGAAGTTCCATTCTAAAAATATTCACGATCGCAAATGCTTTCTCTCGAGAAAGGAAAATATTCTAAAGCCCAATGGTGACATATGGTGTACTTTCTGCTGATGGAGTGTTGCCAAGCGTACCAGCTGAAAAATTTTTTGTCTCCGATTTCGCCCAAATTTAGCAATATGTTAGATCCGGTATGCAAGAACAATAATCTGGGAGGATTTGCCCCTAGTGCCATTTGTTGTTACAATACAGTGTGTTGAAGTTGGCGTTTTTAGTCATTTTCATGAAAAGGGTGTTTTTTTCAAAAATTTATAGCTTACACCAAAGATTGTAAATTGATATATATTAGTAACTGGTCCAATTCATTTTTAAACGTTCTATTTATTGTATAAAAAATTATTACTTGGTGAAAAAATTTTTTTCACCAAAATTTTTTAAACTTAAAAATACTTTTCATTTTTTTTTTTTTTTAAAAACCCTTCCTCATTTTTTTTAGAAATACTTAAAATTAAAGCATAATTTATAAGCCGTCGTCGGTCGTTAAATGAGAGTTTTTGGCTTTTGAACGCCCGCGGCAGGCAAAACTCTTTGTTTACTCAAGAGGAAGGCATCTTACGAAAAAAGTGTCCAAGGCATAAAATGCTTAGAATCGTTCAAGAAATATGTGTGAAATTTTTGGGAATTTTTTGGAAAGTTAAAAAGATGAGTAAACAAAGAGTTCTGCCTGTCGCGGGAGTTCAAAATCCAAAAACTCTCATCTAGCGACCGAATGCCATCTTGAGTCATACATCACTTTAAAGCTTATAAATTGAGGCTATGAGCGCAATAGTGGCCTAACCACTATGTGCAAAAGCACATAACCTGAGTCGATACGAGCACAAGTTATTTGCTTTTGATTTTTTAAAGAAGTGAGGGTTAGGCCACTATTTCGCTCATAGCCTCAATTATGCTTTAATTTAGAGTACTTTTAAAAAAAATTATGGGGGGTTTTTTTTTAAAAAATTATAAAAATTAAATTAAAAATATTTTTAAGCAAAAAAAATTTTTGTGAACAAAAAAATTTTTGTGAACAAAAAAATCTCAATTTATTGGACATGCTGTAATTCTATCCCAGGTTTTGTTGATAAGCGTAAATCGATAACAATAACCGTATAACAGAAATAATCTCAAAAATTTCTTGACTAAATAATATCAAGAAATTCGGATTTTTCTTTGGGGTTTTATCAAATCTCTGGTCTAAACAAATGAACCACAAACAATTTCTGAGCTCAAAGAGGCTGAGATGCAAAGCGTCATCGGTTAGATCGAGCCACATCTTTGTCGAAATGTAATTTTATGAAAAGAGGAAGGGCCTGAGCTCAAAGCCGCGGGGGTTGTTTGCCGGATATTTTATTTTGTACTTAATAGGAATATGCTAACTTTATAATGCAATACAGGTATCATCAATCGTTCACAAGATATGCGTTTTATTTTAAATTTAAATCGTGCATTTTGATTGGGACATCCTAAAGTAGACTTCCTCTGATAAGAGTACGCATGGAAGTAATATATGACTTTGACATACATGATGCATGATGCCCGTGCATAGAAATCAAACACAAAATCCCATAGGGAACAATGAATCTGTGTTCTTAAAAAAAACTCCACTTTGACTTCATATAACTGCTTCCAAATATTCAAATTGAGAGTCTTGTACTGATGTGTTCTGTATTTATCTAACACGAACAACATTTCTTCAAGTGGTGCTGTATCCAAGTGGTGCTCTATCCAAGTAGTATGGCAACTTCTTTGTGAACATTTAGTCATGGTTTCTCGATGTTGTGGTAACGACTAAAATATGTCTCATAAAAATAATGTATAGAGACTACTTGACTAAACATCTATTCCATTCAAAATCCGATATACATTTACACTGAACTTAAAAAGTCTTTTGTATAGAAGCTACTCGTAAACATTGTATTTATTTTTATTTTTCAAATCAATTGTGCCTAAACGATTGACGACTATGATGTTTCATCATGTGACGAGATAAAATTATTGCCAAAACTATAGCAGCAATTTCTACGATAATGGCACCAATGCCACCAAAAAGTGCAAGATCAGTATAAAAATCAACGAATGTCAAAAGTTGAGATTTGCAACCAAAACGTAGAATATAAACGCCTTTTTCGCAATCCTTTATCATGTCGCCACAACATGATTTTGGTACTGGGTTCTTCATTATTTCATAGTCATGAAAGTTATGTACACCGCAGCACTTAAACTGCAATAAAGTTAAAAAAAAATATCGAAAAAAATAAGTACAAGCAGGTACTACAACATAAGTTAAAATCTTCAATTCAGTTATATACATACATATGTTACTATAAAACTTACCTCCATTTCTACAAGATGCATTTCTCTCCAATCCTTTTTCCAAATTTTATCAATAAAACTACCCATGTTGTTGTGGAAATCTTCGCGTACAACGAAAATCCAAATAACACATACAGATTGGGCTAACAACACTATAAAAAGCAATGCAGCATACTAATTAATTTGAGAAAAAAAAATCATTAAAAACATATATACGTGCTATAAAGATATGTACATACATATCTGATGCGGTCTGACAAAACCATGTGCATGTACTTAATATTCCAAAATAAAATTTTCAGTATAGGGCAAAGCAACAGTTCGTGTTGACCAAACGCTACCTTAGTCAAATTTGTCTAAACTTACACCTAGAGTTAAAAAATATTTTAGAATCTTGCCTGCCTAGTTTGAAAACTTTATAATTATTTTTTCGACTTTTAAAAAAATTAGGATTTTCCTAATTTTTTGCGTCAGTCATCTTAGATCCAAGAATTTTTGAATTATAGCTTCAGATTCATGATCAGCGGCCCCGAAAATACCCGAGTGATGAAACTTACGCCAAAGTATTGAAAAAAATAGCACACAGGTTTACAAAAAAAAAAAAATGTCATGGCGTTATGACCAGAATATATGTTTCCTAGGGACTTTGACGTCCTTAATCCGAATCCGGGGTCCGTTTTTCTCCAGAACGTCTGAGAAAAAAGATTTCAAGGTCATATGGAGGTCAAAATGGTAATGTGTGATAAATCCGATAAAATTCTGAAACTAATTTTTTATCATTTAGTTCTTAGTCTTTAAAAAGAATATGTGATCAAAAAGAGTCTCTCGGACCTAGTTTCGGAGGTATAGCTATCGGAAGGTCCGGATATATCTTCTATGAAAACCGCTATAAGTTGGGAACCACTGGATGGATTTAAAAAATATTGGTGTTATATGAAAGGTATTTTGTTCTTGGTGTTGCTGTTGTTGTTGGTGTTGTTGATTTATTGTTGTTGTAATTAAAAAATTTCTCAAAATTTCAAAAAAGGTCATATCTCTAAAACTATGAATTCAATTTTATAGGTTGTCAAAATACCTTTCATATAACACCAATATTTTTCAAATCCATTCAGGGGTTCCCAACTTATAGCGGTTTTCATAAAAGATTTATCCGTATCTTCCGATGACAACTTTTCCGAAACTAGGTCCGAGATACCCTTTTTGATCACATATTCTTTTTAAGGACTAAGAACTCAATGATAAAAAATGTGTTTCAGAATTTTAGCGAATTTATCACTATACGACACATGGACTCCATTTTGACCTCCATATGACCTTTAAATCTTTTTTCTCAGACGTTCTGGAAAAAAACGGACTTCGGATTCAAGACGTCAAAGTCTTTAAAAAACACATAGTCTGGTCAAAACGCCATGACATTTTTTTTTTTTTTGTTACGTCTTTTTTCGGGGGGTGTTACAACGTCGCCATATTGAAATTTTTTTAGACACCACTCGGCTTTCGAAAGCTTTTAAGATAACAAAAATTTTGACATCCAAAACTTGATTTTTCGTCCACACAATTTTTGGCCGCAGACCTGGTCCAGTTATGTATACATATATATATGTAAAAGTTTAAAAAATTTTTAGTTCCGACATTCAAGGGGACCTTTATGTGAAAAAAAAAATGTTTCCACTAAAATGTCGTAAAGTCTTGAAACGCGTAAAAAACACGAATTTTTGGTTCCGAAATCCAAGGGGGGACCCATGGGTGTAAAAAAACTTGTTCACTAAAATGCAGTATAAAGTCATGAAATGCGTAGAAAACACAAAAAAAAAAGGAAAAAATAATTTTTAAAATGTGACTTATTTGAACATTCAGTGGAGATAGCACAGTAGCGCTCTTCAAAAAATTACAGTTTGCAAAAAGGATTTTTCTCAATTCTCGAGTATTTTGGTGTTTTAGTGGTATTTTGGCATCCCACAGTTTTCCACTCGGTAAAGAAGCCCACCAGGGTACCATAACTGGAAAAATCTCAAAATCGCAAAAAACGGAGCTAGAACTATAGCGCTTCAAAGTATCAATGTATAAGTCACCTTTAGGAAATGCTCTTCCTGACTCAAGTATCGCCGGCGTGAGATCTTGCTCCTTATTCAGATGAAAATTTTATGGGCCAATGATGATGTCATTGTGCTCAAAAGTGTAAAAGTTTTTGCTGTCATCCAAATCCCAAGGCAAAGCCTTGTCCAAACTCCAAACCTTAACGGTACGATGCCAACCGCATGACACGATAAAGAGATTGAAATGATTTAGTGATAAACGCACACATGATACCCAATCGATGTGACCATCATATGGAATAAGGAATTTACTTTCGGCTAAGGTATTTCATATGGCTTCAGTATCATTTTGGATAGTTGCAATTTCGGTAATCCAACCAATCCAATGAGGATCCACGAAGTTGCAAGTTCACAAGCATTCAATTCGATTTTTTGCGTCAGTCTCAAAAAGATTATTGTGCAAAAAAGAAATATGACGCACAATCAACTTTTCCAAACCATTCTACAGTTTTATATGAAATATTAATTAAAATCTCTTCTATTTTTTTTTTTTTCAATAATAATTAAGATTTATGATTTAATAAATATGGACAAAATTCAAACTTTTTATTTTTATTTCTATCAGGCATGTTCTCCACTCCGATTTTGATCGGAATTGGAATGGAATCAATTTTAAGGTGCTCTGCGTTTCGATATTGAACACCAAATCGGACTGAAACCAGTAGCCAATTTTATTTATTACAATAAAATTCCGATTACATTCCATTCCGATTCCGATCGAAGTCGAAACTGAGAACATGCCTGTATACGTATAAAAACAAATGTCATTCACCATTTTGACATTAACTGTCAAAAATAGATCCCTTTTGGCCGGTGTAAACGGGTAGAATTAAACAATGAGATTTATTTATATCTTCACAGCTAAACCTTTGGTGTAAAAATAGTATAAGCATTATTATAAAGTGGTTAGAGTTAATATATAAATCAGTAGATAGTATAAAAATTCAAGAACATCATCTCCAATTTTTTCAAACCTGAATCGCAATTATCTGTCTTGAGCTTCTGGATTCAAAATGGCATATCTTTGTCAATTCTGAACGTAATTTCAAGCCATTCGCTTCAGTATTCAAGTATGCTTTTGTCAGACCACGTCACATATACTATAAATCGATAACTTCTTGTGAAAATACTTACAACTAAAATACACCAGCGAATTTCCTGAATGGCAGCAAAGAAACCAAAGGCCGATATGATTAACATAAGGACGCCGAGCACAATAATTACCCACATGTTATATACATCACTGATCATCTCAAATTCGTTTATTTTGACATACAAACAGATGTAATAGATGATATACAATAATCCAAATATCTTAAAATTAAGAGAATATTTGTTATTATAAAAAACCCAATTCATAAATTCATTTAAATTTTAAGGTAAAATTAGTCAAAGCGTTATGGCCTAAAGTTTAAAACCCTTGGGATGCTATTGCTCCAGGAGTTTGTGAAACTCTTGTAGGTAGTACGCCCCGAAAAATAAAAGCTGTTATTAATGCACGAGGAGGCTATACAAAATATTAATATCTATTAGTTTCCAAGGTTCATAATGTAAAATCAGATAATTGATCACATTGAGTATTTTTGATTTTGTTCTATTATTTTTTTTTTTTAAGGAAGAGTTTTCATAGAATTGGTCTCTTGTTTAATTTCATTTACTTAATGCAGTTTTACCAAAATGAAGACACATTTAAAATACAAACCCATTTTAGTCTTTTTATACCCTAAACCCAGGATTTATTCACTTTGTCCTACCGTTTATAATGCAGAGAAGAAGGCGTGACAGGTATAAAAAGGAATATATATTTTTGATCAGCGTCACCTCTTGAGTCGATATAGTCTGGCTGGCAGGCTGGCTGTATGTGGAAATGTTTTTTTACGTTAAAACTATCCAAGATAGTCCAATGAAATTTGGTACGTTGGCTTTGTCATAAATGTTTGCTCGTGGGATTGAAAATGAGCGAAATCGGTCAACGAACACGCCTACCGCCCTTAAATATACTCAAAACGCAATAATAAGAGCATTGTTTGCAATAACTCACGCAAAATACACATAAATATTAGAAATGGTAAATACGGGCTCTGAGCGAATAAAGACAAGAGGGCGTGGCACTTCCCATATAAGCAAAAGATTCCAAATATTATGCCGATGGCGGTTTTAGAGATAACCCAACAAAATTTCACACAAACACTAAGAATATTAACTGCAAGCCCTTAGCAAAAACTAGGCAAACTCGGACAAGAGGGCATGATGCCATCCATGTAAGGAAAATTTTCAAAAAGCTGTACTGAAAGCGCTTTTTAAGATAATGAAACTAAATTTTGTGCAGCTTCTTGTACTAGTCAGTGCAAAATCTAAGCGAAAACTGAGTGAATTCAGTCAAGAAGGCGTGGCACCTCCCGTACAAGTTTTTTAAGATAATGAAACCAAATTTTGTGTGCGGAAACTTGGACTAGTCGGTGCAAAAACTGAGTGAATTCAGTCAAGAAGGCGTGGCACCTCCCGTAGAAGGAAAATTTTCAAAATACTGTAGTGTAGGGCATATTATTTGTTGGCCAGGCTAAAGGTAGTACCCTTACTACTTAGTTATTACAGGGTTAGACGCATGAACTGTTACCATATTCAGACCGATACATCTGGCAAACCGATAAAGACAGCTGTGTCAAATTCATACAAGTGACAGCTCATTATAATGTTTACAAGCCGCCAAAAGCATTTGCGTCTAAGTTTTATAAAACAAAAGTTTTCCGAAATGGATTTCAAATGTAATAGCGTGATTGCATTATATTCGGCTGAAAAATCACAACCAGCTATTATTCGTGCGCTCAAACATCTCAAAGTGAATAAAATGTTTGTGTATCGTACCATAACTCGATATAATCAAAAAATAAGGCAAATTTTAAGCGGATAAGAATCTCTAGTCAATTCACTATAACACTGGAGACATTAAAAAAAAATAAGTTTCTGTATCCCTAAAAGTTTTTCTCATTACTGAAAATTTGTTTAACATAGAAATACGACCTTTTGCAAAATCACTTCTCACTTGTAGTTTAGGAGATAAACCAATTAAAAAACAATGAACATTTTAGGCATAAATTTTACGTAAAAGCGCATGATAAAATGTCTTACTTTTTAAATTACGATTGTTCTTTAACGAAGAGTCGTACAAAAAAAAATTAAGAGATCTCATGGCTAAAAGGATATTTAAGGTTTCGAAATACCTGGTTTTAACGGATATCTTCGAAAGAGTGGGTCATACAATAAAATATGATAGGATCTATTTTTTGGAGAATTAAAAGATTGACAAAAAAATTTTAATAAAAGTAACTGCTTAGAAGATATTCAATAAAAACCAGGTTTTCGCCATTTAAAAGTTTTTTCCGGAATATCTTCCAAACGGTAACTTTTATGAGTATAGTATTGATATATTGCTGATTTTTTATACATCTTATTATTTTTTTGGGATGCATTTTATTTCGAAACACCTTCGTCCGGGATCTTGGAAAATCTTATTACTAAATAGAAAACCAGTTATCCGATTTCAATGACTTTTTTTCTTTAGGGGTGGAACCTCACCAAAATATACGAACTCTAATTCGAAATTCCTTCGGCTTCACTCGGGATATAAAAAAAAGCCCAGAACTCGAGAACCATTCAGCTGATTGCCGTGATATTATATCTGATACAGCTTTAGGGCAGATTTTTTATTTTTTTTTTTTGATTCCTTTGGTCTCTCCCGGGTTATCATAACATGAATTATTTGCCCATCTTTTTCAGTGTTTGTACACTTTTGTGCATGAATGTACATTGTGAAGGCACTTGTTCCTATAACATCCCTAAGCACAAAAATCTTTATAACTCTGAAACTGTTTCACAGATGATTAGGAACATTTGTACATACAAAAAAGTGTTTCTTGACACGCTTATGTACATATGTATGTATTACGCCATATCCGATCTTGATAGAACTAAACTGTTTAATATTTTCACAACTTACCACAACACATAAGTTAGCAAGAAATAGCAAATTCTTCATAAATGAACCAAACAATTTGTCACAGAAACCCATTTTGTCGTGTTTTCGTTTTTTGCTTTTATCCTTTGGAAAAAAATATCTTGATCTTATTAAAAGTCAAAAAATGGTTGGTTGATTCGTTTAGTTAACGCGTAAATGTTTACATTTTCGTCAACCGATCTTAAAGAAAACTTTCAAATTTATCAAAATTTATGTTTAAAATTCAATTTTTATTAAAAATTCAAAGCAGAGTGAAATTATATTCTGTCCATAAAAGGAAACGCATCCTAGGAAACCAAATGTTCCAAAGTTGTAAAGAATTTTGTATGAGAGGGTTGACAAGATTTCGTAGCAAAATATCTTAACCCGTGAGCAGGCGCGCCATGAGCATTTTGCTCACGCAAAACTTTGTTGCAATTGTTTTTAATTTTAAAGATACTATTACGGCGCAATATTATCGGTACCTTCTCAACTTTGCACTACGTAGCATTTTGCTCATTAAGCGCCTTCTCGCGAGTGTTGAAGGGCGTAGCATTGGACAGCGTTGCGCCTTGAAAGAAAACCCACAATGTCCGTAACTGGCACTGACAAGACGAGTCGATATCGCCTTTAAATAAACATCTTCTCGAAATCCTGAAGCGTCTGATCCAGAGTGGGTGCTTCCCAGGTCAGCGCCTGTTTCAGATTGGGCGGTTGTAATTGAAAGTGAATTTGGCCACTATATTTGCAGCGCTTATCGGATCCAACCTTAAGCTTATAACTTACTGCGTGGGGCGTTATCGAGAAAATTATACTAATGAAGCATGGTTCGAAGAACGATGGAAAATATCTCTCCAAGTGATACCCACCAGAATATGATTAATCAGCCTGCCTTGGCAGCATACACATCGGATTTGAAGGTGCAAGAAACATGCTTAGTTAGAAATGATTCTCCTGTAAGCGTAAAAATTGCAAATCAGAAAATCATCTGAAATTTGAGTGTTGATTTATTGATGTAAAAGTGAAAAATGTTAAAATCTGACATTCATTCACTTTTCTCGGCCGAAACCATATCTATAGTATTTTTTCAGCCGCGGCACTATGCGGAATCGATCGAAAACGATTTGTCAAAAGTGTTTTGTACCAAGGATGCTATTCAGAAAAATTTTTTATTTAAAACACAGCACAGTTATTCCATACCTAGCGTTACAAAATAAAAAATAAATTAAAAACATTGACAAATACTGCTACACAAAATTGTTCATAACTTGGACATTTCTGAACCGATTTTCATAATCTTACCAATTTTGGAAGGGTATTGAATCAAGCTATGAAGGTGAGAAATCTCTCAGAAGGTCGAAAAAGTACGCCATTGAGCGTGTTTATTAACTTTAGTACTTAAAAGGTATTAAAAATGGTATTCTCGGGAAATACACAGGGCAGTTCCGTAATCCGTGTGTTTTCAATAACTTTTCGTTTAGGAGGTTTTTTGATAAAAATGGTGAGTCACACGATAAAAATTAACAGAATCTTTTTTGTGGGAAATTACAGGTTCTACAAATAACATAAATCTGCATTAACGAAAAAGTAATCGTTTAGAAAATATTCTAAAAAAACCGCAAAAATTCGAAAAATTCGACTTTATCGAATATATGCGAAACAGTTACTTTTTCGTCAATATCAATAAATGTTATTTGTAGACCTTGCAATTCTTCCCAAAAAAGATTTTAATACTTTTTATCGTGTTACCCACCATTTTCATCAAAAAGCCTCCTAAGTGAAAAGTAATTGAAAACACGCGGATACCGGAACAGGCCTGATTAACTACGTATAGCCTAAAATACTATTGCAAGACTCATTTAAAAATTAAAAGCAAATTTCACACAGATCAACTATAATATACCTAGGCGGAGAATGTACAATGCGTGCCGTCTGCTGTCATATTAGAAGTGATCACAGCCTTCATTGCTACCTTCTTTGTGCCTTCTTTTACTTAAGTTCAGTTATTATTTCATATTTTCACATCTTTATTAAACATATTTGAGAGCATAGCTTTATTTTCTAGTAAAAAATTCATTTCTTATAAAAAATATCCAAGTAAAGATTAAAGCAACAAATTCCGCTGCTATAATGGAAATGCCATTGTAATGCAAAATATCCAAATTTATCTTCCAAAAGTTTTCTATTTTTTCAAGACAACCTGAGCGTTTTGAAAAAATTTCCGTTTTATTACCACAATCAACGATAGCGGGACCACAGCACGAAGATGGTACTGCACGGTCTACTCGGATATATTCTTTAGCTTCATTCAAGCCGCAACATTTAAACTGAAAGTAAAAGATTGATTTAACTTTCATTTTACTGTATAAAATACAACATAAGTATGTCATTCTGTGTCGCCATAACTCGAGAACCAAATGTCCGTTTTGCAGGATACATATATATAAATTTCGAAACACCCTCGGATTTCCCCGGGCTCTTGAGAAATCCCATAACTCAAAAACTAGTTATCCGACTTGCATGAATTTTTTTTTTTCAAAGATATGTTATCCGGTAAGGCTATAAGACAAACTCTAGTTCGATATTCCTTCGAGAATCCTGGAATATCATAAAATTATATGAACGTATTTTTGTATACTTTGGAGAATGAATGCTTATATATTGTGAAGGCACGGGGACCTATGACATCCCTAAGCACAAAATTCATCATAGTTTATAAATTTGGGCGACAATCGTTTTGGTAATAACGCCCAAAATTTATTTATGGGTCATTTCATCTCAAATAGTCCAGGCAGTATTTTTTTTTTGCATATTATTTTTTTAATAGCTTCTACATTGAAAGCGATGAGACACGTATTTTTTCCTTTTGCTTGATTTTGAGTTCTTTCGACGCGTCGTGGGGAAATTTTTAAAATTTGTCTACAAACTCGATTTTGCGCTATTGTCGCATGTCAATTTTCACGGAAAATGTGATAACTTTGCGAAAAAACGTCCGATCTTCGTAATTTTTGGTATGTTTGTAGCTAAGAGGTTCTTCTAAAGGAAAAAAATATGATGCAGGGTATATTTCAAAAAATAATTTTTATATCTTAATTTGAAAAAAAAAATCAAAAAATTTTTGACTTGAAAAATTTCCAATTGCATCAGTTTTTTTTTCTTCATATTTTTTTTTCAAATAGCCATACATATAAACGATATTATGCAACAGCCTCTATTAGCCCAAATTCGTTGTTTGGGAATTATGATTTTTTGAAAAAACAGTGCCAATTATTTAGTAATTTTGGGCTTCATTCATGATATATGTTATCATTTCGTCAAAAGTGGCTCAATCGTTATGATATTTTTTCTGTCAACAGTCAAAGGTCCGTTCTAGAAGAAAGAATCATGAAGTGTAGTACATTTTTGGATATTTTTTTTTATAAACGTCTTTAAAATAGAAAAAAAAAATCAAATGACTTTTAGTCCAAAAATTTTAGCATTGCTACGATTTTTCCATTCTTTATTACTGTTTTTGTATATCAATTTGTAAGTAGATAATTTTCAGAAGCTTTTTTCATACCTTAATTTTGTTTTTTATTCAATATTATTTTTCAAGCTCCATGCAAGTAGGTAAATTTATTCGAGTAATTTGATTATTGCTGCAACATTGTTCCACTGGGTCTTCTTTGTCTTTCTGAACTTTTGTACGTCACGAGCTTCAAGTAATTTGACAGCCACATTTGGAGTATGCTTCAGAAAATTGTCTAATTACAAATTGATATACAAAAACAGTAATAAAGAGTGGAAAAATCGTAGCAATGCTAAAATTTTTGGACTAAAAGTCATTTGATTTTTTTTCTATTTTAAAGACGGTTATAAAAAAAATATCCAAAAATGTACTACACTTCATGATTTTTTCTTCTAGAACGGACCTTTGACTGTTGACAGACAAAATATCATAATGATTGAGCCACTTTTGACGAAATGATAACATATATCATGAATGAAGCCCAAAATTACTAAATAATTTTTTGATTTTTTTTTTTCAAATTACGATATAAAAATTATTTTTTGAAATATACCCTGTATCATATTTTTTTCTTTTAGAAGAACCTCTTAGCTACAACATACCAAAAATTACGAAGATCGGACGATTTTCGCAAAGTTATCACATTTTCCGTGAAAATTGGCATGCGACAATAGCGAATTTTAAAAAAATTCCCCACGACGAAAGAACTCAAAATCAAGCAAAAGGAAAAAATACGTGTCTCATCGATTTCAATGTAGAAGCTATTAAAAAAATTATATGCAAAAAAAAAATACTGCCTGGACGATTTGAGATGAAATGACCCTTATATGAAAATAATTTGTGCGTTATTTTGTGTTTTTTTTTTAATAAAATAACGCCCAAAATAAAAACAAAAGAAAGTCCAAAAAAAAAAAATTGAATATAGCCGAAACTTTAGACGTTATTTCAAAAAAGATTATCACCCTAATTTATATGAAAATAATTAGGGCGCAACGGACCTTGCACACTTTATTTATCATGCATTAATAAAGATTATTCCGGTAGAAACAATTCACTTCGAATTGTTCCGCAGAAAATTCCTTACTTTCCTAATCTTAAAAAGAATGTATAAGGACAAATTTTGTCTTTGTAAATATTGAGGGGTAAACTGCAATGAAAATATATGAAGCAAAACACCCCAAGTGTACCAGCTGAAAATTTTTTGTCTCCGATTTCGCTCAAATTTGGCAATATGGTAACTCCAGTGTGCAAGAACCATAATTCGGGAGGATTTGGTCCTAGTACCATTTGTTTAAGGGGGGTTTTTTAAAAAAAAATTCAAAAGTATTTTTAAGTTAAAAAATGTTGGTGAAAAAAAATTCTTTTCACCAAGTAATATTTTTTATAAAACGATCAATTAAAATAAATTGTACCAGTTACTAACATAAGTTTCAGTTATTGTAGTTTAGAAACTTTGATGTAAGCTTTAAATATTTGAAAATATTAAATTTTCATGAAAATGACTAAAAACTCCACTTCAACACCCTTTATTTTAACAACAAATGGTACCAGAACCAAATCCACCCGGATTATTGTTCTCGGACACCGGACTTACCATATTGTCAAATTTTAGCAAAATCGGAGACAAAAAAATTTTCAGCTGGTACGCTTGGCGTGTTTTGCATACTTTCTTCGCAAAGTTTCGCTAAATTATCCAAATTTTACAATTTTTCTGAGCCAGACCTGGAAAATTTCCGTCCGTATAAATTCATAACAAAAATAAATATACTTTTGGTACAATTTTAACACCGGTCGTGACTTTAGCTACATTTGTATTGGGTGTACAACTTAAAAACCGGAATTTGACGGTGGATGTCCGTTCTAACAAATATCGTGAAAGCTCGAACTTTATATATATGTCATTTTGACAGCTGTCAAAATCAGTCAACAAAACAATTTTATCTTGTGTGCATCATTATTATTTTCACGATGAATAACTTCGAAAATTGGAGAAAAAGACAGCATTTGCGGGGGGGTTCTAGTGGGTCATTTTTTTGCAAAGAAAACAGCTGCCGAAGTCATCGCATTCTTGTAGAAGTTTATGGGGACTATGCTCCAGCTGAATCAAGCTGTCGTGAGTGGTTTAAAAGTGGTTATTTTGATGTCGAAGACAAAGAACTTCCTGGTCAGGACCAGCTAGGTGTGATCCATTATGAGCTGTTGCCAGGTGGCCAAACCATTAATGCTCAATTCTATCGTCAACAATTGATCCAATTGAAGCAGAAAATCCAGGCAGAGCGGCCAACGTATGCGACCAGACATGAGTCAATCATTTTCCACCACGAAAACGCTCGGCCACATATTGCTGCCCCAGTCAAAAATTACCTGTAAAACAACGGAAAACAACGGAAAACAACGGATGGGAAATTTTGCCTCACCCGCTTTATAGCCCAGACCTTGCACCATCAGACTACCATTTGTTCCGATCGATGCAGAATGCCCTATCAGGAATACGGTTCACTTAAGTTCAAGATATCGAAAATTGGCTCGACTCATTTTTGGCCGTCAAGCCGGCGCAATTTTTTTGGGATGGAATTCATAAATTGTCTGAAAGATGGGGAAATGTTGTAGCTTCCAATGCACAATACTTTGAATAAAATATATTCCAACATTTTTCCACAATAAAGCATCAAATTTCGCTAAAAACTTCCGGTTTTTAAGTTGTACACCCAATATTTGATAGAAAGTTTCTTAAATTTAACTTACTTTATTTTGTACAAAGTTTACTTGATAAGTTCGAGCTTCGTAATGCCTCCACCAAAAATGAGATTCGTCATAAAGATACTGGAAAATGCCAAGCCGATTGACTTGTATCCATAAGATAAATACAATTTGTTGAACAAGTAATAAAATTATTAAATTGCCGTACTATTCAAAAAATAAATTTATATGAAAATTCCAGAATTATTTAAGAAAACTATGAACTTACAATCATAAGAAAACGATTGTTTTGCTTAAGGAAAGCATAAAATCCAAAGCACGCTACAGGAAGTATTAGGCAGCCAATGAGTATGGTCACTATCGGCAATAAATTTATACTTTCCGCATAACGTATGCCCGCAAATCCCGGGAAACCGTCTTGTAAGAGGCATCCAGCGATAGTAAACAAGATGCCAAAAATCTAATAATTCACACAGAAGAAACTTATAATTTTTATAAACATTATTGCACTAAGGGTCAGTATCATAATGTTAAGTTAAAATATAACTTTTAGTTATTATTTCATTTAAGGTTTAACTGAACATTGCGAAATCAGAACTAAATATTTTAAATAATTAACTTGTTCATATTTGTAAATACTCACCATTAGACATGAGTTGATAATTAGTAATAGATATTGTAGGAAATTTCCAGTGAACTTCATTCTGCCACTTTCTTATATTCAACTCTTTATACGTCAGAGCCACAAGGATATGTCAGAATTAGGTGAATAAAAAGTGCTGAAATTGTTGTAGTCTAATTTTTTTCAAATTCTCGCTGATTGGAACAACAAAAATACAAGTATGGAATCCCTGTATCAATTTGGTTTGATTTCAATTAAAATACTTTACGGAACTTAAAAGCCAATCTCACGTTGTAGTGTTGAAGATATAACAATCATAAATGTCTATAAAAGTAACTTGGAAAAAATTTTTTTTGCTAATAAAAAAACAATATTTATAGGAAAAAGATCGTACCCAATGGAAGGAAGTATACATTAGTTAAAGCCAAGAAGAATGTATATCGAACCTTCATAATAGGTTTTTTTTATCTGTTACCACTTACATATCGTCGGGTTTAAACTACAACTAGACATCTAAATTTTTGATGTTTTAAGTTAAATATACAAAAATATGAAGAAAATACGGCTCCCAGTCTAGTCGATATTTTGAAATATAGTCCCCATCCCATTTGATATAGAAAATAAAAATAAGAAAACTTCAAAATCCCATACAAAAAACGAATATCAAATAACCTAAAACGCTTTTCTCTCAAAATACGAAAAATGTAGATGTCTAGTTGTAGTTTTACACCAACGAAATGTATGTGTACGACTCCAAAGTAAATTGAGTATTTTTACCACAATATCTATACAATTTCTTTACAATAACTTCAAATATTTATTAAAACTGGTTCCAAAAAATTTTAAGCATTTGCTGAGCTTGTCCTAAAGACGACTTTCAACTGTTTAAATGATGTCAAACATTTAATAACTTTTTTTTATATATGTACCTATACACAAGGATGAAGCTTCTCCATGCGTACCTATGTACAGAAATGTATTCCATGGGGATAAAAAAAACTTGTGTTTGTACTTACATTAATTTGATTTGAACTGTCTGATAAGGTATATGTAAATATTTTTTGCTTTAAAAACATTCAATACAAATTTCATTTTCATAGATTGAATTTGCTAAAATTCTTGTTCTAATATTGGTCTAAATGTTATCGCTTCAATGTTTTTTTATTTTGATAGATTTTTTTCATAATTTACCAGATTTTCCAGTAAGTTATGAATTTAAACAATATACAAATGGCGAAAGACGAAACATGTCAATATAGCCGTGATTTTAGTCCGTTTCTAAATATAGAAATATCGTTCTCTCGTCATTTGATGTTGTAAGCAATGCAAAGGCATAACGTAATCCGAAAACAGTAGAAACCTATTTGGAAAATCCAAAGCATTTAAAAAATTTGAAATCCGGTCCAAGGTACACACATCACCCCTAAAGCTAAAAAAAGGAGATAGGGTAAATTTTGCCGGTTTTCAGTTTAAGGTGGAATTCAATGCTTAGACATGTTCTGAACATATAACAACTAATTTGAGGTCGATTATCAAATAACAATAAAAGCGGTCTTACCGAGCGTCTACCCTGTAAAAATTGATAAACTTTGTCAATTTTTAGACATTTTCAGTGATCAAGGTGTCATTTTATTCAAATTTGTATGTTTTTTTAGAAAATGCAAAAAAAGGATTTTTTATTTTGTGAAGATTTGAAGCAGAAAAATGCTTCGAAAGTTTTGGTTTTTATACCCTACAGCCAGTGTATATTCTCTTTTCCTTCCGTTTATAACGCAGAGAAGGAGGAGTGGCAGGTATTGATAAGTATAAATATTCTTGATCGGCATCACTCCTGAGTCGATATAGCCATGACGGTCTGTCTGGATGTCTGTCAGTTGAAATCATTTCAATATTTTTTGGGAGCAAGATAATTTGATGATATTTATGTAGTGCACTACCTACGTTGTCAAAGTTAGCTCGTCTAATTGACAGTCGGTCAACGGACACGCCTACCGCCCAAACAAAAGATAGACTTAAAGGCATGGCGCCTCCCATATAAGCAAAAGTTTAAAAATGCTATACTAAAAGCGTTTCTTGAGGTTATTCAACCAAATTTCACTTGTATACTAAGAACAATAAATGCAAACTCTGAGCAAAAACTAGGCAAACTCGGACATTTCTTTGTTTTGGACCAATTTCTAAAAAAATTTTAAGTGTTTAACTCTGAAAAAACCTTATAAGTAGTTCTTATTTTGGTTTGTTTAACCAAGTTAATGGGGACATTATATAAATCTTACGAAAAAAGTGCATTAGGCATAAAATGCTTAGAATCGTTCAAGTAACACGTGTGAATTTTTTTGAAATGCTTCTAAACTTTTTTTTTGAAAAATTTTTGATAATATTTTTTTTTTGCAAAATTTTTTCAAAAATTATTCCAAGAAAAAAAATTTTTTTTTTTAAATTTCCAAAAAATTCACAAAAATTTCACACGTATTTTTTGGACGATTCTAAGCATTTTATTCCCAGTACAGATTTTTCGTAAGATGCCTTCCTCATGAGTAAACAAAGAGTTTTGCCTGCCGCGGGCTTTCAAAAGCCAAAAACTCTCATCTAGCGACCGAATCCCATCTTGAGTCATACATCATTTTAAAGCTTATAAATTATGATTGAATTTAAATTACATTTAAGAAAAATTTTAGGGGTGTTTTTTTAAAAAAAATTCAAAAGTATTTTTAAGTTTAAAAAATTTTAGTGAAAAAATTTTTTTTCACCAAGTAATATTTTTTGTAAAAAGAACACTTAAAAATAAATGGGACCAGTAACTTAGATTTTCCAATTTACAAGCTTTGGTGTAAGCTATAAATTTTTGAAAAAACAGCCTTTTCATGAAAATGACTAAAAACGCCAAGTTCCAACTTTTAACAACAAATGGTACAAGGACTAAATTTTCTCCCGGATTATTGTTTTTGCATAATGGAACTACAATATTGCCAAATTTGAGCAAAATCGGAGGCAAAAAAATTTTGTGCTGGTACACTTGGCGTGTTGTTTTGCTTCATAAATAAGTAAATTTAGGACAATTTCTTAAAGTGAAATTTTTTAATGAATATTTTTATTTAAAACAGCAAGCTGAATTATATACATACAATGTCATACATATATAATCAATTAATTAATATATTTTACTGCTGGTAGTGCTTTTCTCTTTCGGCAAAGTAAGCCCCAAGCCAAAATCAAATCAACACATTCAATCACCATAATGCTAATGCCAGAATAATGCAAAATATCAAAATTGAAATTCAAAATCTTAAAAAGTTCATGAATGCAACCAGGACGTTTTTGATAAGTGGCACGATCACATTTGAGTGTCAGTGATCCACAGCAAGAATTAGGTGTAGCACGATTTTTGACTTCGTACTCATTACTATTATATATGCTGCAACATGTATGCTGATATTTTAAGAAAAAAATATAAAACATATATTAATAAATATATATCTACATATAATTAGTTCTTATAAATACGGGGAATTATTTAACTAAGTAGTGACACGTAGAAGTTTTTAATCTGAAAATTCTTGAGCCTGATGCCAAAGTAAATTTACATTATTATATGCTTCATTAATTCCCTGTATTTCTTTGACAGCAAATGTTTGAGCAAATTTCCTTTTATTACCTTAAGTTGTATAGTATCTATTTGCTGAATATTGTTTTCATAATCATAGATCCAGTTTTCATAATTTTCATATCCGAAAGTTAATATAATATTCCAACGTTCCATATAGGTCCAAGTAAAAAATATAATTTGAAGCATCAGTAGAAGAACCAATACATTAGTATACTATTTAAATAAAAATGTACATTCAAATAAAATTAAAGGCCTAAGAGTTATTTTAAAATCTACATACAAACATAATCCAGCAGTTGGATTTCCTGGTGATAGCAAAAACTCCAATGTACGATACAAAAAATGCAGAACAGCCGAGCACTATAACCACGATATCGATTACCCGAATACTAAGCTTGTGATTCTTAAAACCAGGCGTGGCATTTAACATTGAGACTCCAGCGAAAACAAAAAATGTGCCCAAAATCTAAAAATAGTTATGTTGTTAAATTGTGTTGCAATTTACATCATGGATCTTAAAGCCATTGACGGACGAACCTCGTACACGCACAAAAAACTTGCAAACCGTTATAGCAGGGGTTGAAATAAGTAAAAGTTATTACTGCAGAATTTTTTTTTTTTTTGTTTTTATTTGCAATTT
Organism: Calliopum simillimum; assembly: GCA_951812925.1. Taxonomy (NCBI): domain Eukaryota; kingdom Metazoa; phylum Arthropoda; class Insecta; order Diptera; family Lauxaniidae; genus Calliopum; species Calliopum simillimum. Next base: position 85,036,504 of record OX638370.1, on the reverse strand, counting down.
TTAGCAAAATTTTTTTAATGTCTTATTCAAGTGATTAATATTAAATATTAATTTTAAATAACAGATATCATGGCAATGGTTCAATTTAAAATTGAAAATTTATAGCGAAATTTTCATCGAATGCATTTATAAAAATATGTTTAAAGTAGAGTTGACAAGTACTTATTGTGGTTGCTACATTTTAGCCCAAATTGGTGAGGTTAGACAACTAGAACAACGGTTATAAACGAAATAAAATGAGTATTTAGTTTCAACGATTAACGCAAAACAAAGTAATATGAATTTGGGTGAAAATTATTATTACAAGTTTTTACAATATTCTGAAGTTATTATTCCAAATTTGAAGTTATTACTGCAGAAATAGGGTATTATTACAGCTTATTTCAATGCGTGCGTTATAGTACACGTTTCTTGTCTTTCGACATTGAACTCTCTTATAAAAAATTATTTTCTATAAATCAAGCATTACGGTTACACAGGTTTACAAAAAAAAAAATTCATGGCGTTTTGACCACACTATGTGTTTCCTAGGGACTTTGACATCCTGAATCCGTATCCCGGGTCCGTTTTTTTCCAGAACGTCTGAGAAAAAAGATTTCAAGGTCATATGGAGGTCAAAATGGGGTTCATGAGTCGTTTAGTGATAAATTCGCTAAAATTCTGAAACTAATTTTAAATTATTGAGCTCTTAGGTTTTAATAAGAATTTGTGATCAAAAAGGGTATCTAGGACCTAGTTTCGGAGATATAGCCATCGGAAGATCAGAATTTATATCTTCTATGAAAACCGATATAAGTTGGGAACCCCTGGATGGATTTGAAAAATGATGGTGTCATATGAAAGGTATTTTGTTGTTGTTGCTATTGTTTTTGTTGCTGGTGTTGTTGATTTGTTGTTGTAATTGAAAATTTTCACAAAATTTCAAAAAAGCTCCTATCTCGAAAACTATGAATCCAAGTGAAAATATGTTCGAAACGTTTTTATAGGCTGTCAAAATACCTTTCATATGACACCAATATTTTACAAATCCATCCAGGGGTTCACAACTTGTAGCGGTTTTCACAGAAGATATATTCGGACCTTTCGAGAGCCATATCACCGAAACTAGGTTCGAAATACCCTTTTTGATCGCATATTCTTTTAAAGCACTAAGGACTCAATGATAAAAAATTAGTTTCAGAATTTTAGCGAATTTATCACTAAACGACAAATGACCTCTACATATATGACCTTGAAATCTTTTTTCTCAGACGTTCTGGAAAAAAACGAACCCGGGATTCAGATTCAGGACGTCAAAGTCCCTAGGAAACACATAGTCTGGTCAAAACGCCATGACATTTTTTTTTTTTTTTTTGTAAACCTGTGATATCCATTATTTCTTGGTTGTTTCACAGTTGTGACTCATTTTTACTGTGTGAATGTAGCATGTACAATGACTAGGGATCCCGGGATTCGAGCCTTTTTGCAATCCCGAAAATCCCGGGATTAGTGCTATCAATCCCGGGATTTCTTTTGTAAGTTTTTTAGGTTAGAAAAATTGTTGGAATGTTCCAAAAATCACCAACAAAAGTCTTACAACATTATGATTAAATTGAACATAATAAAGAGCTGAAGTTAATCTTAGATTGCAAAACGAGATGTAGTAGTCTTTTAGCTATGCTGAAGCGCTTTGTTATGCTTGAGAGTAGCATAAAAACAGCTTGTATTGACTTAAAGGTTTCTTCGATCCACTGTAGCGAATTTAAAATTATGAAACAATTAGCTCGTACTCTTCAACCAAACAAAATCACTATTGATATTATAAAGAAAGATAAATCTGCTTTGAGTAATATCATTTTTACTAAAAGGCACTTCAGACTAGTTCTCTTATGTTTTTCTGTATGATTTTTTCTCTGACTGTCAATTTTTTATTGTTTTTAATTTATATTGTTGAAATTGTTTTAATTTTTTATTTTTCAAACAACATTTAAAAATTTGAAAACTCCTATGTCTTCTATTTTCAAATAGACTCAAATCTAATGCCAAAATAACTCATATGAGTTTTCTTCTGATAAATCATTTGTGTAATAAATGTACATTCCCACTATCAAAGTTGCCATATTTTACAACTCACACGAGTTTCTGTATGACTTCTCAGATAGTCTGAAGCGGCTTTAAGCTCGTGGAAAGGATTTTTTCTGACATTTTTTCATTTTTGATAAGTCCCAATAATGACTTCTGTAAAGCTCCATCTTTAAATCGCGTTAAAGTAGAGATAAAACGTATTCTCTCTAGATTTGAAACTGAAACTTCTTGAGAAATTGAGGACAATAGCCATAGAGTTAAAGTAAACTCATCAATAAACTTGAAAGAAAAATTAAATCTAGTTTTGAATACCACTTCAAAAAATTTGTTTTCTAGAAAGTCTTATAATTTATCCAACGTTTTAGTGAAAGAAATTGATATATTTTGTAATGTGGTGATAGGGGTTATTTCCTCCAGAAAACTTTCGATTATCTTCCTTCAATTCAACCAACAAGTGTTGAATCAGAAAGATGCTTTTCGTGTGAAGGTTATATACGTAATAAATTTAGATCCAAATTGGATGATAAAATAATAAATGCTTTAATTTTTCTAAAATCATATTTTAATAATAATAAAACTGATTAAAACAAAAGTTAATTCTTCCAAGTCCAACACTTGTTAAAACTTTGATCTCACTATTTTATATAATTAAATAAATATGTATGATATTTTATATATCAATAACTGAGAGCGCTATAGTCCTATTTCCACTTTTTGCGATTTTTGCAATTATGGTATCCTTGTGGGCTTCTTTACCAAGTGGAAATCTGTGGGATGTCAAAATACCACTAAAACACCGAAATATTCGAGAATTAAGAAAAATCCTATCTCCAAACTGTAATTTTTTGAAGAGCGCTACTGTGCTATCTCCTCTGAATATTCAAATAAGTCACATTTTTAAGAAAATTTTTTAATTTTTTTCGTCTTTTCTACACGCTTCATGACATATTACATGTTTTTAGTGGAAACATTTTTTTTTTTTACCCAAAGGTCAGAACCAGAAATTTTTGAAAATTTCTTGTTTTTTCCATGATTCGAAAAAAAATAATTTTTCATGTCTCTGAAATCATTTAAAGGATATGGATGAGATGTGGTATGTGTATTAAGAGTCACGGGACAAAAAATGTCTAAGGGAAAAATGGGCGGTCCTAAGTCCTTAAGAAAGTATCATACCTCTGAAACTATCTAATGCACATAGATGAGTTTTGGTGCGCATACGTATATAAATTGCATCGGAACAATTTACATTCATTTGTTTAATTGGAAATGCTCTGCCCTCCGTACAAAAGAAGGTATCGCAACGCACACCGGGAAATGCTAGTCGCTCATAAAATTTACTAAATGTGTCGTTTATTTGAATAGTAGTGCAATTCCATATAATTTGTTAAATTGATTTTGTTAAAAATTAATAAAATTAGTTTTTAACACAAAATTATGTTAAAATATACTAAGGTAAAATTATTGCATGTATAGTTTTTCAAAATCGCAGCCAATTCTAAATAACCACTGTTTGAAGTATTCTTTTTGCATTTCCCAATAATTGAAAAAATGGAGATAGAACTATAGCGCTCTAAGGTATCGATATGTATTTAACTAAGCATATAATGCAGCAATGTACCTTTATGCTTGAATTGCTTAATAAAATGTACCTGCTTTAAGAAATTGCTCTTTTTTAAATAAAATATCTTTGTAGAGGTGTAGTAGGGGTATATAAGACAAAATATTTGGAATTTTTAATACTAAATTCTGTTCTATTTACGAAGAAAACAAAATTCATACAAATCCCGAAATCCCGGGATCGCAAAAAGTCCAAAAATTGGAATCCCTAACAATGACGCAAAGGGGTCTATTAGAGAGCGCTAGCCGGTCTAAACTCCGAAAATTTTTGTGTTAATTGTAATATTTTTTTTCACAAATCTAAAGTAAAATATCTAGATATCGTATTTCAAGTACCAGAATATCAAGAAATAATACCATTTCTGAGTTTTTGCATCTTAAACTTGATGAATTCAGAAAATGGTAATTTTCCCTAAAATCTCTTAAAATATGTGAAAGTTTAAATGAGTGCATCTTTAAAACTAAATGGCCTTACCTCCTGAAATTTATGGTTAGAATAATTTGATCTATTTTCTGAAAGTTTGCGTACTTAGATGTTAGTTTTTTTAATATAAAAAGGATACATGGATAATCACAAAAAATCACAAATTTTATTTGCCAAAATTTACGAATTTTGCACTCTGTGTATTATAACTAAAAATTTTCATGGAATTCCAACGGCTCGATCATTTAAGTGTGTTATATAAAATTCTCTGAAGGCTTTGTGCATATATCAGCCACCCATTCACACCCCTTTTTGGACTACGATGAGTTTTTCCTCAGTGACTTTTCTGTATTCTTGCACTGCCCCAATTTCGTAAAACTAATAACAACCAAACTGAGGTAGTATAGATAGCGATAAATCACTTGGTAAAAATGGGCGTGATTGAATCAAGGACAAGCCCACCTCCCATAGAACCAAAAATTTGGAATCGCCATAGCTTCGCAAATATTTGAAGTACAAAAATAATATTTGATATCTGAGTTAGCATAGTTAGCATTAAGTCACTTGGTGAAAATGGGCGTGAAAAGCTCATCTCCCATATAGGCCAAAAATTTTAAATCGCCATAACTTTGTGAATATTTCAGGTACAACAATAATGTTTAATATTTGAGTTAATATTGACAGCATTAAGTCACTTGGTGAAAATAGAAGTAATCGAATCAAGGGCAAGCCTACATTTGGGATCCTTTTTGGAGAAAATTGTTCTCCATTTTGGATCCGCCATTTTGTTTGCAAAAAAGATGAAACCGAATTTGAAATCAGCGATCTCGAAAACCTCCCTAATCACAATTTTGTTATGATATAATCAATTTTTAAGAAAATTGTCGGCCATTTTGGATCCGCTATTTTGATTTTTCCAGATCTAGAATCAGCGACCTCAAAAACATAAAAATTGTTATATTTTTTTTTATAAAAAATTACCAGGAAAGAGTTTTGACCAACTAGAATAGCATTCTAGACCACTGTGTGAGGTGCAGTATAGATCCTACATGTTCTACAAAGACTTTCATACGTGTACGAATAAGCACAATTGAGTGCAGTTTGACCATCAATGCTCTAAACTTACCATATGACACAAATTAATTGTGTGCAGTATATGCGAATATTTTAGAGGCTTCCCAAAAAACTTCATTATGCTGTACTTTTGAAAAGAAAACCAATAAAACTTATTTGCAATATGGTGGTTTTCGCGAATCAATATTCCCGGGGAATTTTCCTTAGATTGCAGTGAAGAATGCACGGCAGTCTGAGAAAAGTTCTCCAGGAATATTTATTCACGACAACCCCCAATATTTTTGTGATTTTTTTTTTTTCGTATATTTTTGAGATGCTTTAATGCCAAATTTCACGATAAGTCCTTACTGGTAGTTTTGCCTGACTCAGATATGAAAAGTAAGAAGCCAATTTTGGTCTGATGATTCAATTTGAATCTTACTCTCTTAAGCTTTATACAAATTCATATTTAAATTGTTTAATTAAATAAACGCCTTATTCCACAAACGTTATCCTTCACGTCAACACTGTTTTGCAAAAATAACTTTAGAAATCTGAATGTAAACGTTTGATATCGAATTATATGCTTTAGTGTCACTTAATTGTTTTAAAAAATTTAATCAAATTTCTAAATAATTATTTTCGTAAAACAGTGTGACAAATATGTGTCGATACAAAAACAAAGTAGGTTTTTGTATTAAATGTTATTTTAATTAAGGAAATTTAAATGAAAAACATTAAATGAAGTTAAAATATTTTGTTTATTAAGCAATTACTCGATGGCCTGACCTTTGTTAGCCACAACCCGCCGAAGTCTGCAATCACGCAGCACGCACTACTGTTATCGGTATTTTGTCCCATACATCAATAATAGCAGCTTTAAAGTGCTTCAAGCTTCTGTACCTGTATTCCTTGAGTCGCTGTACCATATATCTCTATGTGCAGAAATCCAAAGGATTGCAGTCTGAAGAGCTAGGAGGCCATTTATCCATAGGTATAAAATCTGTCAAATTTTGCTTACACCCCAATGTGCACAAAAACGGATGAGGATCCGTTTCGAATCCATTACGAGTTCATAAAGGTATAAAAAACGTAATCCGCGGTAACGGATCCATTTTGAACCCGTAACGTACATCAAAAACGAATTCAAAACGCTTTGTTTGGATAAAAAAAAAACATTTTGAAGCGCTTATTAGCGAATAAAAAAAAAATTTAATTCCGCAGTGCGGGCCCGTTTCGAATCCGAAACTTATGTAAAAACGAATTCAAAACGGATTTGCTTTTAAATATGTTAATGCTGTATATTTACAGAAAAAACCCGTTTTGATGCGCCTATTAGCAATTAAAAAATAATAAAAAGAAAAAAAAGGAAGAAAAATAAAGGGTAAAAATCCACCTCTGGTAGGACTCGAACCTGGGCAAATCCGTTTTGATTCCGTAAATACTTCAAATACGAACTCAAAACGGATTTGCTTTATTTAATTTTTATGATAAAAAAAATATTTTTGATTTGTTTCTTTTTTCTTTTTATTTTATTGCGTATGATTTTTTGTAAACTTTTCAAACTCTGTTTGAAAAAATGTTTTTGATTCCAAATTTGAGTATATAACATTTTTTATCAAAAGAAGGGAAGAAAAACAACACAGAATACTTATAAAAAAAACAACAGAAATTTGTTTAATATACAAACTTTAAATCTCAACATCAAATAAGTCTACATCAGTTAAGCAAACATCATATCGGTCAATAGCCTAGTTGTCTAACGTCTCGTGTATGAAAGAGTAATACCCCGGGAGCCTGAGTTCGACTCCCGGCCGGGCTAGTAATTTTTTTTTTTTTGTTATTTTGTTTTTTTTAAATTAAAAATAAGCGCTTCACCCTGTTTTCTTTTTTTTTTATAAGCAGCATTAACATTATTAAAAGCGAATCCGTTTTGAATTCGTTTTTGATGTACGTTACAGGTTCGAAACGGATCCATAAAAGAAGAAAAAACGATTCGTTTTTTTTTAGGAATCCTTCCCGCAAACGGATCAGTAACGGATACGTAACGGATTCCGTAACGGATAAAAAAAACGAAAATATGAACCCGTTACGGATCCGAAACGAGTCCGTTTGGCACACTGGGACCAGTCTTCAACCAGTTTAGCAATGTGAGCAGGTGCACCATCCTGCTGGAAGCAATAATAGTCTTCTCCATACATGGCCTGAACACCAGGCTTCAAATATTTCTGTAAGACTCCTTCCAGGTAAAACTGAGCGTTTATTTTAACACCTTTGTCAATGAAAACTAGCGATAATTTACCTTTGCTGGATATGGCACCCCAGACCATAATAGATGATGAGTTGTGATATCTTGGTACATGCTTGTCATCGTTTGGCATATCTTTGTATGATACTGCCCATAGTCTATCATTTTGCGTGTGGTGTGGAGCTTCCAGCACAAAAGGTTTTTCATCGGAAAAAACTTTTTCATCGCCAGCGTGCCAAGAAAGGAGCAGTTTCGATCTATGCCATCGATTTTCCACGGTCGCATTAGTAAAGCCATGCATTTTCTTTTTTTTAAAGGATTTCATGTTGTGGTCGCAACGCAAAAGGAGCCGTAAAGGTTTTCGGTTCATTCCTATATTTTTGGCCATCTTTCGTGCTGAACGGTCACAATTTCTTCACTATTTTCATCGCGTTCGTGGTACGGATGTTCCTTTTTCTCCCACTTTTTTTACTATCTTGTATGGAGCCAGTATCGGCAAACCGCTTAACGGCATAATACACACAATTCCCCTTAAATCCTAAATGTGACAACTCGCGGAAGATGGCTCCACAACTTAAATCACTTTTGAATTTATTTACAATTAAAGAGCGTATGTCAACAATGCGGAATTACCTACTTCTCTTGTACAATTTGAATTTATTTTTCCATATAACTGAAATATTAAAAAATTTTGTGCAATGAAAATTTTACTAATGCTACTATGTTTCCAAAAGATACAGTGCTTCAAAGTATTGTATGAAGACATATTTGTCACACTGTATATGTAAAATTTGAATTACTTTATTTTGATTTGAAAATTGTAATGGTAATGATATTTGGATCTGTTACGACATGCTATAAGGCCAACAAAAAATGCAACAGCAGAATAAAATAAAATTAAACTTTAAAATTCAACTTCAGGTATGCACTGGCCAAACATTTTGCGCATAAAAACTTGATGTATTAATTTTATTGTCTATATAGTAGTCCGTGTGACTATGTTTATACCCAGTGTGCCAGACGGTTCAAATCTTCGCTTTTTTATCCGTTACGGATCAGTTACTGATCCGTTGGCGGGAAAAATTCCCAAAAAAAAAGCGAATCGTTTTTTTTTTTTGAATTTCTCCCGCAAACGGATCAGTAACGGATCGGTAACGGGTAAAAAAGCGGAGATATGAACCGCCTGGCACACTGGGTATGTATATTTACCGCAGTATTTAAACCAAGGGTGTCAGCGTAGAACAAAAGTGAGCCAATTTTGGCTCGACCAACAACATCAATATTTCTGTACAACAATCCCAACAACATCAATATTTCTGTACAACAATCACAGAAATAATTTTTGTTGTTTTTTTTTTTCACACTCGTCAAAATTTTGCGTTTTTGTTGCTGTTTTTGCGTACACACAAAATCGAACTCGAACCAACATAAGACAACAACAACGACTACGTCGCATCAAAAACAAAAACAACAAGCAATATGGGTATTAATGCGTTGATGAGCAGTTGCGAAAATGCAAGTCTTTTACGCACTAACGCCTTCAATGTGAATATTACCATGTTGAGAAATTGCAGATGTGGTGCGAAATTTTCGGCAATGTGTTTGTTGTTTTACAAATGTCAAACTTTCGCAACGACGGTAAAGCATTCATCAACACGTGAATACCCCTACTTTTTGGGTTGTCCTAGTTCTTAGAAATTTTGAAAATTGTTAAAATATTATTGTTGTTGTAAATTCGAATTTGAAGTTGTTGTAAAAGTGAAAATTTTGCGCTGACTGCGCTGCATGCGCTTGGCTCAGTGATTTGAAAACGCTGACACCCTTGATTTAAACTGAAACAAAGTTAAAAAGTTGGAATAATCATAAGTACAAGCAAGCATTAGAGCAATATTTAAGTCTTTAATATGGTTATATATGAAACAAACCCAAACGGCTTTTGATGAAAATTTAAGAAATGTTAAACTGGAAACATAAAACCTGATGTGGTAGTTGAAAGCACTAGTTTTTTCTTTAAAACTCAATAACCGTATTCACGATCTTGTTGCATCGTAGCAAATGCAAAATTATTTTAAATAACAAAAACAAATTCTATTGAATTTTCAAAAGCAAGAGTCTTGTAAGCAAGACCAAAAGTTTGTTGCAATTTGTTTTTAATTTTAAAGATACTATTAAGGCGCAATCTTCTCGGTACCTTCTCAACTTTTCATAAACTATCTTCTGATCCAACTCCCGCGTGTATCTGTTGCACTACGTAGCATTTTGCTCATTACGCGCCTTCTCGCGGGTGTGGAAGGGCTTAGCGTTGCACAGCGTTGCGCCTTGAAAGAAAACCCACAATGCCGGAACTGGCACTGACAAGGCGAGTCAATGCCGCCTTAAAATAAGCATCATGTTAAAATCCTGAAGCGTCTGATCCAGTCTGGGTGCTTCCCAGGTCAGCGTCTGTTTCAGATTGGGTGGTTGTAATTGAAAGTGAATTCGGCCACTATATTTGCAGCGCTTGCCGGATCCAACCTTAAGCTTATAACTTACTGCGTGGGGCGTTATCGAGAAGATTATATAAATGAAGCATGGTTCGAAGAACGATGGAAAATATCTCTCCAAGTGATACCCACCAGAATGTGATTAATCAGCCTGCCTTGGCAGCATACACATCGGATTTGAAGGTGCAAGAAACATGCATAGTTAGAAATGATTCTCCTGTAAGCGTAAAAATTGCAAATCAGAAAATCATCTGAAATTTGAGTGTTGATTTATTGATGTAAATGTGAAAAATGTTAAAATCTGACATTCATTCACTTTTTTCGGCCGAAACCATATCTATAGTATTTTAAATTTTTCAGCCGCGGCACTATGCGAAATCGATCGAAAACGATTTGTCAAAAGTGTTTTGTACCAAGGATGCTATTCAGAAAAATTTTTTATTTAAAACACAGCACAGTTATTCCATACCTAGCGTAATAAAATAAAAAAGTAAGTAAATTAAAAACATTGACAAATACTGCTACACAAAATTGTTCATAACTTGGACATTTCTGAACCGATTTTCACAATCTTACCAATTTTGGAAGGGTATTGAATCAAGCTATGAAGGTAAGAAATCTCTCAGAAGGTCGAAAAAGTACGACATTGAGCGTGTTTATTAATTTTAGTACTTAAAAGATATTAAAAATGGTATTCTCGGGAAATACACAGGGCTGTTCCGTAATCAGTGTGTTTTCAATAACTTTTCGTTTAGGAGGTTTTTTGATAAAAATGGTGAGTCACACGATAAAAATTAACGGAATCTTTTTTGTGGGAAATTACAGGTTCTACAAATAACATAAATCTGCATTAACGAAAAAGTAATCGTTTAGAAAATATTCTAAAAAAACCGCAAAAATTCGAAAAATTCGACTTTATCGAATATATCCGAAACAGGTACTTTTTCGTCAATATCAATAAATGTTATTTGTAGAACGTGCAATTCTTCTCAGAAAAGATTTCAATACTTTTTATCGTGTTACCCACCATTTTCATCAAAAAACCTCCTAAGTGAAAAGCAATTGAAAACACGCGGTTAACGGAATAGGCCTGATTAACTGCGTATAGCCTGAAATACTATTGCAAGACTCATTCAAAAATTAAAAGCAAATTTCACACAGATTAACTATAATATACCTAGGCGGAGAATGTACAATGCGTGCCGTCTGCTGTCATATTAGAAGTGATCACAGCCTTCATTGCTACCTTCTTTGTGCCTTCTTTTACTTAAGTTCAGTTATTATTTCATATTGTCACAGCTTTATTAAACGTATATGAGAGCATAGTTTTATTTTCTAGTAAAAAATTCATTTCTTATAAAAAATATCCAAGTAAAGATTAAAGCAACAAATTCCGCTGCTATAATAGAAATGCAAAATATCCAAATTTATCTTCCAAAAGTTTTCTATTTTTTTCAAGACAACCTGGGCGTTTTGAAAAAGTTTTCGTTTTATTACCACAATTAACGATAGTGGGACCACAGCATGAAGATGGTACTGCACGGTCTACTCGGATATATTCTTTGGCTTCATTCAAGCTGCAACATTTAAACTGAAAGTAAAAGATTAATTTAACTTTCATTTTACTGTATAAAATACAACATATGTCATTCTGTGTCGCCATAACTCGAGAACCATATGTCCGTTTTGCATGATTTTTCTCTTTTGTTCATCTGCATTTTGTCTGGTGAGGAGGTTTTAGGATACATATATATAAATTTCGAAATACCCTCGGATTTCCCCGGGCTCTTGAGAAATTCCATAAGTCAAAAACTAGTTATCCGACTTGCATGAATTTTTTCTTTCAAAGATATGTTATCCAGTAAGGCTATAGGACAAACTCTAAATCGATATTCCTTCGGCTTCACTCGGCATATTAAAAAGTTCTTATTCGAGAATCCTGGAATATCATATAATTATATGAACGTATTTTTGTATACTTTGGTGAATGAATGCTTATAAAGGGTGTTTTTTTTAGAGGTATAGAACTTCGAATTGAAATAAAACACAAGAAAATCGTTTTAATGTCCATCAATTTGACTTTATTGGAAGGATAATTTTATGCCATTAATGTTTAAATATGATTTCGGGCATGTGGCCGCCGCGGCTGGCTCGAATAAAGCCAATTCTACAGGTCCAATTTTCAACCACTTTTTCGAGCATATGGGGCCGTATGTCGGCAATAACGCCACGAATGTTGGCTTCCAAGTCCCCTAACGATTCTGGTTTGTTGGCGTAGACGATCGACTTCACATATCCCCAAAGAAAATAATCCAATGGTGTCAAATCACACGATCTTGGTGGCCAATTGACAGGTCCATTCCGCGAAATTATGCGCTCATCGAATGTTTCCTTCAATAAATCGATTGTGACGTGCGCTGTGTGGCATGTAGCGCCGTCTTGTTGGAACTACAACTCATCCACATTCATGCCATCCAATTCGGGAACAAAATAGTCGGTTATCATGGCTCTATACCGGTCTCCATTAACGGTAACTGACTCTCCAGCATTATTTCGGAAGAAGTATGGCCCAATGACTCCACCAGCCCATAGAGCACACCAAACAGTCAGTTTTTGTGGATGTAATGGCGTCTCAAGGGTCTCATGTGGATTCTCTTCACTCTAAATGCGGCAATTTTGCTTGTTGACGTAGCCATTCAACCAAAAATGAGCCTCATCACTGAACAAAATTTTGCGATGAAAATCAGCATCGAGATCAATCTCATTTTCGGCCCATACACCAAAATCACGACGCATTGCATGGTCTCGCGGCTTTAATTCTTGCACAAGCTGGATTTTGTAAGGTCGCAAGCCAAGATCTTTGCGCAAAATCTTCCATAAAGTTGATGGACAAAGCTCCAATTGCTGTGCACGGTGGCGAATCGATTCATTCGGGTCCTCTTCAACATTTTGCTCTACAGCGGCAATTGTTTCTTCGGTGCGCACTGTTCGACGTCTCTGCGGATGCGTATTATCACATAGAGTAAACGTAGTGCGAAAACGATCCATGGTTAACCGAATTAATTGCTCTGATGGACGATTCTGTCGACCATAAAATGGACGGAGCTTGCGGTAAACTTCGCGAACTGAACCATTATTTTCGAAATAAATTTGCACGATTTGCAAGCGTTGTTCTTTTGTCAACCTATTCATGATGAAATGGCAAACCAAACTGAACATAAATGACATTAGAGTTGCCAGATTTGACTACAAAATGCCAGTTTTATCTCTATTCGAAAAACAAACCTCTAAAAAAAACACCCTTTATATAGTGAAGGCGCGGGGACATATGACATCCCTAAGCACAAAATTCATCATAGTTTATAAATTTGGGCGGCAATCGTTTTGGTAACAATGCCCAAAATTTATTTATATGAAAATAATTTGGGCGATATTTTGTGTTTTTGTGTGTTTTTTTCAATGAAATAAAGCACAAAATAAAAACAAAAGAAAGTCCAAAAAAAAAATTAAATAAAGCCAAAACTTTAGACGTTATTTCAAAAAAGATAATCACCCTAATTTATATGAAAATAATTAGGGCGCAACGGTAGAAACAATTCACTTCGAATTGTTCCGCAGAAAATTTCTTATTTTCCTAGTCTTAAAAAGAATGTATAAGGACAAGTTTTCTTTGTAAATATTGGGGGGGGGGGTAAACTGCAATGAAAATATATGAAGCAAAACACCCCAAGTGTACCAGCTGAAAATTTTTTGTCTCCGATTTCGCTCAAATTTGGCAATATGGTAGCTCCAGTGTGCAAGAACAATAATTCGGGAGGATTTGGTCCTAGTACCATTTGTTTAAGGGGGTTTTTTTAAAAAAAAAATTCAAAAGTATTCTTAAGTTAAAAAAATGTTGGTGAAAAAAATTTTTTTTCACCAAGTTATTTTTTTTATAAAAAGAACACTTAAAATAAATTGGACCAGTAACTAACATAAGTTTCAGTCAGTTTACAAACTTTGATGTAAGCTTTAAATTTTTAAAAAAAAACAATTTTCATGAAAATGACTAAAAACTCCACTTCAACACCCTTTATTTTAACAACAAATAGTACCAGAACCAAATCCACCCGGATTATTGTTCTTGGACACCGGATTTACCATATTGCCGAATTTGAGCAAAATCGGAGACAAAAAAATTTTCAGCTGGTACGCTTGGCGTGTTTTGCATACTTTCTTCGAAAAGTTTCACTAAATTATCCAAATTTTACAATTTTTCTGAGCCAGACCTGGAAAATTTCCTTCCATACAAATTTATTACAAAAATAAATATAATTTGGTACAATTTTAACACCGGTCGTGACTTTAGCTACATTTGTATTTAATAGAAAGTTTCTTAAACTCAAATTTAACTTACTTTATTTTGTACAAAGTTTACTTGATAAGTTCGGCTTCGTAATGCCTCCACCAAAAATGAGATTCGTCATAAAGATACTGGAAAATGCCAAGCCGATTGACATTTATCCATAAGATAAATACAATTTGTTGAACAAGTAATAAAATTATTAAATTGCCGTACTATTCAAAAAATAAATTTATATAAGTTTTAATGAAAATTCCAGAATTATTTAAGAAAACTATGAACTTACAATCATAAGAAAACGATTGTTTTGCTTAAGGAAATCATAAAATCCAATGCACGCTACAAGAAGTATAAGACAGTCATTGAGTATGGTCACTATCGGTAATAAATTTATACTTTGCGCAAAACCCGGGAAACCGTCTTGTAAGAGGCATCCAGCGATAGTAAACAAGATGCCAAAAATCTAATAATTCACACAGAAGAAACTTATGATTTTAATAAACATTATTCCACTAAGGGTCAGTATCATAATGTTGAGTTAAAATATAACTTTCAGTTATTGTTTCATTTAAGGTTTAACTGAACATTGCGAAATCACAACTAAATATATTGAAAATTACCTTGTTCATATTTGTAAAGACTCACCATTAGACATGAGTTGATAGTAAGTAAGAGATATTGTAGGAAATTGCCAGTGCACTTCATTCTGCCACTTTCTAATATTCAGCTCTTTATACGTCAGAGTCACAAGGATATGTCAGAATTAGATGAATAAAATGTGCTGAAATTGTTGTAGTCTAATTTTTTTTTAATATCTCGCTTATTGGAATAACAAAAATACAAGTATGGAATTTAGTTTGATATCAACTAAAATACTTTACGAAACTTAAAAGCCACGTTGTAGTTTTTAAGATATAACAATCATAAATACTTATAAAAGTAACTTCGAAAAAAAATTTTTGTTTGCTGATAAAAAAAAACAATACCTATTTATAGAAAAAATACCGTACCCAATGGAGGGAAGTATACATTAATAGGTTTTTTTTTATATTTTACCACATATCGTCGGGCTTATACTACAACTAGACATCTAAACTTTTTGATGCTCTTGTCGATATTTTGAAATAAAGTCCCTATCCAATTTTATATAGAAAATAAAAATAAGGAAACTTCAAAATCCCACACAAAAAACGAATATCAAAAACCTAAAACAATTTTCTCTCAAAATATGAAAAATGTAGATGTCCAGTCGTAGTTTTACAACAACGATATGTATGTGTACGACTCCAAAGTAAATTGAATATTTTTACCACAATATCTATTCAATTGCTTTACAACTACTTCAAATGTTTATTACGAATTGTTCTAAAAAAATTGTAAGCTTTAGCTGAGCTTATCTTAAAGACGACTTTCGACAGTTTAAATGATGTCAAACACTTAATAACTTTTTTTATATATTCACAAGGATGAAGCTTCTCCATGCATATGTACAGAAATATATTCCATGGGGATAAAAAAAACTTGTGATTGTACTTATATTAATTTGATTTGAACTTTCTGATAAGAAATATAGGGTCAGAATTCGTCAAATTTACATAAAAAATTATTTAGTGTTTGTTTTTGTTGAAATTTTCAGAAAATGTTTGTTTTAAGGAAAAAAAATTATGTGTAAAAAAAAAATTTAGTTTTTTTTTTTTTTTCCAAAGTTATTGCAATATGCAATTTTTAGACACTTTATAAACAAAAGCTTGTATCTCACGTATTGTTCATCCGATTTCAACAAAAATTGGGGATGTTGTCGTCAATAGAATAGGCTTTAATTTTTTGATGATATAAAAAAAAAAAAAAAAATTTTAAATTATTATTTATCTATTTGTTTGAAAAAAATAAATTTTTTTTTATGTTCTGGAGCTTTAAAAAATCTGAAAAAAAATTTCGCTATATGCCTAATCTATTGTCAATTCAAAACCGTAAAAAAAATTTTATGAGCCGTAAGTATTTTAAAAGTTATGACAAAAAGAGTGCTGCTCGAACGAACTTTTTCGCACTGCGCTTTCTCTATGTGACCATATTTGTTATGCTTAAATTTTTGTTTTTGGAATTATTGTCAAATGTGTCATTAAATGTAATAACAATACTAGTAAAATATCCAAATAAGTTGTTGTTGTAATTCTAGTACATATTTTGCCGTTATTTAACAATTCTTTTTGATGTGATTTCGCAAATTTCGTTCGCGTTAATACAAACCACACGTTTTTATTAAAATCGGGAAAAAGTTAAGATTTTAAAACAATTTTTTAAAGAAGAACCGCAGTAATGTCACCACCAAATGCTTGTTGCAACCCTTTTAACTTAGAAAAACATAATTCTTGTTATAAAGGCATTTTAAAAGTTACCAAGAACTGGAACGCTATGTATACGAATTTTTGCGGAAGATATTTGTGCTCGACATGCAGACTTCGAATTAAGAAAAACAATGACATTCCTTTGCCATTAAAGTCGATTGAAAGCGCAATATCTCCATCAGAATATGGATCTGATTCTGAAATGTCCAGTAGCAGTGACCAGTGTGAATCTGACTTCGAAGGTAAGTGTATGTACATAAATACGTATGTGCAAATACGATTATTTTTTTTTTTTTTAAGTAGATGAATTTTTATACAATAAAATTTGTTACATCAGACGATGTCGCTATAGCGGCAGAAATCAAAACTGCGTTATCAAAAGAAGCAGACTCTAAGAAACGTCTACAGCTATTGACAACAGTTCCAATTAATTGGAATGTAACACAAATCCACAGAATGTTGGGCGTAAGTCGCTACTTAGCTAAAACTGCTTTAAATCTACGTAAATCATCAGGATACAGTGCAACTGTACGCCCCAAAATTGGCCGATCTTTATCAATAGACGTTCTTGAAAACGTTAAAAAATTTTACAATTCCGATGACAATAGTCGAATTATGCCTGGAATAAAAGACTGCATTTCAGTTAAAAAGACAAGTATTCAAAAAAGACTCCTCCTTGGAAATTTGAAAGATTTATACAATAAATTCACGTTAAAATATCCGGACACAAAAATTTGCCTTTCGAAATTTATAAAATTACGGCCACCAAACTGTGTTGTTGTTGACTGCAGTGGGAGTCATAATGTTTGTGTTTGCAAAATACACCAGAACATGAAGCTGAAGATAAATGGATTGAACCGTGCGCTAAAAAGAACTGGAGAATCATATAGCATTATTAATCTAACGAAAAAAATGATGTGTACGGAGGCGAATCAATTGTGCCATTTGCTACGCTGTGCTGACTGTCCTGGATTTTCAACCATATTCGGAAATCTTCAAGATCGTTTCAGTGCTGAAAATGTCATTGAAATTCATTTTAAAAATTGGACTTGTACCGACAGGTAATGTTTTCAGAAGATCATTATTGTCTTTATTGTATTCATGAAGTTCGCTTTTGTTGACTGTTTTTGCGTGTTAAAAAAATTGCAAAAAATTTCTGAACATTTAAATTTATCATATTATAGTATTTTTTGCAATTTCTTGAATGCGGAAGATGGTTTCAAGTAAATTGTGTTAATTTTTAGATGCGAACTCAAGGATTATGTGGAAGAAATTGACGTGTTTTTTAAGAACTTTGAAAAAGAATTACTTCAATATATAAAACATGATTTTATTGCCTCATCTCAAGCCGAACATTTAAACACTGCTAAAAACAATTTGGAAGACGGGCAGTTTTTAGTTACTCTTGACTTTGCCGAGAACTACTCCTTCAAAATTCAAGACGCGGTCCAGTCATTTCACTGGTCCAATGAACAGGCAACTCTACACCCCTACGTTATTTATTATAAAAACGAAAACACTATAGTCCATGAATGTTTCGTCATAATTTCAGACTGTATCAAGCATGATGCAATCGCGGTCCATTTATTTAATAAAAAAATGTTGCAACACTTAAAGCTCATTTTTGGGGAAGCAAATGTTAAAAAATTAATTTTTTTTTCTGACGGATGCGGAGGTCAATACAAAAACAAGTTTAACCTGATTAATTTGTCTCGTTATAAATACGATTTCAATCTTGACGCAGAGTGGCACTTTTTTGCAACCTCGCATGGGAAAGGTGCTTGTGATGGAGTAGGAGGAAGCATCAAAAGATTGGCATCTCGTGCTAGTTTGCAAAGGCCTGAAGAACAGCAAATTACAACGCCTCTCCTGTTATTTCAGTGGGCTGAACAAAATTTTGAAAACATTTGCTTTGAGTTTTGTACGAATAAAGAATATAAAAAAGAGGAAGTGTTATTAAAAAAGCGATTTGAAAGAGCTGTCACTATAAATGGAACGCGAAAGTATCATTCATTTATACCCGTAGACTCTAAAAAAATAGCTTGCAGAGAAATTTCTTGTTTAACATGTTTCGATGTTCATGAAATTACAATAACTTAAAATGTCATTTTGTTAATTTTTGTAAAAAAATTTTACGTTTATGTTAATAAAAGCAATTAATTCGATTTTTTTTTTTTTTTGTTTTACCTTTTTTCGAAAAAAAAAGTTCTTTCGAGCAGCACTCTTTTTGTCATAACTTTTAAAATACTTACGGCTCATAAAATTTTTTTACGGTTTTGAATTGACAATAGATTAGGCATATAGCGAAATTTTTTTTCAGATTTTTTAAAGCTCCAGAACATAAAAAAAAATTTATTTTTTTCAAACAAATAGATAAATAATAATTTAAAATTTTTTTTTTTTTTTTATATCATCAAAAAATTAAAGCCTATTCTATTGACGACAACATCTCCAATTTTTGTTGAAATCGGATGAACAATACATGAGATACAAGCTTTTGTTTATAAAGTGTCTAAAAATTGCATATTGCAATAACTTTGGAAAAAAAAAAAAAAACTAAATTTTTTTTTTACACATAATTTTTTTTCCTTAAAACAAACATTTTCTGAAAATTTCAACAAAAACAAACACTAAATAATTTTTTATGTAAATTTGACGAATTCTGACCCTATAGGTAAATATTTTTTGCTTTAAAAACATTCAATACAAATTTCATTTTCATAGATTGAATTTGCTTCTAATATTGGTCTGAATGTAATCGCTTCAACGTTTTTTTATTTTGATCGATTTTATCATAATTTGCCAGCTTTTCCACATATGTCAATATAGCCGTGATTTTAGTCCGTTTCTTAATTACATTGAAAAATTTATATGAAAATCGATCTTTGCAAATATACATATTGCTTAAAGTTAATTAATTAAAAATTAATTTTCATTATATATGTGTCATTAAGTAACACACTTAAAAATTCTTAATTTTACCAATACTTTTCAATTTATTTATGATTTATTTTTTATTTGTATTAAAAAAAATGTATTTTTGATTATATAATAAAAGCTTCTTTCATAATTTCTTAGCAATATAAAATGTAATCTATTTTATTTTTAACGGACCAAGGTACACTTGGATGGTGTGCCTTGGACCGTTTGAGATTTGCACGGAAAAGTTATTATTTCTACTCAATGGTAAGACATAGAAATATCGTTCTCTCGTCATTTGATGTTGCAAGCAAAGCAGAGATATAACTTAATCCGAAAACAGTAAAAACTTTTTTGGAAAATCCAGAGCATTTAAAAAAACAGAAATGCGGGCCAATGTAGACTAATCTCTCCTATAGCTAAAAATAAGAGATAGGGTACTGGTGGAATTCAGTGCTTTGACATGTTCTGAATATTTAACAACTGATTTGAGGTCAATTACTAAATAACAAATAACAATAAAAGCGGTCTTACCGAACGTCTACCCTGTAAAAATTGATAATTGACAAACTTTTGCATTTTGTATTTTTAGAAAATGCAAAAAAAGGATTTTTTATTTTGTGAAGATAGGTAACTTTTCCACTGGACGGTCACATATACATTTGTAGCAGAAGAATGCTTCGAAACAGCGATTTCTGCATTTTGACGAATATCTTTAAGTTTTGGTTTTTATACCCTACACCCAGTGTATATTCTCTTGTCCTTCCGTTTGTAACGCAGAGAAGGAGGCGTGGCAGGTATGGATAAGTATAAATATTCTTGATAAGCTTCACCTCCTGAGTCGATATAGCCATATCCGTCTGTCTGGATGTCTGTATGTCTGTCAGTTGAAACCATTTTAATATTTTATGGGAGTAACATAATTCGATGAAATTTAGTGCACTACCTACGTTGTCAAAGTTAGCTCGTCTAATTGAAAGTCCGTCAACGGACACGCCAACCGCCAAAACAAAAGATAGACAAGAAGGCGTGGCGCCTCCCATATGAGCAAAAGTTTAAAAATGCTATGTTAAAAACGTTTCTTGAGGTTATCCAACCAAATTTCACTTGTATACTAAGAACAATAAATGCTAACTCTGAGCAAAAACTAGGCAAACTCGGACATTTCTTTGTTTTGGACCAATTTCTAAAAAACTTGAAGTGTTTTAAAACACTCTAAAAAAACTCACACGTATACCTTGGAGGATTCTAAGCATTTTTTTTTTGCCTTATAAGTACCTTCTTAGTTTTTATTTCGGTTTGTTTAACCAAGGTAATGGGGACATGATAAATATCTTATGAAAAAAGTATACTAGGCATAAAAAGCTTAGAATCGTTCAAGTAACAAGTGTGAATTTTTTTTGAAATTCTTTTAAACTTTTTTTTTTGAATAATTTTTGAAATTTTTTTTTTTTTTGCAAAATTTTTTTAAAAATTATTCCAAGAAAAAAAAATTTTTTTTAGAAATTTCCACAAAATTTCCAAAAAATTCCCAAAAATTTCACACGTATTTCTTGGACGATTTTAAACATTTTATTCCTAGTACACTTTTTTTTTTGAAAAAACACCCTTTTCATGAAAATGACTAAAAACGACATCTTCACCACCCTGTATTTTAACAACAAATGGTACAAGGACTAAATTCTCCCGGATCTACCATATTGCCAAATTTGAGCGAAATCGGAGACAAAAAAATTTTGAGCTGGTTCACTTGGCGTGTTTTGCTTCATAAATAAGTAAATTTAGGACAATTTCTTAAAGTGAAATTTTTTAATGAATATTTTTATTTAAAACAGTAAGCTGAATAATATATATACAATGCCATACATATATAATCAATTAATTAATATATTTTACTGTTGGTAGTGATTTTCTCTCTCTGCAAAGTAAGCCCCAAGCCAAAATCAAATCAACACATTCAATCACCATAATGCTAATGCCAGAATAATGCAAAATATCAAAATTGAAATTCAAAATCTTAAAAAGTTTCAAAATGCAACCAGGACGTTTTTGATAAGTGGCACGATCACATTTGAGTGTCAGTGATCCACAGCAAGAATTAGGTGTAGCACGCTTTTTGACTTCGTACTCATTACTGTTATATAAGCTGCAACATGCATGCTGATATTTTAAGAAAAAAATATAAAACATTATTAATAAATATATATCTACATATAATTAGATCTTATAAATACGGGGAATTATTTAACTAAGTAGTGGAACGTAGAATTTTTTAATCTGAAAATTCTTGATCCTGATGCCAAAGTATATTTAGATTATTTTATGCTTCATTAATTCCCTGTATTTCTTTGACAGCAAATGTTTGAGCTAATTTCTTTAAATTACCTTAAGTTGTATATTATCTATTTGCTGAATATTGTTTTCATAATCAGAGAACCAGTTTACATAACTTTCATCTGCGAAAGTTTCTATAATATTCCAACGTTCCATATAGATCCAAGTAAAAAATATAATTTGAAGCATCATTAGAAGAACCAATACATTAGTATACTATTTAAATACAAATTTACATTCAAATAAAATAAGAGACCCAAGGCTTATTTTAAAATCTACATACAAACATAATCCAGCAGTTGGATTTCTTGATGATAGCAAAAAAACCAATGTACGATACAAAAAATGCAGAACAGCCGAGCACTATAACCACGATATTGATTACCCGAATGCTAAGCTTGTGATTCTTATAATCAGGCGAGGCATTTAACATTGAGACTCCAGCGGAAACAAAAATTATGCCCAAAATCTAAAAATAATTATGTTGTTAGATCATGGATCTCAAAGCCATTGACGGCCGAACCTTGTACACGAACAAAAACTTGAAAATCGTTATAGTCAGGCATGTTCTAAAATCCGATTCACTTCGGAATCGGAATGAAAGCAATTTTCAAGAGCTCCGCATTTCGATTATTAACGCCAAATCGGATTTATGTTTCGGTAAATCGAACAGGAATCATGACTAAATATTATTTGTTGAAAGACAAATTCAGAGCTCCTGAAGATTGCTTTCATTCCGATTTCGAAAGAAATCGGATTTCAGAATATGCCTGAGTATCTTGTCTTTCGACATTAAACTCTGTTATAAAAACGTAATTTCCCTAAATCAAGCATTACGCTTTTCCATTATATCTTGGTTGTTTCATAGCTGTGACTATAGATCCTACATGTTCTACAAAGACTTTCATACGTGTACAAATAAGCACAAGTGAGTACAATTTGACCATCAATGCTTTAAACTCACCACATGACATAAATTAATGGAGTGCAGTATATACGAGTATTTCAGAGGCTTCCCAAAAATCTTCATTATGCTGTACTTTTGAAAAGAAAACCAATAAAACTTATTTGCAATATGGGGGTTATCGTGAATCAATATTCCCGGGGAATTTTTCTTAGATTGCAATGAAGAATGCACGGCAGTCTGAGAAAAATTCCCCGGGAATATTTATTCACGATAACCCCCAATATTTTTGTGATTTTTTTTTTTTTCGTATATTTCTGAGATGCTTTAGTAACAAATTTTACGACATGTAAGTCCTAACTGGCACCTTAGTTTTGCCTTACTCAGCCAATTTTGATGGTGATAACTCTATATGAATCTTTCTCTCTTAAACTTTATACAAAATCATATTTAAAATGTTTAATTAAATACACGCTTTATTCCACAAACGTTATCCTCCACGTCAACACTGTTTTGCAAAAATAACTTTAGAAATCTGATATCGAATTGATTTCGAATTACTTATATGGTTTAGTGTCACTTAATCGTTTTAAATAACACAGGCTTACAAAAAAAAAAAAAAATGTCATGGCGTTTTGACCAGAGTATGTGTTTCCTAGGAACTTTGACGTACTGAATCCGAGTCCCGGGTCCGTTTTTTCCAGAAAGTCTGAGAAAAAAGATTTCAAGGTCATATGGAGGTCAAAATGGGGTTCATGTGTCGCTTAGTAATAAATTCGCTAAAATTCTGAAACTAATTTTTAATCATTCAGCTCTTAGATCTTAAAAAGAATATGTTATCAATAAGGGTATCTCGGACCTAGTTTCGGAGATATAGCCATCTGAAGATCAGAATATATATATCTTCTATGAAAACCGCTATAAGTTGGGAACCCCTGAATGGATTTGGAAAATATTGCTGTCATATGAAAGGTATTTTGTTGTTGTTGTTATTTTTATTGTTGTTTTTTGTTGTTGTTATTGCTGGTGTTGTTGATTTATTTGTTGTTTTAATTGAAAAATTTCGCAAAATTTCAAAAAAGCTCATATCTCGAAAACTATGAATCCAATTGAAAATATGCACGAACTATTTTTATAGGCTGTTAAATTACCTTTCATATGACACCAACATTTTACAAATCCATCCAGGGGTTCCCAACTTATAGCGGTTTTCATAGAAGATATTTCCGGATCTTTCGAAGGCTATATCTCCGAAACTAGGTCCGAGATAACCTTTTTGATTACATATTCTTTTAATGGACTAAAGATTCAATGATAAAAAATTAGTTTCGGAATTTTACCGAATTTATCACTAAACGACACATGACCTCCATATGACCTTGAAATATTTTTTCTCAGACGTTCTGGAAAAAAACAGACCCGGAACTCGGATTCAGGACGTCAAAGTCCCTAGGAAACGCATAGTCTGGTCAAAACGCCATGACATTTTTTTTTTTTTTTTTTTGTAAGCCTGTGTAATTTAATCAAATTACTTTCACAAAACCCTTGAGAATATATGTAAGGTTTTAATTACTTTATTTTGATTTGAAACTTGTAAAGGCAATGATATTTGGATCTGTTACGACATGCTATTAGGACAACAAAAAATACAGGACCAGAATAAAATAAAATTAAACTTAAAAATTCAACTTCAGGTATGCACTGGCCAAACATTTTGCCGCATCAAAAACTTGATACATTTATTTTATTGTCTAAATAGTCCTTGTGACTATATATATATATTTACCGTAGTATTTAAACTGAAACAAAGTTAAAAAGATGGAATAATCATAAGTACAATCAAGCATCAGAGCAAAATTTAAGTCTTTAATTTGGTTATATATGAAACAAACCCAAACGGCTTTTGATGAAAATTTAAGAAATGTTAAGCTGGAAACATAAAACCTGATGCGGTAGTTGACCCAGGTTTTAAGAAAATTTTTTTTTCCATGTTCATTAACCAAATGTGGTACAATTTATTCCTAGATATATACAATAAAATGAAATTCCCAACAGGTGAACAAAAAAATTTCGTCCCGCGATGGTGTCAAAAGGTCGTTTTATTTAAAAATTTTGGGAAAATCGAGATTTCCGATAATATACGGGAGAGAACATGTTTCAGAAGTAGTAGATATGTTACAGGGCACCTTTCCAAATATTCTGGAGTAAAATTCAGAAAAATTATGTGTGGGTCGTGTCGACAAAATGAGTTAAAATGCCTAAATCGCTCATTACGGCCACATAACAGGTCCTAAAATTCTGAAAAAATTCTAGCAAATTCTTTGATGAAAAATAAATTGATTTTGTTTATTATATTTTTTTAATTAAAGCGCCTCCTGCCGAGGAAAAAATGAAAAACGAAAAATTTGGGGTAAAAAATGCGATTTTTGGCAATATGCGATCGAGCACACCATAGCAACATATAAAGCAAAATAGCATGATATCTTTCTCTTTAAAAATTTTAAATATATTTAGGGTTTACCATAAAACGAGTAAATTTCTCGAAAACCTCGTAAGCTCATAAAATTTGTCGAAATCAATACGAATTTTTAGAGTTTTACGAGCTTACAAGGTTTTCGAGACATTGACTAGTTTTTAGAAATGTTCTAATTTTGTTACAATTTTTAATAAACAACCTGTGTTTAGAAATCTTAATACCGCTCCTCTTCCCCTATATGATTTAATCAATACTACTTCAAAAATTCATTCTTTTCATTTACTGCTTTAAGTCGAAATAAAAAACTTTCATACAGAACAAGCTGACATTGATCTATGAATGGTTGAAGTTCAAAAACCTTAGGCGCTCAAACAGTAAAAAAAATTTAAGGTCAGTACTGAAGTTTATGAAAAAAAAAAAAAAAATTGAATCTGGCGAAATTTGTTTGAAGCATTAAAACTATCAAAAGGGGAGGTGTTCAATCGCTGAGCCCCATTGGAAATTCATTCACAAAATACATCATAAAGGAAGACCTAGATTGTTCGCAAATTGTGTACAAAATTTGTATGTACACTATGCCAAAAAACGCATAGTAAAATTGAAGATATTTGTTTCAAATAAAATCTCATGGTATGCACCTTTAAAAAATATATTTTCCACACAAATCTAAACACGCAAATCTTCGAATGTCGTGTGAGTTATTTAACACACACGTTACGTACGTTTGCCGAGTTCCTGGGTTCGACTCCCGCCGCAGGGAAGTTTTTTTTTTACTTTTTTTATATTATTTTATTTTTTTCCTTTTTTTTTTTAATGTAGACCTTTTTTTTGTTGAATTGAATTGAAATTGAATACAAAATGATTTTTGTAAGGAAGCAGACAAAAAGAATATTTTTCGAAGATGCATGCCTTCATATATAAAATTTTGTTTCGAGAGATATTTCTGTTTTAAAATTTTCTTAATATACAAATATTATACATCTTCATCACATTGGTCAATTGTGTAGAGGACTAACGAGTTTGTAAGTAAAAATAACATGTTTCTATCTATCATGCGGACGGTCGTAGGTTCGTATCCTCCTGCGGATCGTTTATTTTTTTATAATTGAAATTTAAATTCGTGTATCTTCAATAAAAATATTTTAATCTTCGACCTGAGTTTAGTTGCCCAACTTAATTTTTAATAATTTCGTCAAGGTCCCTGTTTTCTATATGAAAATAATAAAATTGCAGATGTTTTTCTTCATTTTGATTATTTTTTCTGCTCAGTGTATGCATGTTTTATTTGAAATCTCAAGTTTAAATTTATTTTATAATAAAAATCTATGGCATTGCATAAATTTAAGTAGTTTAATTTTGAATCAAAAATTCATTGCCGATAAAATACAATATATCCAGGTAAAGATTAAAGCAAGAAATTCGATCGCTATATTGCAAATGCCATTGTAATGCAAAATATCCAAATTAATCTCCCAAAACCTTGGTACTGCCTCCATACAACCTGGGCGTTTTATAAAAATTTCTGTTTTATTGCCACATTCAACGTTAGTTAGACCACAGCAGGAATTGGGTATTTCACGTTCTCGAGTTATGTAGTCCCTGGGTCCATACATTCCGCAACACGTAAGCTGAAATTAATAGACTAAATATATAAACATATAGTATGGTATTTATGCTTGGCCCTATGCTCCTCCTAGGAGTTAAAGGAGAATACATACATGCATGGTATTTATGGGTTTATCCCCAAAAAAGCCGAATATTCACTTCAGCGAACATTCCCAGCTATATATTTGATAAAAGGTTTTTAAGACATAAGTTTAACTTACTTTATTTTGAATAAAATTCATACGTATTTGATAAATGTCATCTTCATAATGTCCCCACCAAGAAACGTTGATTTCATATTTTATAAACTCAATTATGTCTGAACGATAGACATACAGCCAAATTAATAAAGCAATTTGTAGAACAAGTATTAAAATTAATAAATTGGTATACTATTTAAAATTTAATGAAATATTAGTGAAGATTTCAGAATTATTTAAGAAAAATATATACTTACAATTATAAAAAAGCAGTTGTTTTCTTTGAGCATAGCATAAAATCCAATGCAAGCTACGACAAGTATTAAACAGCCGATGATTATGGTTATTATGGGAATCAAATTAATTCTTTGCCCCAAATCTATATCCCCTAGTCTAGGGAAACCGTTTTTTAAAAGACTTCCAGCGACAGAAAACATTACACCAAAAATCTAAAAAGATCCATTTGAAAATGCAACATCATACCATTAAATTTGCAAAACTCACCACATGAGATAAGTTCACTGTGTGACATAAATGTTTTAAAAGATTTCCGTGAAACCTCATTTTGCCAAATAAGTACTTTTAGAGAGAAATTTGAAATTATTCGAAGAAATTTTGAACTCTTCCGGAATTGTTGAAACTTGTGCTAATGACAAATCTATACTGATTAAATAATTGTTCATTTCAGATGCCTTGAACTTTTGAACATTGATATTTCTCAATAATTACTGAAACATCATGTTCCTTGGGAGTTAAAAAAACTGTGATTGTACTTACATTAATTTGATTTGAACTTTCTGATAAATATACGTATTGTATATCACTCAGTTGTAGCAACGATGCGCACTGGAAGACAAACCTTTTGGAAAAATATTATTTTTTTCCGTATGAAACAAAACACGTCAAGTGTAACAACTGCAAATCTGTTTGTCTCCGAATTCGCTCAAATTTGGCAATATTGTAGTGCCAATATGCGAAAACAACAATCCGGGAGGATTTGTTCCTAGTAGGTACCATGTGTTGTTGAAATACAAGGTGTTGAAGTTGGCGTTTTTAGTTATTTTCATGAAAAGGGTGTTTTTTCAAAAATTTATAGCTTACACCAAAGTTTGTAAATTGATATATCTAAGTAACTGATCCCATTCATTTTTAAGTGTTCTTTTTATAAAAAAATATAACTTGTTAAAAAAAATTTTTTTTCACCAAAATTTTTTACACTTAAAAATACTTTTGACTTTTTTTAAAAAAAAACCAGTTTTTTTTTTAAAAAAAAGTACTTTAAATTAAAGCATAATTTATAAGCTTTAAAATGATGTATGACTCAAGATGGGATTCGGTCGCTGGATGAGAGTTTTTGGCTTTTGAACGCCCACGGCAGGCAAAACTCTTTGTTTACTCAAGAGGAAGGGATCTTACGAAAA
The DNA here is from genome assembly GCA_951812925.1 of Calliopum simillimum. Classification (NCBI taxonomy): domain Eukaryota; kingdom Metazoa; phylum Arthropoda; class Insecta; order Diptera; family Lauxaniidae; genus Calliopum; species Calliopum simillimum. Next base: position 85,008,069 of record OX638370.1, on the reverse strand, counting down.
AAGTGTGCTAAGTAAAAAATGCTTAGAATCGTCCAAGAAATACGTGTGAAATTTTTGGGATTTTTTTGGAAAGTTACAAAAATTTTTTTTTTTTTTTTTTAAATCATTTTTGAATAAATTTAAAAAAAAACATTACTGAGCCTTCTTCAAACTGAAGTGTGGGCTTAACGTAGTATGGCTGAAGTCTTGAGCCCTTACTCCTCCAAACTCACTCACTGATTTCCGATCCTAAGTGATTTATTTTGGTCTCGTCTGACCATATAACCTTCTCCCAATCGTAAGAGCTCCAGTCTTTGTACCATTTTGCAAACTCCAAAAGCAACTTTCTTTGCCTCACTGTAAGCAATGGCTTTTTAACTTTTGCACGTCCTTTGAGTCAACAAAGTTTGAGTTAAGAGGAGGCTCAATAATGGTGTGGGTATGTATGAGGTGTTCGTAGAGTTACCAAAATTGAAGGTCGAATAACAGCAGAGTCTTACAGTGAAATTCTACGAAGTCATTTGCTTGGTACTTTACAAGATTTGAACGTAATGCTTCGATTATTGTCTTTTACCAGGACAATAATCCAAAACACACTGCAAAGAGGACACAAAAATGGCTTCCGGATAATGGAATTACAACAATAAAAAGGCCCTCGTAATCTCCAGACCTCAATCCTATTGAGCACCTATGAGGCATATTGAGAAAATCGATGGAAGGTGAAACTGATACTCTTAATGAAATTTGGACTAAGGCTCAAAATGCTTGGGATGCTATTGCTCCAGATATTTGTGAATCTCTTCTAGATAGTATGCCCAGAAGAATAAAAGCAGTTATTGATGCCCTTGAAGGCTATACAAAATATTAACATTTGTTTTCGAGGTTCATAATGTGAAGTCACAAAATTGATCACGTTGAATATTTTTTGATTTTGTTTTATTTTTTATTTAAGAAAGAGTTTTCATGGAATTTTTCCCTTGTTTATTTTCCTTTACTTAATGCAGTTTTACAAAAATAAAGACACATTAAAAATACAAGCCCATTTCAGACTTTTTATTAGTTGTTTGCATTTATAGCCAAAGCGTGATCAATTTCTTGTGTAACTGTATGAAACAAACGCAAACTACTTTTATTGAAAATTTAGGAAATGTTAAACTGGAAACATAAAACCTGATATGGTAGTTGAAAACCCTAATTTTTTTTTAAAAAACCTAATTTAAATTATTTCGATATCTTTTTTTTTTTCTCAAAGATATGCATCCTAATCAAAAAGATTGTCGTTTTAATTGAATATAAATTTTCAATTCAAAAAGGGGGCGTGTCACTTGCGCCGTTTTGCCATTATAAGACATTGATAGTCATAAGCTGTGTACCTAATTTGATCAAAATATCTTTAATAGTTCGCGAGGTATGACCAAATTAAATTTAAAATTTAGGGCGTTCCCATGCCTCCTCATGAGTGTATACAAAGTCAATGCCTAACTCATTCTTCATTCTATGTAAATGTGCATCAGTTTTTAAAGTTTCATTAAAATCTTAGTTATATCTCATTTGATTTTTGAGATATCTTCGCTTGTAATACGACCCAAAATTGTAAAAATAAAATAAAAATAAATATAAAAATAAAAATGAAAATAAAAATGAAAATAAAATTATGCCCAAAATCAAGAATTTCATCAGTGTAAGTATAACACTCAATAAAAATATATGTAAAATGGCTTCAAATGGTAAGCAATCTATTATCGAAATTAGGCAATTCATTTTGAAGTGGAATTATGAAGGTAAAACCGTGGGAGAAACAACCAAATCGGCTAGGAAAAGTAAATCTACTGTGCACATTATAATCAAGAGGTTGAGTTCAGGTTGACCAAAGAACGCAGAGATGGTGAAGGCAAGATCATAAATAAGCGAAAAGAGCGTTCGATATTGAAAGAAATCAAAGAAGATCCTCTCAAAAATGCCAAAAAATCCTTAAATATCCTTAAAAAATCTAACTGAAAAAGATATTTTCCTGAATACTGTTCTCAAAACATTACATAAATACGATTATTATGAGAGAGTTGCCAGAAAATAACCATCTATAAGCCTAAGAAATTCAAACATGATATTGAAATATGAAAAGGAGTATTTACTAAAAACAGTAGATTTTTGATATCAGATAATTGAATGGTATATAAATGCAGTAGTAAATATGGAGTGACCTAATACTCTTTCGTTGTTTCAAACTTTCTACAGCTTAGAGGAAACGGTTTTAATTCGAAACAAACCAAACCGCACGTTTTCTTCTGAATTGGTATCTGGGGAACTTTGGGTAACGAGATCTATTTTCCATTAAATCGCATGTGGTTGGGATTTCTGTAAATCGGCAGGAGCTATTTGGAAGTTCTCCGTGGATATTCTTTTGATGACCTACCTAATGGTCTGCATTGTGCCTGCGACTTATTTGATGCTTTATTGTGGCCAAAAATGAATCGAGCCAATTTTCGATATCTTGAACTTAAGTGAACCGTATTCCTGATAGGGCATTCTGCATTGATTCGAACAAATGGTAGTCTAATGGTGCAAGGTCTGGGCTATAAGGCGGGTGAGGCAAAATTTGTATAGATTTCCCATCCATTGTTTTCCAGGTAATTTTTGACTGGGGCAGCAATATGTGGCCGAGCGTTATCGTGGTGAAAAATGATTGACTCGTGTCTGGTCGCATACGTTGGCCGCTCTGCCTGGATTTTCTGCTTCAATCGGATCAATTGTTGACGATAGAGTTGAGCATTAATGGTTTGGCCACCTGGCAACAGCTCATAATGGATCACACCTAGCTGGTCCTGACCAGGACGTTCTTTGTCTTCGACATCAAAATCACCACTTTTAAACCACTCACGACAGCTTGATTCAGCTGGAGCATAGTCCCCATAAACTTCTACAAGCAAACTATGACTTTCCGCAGCAGTTTCTTTGCAAAAAAATGACCCAACAGAACCTCCCGCAAATGCTGTCTTTTTCTCCAATTTTCGAAGTTATTCATTGTGAAAAATAATAATGATGCACACAAGATAAAATTGTTTTGTTGACTGATTTTGACAGCTGTCAAATGTACCTTCATAATGACATATATATAAAGTTCGAGCTTTCACGATATTTGTTAGTACGGACATCCACCGTCAAATTCCGGTTTTTAAGTTGTACACCCAATATAAAAGCAGAATACATATATGTACAATTTTTTTGATAGTTTATGAAGCTATACAGGGTGGTTGGAAATCGTTAGAACACTGGAAAATTAAGGATTCCTGGTACTACCTGAACAAATTCTTTGTCTTTTTATGGACTCACTTCAAAAACTCTATTGGTTTTGCGATTTTCAAAAAATAGAACTAAGAAAAGTTGTTCAGAATAGTCCCAGGAATCTTACATTTATCGGTGTTCTACGGATTTTATTTTTAATTTTTTATTTTATTTAAAATTAAGATTTATTAGATTTGTATTTGTCTGAGCCCGAGGGACTTTACCTCGGTTTCGGTATGATAAATTAATATATTTAGCTTGAAAATGTTTTTTACCTTTTTCTTTAAATTATAGTCAACGGAGAGTATTGTACTGATGTGATCTATATTTATTGTACACGAACCAAACTACTTATAAGTAATTATACATATATAAACATACATCAACAATTAAGTAGGCAATATTTTTTCGAGTGGTGTTATATCCAATTGATATCCAAACTTCTTTATTGCCGTTGGATCATGGTTTCAATTCTCGTTTGTGGCGATGTTGTGTGTTACAAAAAAAATTTTATAAAGTCTAGCTACTCAACTAAATATTTATTCAATTCAAAACCCTATCAATATTTACACTCCAAAAAAAAAAAAATAAATCACTAAAAATAATATACAAACGTACACAATTTAGACAGTCTATTGTATAAAAATTTCACGTAAACATTGCATTTCTAATTTTTAAGTTTAATTCTATAGATACTTTATTACTGATGACCCCTTCGTATACTACCAGTTAAAATTATAGCTAGAACTAAAGCAATAAACTCCACTAGAATGACACCAAGGCCAGCCCAACGTACAATATCTGTATTCTCATCCCAGAAATCTAGAAATTCAGCTTTGCAACCATTACGTAGAGTATATACAGCGGGTAAGCATTGGTCTGACGATGTGCCGCAACAAGAACTTGGTACATCCATATTTGCCGATGTATAGTCCTTATAGCTAGTAACACCACAGCATTTAAACTGAAAAAGAGTTAAAAATTAATTGAAAAACATCGGTTTAGAAAAATTTTATAAAAAAAAAAATACTTACACTTATTTGTAAAGGATTCATTGGATAACCATTTGCTTCATTATTTTTAGACCAAGCTTCATCAACAACATTACTCATGGTATCGAGGAAATCAGTCCGATTGACGAAAACCCAGATGACTAGCGCTAGTTGTAATACCAGCAGTATAAACATAAATGCGGCATACTATTTGTAATCGAAGAAGACAAAAGTTATTAAATTAAAAAAAGAAATATATGCAAATACATAAATCAAAATATTCTTTGTAAAATACTTACAATTATGACACAAATGTTATTTTCCTTAATGGCACCACAGCAGCCAAAGAACGATACAACGAAAATAATGCAACCGAGCGTTATGACCAGAATGGGAATCGTTTGAGTGCTAAGTGCATCATCGAAGCTCTTAAAATCGCCAAGATCACCTAGCATAATACCGCCAAAGATTATTAGCAAAAGGCCAAATACCTTAAAATTAAGCGATTATTAATTAAAAACAAAAATTAACAATTTTCATTATAAAAGGATACTGCTCAGTAATAATTTCCTCGGAAGAAAGTTTTCCACCAGATTGAGTACAAAATTAAAACCTATAACACAGTGGAGGATCCAGCACTGTCAAGAGAGGGGGCCGATTGACTACATTTCTTGATAATAACAGAATGATTTTAAAATCTTCACATATAATTTAAAAAAAATGTATTCACTTGGCTTGAGAGGGGGGCCGATCGGCCCCATCGCCCCCCCCTGGATCCGCCACTGCTATAACAACGCAAAGAATTTAAAAAGTGCCTTGTAATATGATTTTTAGATAGAATGTTTTCTACTTAATACCACTAGTCCCCAGCGTAGTTTGCTGAAAAACCTTTAAGGGGAATTCACAAAACGTGGAAGACCTAAGATCACATGAAAAAAGTAATTGAAGAAGGAAATCCGAAAATCGAGAATATCGTGGTTGTAGGTTTAATTAACGCAATAATAATAATAATCGAAAGATCTTAAGAAGTTTGTTTTTAAATCGCTTTTTAATTTTCTAATTGGATCTGATTTATCTATAGATTAAATTACAAGGATAAAGAATCGAAACATCATGATTATATTCAATCAAAAGTCCAGAGAATTGTAATACATATTGAATTTAAAACTTTAAAGATTTAGAAAAAAAAAACTACCTGTCCAATGAATTGTGTAAATCGCTAGATGCAGTGAAGATTCGAATATTGAATTTTATGGATCAAATACTTCTGTTCAGTGTAAAATGTGCGAGTAAAACTAAGTAGGCAGACCGCTAGAAGGATTTTAATACTTTCGATTTTATTTTTTTGGTGGTAAATTTTGAAATAATTCTCTGTAACCTTAGACTTCCTTTATATTTTTTAGAATTTAAGTTTTTATTATGTTTTTATGAAAATTTGACATACGTATAACTGTGGTAAAATGATTTTTCGAAATTCCATAAAAATCCAAGATGGCGGCCATATAAATTTCGATTCAACATTTAGATGCTCACATGTTTGAAAATTCTTAGCTCATTAAAGAAATTTTCAAAGTAAGTGTAGAAAGATATGAGGTTTGGAAAAGAATTACACTGAAAAAAAAAATTTATTTTCAGTGGAAAAAAAGTTTTTTTTTCTTTTTTAAAGCCGATTTGGGGTTTGGTGCACCATTTTTATTTTTTTTTTTTTTAAATATTTTTATTTAAAATTAAATTTTATTATAATTACTAACCGACCTTCAAAATTGTGGTATCTTTTACGGTTATCAAGTTATGAATTTTTTAAGTTGTTTAACGTTGTGTTTATCATGAGTCGTTGGTGCACGTGCGCTACCTTATAGGGTTGAGTAGCTAAAATTTGGATCGGACTTCATATGGCCGCCATCTTGGATTTTTTCGGAATTTCGAAAAATCATTTTACCACAGTTAGACGTATGTCAAACACTAACTTTTCACCAATTTTCATAAAAATCGGAGATGTCAACCCAAATCTTAATCGATTACACAAAGATTGACCCATTTCAAACTTTTTTGTAAAACATATGAGAAAAATCAAAAAATTCTTACAGAAGACATTAAAAAAAACACCCGTGTCTCGTGATTTTTCTACAGCACGTCACATTTTTTTTAATCGATTTTTGAAGTTTTTTTATCCACTGTACATGAAAAAACAAAAATACCGCATTCTTGTGTTAAATCGATGAATTTAACTATATGATCCTTACATCTGAGGTGTATCTTGTGTTCAGCAAACTTATCCAGGTTATTGCGGGGAATATTTCTCTATACAATTTTGACCCTATTTAACCCCCACATGTGGGTAATTTTTGCCCTTTTCTTAAAAAGGAACAAAAATGACACCTAAAACAGTGGAATATTGAGTCAGTATGTACTACAGAAATACTCGCCATAGAATTACACTACTAGTTTCTAAACACGTAAAGGTCGAAATTTAAGCCCGGAACCAAAAACTCGTTAAAATCAATTAGGACTTTACACATTGCATATTAATTACATCCCTGACGCGCTTACCTTAAGTTTTAAAAATTTTTCGTCTTTGGTAACTCTTAGTGAAATTTTTTGAAGGATATTTTTGCAAATTTTTTTAACCCATTGTGGCTGAGTTTTAGAAAAAAGGGGTCAAAAAGACCCATAAAAACAGGATATAATAGGTTATTATGTTCTAAGAAAATGATCCTTGTGTGATTTCGTTATGATCTTGTGAAAACAAGTTTTATCCAAAATGTAGTTTTAGAGTTTTACAGTGGGGTGAAATTTGTAAAATGTTAATTGTTAGAAGTCCTAATTGATTTTAACGATTTTTTGGGTTTCGGAATAAAATTTAGACTTTTAAGTATTCAGCAATTAGTAGTGAAATTTTATAACAAATATTTCTGTAGTACATACTGACTCAATATTCTCCTGTTTTAGGTGTCATTTTTGTACCTTTTTAAGAAAATGGTAAAAATTACCCACATGTGGAGGTTGCATGGGCTAAAATTTTCTACAAAAATATTCCTCGCAATATCCTGCATAAGTTTACTGAACACATGATACACCTCATCGACTTAACACAAGAATGTGGTATTTTTGTTTTTTCATGTACAGTGGATAAAAAACTTCAAAAATCGATTAAAAAAATCTGAGTTGCTGGAGGAAAACGACGAGACACGGGTATTTTTTTTAACGTCTACTTTAAGAATTTTTTGGATTTTCTCATGTGTTTTTTTTTTATGTCGAACGGTGTTATCATTATATAATTTTTTTTTTTAGTTTGAATTCAATTATTGACACCGATGTCGAAGATTTTTTGTCACGGTTTTATAAAAAGCATTATGCCCACTATTATTGAGAAAAAGTAACTTTCTTGTAAGTTCAGAATGAATCATTTAATATTTTCTCTTATTTTTGCCATATCTCAATATTTGTAAAATCACGATTTTACTGAGCAGCTTCCTTTTTGGTTTTGATTATATCTTTAAGTTCTACAAAAAAAATGTTCACATCACTTACCACAAAACAAAAATTAATAATAAATACAAAGTATTTCAAAAGCGAGCCTAGGCAATTCATTTTGACGTATTTTTTCTTTTTTTAACACAAACTTTTTAAAAAAATATTTTTTTTTTATTAAAAGTAATATTGAACTACTATATTTTAAATTATTTCGTTTCACGCAAAATATATCTGCGTTCGCGTCGGAATTTTTCGTAATATTGAACAAATATTTCTAACGCTGGCTTTTAAATATCAGTGGTATGAATACGATTTGCCAAAGGTGTCAGTATTTGAATGATTACATTTTTTTTTAGTCATGCCATGTTTTTTACCATTAAGAATTCAACATATTGTCTTAACTGATAATAGATAACATGCTCGTAAATTATCGTTAAACTTACATATATAGATAAAGAAAAATACTCCCTCGCTCGTTTAAGATATATAATATTTGGGAAATATAAGGAGTGTTTTTTTTTGGAGGTTTGTTCTTTGAATTGGCCTTATTTTACTAGCAACAGCTGATTTGTGTTCAATCATGATGAAAATTAACACCGAAACAACGTTGGCATATTGTAGAATTTCTGATTAAGAGTCTTTATAATGAATCATTATTATCTTAAACGATGAAAATTCTTCTAGAATAAACCGGAAAACTCCCGAATAATTTTCTGTGGTGTGCGTTCTGTGCGCCAAAGGCATCAACAGACCGAAAACTGAATGTAGTTCCTGGGACTTTACCATGTCGGTGGTCAATTGACCGAAATTTTGCCTCCTCAATTAAATTATCTAGAAAAAGTTTAATCATTTTGTTGTAAATAAAAATCTTAAACCTCTTAAAGAGACACCCATTATATATAACTGATATACATAACTTGGTGATGACGAATAATATTGATATGCATACATACACCCAAAAGTAAAAGTGTTAATTGCAAATTTTTTATCGATTATGTACTATATTCATAACGATATGAGTGTATGTCATCTATATATACGTATGACCTATTCCACAAGAGAACGAACCCAATTTTTTGCTCGAAAATCACCGAATGCACTGAAATTTCGGTACGGGGTACTTTAATGGATTTAATTGTACTTGTATTTTTTATTTTGCTCCGAACCTGTTTTTTCGACCTGTTGGGCATATGACAAATATGTCCTGGTTTTTGTGTTGTTGAATTTTAAAAAATAACTGGTCTAGAAAAGTGCTCATAACTTTTCGGTTCCTGTGAACCAATCATGATAGATTTTTTTTTTTAATATGATAAATTTAAATAGGTTCATTCGATTTGAATAATTTTTTTTTTTTTTTTTTTTTTGTTTGTTTTCAACAGGTAAGAAGTTTTAGTTCAAGTGCAAATTTAGGGTGGCCCTCATACGAAAATTTGTTTTAAACCGGATTTTCTCAAAGACCGCTTAATCGATTCACATGAAATTTACACCACATAATATCTTTAAATTAATAGGCACTACAAAATCTATATAAGGAGTGAGATCGAAAAAATCTTAACACATATTAAATTCAATAATTTTTAAGGGGACATTCGCTTTTGTAATTGAAAACAAAACAACACTTTTTAAAAATTTTATTATGAAAAAACTATTATATTAATTGACAAAATTTCTTTTGGACATTGTTAAATATTGTCCAAAAAATATGAGAAAATTTTTTTTTTTTTTTTTTAGTTTCCCTTGGCTGCTGTAGAGGGCGTCATCCAAAAGTTACTTTTCAAACTGGTATGAAATTTTTTTCCGAATCTACTCGACCGATTTTAAAAAACCAAAAAGCATTCGATTACTCATAAAAAATATTAAACAATAAGCCTCTGAAAGTTTTAACAAATACCCACCACTTTTTTTTACGGGACATTTTTTGAGGGTAAGTCCCTCAATTTTTTCGCATTTTTCATAAATATTCATACAAAAACTACAAAATATAAAAAAGTATAAATTTTAGAGGCTTATTGTATAGTTTTGAGTCTCATGAATAAAATCCATTTTGAATTTTTCAAAAATCTGTTACAGGAGGTCTACAAAATTTTCTAACGTTTAAAAAGTATCTTTTGGATGACGCCCTCTACAGCAGCCAAGGGAAACTAAAAATAAAAAATAAAAAATTTTTCATATTCCTTAGACAATATTTAACAATGTCCAAAAGAAATTTTGTCAATAAATATAATAGTTTTTTGTTTCAATTACAAAAGCGAATGTCCCCTTAAACGGCCACAACTGCATATAGCCTGGCATATCAGGAATTTTTTAGGAAATTTTGTCTACTTTTGAATTTAAAATTGTTCTTCGACATTTCCTCGCGCATCAGCAACATACAAATTTTGATCCGGAAGCTGCGTAAAATCTGCCAGTACATACGTTTGGTCGTCCATTATACAACATGAATATTTTTGTATGAAATTCGATTTTAATTTCCGAGCCCTACTTTTGGCGTTTAAATTTTTTGCAGCATTCCTGTCTGGAACTTTTTGGACTTTGTATAATTCCAAACCTGCATTGGCTTTAACTTTTCGCTCCAAATAGTCAGCGCACTAGGCTAACCGGGCAGCTTTTCTAGTAGATGTGTTTGGAGATCTTTTCAATATGCTTTCAAATTTCTTGGCTTTCCCAATATCATGTGCTCCTTGTTTTCTTCCCTAACCAGATTCCCTATCGATGGTCAAATTCTTTTGAAACTGTTTAATAACATTGGAAACAGTTTGACAGCAGACCTTCAATTCTTTGCCCAATTTTTTGTAGGACCAATTTGGATTTTTTTGAAAGTTTTTAATAATTTTAAGACGTACTTCTTTTTGATCAAACTCACAACAAATCAAATCTTTGTCATTTAAAATAATAACTGACATATATTTCAAAGATAACTAGATCAAAGAAATTTTTAAATTTTACACCCAAAAAAAATTATTAGGTAAAACGTGTGCTAAGATTTTTTCGATCTCACTCCTTAAATTTTATTAAAGGTGACTATTTAAAGTGGCTCTCATACAAAAAAATGTTTCCAATAGTATTTTATCGAAGGCCACTTAATCGATTCACATGAAATTAACACCACCTAGCCTTTACTAAGCTACATAACTTTTATTTAGGTTGGATATTTAGGGTGGTTCTCATATTTTTAAAATTTGATTTTCTTAAGACCGCTTAATCAAGATAGGTTGATTATGATTTATAATCGATTATCAAATAAATTTAAGGTGGTATGAAGTTCACCGGGTCTTCTAGTTTTATATATTTCTTATAGGGTTTGCCAAAAAAAAGATATTTTTTCAGTCACAAACATGGTTTCTAAATTTTAATTTTAAGTTGGTCTTCAACAGAAATCCTATTACCAAATACTGTAAAATTATCACGCTGTGACGCTTTGATTTTCTGAACATTTAAGCCAGAAAATTTTTTCTGATCAGCGTAACTCTGTCCTAAAGAACTGGACTTGATAATAACACTGTTCTTATTAGTGATGAGTAAAATTAGTCTTGGTCTTGATTCTTGGTCTTGGTAATGATAATTTTGCGAGACCAAGATCAAGACGCTAATATCATTGCAAGACTAAGACTGCTATGGTTTTGGACTTGGTCTTGCTCACGATGATGATCAAGACCAAGACTGCGTTTTAGTCTTGCGAAATTATAGTAAATATGTGTGTCACTCCCTTTTTAAGCATAAAATTATATCTCAAATCGAAATTTGGGATCTTTAAAACCCAACTGCTTTGTAAAAATAAATTTTGGAAATTTTGAATACGCAACAATCCTTAGAAATTTTTTCAAGACCAAGACCGAGACCAAAACTTAATGACCAAGATCAAGACTCAACATCAAAACCAAGAACAAGACCAAGACTCAATGTGCAAGAACAAGACCAAGACAGCTATGGTCTTGATCTTGGTTTGCTCATCACTAGTTCTTAGTGCAATATTTTCAATCAGAGGAAACGAGCTCAAAATTTCCAAAAAGTTCAACTAAGCAAAATTATGAAAAACTTTGGTTATTTCCACCAAGACGCATTTTTAAATTAATATGTAAAATAGATCTTGCTATACAATTGCGAGTCGAGGCTTGATACCTACTAAATAAACATGCAAACTGAAAGTTAGTTGGCCCCAGCTCATTTCAAATGTCGGCTTACATCTGTGCAAACAAAAATTACGAGACCAAGCTACGCAACTAGGGGTGGATAAGGCACACTTTCCAGAAGCCATATAATAAAGTTTGCTATCAAGTCGCAAGTCAAATGCACAAAACATTAGAGGACGTATCAAAAATCACCTGAATGAGATCGTTGGAGACAGAAATTTAAGAATCGGGAAAAATCACGTGGAAACCTCAATCAACGCAATAGATAGCATTCAATGGCGATAATAGAGTTTTATGAGAAAATAATGAACATAGGTACATAATCTAATTGATAGTAGCTTTTAAGCTAAATATACTACACAAGAAAGTTATATCGTAACTAGTAAGTAGCAAAATATGGTAGCATATAAAAATGAAAATATTTTTAAAAGTATGAGTAATGCCAAGCTTATTTTATAACGTTCTTTGATGTTCAAGAGGCATCACTAAGCTGTCAATATAATCAACCTTATCATTTATAAATATTCTCGGAAATTTTTTCTCAGACTGCAAAGAAGTCTGAGAATAAAGTTTTCGAGAATGTTTATGATAAAGCCTAATAAAGGTTGTTTGTCGGGACAAAAACGAAGTAGCAAGCGCATTTCGTATATTTAATATTACATATTTATTGCCTGAAACGATTAACATCACCCCACATGGCAAAATTACTTGTTATACCGACAGACGATAACTCCAAAGCTATCTAATTAGTTGTAGTATTCAGGTGACGATATGTCTTCTATGGACCAAAAATTCCAGTTTAAACTACCTTTGATGTATGTATAGAATGTATTGATTTTAGGGCGTAATAATGAAATAGCGTTGATAATGAATGCATACTTAATCATATTGTAAAACCCCCTTTATTATCGATAATTTATTTTTTTGGTCAATAGTTTGAAAAAAATTATTGCAAAACAACAATTTCATACGAAATATTATTATGTTATGATATCCATAAGTGATTGTTTACTAATAAAATGTTTTTTTGATTTTAGATAACAAAATGGTGAGTTTTGCCGAAAATCCCAAAAGTATTAAATTATTTAGATAACATGCATTTGGAAACGCGCCACAAGCTCATATGACTCACAGTATGTGTTATGTGTCCAAAGTTTCTATTTAATTTTAATAAAAATTTGTCTACGAATATCATGCTGTGAAATAGATTTTCTCGCTTACCATACTTGATAATTTTTTGCTTAAATATTTATTACATTTCTTCTCCTATGATTTCTTGAGACAATCTCGCAACTTTACCAAATTCATAAACGATATAAGGCAATAGTTCTCCAACCGCTAACACGGTACTTATGTATCCAACCCTTACTCATATCTGGGAAGAAGAACGCAAACTGTCACTTAGGAACATTGGTTAAAGTTCGAAAATAACATATTTTCGTTATATCAGAACTACAGAGGTTTGACATATGTATGTAGGTTGACAAAAGTTTTTCTCCCTGGAGTCAGTGACTGGAAGATCTAGCGTATGCAGACGATATTCATACGAGTATGCATGCCTTTTGGCGTTTTGAAGCTTGGTGTATCACATACAGTGTAACAAATATGTCTTCATACAAAACTTTGAAGCACTGTATCTTTTGGAAACATAGTAGCATTAGTAAAATTTTTATTGCACAATATTTTGTAATATTTCAGTTATATGGAAAAATAAATTCAAATCGTATAAAACGCGAGAGAAGAAAGTAATTCGGCATGGTTGATATATGCTCTTTAATTGTAAATAAATTCAAAAGTGATTTAAGTTGTGGAGCCATCTTCCGCGAGTTGTCACATTTAGGAGTTAAGAGGGATTATGTGTATTATACCGTTAAGCGGTTTGGCTCCGTACAAGATCGTAAAAAAAAAAGTGAGAGAAAAAGGAACGTCCGTACCGGAAACGCGATCAAAATAGTTTGTGAAAGAATCCGAAGAAATTGTGACCGTTCAACACGAAAGATGGACATAAATATAGGAATGAACCGAGAATCTTTACGGCTCTTTTGCGTTGCGACCTCAATATGAAAGCCTTTAAAAAAAAATAAAATGCATGGCCTTACTAATGCGACCGTGGAAAAGCGATGGCAAAGATCGACACTGCTCCTTTCTTGGCACGCTGGCGATGATATAGTTTTTTCCGATGAAAAACTTTTTGTGCTGGAAGCTCCTCACCACAAGCAAAATGATAGACTGTGGGCAGTATCATACAAAAACATCCCAAACGATAAGAAGCATGTACCAAGATATCAAAACTCTTCATCGATTATGGTCCGGGGTGCAATATCCAGCAAAGGTAAATTGTCGCTAGTCTTCATTAACAAAGGAGTTAAAATAAACGCTCAGTATTACCTGGAAGGAGTCTTACAGAAATATTTGAAGCCTGGTGTTCAGGCCATGTATGGAGAAGACTATTATTGCTTCCAGCAGGATGGTGCACCTGCTCACACTGCTAAACTGGTTCAAGACTGGTGTAAGCAAATTTTGACAGATTTTATACCTAAGGATGAATGGCCTCCTAGCTCTCCAGACTGCAATCCTTTGGATTTCTGCACATGGTGATATATGGAACAGCGACTCAAGGAATACAGATACAGATGCTTAAAGGACTTTAAAGCTGCTATTATTGATGTATGGGACAAAATACCGATAACAGTAGTGCGTGCTGCGTGTAACAATTTTGATTGCAGACTTCGGCGGGATGTGGCTAACAAAGGTCAGGTCATCGAGCAATTGCTTAATAAACAAAATATTTTAACTTCATTTAATGTTTGTTCATTTAAATTTCCTCAATTAAAATAACATTTAATACAAAAAACCTACTTTGTTTTTATATCAACACATATTTGTCACACTGTACATGCATTGAAAATCGCTTAAATCAACTTTGCTATGTGCAAAAATTCGATATATGGGTTCCTCATGAACTGAAAGAAAATTATTTAACACAACGCATTAACATCTGCGATTTGTTAAAGAAACGTAATGAAAATGATCCATTTTTAAAACGATTGATAACTGGTGATAAAAAATGGGTTGTTTACAACAATGTCAATCGGAAAAGATCGTGGGGTAAGCCAGGTGAACCATCTCAAACAACATCAAAAGCTGATATTCATCAAAAGAAAGTTACGTTATCAGTTTGGCGGGATTACAAAGGAATTGTCTACTTTGAACTTTTACCACGCAACCGAACGATCAATTCAGATGTCTACATTGAACAACTAACAAAATTGAACAATGCAGTTGAAGAAAATCGGCCCGAATTGACAAATCGAAAAGGTGTTGTATTCCATCATGACAATGCAAGGCGATACACATCTTTGGTCACTCGGCAAAAATTATTGGAGCTTGATTGGGATGTTTTGCCAGATTCACCATATAGTCCTGACCTTGCACCATCTAATTACTTTTTATTTCGATCTTTGCAAAACTCCTTGAATGGTAAAAATTTCAATAATGATGGTGATAATGACAAATTGTACCTGGTTCAGTTTTTTGCTGATAAAAACTATAAGTTTTATGAACGTGGAATTATGATGCTGCCTGAAAGATGGCAAAAGGTCATTGCTCAAAATGGGCAATACATTACAGAATAAAGTTGTACGAGGGGATGTTGCACCCCCCATATAAAAAAACACGCAAAATGCTATATCAGTGTTCCTATATCAGCTATCATTATGAAACTTGGTACATGGATGTTTATTGCGTCTACTATTCAGCATGCGAAGCTCAAAAGGGATTGAGCGAAAAGGATTTGCACCTCCCGTACAGTAAAAATACTCAAAATGCTATATTTCTACGCCTACAGTAGCTATCATTATAAAAGATGGTACATAAATATATTTTTATATATTCTATTTACCTTGAAAAACCTGAGGGGTTGGAAGAGAAGGACGACGGAGATAAATGGGACTTGGAACATATGTAAAGGGGAAAATGTGCCAAAAAGATCCATAAAAACAGGAGCTAATGGGTAAAATTTTCTATAAAAAAATTTCCTCCATGATTTCATTATATATAAATCGGGACTTAACCAAAACGTTAGATCTATAATTTATGGAAAGGACGATGCCTTTGGTGGTTTTTTGTTAAAAAAAGCAGATTTTTATTAACCAGAAATCAAAATGAAAAATTTTAGTTATCTTTTATGTCCAGGGAAAAATTGACAATTTCATTATAAAATTCCACAACAAGTGCAACTAAACTATTTTTGTACTCGAGTTTTTATAACACAACTACATATGTAGGTCTTATCAACAATAAATTACTTCAACTTCCTCAAGCCAAACAAATGATATCGTGGTGTTTAATAAAACAAAAGCGTTCAAATAAATTAAAAATTAGCGAAATTTTGGTAAATTCATATCTGATTGCTGATGGAAATTAACTTTTTTTTTATCTTATCAAAATGTGTTAAATGTTGTCTTTCAATTATGATGAAGAAATTCAAGTATTTAATATAAAAATAACGTTTAGAACTAATTGAAGTAGCCACGCTTAAAATAAATAAAAAATAGCCTTATATTAAATGATATGCAGGGTATTCACGTTAGTTTTTTTTTTTTTTTAAGTGGTTCACGGTGTGCCTTAACCCGTTCTAAACCGGACGTCGTAGCACATCAAATTTTTTTACAGATTCTGTTTACTTATCGTTCAAATAATGTGTAAAAAAATTTTCACTCGTGACTCCTCGACTAAATTTTGAGAAAATCGCTTTTCCAATTGGGGCATTTTCCCATACAAAAAGAAAAAAAAAATTTTTTTAACTACATTAAACAAAAATTAAAATAGTCACAGTCGATGTGTTTTGCGATGCTTAGCGCGAATCCAATCTCAGAATTGCTCTATCGTGTATAGTTTATGAGATATTGTAACCTAAAGACCAAAAAAACTTGTTTTTTGCCATTTTTTGAAGCTATATAACTATGAAACATATCATTTATTCGTCAAATATGACTTAAACACGTAAAAGTCCCAATCTTTTTCTTTAAAACCTATTTTAAATTATATTTATATCTTCATGCTTCTAAGAGATATCGTAGACCGAAATATTGTTAAAACGGGTTTTTTGCACTTTTGTGTCTTTTTAGGTTAGGATATCTTTGAGGAAAAAAAAGATATCAACATAATTTAAATAAGATTTTAAAGGCAAAGATTAAGACTTTAAAGTTGCTTACCAGACTTAACGAAATTAAAATTTCTTTCACATTTCAAACATGTTAAACGAACCGACTACTTCTAAATTCAGCCGTTTGACACCCCGAGTGTTGTTACGTGTATGGCATACGGCCGAATTTTGAAATGGTCGGTTCGTTGAACATGTTTAAAATGTGAAAGAAATTTTAATTTCGTTAAGTCTGGTAAGCAACTTTAAAGTCTTAATCTTTGCCTTTAAAACCTTATTTAAATTATGTTGATATCTTTTTTTTCCTCAAAGATATCCTAACCTAAAAAGACACAAAAGTGCAAAAAACCCGTTTTAACAATATTTCGGTCTACGATATCTCTTAGAAGCATGAAGATATAAATATAATTTAAAATAGGTTTTAAAGAAAAAGATTGGGGCTTTTACGTGTTTAAGTCATATTTGACGAATAAATGATATGTTTCATAGTTATATAGCTTCAAAAAATGGCAAAAAACGACTTTTTTTGGTCTTTAGGTTACAATATCTCATAAACTATACACGATAGAGCAGTTCTGAGATTGGATTCGCGCTAAGCATCGCAAAACACATCGATTGTGACTATTTTAATTTTTGTTTAATGTAGTTAAAAAAATTTTTTTTTTTCTTTTTGTATGGGAAAATGCCCCAATTGGAAAAGCGATTTTCTCAAAATTTAGTCGAGGAGTCACGAGTGAAAATTTTTTTATACAACATTTGAACGATAAGTAAACAGAATCTGGAAAAAAATTTGATGTGCTACGACGTCCGATTTAGAACGGGTTAAGGCACACCGTGGGTTTGTGAAGCTCACACTCTCGAATTAAAATAATTTTGAGGCTATTATTCACTCCGCAGAAAGGTTGTGGGCCTCTCTTTGCTAAGCAATATGCGTTTTCATTGCTTCAATTCAAATACGATAGAACTTGAAGAAATCAAAAAATTCTAAAAAGCATAATTAAAATGTCTTTTTGAAAATATATTTTTAAAACCGTTTTCCTTTTTATGCCAAAATCAACTTCTGTCCCATTAAAAAGGGGGATTGAATGATAAGCTTTAGAACTAAAACAAAAATATTTATGTACATTAGGCCAGGTCAATTTGTTCGGGAGGCAAAAAATTGGCAAAGAGTATAGCAACGAAACAATCTACGAAAAATTCCAAGAAACTTTGCCCAAGAAACCATGGGTCTAAAATCAATATCGAGCCGCCGTAAATTGCGTTGAAGTTTTGTATGTAGCACTTTAAAATACAATAAGAAAAATAAAAAATTAAAATTTTTTTTACTTGTTTTATATAAAATTATATAGTATTTGAATTTTTTGTTTTTTTTTTTTTTATTGAATTTTAAAGTACTACATACAAAACTTCAACGCAATTTACGGCGGCTCGATATTGATTTTAGACCCATGGTTTCTTGGGCAAAATTTCTTGGAATTTTTCGTAGATTGTTTTGTTGCTATACTCTTTGCCGCAAAAAAATTTGACCCGGCCTAATGTACATCCCCGTACATATCGCTCATTTACTACAAAAACGGCACAAGTCAAAAAACTCGATTTTGCAGAAAATACGTTTAAAGTTTTTAAATAAAAAAAGGTATTCTGTTCTCAAATGGTGACCGCAAAAGATATTTATATGAAATTTTTACACAATATGAAGCATAGTATTACAAATAATACTGCATCATCAACTCAAAATTCACGTTTTTTTGAGTTGTGCCGATATTGTAGTAAATGGGCGATATGTACTTAGGCACTATATAATATAAATTTATGAGTTAAGGGCGTTATTAAATATACCAATTTTAACTGCAGATTGACGTCATTTGTTTTGAAATTCCAAAATAAAAAAGTGCAATCAGACTATTTTTATTTCAACTATGCGGTGATATAATTTTGAAAATTTTATAACTCTGATATAGTATATAGTATCCTACCCATAATCTATTATGTGAACTATCTCATGACGAGTGCAAAATCGTTGAAAGTGTGAAAGCATATTCGAGAATGGTGAAATTTCGCATATACTTATAAACTTTTGTTATCTTATTAAAAGGTGTTGAATTATTTGTGAATGTCTTTCAATTATGACGAAGAATACAAAGTGATATACAATCTTAACTAATTAGAGTAGCCTTGGTTGTAATACATAATAATAATATATATAATGAGTGAGGGATTTACTTTCGTTTGAATATTTATCAGATGGTATGTTATTTTATTAGCTACCACACAAGCATGTATCAGATGACATTGTTGATTCGAGCTAACTGTTCCATGTGTTTTAATAAAAAACACTAACATAATTATATAAACTAAGCAAGATGCATAAAGAAAAAACAAAAAAAGCTGGTCTTCGTTACTAGTTTCATTGATCACCACTATCAAATCATCAGACGAATTTGTCGATATCTAAAAGAACTCGACAAGCATACTACATATATTAAGCCCTTTGCATGGATAAATGCAGCATATGGATGGTATGTTATTTTATTTCGTTAAAATTTGTTATTACATTTACAAAAAGAAACATTTTACTGTACACTTAACATATTACTGATTTATTATAGAATTATGTCGTATACTGAAATATAAAAAAATTAGCCAGAGATTCGTAAGGTTTTTTAAAATAAAAGAATAAAAATTTTTGAGTGAATGCTGATTTTTACATTAGATTTGTAAGTGTTGTATACATATAAAATATATTTTGCTTATAGATAAACTACAACATAATTTATAAATATTTTTTTTTTAAAAAATAGCACATTTTTATTTCTTATACTCAAAAAATCTTGTAATGTTTTTAAAGTTTTGAAATTCTTCAATATTATCGTAGTTTTAGTAGCCAGATCGACGTCGATAATTGCGAATGCTATTCGCCAGACAGCAAGCGAAAATGAATCCAACAAACTGTAAAAAAAAAAAAAAACATATTTTAATAGATTTAAATACACCTTAAATTAATTGTTTTACAATGATCATATATCGCCGGTGCTTACGAAGAAAATCTTCCAACCGAAAGTTGCGGCGAAAAAGATCTTTTTTTTTGAAATTGCGCCGAAAAAAATCTTTTAAGTAATATGCGGACAAGAAAATCACTTTTTACAAAATGCGGCGAAGAAAATCACTTTATTTAGTGAATAGAGAAATTTTTCCTATTCCTTTTTTCGAAAAAATTTGCAATACTAATCGAAAGAGTGATTTTTTACGCTGCATTTTTAAAAAAGAGATTTTCTCCGCCGCATTTTGTTCAAAGTGATTTTCTTCGCCGCATTTTGTAAAAAGTGATTTTCTTGTCCGCATTCGCACAAAAAATATCTTTTTCGTCGCAGTTTGAAAAAAAGGATTTTCTTGTCCGCATTTAAAGAAGAGATAGTCTTCGTAAGCACCGGCGATATATAATTCAAAATTTATTTAAATAAATAAATAAATAATTCAAAATTTTTGTTTTAACTTAGCAATCACAAGGTTAACACTAGAACTACTCGTAAATAAATAATAATTTTTTCATTCGCTCAAGACTTTTTTAAAATTTTTTTTTTTTTCTGTTATTTTCGAAGAATTAAAAATAAAATTAAAAACCTAACTTTACATAAAGAGAATTTAAATTCAACTAATATGCAAACTTAAATCAAAAAACAATGGTTCATGAATTATTCTTTTTCAATGTTTGATTAACTTAAGTTTAAAAAAATGGATTACTGGAGAAGAAAATTTTATTCAAAAAATAAGCAATGATCACTGGTTAAAAATTCAAAAACAGGTGATTTACGTGTATTGCTATGCCAGTAATTCTTTTCCTTCATCTTCACTCGGAATATATGGCCCCCATACAACCCATTCAACATGCCAATTCTCAAACCCTATCCATCCATTATCAACAACATCCAAAATGATGAAAATTATCTCTTTCACTAGACTCAAAGAAAAATTGGATTCAAGAACAACGTACTGCCACTATCGCATTAACGTTAAATAGGTAAATGTTACAAATTTAGGGTCTTTAGTAAGGGAAAGCTATCAGATCATATTGTCTAAACAATTTATTTTTAGTAAAAACTTTCTTTAAGTCTTGTGAATTATTTTAAAGAATAAATAAAACAATTCATTTTGAACATTTTAAAAACTGGTATTGATTACAGTACAATACACTTCGCAAAATTCGGAAAACCAACAGAGTTATTTGAGCCGCAAATTTGAAAGTAAGGCAGCGATGCATTAATAATGTCATGGTATGAATTACTTTTATCCCTTTATGGACTTACTCCACTTTCAAAATAAACGATTTTCATTTGATTTAACACATTTTGTACTATACTAATCGGTTATTTGACCGATATAACATTTTCAACTTAATGTCATTAATTTCAGACTATCAAGTAAACTTTTTGTGAAAACAGATCCTAATTTTATTTATTTGTATAAAATGGTTAATATTGAATATTTGAAAATTATACTAATTTTATGAACTTTAGTCATTATTTGCAAGAATTCTAATTCAAAACTTTTCAAATTGAAATATTCAAAAAATAAGAACTTGGAAGAGAAGCCCCGAGCGACATGCTCTAGAAGGCTTCAAATGGGCTTTTAAGGGCGGAAAATTTAGCTATTGAAAAATATATTGAACTAAATGACGAAGACATTTACATTAAGGAAATTTTTTCTTTTTCAGATTAAGGTTGGATTTAATGCTTAGACAAGTTTTGAACTTTTGCAATCGATTCTATGTTGATTATTAATTTTGAAATACCAACAAAAGTAATTTTATTCAGCCTTTAGCCGTTTAAAAAATTGGGAATTTTAGAACCTTAAATAACAGTATCAGCAAACATATGTGGAACATCATATACTTACATATAATTTGATTATCCACATCAAATACAAATACAAATGTAAAATTGGACCAGGTATTTAACTAACTGAAAGTTCGTCAAGATATCTGCTTAAGTCTATCTTCGATCACAAAGCAAATCAACATAAGTTGAGCAATGATTTTTCAAAAGGGCGCATTTCCATGTTAAACAAATTTTTAATAATGTGAAAAAACTTTGAAGGGCTGTTTACATTAAGTTTTTTTTTTAATGTTTGCAGTGTTATAGTGAGTTGATCAAAGAATCTAATCCACTTAAAACTTTTTTTCTAACATATTTGTATTAATTGGAAATTGGAATTCGATCGCGATTTTCTCTAGGAAAAATGCTTTTTAGTGGATTTTGAACTATGTTGCAATTTAGCATGATAATGGCGTTGAAAATCTAAGGTTTGTTCGAAGTCGGAAGTAGAAATACGCCCTTTTGAAAAATCACTCCTCAGTTCTATGCCTTTAAAAACAAATTTACATATATTGCTTTGGTGCATATGCTTACGTTGCATAATTAAGTGAAAAGGAGATCAAAGTCATCGTAAAATATCGCGAATAGTTATAGGCGATTAATTCTGCCCCTATGCTAAACCACACGATTCACAAGATACGAGGGGTACTATTTATATTTCATGAACTGTCAACACTAAGGTCAATAGCTAAAATCTGGCAATACCATAATTAAGTCTGATATTTTTTAGCATATACGTACTCATAACGTTTTGATGTACAAGTGCTATTTGTTTTGTTGACAGTGAGTTAAGAAAATCAATTTGGCCAAAAAATAGAAATTTCAATAGAACGTTTTCGTTGGATTATTTTTCACAACTTTCGACGTGGATTATGTCAACAAGAATGTGTCAAACTCAGTTCTTTGTATGGCGATAAAGCACCATCAGAAGTCACAGTATGTCGCTGGTATAGTGAGTTCAATCGTGGTCATAGTTCGGTCGCCGATGAATTTCGTGAAGGTTGTACAAAATCGGTTTGGTGCCACAAAAAAATCGAGGCAGTGCATGAACTGATAACGCAAGATCGTCACGTGACATACTGTGAGAAAGAGGCATTATTGCACATTAGTTCCACTTCAATACATTCGATTTTGCAGTTTAGTTGTAAAAAAAAATTTGTTCTCGTTGGATACCCGATAATTTAACAATCGCTCAAAAAAAGTCTAGCCAAATTGATTTTCTTAACTCACTGTAAATAAAACAAATAGCACTTGTACATCAAAACGTTGTGAGTGCGTTTATGCTAAAAAATGTCAAACTTTATTATGTTGTCGCCAGATTTTAGCTATTGACATTATAGTGTTGCCGGTTCCCGAAATATAAACAGTACCCTATGTAATACAAGTGATTGAATGACACACATTAAAGTAACTCGTATCTGAAAGACTTGTTAAAGGCGAATATTTGAATAAACAATAGGCGAGTTTCTTTTGGCGTGTCTATACAATTAAATTTATGTTTAAATTGCGATAACTCAAGAACTTTGAATCGCTCGATAAAAAATGCAAAGATTTCTTTTTTTGAAGATCACATGCTCTTTAGATTATATTCATTTTGAACAAAAAAAAAATTACCATTTAAAAGTTATTCAATAAAAACCACTTAAGTGGCGATAAATGTCAAAACAAATTTTTCTTATTAAATAACTCCTAAACGGCAAATAAAGCATGTGATTTTTCATCAAAGAGGCCCCGCATTTTTTATCGTCTTATTCACCGTGATGATCTATCGCAATTTGAAAATTTTGACAATAGCATATATGCGTCAAAAGAAACAGGCCTAATGTTTAAAAAAACTATCAATTTAGCAGTAATACGATGGGCTTAAAATTATTAAACAGAAAGCTATCTTAGCCTCATATCAGCAATAAAGTAGTTACTATAACTAGTTGCTAAGAACACAGTAAATATTTTAGTTTAATTTTAAAATCAAAAAGTATTTATATGAACAATGCCAAAAAAATTATTAATTTTAAACTATTTTGGAATAAATTTTAT
Organism: Calliopum simillimum; assembly: GCA_951812925.1. Lineage (NCBI taxonomy): Eukaryota > Metazoa > Arthropoda > Insecta > Diptera > Lauxaniidae > Calliopum > Calliopum simillimum. The sequence continues at coordinate 84,984,140 of OX638370.1, read as the reverse complement.
ACTTTTCTGGGATAAATTTCAAACCTTTATGCAAAAAAATTGGAATTTATTATCAAAAAAGTTTCAAATCAATACTAAAGGGAATCAAAACTAAGAAAAGTAAACTATCAATTTTAATTATGTACGTATTAAGTGTCTTATATAAAAATATATTTCAATCAAAATAAATACAGATGCTTTAAAAGTACTAAGTATATGAATTTTGGCGATATTTTGAAAATTTTTTTTTATTATTCTTTTGCACTAAGCAAATGTAGTAAGCTTACCTCAATGGCTGCAATAACCAAACCAGCATATTTAATAATATCACTATTCTTATCCCAGAAATCAATGAATGCCTTTTTGCACCCAACTTTATAGATATTTTCAACACGGCAATGTCTCTCCTTGCAGCATGATTCTGGATAATAACCTTGATAGCTGTAGTCACTATAGTGAATTTTGCCGCAGCATTCCATCTAAAATTTAAAAAAAAAATAACAAAAATAAAAAATGTATCCACTTTAAAAATCAATTTTGAAAGAACTTACGCTTATTTGGAAAGCATCCATATAATCGGCCTTTTGTGTTCTACGAGCCCAAGCTTTCTCCACAACATCACCCATGACTACAAGATATTTATCCTTTTGCAACCACATGTAAGCAACAAAAGCCAATTGACCAATCATCAGCACAAATAATAAAATGGAATACTGAAAAATTCATTGGAATTAGTTTCGTTTAGTTTATTTCTCCCATCTTGTACGTACCGTCATTGACATGCAGTAGGATTCTCGAATTGCACCACAGCAACCAAAGAATGATATGAGCAAGATGACACCACCCAAAACAATTAAGGCCACCGGCACCTGTTGCGATTGCAGTGCCTCTGCAAAATCATCAAATGTGCTTATGCTGCTGAAGAGCATAGCACCGAATACAATAAGCAGGATGCCGCATATCTGCAATAAATCGGACATATAATTTAGATATTTCTACAGTATATTGCATAGCTTAAATTAAATAAATATTTTGTGAAATCTATTTTTATTTGTTTTCGAGAATTACACTGTGCAACAAAAAAATCTGAATATGATTGCGATACTTTTTTTACTAATTCAGCATAGCTGATTCCGAATTGGGTATCCGTTTTTTCCTATCATGTCTGAGACTCAAATTATCCTTGATTTGAAGTTCAGAAAATGCTTGTTTTAGACGTATGGACCATACCTTTTTCTAAAAATAGCGTATTCTACACTTTAAATCAAGGATAACCTGGACCTCAGACCGATAAGAAAAAACGATTGCCAGATTGCTACCCAGAATGGTTTCCCCTCATATTGTTGCACTGTGTTATTGGTATTTGTGAAACTATGTATACGTACTCTCGTACTATATGTCGACACCTATGAAAGACAGCCGCAGAAAGTCCAACCGTCCTTTCTAAATGTCTTATTTCTTCCTCTTGAAGGCCATCTTCCGTTTGTAAAATATAAAGAAGGCAGGTATACAAAATCAACGGCACGTGACACTTCGAGGATGGAATGGAGTCTGGGTTTATGTGCTTTTTGCTTTACGTGACAGTTACATAGGCACGATGGGCAAGAAGAAATTATAGATGACGAGAAAAACTGAAGATGGGACCGTGTTCGGGAACAATTATATATTTATAAAAAGTCAGTTTTTGAAATCCTAGCTGATCCTTTTCACGAGATATTGTATTTTTTTCATAATGATTCAGGGTTTTAAAGAAATGGATCAACAACTAAGTATGAAGAAAATTTTCTTAATGTTTGTGAGTTAAAAACAAAATGCAAACCAGGTAATCTTACCCGATTTCATTTACAAGATATTGAATTTGTTATCAATTTTATGGACTTTTTGTTAAAAAGTGAGTTTCCTCGTATTTAAAAATAAACTCAACGTAATAAAAACTAGTAAGGCCTGGGCAAACATTAAATGCCCTACACTGCAGTATTTTGAAAAATTTGCTTATTTGGGAAGAGCCACGCCCTCTTGTTCGAGTTCACAAAGTTTTTGCTCAAAGCTTTCGTTTAGAGTTCTTAGTGTCTGAGTGAAATTTGGTTTGACTATCTCAAAAAACGTTTTTAGTATAGCGTTGTTAAGCTTTTGCTTATATGGGAGGTGCCACGCTCTCTTGTCCGAGTTCGTTTAGTTTTAGTGCAGAGCGTGCATTTATAGTCCTTGGTATTTGAGTAAAATTTGGTTGGATTATCTCAAAAAACTCGTTCAGTATAGCATTTTGAAATTCTGGCTGGAAGGTGCCACGCCCTCTTGTCCGATTTCACCCAATTTTTGCTCAGAGCTTGCATTTATAGTCCTTAGTGTCTGAGTAAAATTTGGTTCGATTATCTTTTATGTAGCGCTTTGAAGCTTTTGCTTATATGGGAGGTGCCACGCCCTTTTGTCTGAATTCGCCTAGTTTTTTCTTAGAGTTTGCGCTTACAATTCTTAGTATTTATGTGTATTTTGGCTGCATTGTCGTGAAAAAACTCTTAATGTTGCATTTTGAATATATTTTTTGTATGGGCGACAGGCGCGTCCGTTTACCGATTTCGCTCATTTTCAACCTCTCGAGCTAGCTTTTAAGGCAAAGTCACTGTACCAAATTTCACCGAAGTATCTTGGTTAGTTTTCCCTTAAAAAATATTTCCAAAACAGACAGACACCCAGCCTGCCAGCCAGACATATGGACATGGCTACATCGATTCAAGAGGTGACTCTGATCAACAATATATATACTTATACTTCTCTGCGTTACAAACGGACAAAGTGAATAAACGCTCCCTGGGTTGGGAGTATGGTGTAAAAAGTAGTCATTCCTTACATAATTCATAATAATAAATCCATATTCGACCCCAAAATTGCTCTATTATGTCTGATTTTTGAGATATCCTGAACTTAATGTTAAAAAAATAATATTTAATCGATATTTTCGGAATTTTTAGGTTGAAGGTTAACTTTTAAAAATAAAACTTGTTACGTTTATAAAAAGTATTTACTATTCTTTAATGTTAAAACTATTTTTGACCAAAACCGTCATGTTCGTCTATCTGTCTTCCGTGAATATTATTTTCTGGAATACGAAGTAAGATAATTCGATGATTTTGGAGAATGAAATTGGGTGTAATCGGTTAATGCATACGCCTGCATATTGATAGTTCAACAGTGGTGCAAAGCGGCTTGTTGAAAAACCCCTAAGTAGCTATTTGGTTTTTGGAAATAGGCTATATATTCATTACTATAAAATAAAATCAACAGTAAGCCACAGATAAGCCAAAATTTAACAAATACATCACTTTTTCTAGATAGCACTAATAAGATTTATATGTTTTGGCTGCTCATAAAATTATAATTTAGATAAATCAAGATAAGAACATTCGCACATGGGGTTTTTTTAGAGTTATATGACTACTTAAGCTAAGTATCACTGATTTTCCTATAATTTATAGTACATTTGCATGTTCAATATAAAAGCTCACATTTCAGCTGGAACATGTTAATTTCCTACTTGTTTCATTCATGATGGGAAAAATTGTTTTAATTAAAATAAAAGCAAATATTTTTGAAAACAAATATGTAGTGCTGACGCCATATTTACATATGGCGCACATGCAAAAAAACACCAACAGCAACAATAAAGTGTGGCGGTAAACACGACCAGAGGAAATAGCAACAAACAAACATTCCACTCGAAAAGTGTCTGATAGTCACGCATAATCAGCACTATAATAAAACACAAAATAAGCAACAGGTTAAACAATAACAAAACAAAAAAAAAAAAAAAAATGTGGCAACACTCCAGTTTTTGGGTGAGGTTTCAGTACAAATAACCAAAGTAACAAATTGCATGTGGGTGCTGAACATTTTTAGATCTAACAAGTATTTGCAAGTAACCCAAGGGGAAAAAGAGCGCTTCAAAAGCGCTTACTTTTCAATATTATGGCGTTATGGTACGTAAGAAGTTTCATTTCATATTAACATTGCATACCGTTAGCATTCTTTTAATAAAATGAAAAAAATTATAATAACAAAACAAAATTTCCATCCGCATTAGGGATTCGAACTCGAAACACAATGTTCAAAGTTAGATTATAAAATTCTCAGGGTACAGAACATCCTGACGTCAATGCGTTAAATTTGTATTTTGAAATAAAATGTTGTTCAAGCCTTATTTCCTCTACCTTGATGAACCAGAACTGGCTCATTTATTTTATTTTCTGACAGTTTGTTATGTTAGAAAAAAAAAATCGGAACATTTTTCGGTCAAATTTTGATAAAATTTTCACTGTGTAGTGAAGTCATATCTCTATCACTCTTTTCTGCTTACAAAAATACAAACAAATAACGAATTTTGTCGTGACATAAATATTTTGACATCAACTTCGCGAAATCACTGTTTTACAGCAATAGTTTTGATTCAAACGATTTAAATTTTTTTGTGTAGTGTATCGATCAGAAAAAGGTCACAGCCAAGAAAAAACGAAGGACCATTGTTTCTTGGACTTCTTCACATTTGTACAAACGATTGAAATTTTTTTTTTTTGATTACTTGGACTGCGCTGAACTAAAAAAGCAAAAAAAACTTTTTTGTGTAGTGTTGCCGAATACGTAAAAAAAATGTTTTTCTAGTTATGACTTCACTCCACATTTTGGCTATTTATACAGCAAATACTTTTGTATAAAAAACCCGAAAGCTATAGCCAGCGTTGCGTTTTGACTATTTTTTATCAAAAGTGGCTATGTTTATTCTATTTAGCGTTTTGATTTTGCCTACTCGAATATTTTGTTCTTATTTAATTTTTTTCCGACGAAATAAAGTTTTGTTGATCTCTGATCGTTCGAGACTTATCGCAATTTAAAGAGTTCTACAAATAAATATACACTTTATATACACTAAAAAGATTTTAAATGAACTTCGGCTAAGGATTTCTTGAGCACGGTTGCACTTTTATTTTTCGGACAGTTGATTTTGATAACTTAAGGTCCCTAGAAACTTGTTTGAAAGAAAACGTGGCTTTTTTAAACTTAGTTCTGAAATGTGATTTCTAATACATTTTGTATGAAGTTTGCCATCTGTCTTCGTTCATAGGGTCATAATTTTTGAACCAAATGATCTGCTTCAATAAATTTGCCATATAGTTTATACTACGCACTGACACCTTTTCAACGCTGATAAGACCATAGCAATCAACAATATCAGGAACGAAAAGGAATTGAACCGCTCTAATGTACATATCGATACATCCAACGTCTAAGTTGGTAACTCAAGTGACAACTTTCTTCCGGGACAGTGTTTTTTACTTAAATATGAGTACTTACTTAGATTGTAACTTCAAAAATAGTTTCCAGCCCTTAAAAAAAATCAAACTAGAGGTACCACAATTTGACATAAGATGGAGTCTAATACGCATACTTCAAAAAACGCTGTCCCGTATAAAAGTTGTAACTTGAGCTACCAACATATACGTTGGATGTATCGATATATGGAGTGGGATCGAAAAATTTTAACATACAATCTATATATATAAAAATGACTGTGTGTCTGTATGTCTGAAGCATTATCACTCAGAAACCATTCATCCAATTGAGCTGAAAATTTGGAAATGAGTATATATTAGGTATGGAAATGTTTTTATGCTATACACGAAGGTTTCCGAAGACCACCCGAAGGCTTAATAGTCAAAACGAAGAATATATAGGTACACTAGAGGAAAAATATCTATGGCAAGCTTTCAACAAGTTTTAATTGATAGTTTTTCGGAACACCCGAAGTTTGCCGAAGGTCACCCGAGGGCTTCATAGTCAAAACGAAGAATATCTATGTGTACGAGAGGGAAAAAATCTATGGCGGACTATCAACAAGCTTTAAGTGATAGTTTTTTGTGACAGCCGAAGGTGTTCGAAGGTCATCCGAGGGCTTCATAGTCAAAACGAAGAATATCTAGGTATACGAGAGGGAAAAAATCTATGGTGAACTATCAACAAACTTTAACTGATAGTTTTTTGGAATACCCGATGCTTCCCGAAGGTCACCCGAAGGCTTCATAGTCAAAACGAAGAATATCTAGATGTACTACAGGAAAAACATCTAAGACAAACTATCAACAAGCCTTAATTGATGGTTTCCTGGGACACTCCAGCTATGCCATTGACAATTTTTAAGATGGTTTTTAACTTTCTCAAAATACCTAAATTTTTATTGGTGACGTGGCAGTGGCGTAAATCAAAATTTTATCCCTGTATACCTTCTAAGCTATTGGGAATCAAAAAACTAAACAAACATGCCTAGCGAAGCGGGCAAAGAAGGCTAGTACATATATAAAATTCAATAATTTTTAAACGATTTTTGATTTTTTTTTTTTTTAATTGATATTTTAAAAATTACAGAAAAATATAACTTTTATAGTTCTAACCACTATATATGAACTCGTGGAGCCTTTTCGGTAAGCCTTCCATTAGAGATTTGATAGTTGTTTCAGACACCTATTTGGAACAGTTTGCATATCTGCTCTTGAAATCTTCGATATTTTAGGACACCTTTTTTGTGTTCTTTAAGTTTATTTTCACAAGAGCCCAATATCTCTCCACTGGTCTTAGCTCCGGACAATTTGGAGGATTGGCCTCTCTTGGTACAAAAACTATGTTATTATTTTGGTACCACTCCAGATTTTTCTTGCCGTAGTGACTTGATGCCGAATGGCACCAAAAATATGTGGACACATTGTTCTTCCTTATGAAAGAAAGAAGTCTTTTTTTCAAACATTCTTTGATGTATATTTCGGTATTTATAGAGCCCACTGTAACAAATGACTTGCTTCTTTTGCCGCAACTGCATATAGTTTGCCATACCAGGAATTTGAAAATTTTTAATAATTTTAAGACGTACTTTTTTTCTTCACTCATTTTGATCAAACTCACAACAAATCAACATGTTTGTCATTAAAAATAATAACTGACATATTTTTCAAAGATAACTGGATCAAAGAAATTATTAAATTTTACACCCAAAAAAAGTTATTAGGTAAAACGTGTGTTAAGATTTTTTCAATCCCACTCCTTATGTGTTTAAATAAGCCTATTTCATAATAGAAAAGTGCTAAAAAGTAAATGTGTGAGCAACTTTAACGAAATTTTAAGTTCTGAAATATTTAAAAGTTCTTAACCCCTTGAGACCGAAGCCTAGACCCTTGTAGATAATGAAAAATTAACTTCGCATTCAGTTTTCTTGTGTTTAAATTAAGAAAAAAAAGTAGGTTCGGAAAAGTCCCTTATAACCGGTGGAGTCATATTACACAGTGCAACACGAAAAATCTATAATAACTTTTTTGAATGCTGTTTTTGAAAGCATATGATATTACTATTGTACTATTTTTGGTTACAGCTATAAATTCGTACCGCATTTTTCTAAACAATTAAACCAAAATTGTAGCCAAAACTAAACTGAACAACTCCTTAGAGTATGTCAACAGCATTCGAGTACTCCTTGATACTACATAATGTTAATTAAAGCAGTGATGTATGAAAAAATGCTTGGGGTCATATGTGACCCCATCGTTCTCAAGGAGTTAAAAGTTCGTTTCTCTTTCCCGAGTGCGACACTTAAATTTTTGACGAGCATGAGCGAGTTTCGAACTTCAATATGCAAATAAGAATGAACAGATTGAAATGTTCGATCAATGACGAGTGTTCGCAAATACAAGCCACTTGCTATAGATTTTTGGTAAAGAGGTATAATATTGTTATATATTTAGTCCAGAACCTTTGAGTTAAACAGAGTTCAAACGACCCGTAACATACTTTTTTAAGTTGTTGACTTTTTCGGCCAGTTTTTAAATTCATTTAAGGTTGGTTGCTTAAAAAATTCGGCTTGTTATTGGAACTTGCAACATAATAGTTTTATTGATATAATTGCAAAACTATTGGAAGTTCCGTTGTGCGTTGACCCATTCATATAAGTTTCGTAAGTACTTGAACAAAAATTTGTAATGTTGAAAATTTTAATTTAAAATAATTAAAGGGAATTTCAAAATATGTACGTATGTTCATACATATATGTGTGCGAATAATGTCTGAATGAATTTCAATATGTATGGTACTTATAAAGCTTGGTGGTTGTACCATGAAGCTAATTACTCATATGGTTAACATAAGCTCATATGTATATGTAGGTATGTAGTTTCTTCGGCATATGGTAATTCATTAAAGTGTACAATATTGTCTAATATATACTTGACTTTGGGTTAATTCCTAAGTTCATCATATTAATTGAAAACAAGCCACCCACCAGATATCGACAGCGCACAGTGCGAAATTTTCAGAGTCTAGCGGAACTTAATTCATATCTCAGCACATATAGCAGTTAAAGTTATGAAACTTAATACTTAGATATATATTTAATTGGTAAAACACTATGCAAAACTTAAGGGGGATCAGACAAGGGGTTATTATACCCCCCATATATGAAAATGCTTAAAACGTTGTATTTCTGCTCCCATACCAGATATCGCTATGAAACTTGATAGATATAAATATTTTCTTATCAAAACACCATAAAAAATGAAAAGGGGAAAGACAAGGGGTATTTGCTATTTCTTGCATTTTTATTCAGAAATGCTTCTGAATTTCGAGAGGATTCCCCCTACTTTTTAGTATATTATGAACTAGGGCACGAATAGTTACCTTTAAACTATGGAGAGTGTCAGATTTTAGTGTTGGTGAGCCTATTTTTTCCAAAACAAAACCAACGATGGCGTCCGATGTCGGTTTTTCATGAAATTTCGGTGTTATATGAAATTTCCAAAGACATTCTGGAAAAGGTTTAGTTAAAAAGAAGATCGCAAAATATCGCAAAAGATGTTTTGTGTTTCCAGTAGAGGATAAACCTACCTTTCAAATTTTGTACGTTTCAAAATGGCAATTTGTGGTAACACCTTTTAAAGTATCCAATGAAGTTGAAAATGTAAATCTTATCCACTTCTTGAAAAGCACAATTTTCACAAACAAATCACATACGAGTAAGAAAAGATTTTGAAATTATTTGAATGCCAACAAGTGAAAATTTTATTAAAAAAAAAATGATAAAAATTTCGCGGCCTACTGACTAACCGTTTGAATGTACCACTCTATTAACTTTAACAAATCGAAAAGCTTTTAATAAGCAAAAAGTATGATTGAATTAGTAATGCAAGTTTTAGGTGCATTTTGCAGTTGTTTGGCAGGGTTTTTCACCAAACTGAGTATGAGGTTTTTGAGGTGGGATATTAAGCCACTCAAATAATGAAAAATCTTACGCATTTCATGTATTCCAAAAATTGAATAAAGTTCCGCTAAACTTCTCAAATTTCGCACTGTGCAGCGGAAGAAATTTCAATTTTATTTTGCAATTGAAAATTAACGCACGATTTAAAAAAAAAACGTGTTTAAATATGAATGAGAATAATTTTTAGAATAGTATGTGGTGCACATAAATTTATTTTCGAATTAAAAAAGTAAAACAAAATTCATGGGCAATAGCTACAAGAACTGCAACTTTACTTTTATATCTCATTAAAATGCACAATCTGTGAATATCCGTTCTACATTTGAACAATAACATAAACTTGTTTACACTTTTTTTTCAAGCTCACATAAAATTTCGTAATACCTGAGCAGGTCGATATAGTTATGTATATATGTATATATTTATATTTATATGTACCTACATTACTCATATACGCTACATAAAGCACGTTTTATATAGAAAAACACGAATCACAACAAAATAAAAATAACAAAATTACAACATAACAAAACAATGTCTACACATACACACACTAATGTACATAAATCCAACAAAGCCGTCATTAAAGCCAGTCATTATGATTGCCCGCCAAGCAAGCGTATTCGCAGGGAGTTGTTTTTGGGTATTTAGGCACCCGCCGAAATTTGAAAAACATATACAAGAACAACAAAAGATCATGCATAAAAGGCATTCATGAATTCCAGACCCACTTTGGTGGTCCAAATTCTATACTTTCAAAAGTGTTATCCAACAACTTGCCACTCCCAAAATTGTTTTTGAAAAATTCAAAAAATTAACTTCTGATAAGACCTTTCTAGTGAGAACTTTTTTTTCTAATTGCCTTAGCATATGTACCCAATCATATCTATGTGGGTCAAATATTGTCAGAGAAATAATGAATTTATTTTTTTCACGGTGTGGCACGCCCACTTGTCCAGTGAATATTATTTGTCCTGATGATTTTTACATATTTAAAAAATCTCATTTATCTGCGTCAAAGGGTTTCGGAGCCATGATTAGTTAATTTTTTGGGAGGCGTAGCACCGCCTACTTTTCTAGTGAATATTATTTATCCTGATGAATTTTACATATTTACCAAATCTTATTTATCTGCGTCAAAGGGTTTAAATTTTGGGAGGCGTGGCACCGCCCACTTTTTAAGCATATAACTTAGCCTTTTTATACCCTACACCCAGGGTATATTGCTTTGTCCTTCCGTTTGTAACGCACAGAAGGAGGCGTGGCAGATATAGGAAAGTATATATATTCTTGATCAGCGTCACCTCCTGAGTCGATATAGCCATGTCCGTCTGTCTGGCTGGCTGGCTGGCTGGCTGGCTGGCTGGCTGTGTGTGGAAATACACTTTTTGGGAAAACTAAGCAAGACAATTCAATGAAATTTGGTGCACAGCCTCCGTCGTCAAAGTTAGCTCACGGGATTGAAAAAAAGCGAAATCGGTCAACGGACACGCCTACCGCCCATACAAAAAATATATCCAAAATGGAATTTTAGGAGTATTTTTTTACGAAATGCAACCAAAATACACATAAATACTACGAATTGTAAGCGCAAGCTCTAAAAAAAAACAAGGCGAATTTGGAAAAGAGGGCGTGGCATCTCCCATATAAGCAAAAGCTTCAAAACGCTATACTGAAAACGTTTTTTGATATATTCGAACCAAATTTGACTCAGATACTAAAAATTATAAATGAAAGATCTCACCAAGAATTGGGTGAATTCAGACAATGGGGCGTGGCACCTCCCATATAAGCAAAAGTTTCAAAATGCTATACTGAAAGAGTTTTTGAGATAATCCAACTAAATTTCACTCAAATACTAAAGACTATAAATGCGCCCTCTAAGCTTAAACTCGACGAACTCGGACAAGAGGGCGTGGAACCTACTTTATAAGCAAAAGCTTCAAAATACTGCAGTGTAGGGTATTTATTTTTTGGCCAGGCCAAAAGTTACACCCTTACTAGTTTATATTAATACAATGTAATAACTTCTTTGAAAACGGTTAGTTTTCGTTTATTTCTCATAACTTGAAAACTATAAAAGATAGCTCAGAATTTTTTAACATTTTTGAAATCAGCGGGGTCAAGTTATTGGAAATAGATACCCATTTTGAAAAAAAAAATTCCGACCACGCCCCAACTTTGTATGGGAGGTAGGCGTATTCGTTGGCGGATTTTGTTCATATTCACAGATTTTTATTAAAAAACATTTTTACCAAATTTTAATAGCCTAGCTCTATTATTACTATATATGACCGCAGTTCCATACAAACTCTCCCATTGTGCGACCCCGAGTACAATGCACGAAAATTTCTTTGACAGCTTTACCAAAAACCCACTGAAAATATTTTTGGCTACGCTACTGCTGCCAAGCCAAAATGTAATTTGCCGCTCAAATTATGAAAGCTCTTTTTGGGTCTAATACCTAACCAAAAAAAAGCTAAGCTTCAAATGAGAATTGCAATGCGTAAAATAAAGTTTGTTATGGGAAACGACGCTTATTTTGGTAGGGCAAGAAATGAAAACAAGTTTTACAGTATATATGTATGAAAATATACAAAAAATTCGAGGTAAGCTGGTTTCAACCAGTTAAGCCAAGCCAAACTTAAACAAATTACAGCCAAATTTCTTTGGCAGCATAGCATTTTGAAAAAAGTCTGATAATATTCTTTCGAAATTCAAATTGCTTTTAAGGTTTTTTTTTGGTTTTGTTCAATATGTATGTACCTCCACATTTGAAGTTGGCATATATTTGTTCACTAATGTATGCGTAGCATCAATATCAAGTTTAAGAACTTTATACCTCGAAACCTTTTGTATGTATCATTATCGGCTTAGTATAATATCGAATAAGTACAATATTCGTCTGACTGTAGACTTCGATGATCCAACCACTATTATCCAAAAAAAAAAAAAATATTAACTCAATTAACATTGGAAGATTGATAGAGCGCGATCATTGCGAGAATCTTCTTATTATATATTAAAGAATACATAGGGCAACAACGTTTTTGCGCTGAATTCACTCTAATTTTCACGATATCCTAGCTTAAAAATTAAAAAATCAATGTTTGGGGCATTTTCAGATAGCCATATACGGATGTCTTGAACAGTCAATATGTGTGATGAAAATGTAGCAAAAATCGACCTTCGGGGTTTCATTTTATCGTTTTAAGTTCAAACTAGTATGGGTGTAACCTTTGTCCTGTCCAAACAATAAATGCCCTACACTGCAGTATTTTGAAAATTTTGTTTGTACGGGAGGTGTTCGAACTCATATAACTTTTTCTAAAATCTTGCACTTACTGTTTTCAGTGTCTGAGTGAAATTTGAATGGATTACCTCAAAAACCTTTCGCAGTATAGCATTTCGAAGCTTTTGCTTATATGGGAGGTACCACGCCCCCTTGCCCGAGGTCACCTAGTTTTTGCTCACGACTTGCCTTACGTTCTGAATGAAATTTAGTTGGATTAACTTAAAAAAATGTTTTCAGTATAACACTTTTAAGCTTTTTCTTATATGGGACGAGCCACGCCCCACAGTGAACGGTTTGGCTGAAATTTATGAATAAATCGTAGAACTTTTGAAAGGAGTACGCTAGAGACTTCTAATAAACGGCTCTGTAAAGCTTATTCATCAGCCTTTTAAGCAAAAATATAAAAATTAGAAAATTATTATGACATAACCTCAAAAAAGTTGATCAAACATTGAATTTGTTTCAAAAAATCGACTAAATTAAGCGTCACGGCTAGACCAGTGCTTGCTTTAAGCTCACATTTGGATGGTTTATTAATTGGAACATTTTAAAATGTAATTCGTGGCAAAAAAAAAGTGTGGCTAGTTTATTGTTCGTCGTGAATCTATTGAAGCTTACCCACGATAATATAGAGCACTTACCCCCAAAAAGGCCTATAGCACAAGGAAGAAAGACGAAAAATTTCCCGTTGTACGAAGTAAATTTTTTCACCGGAATAGTCTTTATTTATACATGAAAAATAAAGTGTGTAAAGACCATTGCGAAATCGCATGCGCATAAAAAGTTATTCAAGGTCAGAAAAATCAATTTTTTTAAAATATCTTTCAAACGGTTACTCCCAGAGAAAAATTTTTCAAACGTGTTTTGTAGCTCAAAAAATTACCTATAAAAATATGTCAGATTTTTTTTCCTACTTTTTGTAGTTTATGAGATATGTCAATTTAAAAATTTGACTCTACTGTTGCCATACATTTTTTCCATAATATTTTTTTTTTTCAAATGATATTAACAAAAAATTATAATAGTTCATAGTATGATAACAAAAATTGACATATCTCGTAAACTGCAAAAGGTAGGAAAAAAATTTTACATATTTTTGTAGGTAATTTTTTAAGCTACAGAATTCAATTCTCTGGGAGAAACCATTTGAAAGATATTTTAAAAAAATCAATTTTTCTGACCTTTGACATTGAATTACTTTTTATGCGCATACGATTTCGCAATGGTCTTTACACACTTTATTTTTCATGTATAAATAAAGACTATTCCGGTGAAAAAATTTACTTCGTACAACGGGAAATTTTTCGTTTTTCTCCCTTGTGCTATAGGCCTATTTGGGGGTAAGTACTCTATATTATTGTAGGTAAGCATCAATAGATTCACGATAAACAATAAACTAGCCACACTATTTTTAATTTAGTATGAAATAATTTAAAAAAATTATATTGAATCCCGTCACCTTTGAGGTTATCTAAGACCTTTTAAAATGACCGAATTTTTTTTTTGCCACGAATTACATTTTAGAATATCCCAATTAATATACCATCCAAATGTGAGCTTAAAGCAAGCACTGGTCAAGCCGTGACGCTTAATTTAGTTGATTTTTTGAAACAAATTCAATGTTTTATCATCTTTTTTGAGGTTATGTCAAAATAATTTTCTAATTTGCATATTTTTTCTTAAAAGGCTGATGAATAAGCTTTACAAAGCCGTTCATAAGAAGTCTCTAGCGTACTCCTTTCAAAAATTCTACGATTTATTTACAAATTTCAGCCAAACCGTTCACTGAGCGCCCTTTTGTCCGAGTTCATCTAGTTTTTGGTCAGTGATTTATTTGTGGTTTTTAATATATGAGCAATTCTAGTTTTTGCTCAGAGCTTGCGCTTATCGTCTTTAGCAGTTATGTTTATTATGGTTGCATTGTCGTGAAAAATAACACTAAAGCTGCAATTTCAATATATATTTTGTATGGGCGATAGGCGTGTTCGTTGACCGATTTCGCTCATTTTCAATAAGTCGAGCTAACTTTCACAACGGAGGCGGTGTACCAAATTTGAAACAGACGGTCATGGCTATATCGACTCAGCCCCGAAATCGTAGCTGAATATCTTCTCGAATATCTTCTTCTTCTGAGTTCTCTTTTGCCCCATACGCCTATTGGTTAAAAAGGCAAAAGCAAATAACTTGTTTCGACACAAATACAAGTTATTTGCTTTTGCTTTTTTAACGAAGTGGCGTATGGGGCAAATGAGAATTCGGGCCACTTTATTTCGAGAAGACGTTCAGCTTCGATTTCAGCGCCGCCGTAAATTGCGTTGAGCACTTTAAAATACAATACAAAAGTGTTTGTTTCCTACAAAATTATTAAAAGTATTTGAATTTTTTCTTCTTTTTTATTGTATTTTAAAGTTCCTATTATATATCAAACCTTCAACGCATTTTACGGCAGCTCGATATTGACATTAGGCTTTAGGTTGCTTGGGCTAAGTTTTTTCGAATCTTTCATAGATTTTTTTGTCGCTATACTCTTTGCCGCAAAAAAATTTGACACGGCCTAATGTATAGGTATTTATTTATTTTCTTTTTAAACTATTGATAATGACGCAACTTCTTCAATATATATTCAATATGTTTTTATTGTTGTTTTTTTTTACATACACACATATACTAGAAGTAAGTAAACTTTATTTTCCATATTTTGTAAATATTATTCATATTTTCTGTTAATTATTTATATAACTTAGTCATCGTTCACAAATAAACGTGCTAATTAACATTTTGGCCGTGTAAAAATATTGTAAGAATTCATGAGAAGTTCTAGAAAAACAAGGTTTTCGCGATCATTGCACGTGTTTTTTTTACATTCACATTGAATTTTTTAAATACTTGTATTGTTCGGAAGGCACTGTTGAGCTGTCATTCATCTTAATTCTCTCATGTTCCCACAGATAAACACAATTTAATTGTTTCACGATAACAAACAATTTCTGGAAATATATAGGGATCGTTTGTAAGTTTTCAATGATGATAAATACAGTAACAGCAAAAAAAAGTTTAAAAAGTGCTTTTGATATCCAAAACAATTTAAAATATGTAAATACATAAATTTCTGCTTGAGAAGGATGTTATTCAATTGGTAACCTCGTATGATCTGAAATCGAAATTTTTATTTAGTTGTTAATCATACACATGTCTTCTTTGAGATTGTACTAAGGCAAAGAATGATTAGTCAAAAATCGAAACGTACTGGCACAACAAGAGACGACGAACCAGTAATCGACATAGCTACGGATATAGTACTTTTGTGCAGGTTCTAGGCTCCTAAAGAGTTAAAGCAAGCCGCCTTACTATGTCTGTGAAATCGAAATATCAATGAAAGTTATTACAATGTAATATATTTCAAAATATGAGTATTTACGTGTATTTCTTTTTTAAACCCTACACCTAGGCTGCCGTAAAATTATAAAAAGACGCAACTCGTTTTTCATAGTTTTGAGAAAATCGAAATTTTATTTTTATTCAGAAAAGGCAGCAACTTCTCTTTCTTGATAAATCCATTTCATTTTTTATCTTTTTTGTATGGAGTTACTGCCTTTAATGATTTTTATTATGAAAAATATGAAAACATGGTGTCATGATTACATTTCTTTATTTTCAATTTGCAAGAGAAGTGGAAAACGTAAAAAATTGGCGATTGGACTAAAATATAGATAAAAAATTGCTTAATCTGATGGGGAAATAAAGTTTGAAAGGCCGATCAGCGTCACCTCCTGAGTCAATATAGTCATGTCCGTCTGTCTGGCTGGCTGGGTGGCTGGGTGTGCTTGGAAATACATTTTCTGGGAAAACTGAGCAAGATAATTCCATGAAATTTGGCGCACTGACTCCGTCGTCAAAGCTTGTGGGATTGAAAATGAATCAACGGACACTCCTACCGCCCATATAAAAAATATATTCCAAATACAACTTTAGGCATTTTTTCACGACAATGCAACTGAAATACATGTTATTACTACGAATTGTAGGCCCAAGCTCAGAAAAAAAAAAAAACTGGATGAACTCGGACAAGAGGGCATGGCAACTTCCATACAAGCAAAAGCTTCAAAACGCTATACTGAAAGCATTTTTCGAGATAATCGAATTTACTCAGACACTAACAACTATAAATGCAAGCTCTGAGCAAAAACTGGGTGAACTCGGACAAGAGAGCGTGGCACCTCCCATATAAGCAAAAGCTTCAAAACGCTATACTGAAAGCGGGTTTGGGGGATAATCCAACTAAGTTTCACTCGAACACTAAGGACTATAAATGCAAGCTCTGAGCAAAAACTGGGTGAAATCGGACAAGAGACGTGGAGATAATCCAACCAAATTTCACTCAGATACTAAGAACTACATATGCAATCTCTGAGGAAAAACTGGGTGAACTCGGACAAGAAGGCGTGGCAACTCCCATATAAGCAAAATGCGCCCTCTAAGCTTAAACTAGACGAACTCGGACAAGAGGGCGTGGAACCTACTTTATAAGCAAAAGCTTCAAAATACTGCAGTGTAGGGTATTTAATGTTTGGCCAGGTCAAAGGTTACACCCTTACTAGTTTTGTATTGAAAATGTTATATTGCTTTTTTTTTCATAATTGGGGTAAAACGTGTAAATACCTCGAAAACATCGTAGACTAGTGATTGTTCTCAAAATCCATACGAATTTTGACAGTTTTACATGTTTAAAGGAATACCGTAAATAAAAATAACCTCTTTTTAACAAAGATATGGCTCAATGGATCTTGTCAGTCTAAGGACTATAACAGTAATACCAAATAACTTAAAACTGGAAAGAACTGTGTTGAGTGTTTTCACTTATATAGATTCAATATATAATTTGAGAGTCCATAACTAACAGACACGCACACACATCTTGCATTCAGATTTATACTTAAATCTATACATATATTAATAGCCTGTTTCCACCGCAGATTTAAAAGGTGATTTAAGGCAGTTTCTGGATTTAGCGCTAAGTCTGGGCGTTGATCCCATGACTAACCATACAATAATAAATCTATTTCTGTTGAGATTTAACTTAAATTTTTGCATTTATCACAGTAAAACTACTGATTTTGGCAATTTTCGGCCTAGTGACACCCCTGAACTTTGACAATTGGCATTAAACATAAAGCAAATTGAAGTTAAATATTAAGAAGAAAATGAATGTCAAGTTTAATTTTACTGCTTTTGACATTTACTGACAAAAATAAACCTTTTTCGGCCGGTGGACACGGGTAGGATTTAACGATGTGATTTACTTATCTCAGTGGAGTTAAAACTTTGGTGGAAACAGACTATAATACGCTAAGGCATAAAATGTGACCCCTTTTTTATTTTGTTGGAAATGGAGTACGACTTTGAATTATATACCAATTGAAAGGTATTTGTGAGTAGATTTGCAGAAGTTAAATTTTGATTCTTTTACAAATTTATAAAAATTTTCTAATTGAATTGTTAGTTAAATACTTTTCGAGTTCCTACAATAAGGTGTGATCCTCTCTAATGATGTCATATACGATACAGACTCCATAACTTTAAATTTGGTACAGTCATTTGCTTTTGATTTCCTTCTGCTTTTAATTAAAAAACAAGAAAATTTTGAATAAAAACAAATCTTATTAAGATCGAAACTTATACAAGATCTTTCTCGCAATAGTTGCAAATTGCAGGTATAGAATTTTTACAAGCAATAAATAGCAAATATTCTAGATTAAGCGATATAAACTATATACTTATTTGTATCTTATTTCTATGCATCATACTCACCGCACAAAGTAGGTTAAATAAGAATAGTATATATTTAACCATTGATATACCGCAACTCATTTTGTCGAATTTTTATTTTTATTTTTTGGTCCAAAGGAAATTGTTGTTTTAGAAAAAAGCTAAAAAAATTTGTTGTGATTTTAATAAAAAAAAAAAATTAAATATTTAAAATTTCATTCATAAAAAAGAAAAACAAATTAATATTATTTAATGGTCAATTTAAGATTTAACATATAAAAACTTTTCGTATTTAAATTCAAATAAAAAAAATTTATGAATATTTAAAAAAGCGAATTAAGCATGTCACTAAATTATTCATCTTTTTTTAAGCATCTCTATATATACGTATGGCATCACGTCATGTGCCAAAAATTTCCAAAAAAAAAAAACTTCAACGAATTTTTTGTTTGATCTAAGGTTATGCTGGTTAAAGTCTAAAATTCACTTAAAACTAAATTTCTTTGATTGTCAGTAAATACCGAATTTATTTATTTTTTTTTTTTTTTAACTAATAAATTAAACAATTTGATCAAGTGAAACGCAAAAAAAAACAAAAACAAATTCTACTGCAAAATTTAAAAGATCTTCAATGAACGAAGAACGTTGACTTTTTATTCGAGTACAGAATTTGTGCTGTTTTATTATTTTTGTTCAAGTGGATATTTTTAGGTGGGTGCTTAAGATGACGAAATTGTTGTTTTTTTAATTTTTTATTTTTATTTTTATTTTATAATTTTATTATTTAATTAATTTTTGAATTATTAATTTGAATCCGCATTGAAAACATTTTTTTTTTTTAGTCATTACTATATTACATTTAGTATAATAACATTTTCCCGAATGGTTTTATTTTATTTGGTTTTCTCACTTTTAAGTTTTTATTTTTTTTTTTTTTATTGTTATTACATGTATTACCTTTCGCTTTCAAAAATATTTAAATTATAAAACCGTACGCGCGTACGTTGTAAACCAGTGGCGTTGTTGTCTTAGACTGAGATCAGTCAACACTCTGGCAATTCAACAGATGCCAAACAGTCAGTTTAGGTGCTGCCGCCTCTAACAGACCGCAGCCTGTTGATTTTGCTGCTGGTGCTACAACGCAATCCCTACACCCTCTACAGTCTGTTTGTTCCATCACTTTAATGCCGCGAATTAGTTATACGTTTTTTTTGTATTTTGCATTTGTGTCTCAATTGTTGTTGTTGTACAGTCTGTAATAAATATATTGTATTAGTTGTTGTTGATTTTTTTGTTGTTGCCATATTCCATTCGGGTTTTTTTTGTTTCTCTATTGATGACATCAAAAGTTAATTTCATGAAATTTAATTCATTGCTACTCTCACGTACACGTGCGAGTTTTTTTTTGTCATGGGAGAATTTTTTGATATTTTTTTTATTGATTTCTCTCTATATAAGTTTTGTTATTCGACGTCATCAATTAATACATATAGGTACATTAGGATGGGCCAAATTGTATGGACGAAATTTTATCGACCTCGGCTACCCCCCTATGTGAAAGTTCATTCAATTCTATGAATATTTGCCCAAGGAACTATACCTCTGCGTTCAACTTTAGTTCGGCGCATTTTTACTTGGGTTGGTGTTTCGATTGAAAATATCCATGTAAAAATATGAATCGTTTATTTTGAAAGTCGGTCATAATAATCGGCTATTTGACCCATATCACTTTTCTAAATATATAGCATCAATTCCACACTATCAAGTGAACTTTTCGTGTAAGCAGAACCCAATTTAATTGATTACTGACAGAATACCAGTCAAATCATATAATGACATTACTTTTGTCTTAATAAAAATTTTAAAAATTTAGTATGAAAATAAAAAAATATTAATAAAAGGTAAAATTTTCGATCAAAAATGCGCCGAACTAAAGTTCAACGCAGAGATATAGTTCTTTGTTCAAATATTCATAGAATTGAATGAAATTTCACATAGGGGGGTAGCCGAGATCAGTTTTCAAATAGGCCCACCCTGAGGTACATACATATGCGCAACTTTGTATTAACTATATATGTATAAATTTGATGAGAGAATCAATTGAATTGCAATTTGCATACGCTGCAAAACGGTTTAGTGCATATTAATCGTATCGTTTCGATCGAAGTGGGCTTGGCGGCCTTCAATGTTAACAACAGATTGGAATAAGTCATAAACATTACTCTACAGGGTGTATCGCATAAGGCTACGAAGCTTCTGAAAGGTGATAGAAGAGTCCTAGACTAACAAAAAATTTCACTTGAGGGAGGTCTAAAATGTACCCGCGAGGAGTTATAAAATTAAAACTGATTTTCTGACTTGTTTTAGAAAAAAAAAATTTTCTTGGGTCACCCTAGCGTTTTAGAGAACATTTTTTCTAGAAAAATTTTAGGGAATTGTATGAGCTTTCTAAGAGTAGGTATATTTGGTTTATAGGTTTTCAAAGGATTTCGCAGAGATCTGGACCTTTAACGTTGATATTTAAAATTTTTTCCTTATTTTTGACTTTGGCAGCCATTTTAGTATGAAAAAGGTCCTATTATTATATCCTTTTATAATTTTTTTTGGAATTCTCCATAAATTTCTTTTAATTCGGTAGTACATTTATCATACCAACTTTTTAATTTGAGGTCAAAAAGAAATACTTTTCTATGCAACACATGAGTTATTCGTATGCATTACGCTGCATATTCTTTTCTAACCTCAAAAAAAAAAAAAAAATAAAAAATTGGTATAATAAATGTACTATCGAATTAAAGGAAATTAAACGAGGATTCCAAAAAAAATTATAAAAATTTATGTTATTAGGAACTTTTTGTACTTAAATGGCCGCCAAACTCCAAAAAAAGGAAAAAAAAAATTAAAATATCGACTTTAAAGGTCCGAAACTTTGCGAAATCCTTTTAAACCCTATAAACTAAATACACTCTTAGAAAGCAATAGTTTTGTATACAAAATTTTCTCTAAAATGCTAAGGTCACACACAAAATTTGTCCTTCAGTTTGTAACGCAGAGAAGGAGGCGTGGCAGGTATAGAAAAGTATATATATTCTTGATCAGCATTATCCCCTGAGTCGATATAACTTTGTCCGTCTGTCTGGCTGGCTGGGTGTCTGTCTGTCTGTCTGTGCGTGGAAATATTTTTTACGGGAAAACTACTCAAGATAATTCGATGAAATTTTGTACAGCGGACTTGCCGTAAAAGTTAGCTCGTGGGATTGAAAATGAGCGAAATCAATCAATGGACACGCCCACCTCCCATGCAAAAAATATTTTCAAAATGCAATTTTCGGAGTATTTTTCACGACAATGCAACCAAAATATACATAAATATTACGAATTGTAAGCGCAAGCTCTGAGAAAAAACTGGACAAATTCGGACAAGAGGGCGTGGCACCTTTCATATAAGCAAAAGCTTCAAAACGCTATACTAAAAACGTTTTTTGAGATAGTCCATCACAATTTTTCTCAGACACTAAAAACTATAAATACAAGCTCTGAGCAAACATTCGGTAAAATCGGACAAGACGTGGCACCTCTTACATAAGCCAAATTTTCAATATACTGAAGTGTAGGGTATTTATTTTTTGGCCAGGCCAAAAGTTACACCCTTACTAGATAATTTTGTTTTTGTCGATTACAGTGCCATCTAGGCCGAATAAGAAAAAACTGTTTCAGACAATATGTTCGTACTTTTTTACGTAGAGTCTACAATAAAAAATTGGGGATTCCATTTAAAGTTTTGTACTTGCCCGCCCCACCCCCGTCGGGCAGTGACAGAGGGTCAAAATTCATATCGTTCAATAGATCTCTGAAAATTATTGGACAAGTGTTTGTTTAGTTTTTGATTTAACATTCAGTTTCTCAAATATTTGGCCATTCCGGAATTTTCCTAACAATAAGTATGTAATTTACAGAAAATCGAACTTCAACAAAACATTGCTTTTTACCCTGCAATGCAATCTAAATAAAATTTAGGGTCATAATAGCTATTTTCTATTCATAACCGAAAACAGAATTAAAATATCTAAACGGTTCAGAAGTTATTATTTTTGCAACGAAATATGCCAGATGTTGCCACTGTGCGTCAAGTTAGGTATGGTTTTGTTAAATCGCGTCACAATTGTATAGCCTGTCTCCACCGGAGATTGAAAAAGAGATTTAGCCGTAACTCACCTCATTTATCATGCAATAAACGTCAAAAAAAACTGAAAACAGCCGTAAATCACTAAACAAATCTCCAGTGGAAACAGGCTATTATTACTTGTAAGTTCAGAATATTTCATATTTGTTTTTTAGAATAGACAATCCATAACCCATAGATATACGAGCATTATACAGCGAGACACACAATGCTAATAAAAAAGTGATAAAAGTTCGACTGATGTGTTAAAAGAAAATATAAGACGCGTGCAACTTAGTACACGTGGAAGAGGTGAAACTTCTGTTTGAAAAGTGGGCGTGGCACTTATTTGATTACGATCACTTTTCCAGTCCATTGTAAGGGTAAACATGATCAGCGCCTATCTACCAAAATTCGTCAAAATAGCTGGTATAATTTGTGAGATATGACGGAATGTAACGAAAAGTGTCGCCAAAAAGTTTCGAAAAATTTGTTGCTCAAAAAAGCATCGAAAAAAGTCGGCAAAATAATTTTCAAAAAATTCTTCTGAACAAGCCATGTCGTTAAATCTCTTCTTTAACAAAGACTTTCTCGTGCACGGAGTTGAGCCAGAAAATAATTTCACGGTGATCAATACAAAGAAGTTGATAACGAATTTGTATTTTTGGGCAACTTTTTTGCAGTTTATGAGTATTGCAACAAAAAGTGTACGTCTTGCGATCATAGTAGCTTAAGTAAGCCTGATTACCATACAAATTTTTTCTTTAAGCTTCTGACAACAACAACATTCGCCCATAAGTAGATGATAGGTACTTACATAATTCAAAAATAATTAAATTCAACCATGTGGAGCCATACTCCAAAACTTTAAACTCTGTATAAATATTTTTATACATATATGTATATAAGGGTGGGCCAAATTGTATGGAGGAAACTTTATCGACCTCGGCTACCCCCTATGTGAAAGTTCATTCAATTCTATTAATGTTTGCCCAAGGTACTATACCTCTGCGTTCATCTTCAGTTCGGCGCATTTTTGATCGAAAATTGTACCTTTCATCAATATTTTTTTTTATTTTCATACTAAATTTTAAAAACTTTTATAAAGACAAAAGTAATGTCATTATATGATTTGGCTGGTATTCTGTCAGTAATTAATAAAATTGGGTTCTGTTTCTACGAACACTTTACTCGATAGCGTGAAATTGATTATATTTATTCCAAAAAATTATATCGGTCAAATTATATATATTTATTATAAACGATTCATATTTTTACATACATAGATTTTTGGTATATTGTTCTGTAAAATTATAAAAAGTGGCTAATTTATTTCCTAAAACTGCCACTAGATGTTGCCCTGAAAAAAAAAGGATGTCAGATTCGGCATCCTAGCATCCAAAGCATCGATTGAAAAAATCCATGTAAAAATATGAATCGTTTATAATAAATCGGTTATTTGACCGATATAATTTTTTGGAATAAATACAATCAATTCCACGCTATCAAGTAAACTTTTTGTAAAAACAAAACCCAATTTTATTAAAAAATTTAATCGCGTTTTGGCCTTTTTAAAATAAATAAATATTTAATCAAAGTGATTTTAATCTTAAAATAAACCCAATTTTATTGATTACTGACAGAATACCAGCCAAATCATATAGTGACATTACTTTTGTCTTTATAAAAATTTTTAAAATTTAATATGAAAATAAAAAAAAATATTGATATTGATACAATTTCAGGTACTTTCACATAGGGGGGTAGCCGAGATCAGTTTTCAAATCGGCCCACCCTAATGTATATATATGCTGCGACTATCTGCATTGTATAACAAAAACAATAACATCAAGCGCTGATGTTGCTGATGGTGAGATGTTGATGATAGTACTTAGTCAAGCTATGATGATGATGATGGCATTGCTGCGACTGGTAACTATGGGGTCGCAAAGAAAATCAAAATAAATAGAATTCGAATAACAAACCAAACATCCATTCAACAAATGTAATGCGCAACTTTTGTATCTGCTGTATTTTGACATATACATATATTGCGACGTTGCGACGTTGAATTTGGAACAAAATTTCCATTTTCTTGTTTGTGAAAATGATATATTTTCATCATTCATTTATTCGTTCATCATTCATTTGGTGCTTTTATTATGGAATATACATGTGAACTAGTGACATTTTATGTGTTTTCGTAAAATGCGTGCGGGTGATTTTCCCTTAAATGAAAGTGGCATTGTTTTTTCACATTATAACAATTTACATTAATTTGTTATTGTTTTTCACATTGTTATTTTGTTATTCGTTAATGTTATAATCTACATAGACACTTTGTTGTTTTCATTTGTTGATACATAAGGATACATACGTACTCAGAATGAGTACGAGTAGGTTGTGTAAAATTCTTTATTTTTTACTTCAAGCGAACTAAATCAATTGATGAATCATCGAAGATTCGAAGACAATACGAGTCATAAAGACATTTTTTTTGTTTTATATGGCGTCGTTAATTGCTGAATTTATAGGAGCGCAAATATGGCAAAAGTCGTACATGAAAATCATGATGATCATGAGCATATTGACCTTAGTTACTATACACTTTATTATGAATGAATGTGTAATATAGCTAATATTATCATTGATTAATGCCAACAATAATCTCATGAAATAATTAACTTGCATATTTGAAGTTAAATGTCATAATCATAACTAAACATAATGAACAAAAATATTTAGGCTCATCACTGAATCCATCGTTGATACGATTTTCGTACAAACTACGAAAGTTTTATTATTGAATTATAAAATCCATAGATTTTGAAATAACTTTTAACTATTGTATTGGGTGTACAACTTAAAAACCGGAATTTTTTAGCGAAATTTGATGCTTTATTGTGGAAAAATGTTACCATATATTTTATTGAAAGTATTGTCCATTGGAAGCTACAACATTTCTCCATCTTTCAGGCAATTTATGAATTCCATCCCAAAAAAATTGCGCCGGCTTGGCGGCCAAAAATGAATCTATCCAATTTTCGATATCTTGAACTTAAGTGAAGCGTATTCCTGATAGAGCATTCTGCATCGATCAGAACAAATGATAGTCTGATGGTGCAAGGTCTGAGCTATAAAGCGGGTGAGGCAAAATTTCCCATCCGTTGTTTTCCGTTGTTTTCCAGGTAATTTTTGATTGGGGCAGCAATATGTGGCCGAGCGTTGTCATGATGAAAAATTATTGCTTCGTGTCTGGTCGCATTTTCCGGGCGTTTTTCGATGATGGCACGCTTCAAACGTATTAATTGTGTTCGATAGAGGTCACCTGTGAGCATTACAGAGCATAACCTTGGCACCATGGATATTTGCCTTTGGCTGGGAAGATCCTGGTTGTCCGGGCTTCATATATGAATGTTTGCGTTTCGGGTTGTCGTAATGGATCCATTTTTCATCCCCAGTCACGATCCGATACAAAAATGACTTTTGGCAGCAGTTTTCTTTGCAAAAAAATTACCCAACAGAACCTCCCGCAAATGCTGTCTGCACACAAGATAAAACTGTTTTGTTGACTGATTTTGACAGCTGTCAAATGTACCTTCAAAATGACATATATATAAAGTTCGAGCTTTCACGATATTTGTTAGTACGGACATCCACCGTCAAATTCCGGTTTTTAAGTTGTACACCCAATATATCTATACTATTTATATAAAATTGCTTATATAAAATACCCTATGTAACGCTGTTGCGCAAAATATGCCGAACAGATTTTAATAATTTTTTTAAAAAAATATTCTATGTGTGCTAAGGAACAAACTTGCATACTTAAGTATTTTTATGATTTTTTAAATATAAACCTTTTTTATAACCTATACACAGGGTATATTCACTTTGTCCTTCCGTTTGTAATGCAGAGAAGGAAGCGTGGCAGATATAGAAAACTATATATATTCTTGATCAGCGTCACCTCTTGAGTCGATTTAGCCATGTCAGTCTGTCTGACAGGCTTGCTGTGCGTGGAAATATTTTTCACGGGAAAACTAACATATGTAGATAATTCGATGAAATTTAAGACAGTTGCTCCGTCGCAAGAGTTAACTCGCGGGATTGAAAATGAGCGAAGACGGAGACGCTTACCGCTCATACAAAAAAATATATTCAAAACGCAACATGAAGAGCAATATTTGCTTTGAGCAGAAACTAGGCGAACTCGGACAAGAGGGCGTGGCACCACACATATAAGCAAAAGTTTCAAAATGCTCTACTGAAAGCGTTGTTTGAGATAATTTTACCAAATTTCACTCGAATACTAAAAACATTAAATACAAGCTCTGAGCAAAAACTTGGTGAACTCGGACAACAGGGCGTGGCATAATGGGTTAAAATATTACACAAAATATTCTACGAAAAATTTCATTAGGGGTCACCGAAGTCAAGAAATGCTTAAAACATAAGAATAATACATTAAAAATTTAATTAACATGAAATGTGTGAGGTGTTCATTGATATCGACGTTTTTTTTGGCCTTCGCGGTAAATTTTCTTGGGCAACTATTAGTGAAATTTCATAGCAAATATTTTTGTGGCACATATTGATCCATTATTCCCCCGTTTAAGTGATAATTTTTGTACCATTTTGAAATATGGTAAAAAATTACCCA
Organism: Calliopum simillimum; assembly: GCA_951812925.1. NCBI lineage: Eukaryota > Metazoa > Arthropoda > Insecta > Diptera > Lauxaniidae > Calliopum > Calliopum simillimum. The sequence goes on along the minus strand of OX638370.1, from coordinate 84,956,992 downwards.
TTTGTGGCGTATGTAGAGGGTTAAAGCTGTCTACAAAAATATTCCCCTTAATATCTTGCATAAGACTTCAGAAGATATGATATACCTCAAATGTAAGGATCGTGAAATTTAGTGAGTCGTTTCAACACATGAATAAAAACTTCAAAGACCGACTAAAAAAATTCGACCTGATCCAGAAAATCGGGAAGACATGTATAACTTATTTTTAGTCATATTTTCAGAATATATTGGTTTTTTTCAGTTGATTTTTGTCGGACGGTGATATAAGTACACTCACGGTCAAAAAAAAAGCCGACAAGTATTTTTTGCTAAAAAAGTTGGTTCTTCGCCCTTTTTTATGATTGTTAATATGTAGTATGATTAATTAGTAAAAATTGTTCCCAAATAATGCATTTACTTCATATCTGTTGCCGTTAAAACAACGATATTTAAAAATTAGGGTTTTGACCGAAAACCAAAAAATTGATATAACTGCATACAAGCAGCAAAATTTAAGGAATGTGGATATATCGCGTAAAATTTGATATGGTAAGTCTTGCGTATGACAATTTTGAAAAGTTTTTTGGAAACATAGAATTTATTGCGTCGCACTGGAAGTGGCCGTCCAAGAAAAACATCTGAGAGGAAAGACAGAGGTGTAGTAAAAATAAAAAATAGCCCTGCGCGATCGGCTTAAGACTGGTTCCAAAATTGCTGCGGAGGTAAAGGATAACCAATATATAAAATTAGCACCTCAACTGAACAGCGCCGCTTGAGATAAAATAACTTTTTTGCCCGAAGTCTTGCGAAAAAACCGATTTTCACACACAAAATGCGGTCTTTCTCATTAAACTGGTTTTAAGAAAAAAAGAATTTGGTGTATAATGATTGCGCTGAAGTCATATTCTATGATGGGAGCAAAACAAATCTTATCAGTTCCGATTTGGGATAGATGGTACGCCACAAAAAAAAAATTAAAAATAAAGCTTTCAATGTGTACAAAGCACTCCAATTGTGGTAATCTAGGGAGCAATAACAAACCAATGAGTTGGAGAGATTCCTCTTCTGGAAGGTTATATTAACTCCGAAGCTTATATTGACATCATTAAAATCGGCGTTATACACAGCATCGACCGACTAAGCGAGCACTTAGCAAAAGTCATATTTCAAGATGATTCTGCACCTTCTCATCGTTGGAAATTGCCTTATGTCCCACTCACCATTAGTTTTTGCTTTATTTTTTTGATAAATTTACAATAACGGGCTATTTATTTTCGCATTGGTAAATAAACATTGACTTTTTGGCAATTAAGTCAAGCAAATGGACGATCAAAAACCCCAACCTCAATTCGATTGAGAATGTTTAGGCCATTTTAAAACGAAAAGTGTGCCAGAAAAACTCAAATATAATTAATAATATTAAACTTATTAATGTTAAACTTAATAATATTTATCTTATGACAGTTAAATCAGGGTAAATATTGATTTACACTATAATTTTAAAATGTCTTACAAAATTAAAATCGGCTTTTTTTTTGACCGTGAGTGTACATATAACACAATATGAAAAAAAACAAAATTCAAGAAAAACTGACCCATCTTTTTGAATTTGTGATTTTCCACCCCTCAAATATATGTATGTATGTATATATACAGGGTGGTTGGAAATTGGTAGAACAACGAAAATGTAAGATTTCTGGGATTATTCTGATCAACTTTGCTTAGTTCTATTTTTCGAAATTTGCAAAGGGACAAAAGAAATGACATAATGGAAATGAATAAAATTGGGTTCTGTTTTCACCAAAAGGTTTGCTTGATATTATTGATGGCATTAAGTTGAAAAAATTATATCGGTCAAATAACCAATTATTATGGCACAAAATGTGTATGACATTACTTTTGCCTCTTTTTGAACTAATTCATTTGACTTTAAAGAGCGTAAAGTGGCAAAAGTAATGTCACACACAATTTGTTCCATAATAATCGGTTATTTAACGGATAGCTATCAGCTTAATGGCATCAATTTCACACCATCAAGTAAACTTTTTGTGAAAACAGAACGTAATTTCATTCATTTCTATTATGACATTACTTTTGTCCCTTTGCAAACTAACTCCAATTCCGTTGGTTTTGACAATTTCGATGAATGTAATTAAGAAATTATTTTCAGAATAGTCCCAGGAATCTTAAACTTTCCGGTGTTTTAGCGATTCCTAACCGCCCTGTATATGGTTCTGAATAATGCATAATTAAAAATAAACTTAATTTTTCTCTGCATGCTTATTGCGTATTAAAGTTTTTACTTTTACCCCAAAAAGGTTAAAATATGTTTTGCATTGAACCAGCTCGTGGGGAAACTCGACAGCTACATTGATTTCTGTTTCCTTTTCGTTTAACAACACCCCCTTTGTATATAAGAAACGGAAGCTGTTAAATTACTACGCACTAAAATGTTTGGTAAATCACTTGGCTTGCAAGTTTTCTCCATAATAATAAAAAGCAGCCAGACAATCGCACACATGCATACTTTGCTGAAGCAAATGTAATAAATATGTTGGAAGACAGGGGTGAATTTAAGTTGACTCGAGAAGATAATTTAAGTGTTTTAGAGAAAAAAAAAGTTATAAGCTTCTTTGCTTATGTTCAATGGATTAAAAGAAAGAAAATTCAAAACGATTGTATAACTTTAAAGTTTGAACATTTTGTTTTTGGGGTTTTATAATAGATGTAACATATATCTGACCATTGTACTTAAATGAACCCACGCATTGTCCATTTACGTAGGTTAGCCTCTTTAGCTCCATTAGCGATTGAGTGAACAATCCTCGGGATGTAACCTTATTTTTGTAGGCACATGTTGTATTTCACTTTTTGTAACAGAAACTAAATTAATATTTTTTTAGTGACAAAAGCAATTTTAAATTTAAAAAAAAACTTCTCAAATTTGAATTGATTTATTCCTTACTTGCAGTGTCTTAACTTATTTTCAAATGCACTTTTTAAAATTAAAGCTTAAAATACCTAGATATAGCGAAACTCCACGATGAACTTTTAATAAAGTCTACGTGAGTAGTGCAATTGTTGCTGGTTTTGCTGTCCAGATTGCCCAGGTATAACCGACATTTGTTGCTGCTGACGAGCAAGTTGTTGCTCATGTGCAACATTACGCGAAGGTGCATAACCCTGTGTAATGCTACCACCGGCTTTAGGATTCTAAAAACAAATAAAAAAAAAAAAAACAAAAATTACTCAAACAATATTTTATCTAATCTACAGCTGAATAACCTGGCCAGAATTTGCAGTCATTTGCATAACTGCATTTGGATGCAATGGCATTCCCGGTATCAAAGGTGTGTAGACAACACCTTCCGGCAAATGCTGTGGCGGTGGTGGCCCATGTTGTCCTGTTGGCCCATCATGCTTCACCTCAACATGATAGCCACCGCTTCGATCTCCAATTTTTTCCATAGTCACTTGTGGCTTCTGTGGGCCACCCGGTCCAGCACTGGCCTGTGATATTTGTGGTTGATCCAAATTTATGTGATAAACTTGTGAAGATTTCTGTGATTGTTGATCATTTTTAGAGCCAGCACCAGACTGTGCAGCAGCTGATTGCATTTCCATGTGATAGGGACCCTGACGTAAGGGTAAATTTAAGGCGGGATTATAGGTGGGATAAATAATGGCCGGCCCACGTGTATCAGGTTGTTGTGGCGTATTACTAGTGGTCTGATAGAAGAGAGTACCAGGTGGATTTTGATATTGCGTGGGTGGTTCTGTAAAATAAATTAAATTTAGTCGACCTGTTTCAAAGCAATTGCAATACATTTACTATTCCACAAAATTCTTGCATAGTCAGCACCACGTCTGCCATCGTCATGTTCTGTTAAATATTGAAAAATTAATTACTTTTTGTACAATAAGTAAAAAGTTTTATCTTACTTTGCTGCGGATAATTTGCGTTTTTGTAATAACCTTGATGTGGTGGCGAAGGACTACGTCCACGTTTCATAGGTTGATTTCCGGGCTGTCAAAGGAATTAAATTCTTAATAAGTTTTCTATAAAAAATATGCTTCCTAACATACCTTCGGTAAAATTGGCATCTGATTCTGATGTTGCAAACGTGGTGGCAAGAAGACTTGCGGCTGTGGCAAATTTGCTTGCTGTGCCTGTAGCGCTTGCATCGCAAACATTTCGTTATCCTTTTGTTGTTTCTTACGATTTTCGTCTTCGTTAAGGACCTTTTTTAATTGCAAAAACAACTGTTGCTTCTGATTCCGTAGCTCATTAAGTTTTTGTTCTAACTTGGCGATTTGTTCGCGGGTCTCACCAAGCGTCATATCATTTTGTCGTTCTCGTGCCTCACGCTCCTTACGCAAACGTTCTTCTTCCACTTTGGCTTCGAATTCTACAAAAAAATATACAATAAAAATTTAGCAACAACTTTACTTTAGCGACACTTGTCTGTTTTTAGTTCAATTGGGGTCTTAGGAATTGGACTAAAACAATTAAAGTTAAAAGTGTGGCTGCGACCCAGTTTCGGAGATTAGGCCGTCGGAAGATCCGTTTATAGATTTTAAAAAAACTAGTTCCAGTTAGGAACCCAAATTGTCGATAAATATATTAACTCTGGACGCACCTTCTTTCTTCCTCTGCCGATCTTTCTGAATAAATTCTTTGAGGGCTCCACGAAGTCTTTCCTGCAAAAAATGTGTGAAATCATTAGCTCATCAATCTATTAAGAAGTGGATTTTGATGTTTAATTAAATCTCGCAAACTTATGCCATCAATTCCGTCGCCCAATTACTCTAAGACTATAATGTACCTGCTGCTCTTCCTTAGCTGCCGTAGCTGCATTGGTTGAGTTGTTAGTGTTATTTACAGCCGACGCTGATGCAGGCGGCATTTTTGAATTGAACTTTTTCTCCGTAATTTTGGCGAACTTGGAAATGATTGTAATTTTGAAAGGATTAGAATGTTTGTATTTTCCAAATGTTTTCCCGATTTTTCGCTACCTTTTTTTTTTTTGACGTTTCACAACTGTGTTCAGAAGTTGCAAAGTTTTGCAAACGTTGACATCACTTGAGTGCGTTCAGTGAATATATGCTAAAGCCAATGGTCCGTAGAGTACGTCATGCAGTGTTGCCAGTTTAGAGGATTTCCCCCTAGATTTAGGGGATTTTAAAAAGTCTAGGGGGCAATCTAGTGGATACATTATGTAGGGGATTTGTTCAGGGGATTTTCAAGAGGTCTAGGGGAAATCTAGGGGATACTTTTATGGGATTTTATGCGAACGAAATTCATCTCGACTGGCAAGTGAGAACAGAAATTTCCTTATATTCCTAAGCTTCCTACCGCATTATTGAGTCTACCATTTTCAAATGCCAGTGTAGAAAGATTGTTTTCTATAATGAATATCATAAAAAGTAAACTAATGAATCTTTTAGCTGTAGAGACTGCGGAAACCATTCTCTGGGTTAAGAATAATTTGTCGAATGAGATATCATTCGAGCCTTCGAAAAGTATGCTTTGTTTTGCACCACGGGCATGTACAATGCTGATGAAGATGAAACTTTAATCAATACTTTGTCTGTATATAATTGTATATGTATAAAATTAAAATTATATTATAGTACATGTTTACAAAAATATCTATATTTATAAAATATATAATATATTGAAACAACATTCATTTCAATCATGTTCCATATTTAGGGGAAATTTTGTCAAAATTCCAGAATTTGGGGGAAATTTCGTTATGAAAAATATTAATTTCGTTTTGAACTTTATAATTTTTTTTTTTTTTTTTTTTTTGTTCGCAAAATATAACATTTTCCATTTAGGGGAAATTTCGTCAAACAACCAAAATTTAGGGGAAATCTCGTGCAATCTGGGGGAAAATAGGAGAGCCTACCTGGCAGCACTGACGTCATGTACGTCGCGTACAGTTTAGTAACTGACAGCTATGTTAAAAATTATGGCCCGCAGTTAAAAACAAATTAAAACCAATGGTGCGTTCAAGTAACCATTCTCTACGACTTTTGGAACAATTTAACTTTATCGACTGTTGTTGTTTTTTTTTTTTTTTTGCCCAAATAGGGCTTTGAGAATTAATTACAACAAGAGCAACAACAACCTCTGAGCGGATCTACTTTCGGAGATATAGCCATCGGAAGATCGAGATATATCTTTTATAAAAATCGGTATAAGTTGGGAACTCCTGAATGGATTTTAAAAATATTGGTGTCTTATGAAAGGTATTTTACCGGGCTATATAATTGCCATACGAATTTGGCCATCCAGTTCAAAATAAAATTTAAACGTAAATCTTTTAATTTCTGACACAGCTCGTGGACGTTTCACTGGCACCTTTTTTTTGTCGTCCGATAGTGACCAAAAATCATTAAAAATGGAAAGCCTAGTATTGCCCCTAAAAAATGTTGAGCACAAATAAAAGCACGAAAGTTTGCAAGACGGTTTCATCTTTTTTGGAGAAATTACTTTTTCTTTCCGATCGGAATACAGATGGCCACTTTCATATAACTTTTTTACAATATGTATTTCTTTTCCAATCATTGACGTGTTTTTGACGCTTACGGGGTCTAGACGGTGACTCAGCATCTGCAAATAATATAAAAGTAATGTGATAAATACAAAGATAGTTTTAGCGTTCTATAGTGTGCTTACCTGATTGAGAAAAGTCTAATGGAAGATTTCTAACTTTTGAAAAATCGGAAAGCAAAGCGTTTTGGCCAACCCAGAATCACAATAATTGGAATCTACCTGCCAATTGCTGGCTGCTTTTCAACATCCTTCAGAGTCAGTATCAGCAAGTATTTTAGTAGCCAATCTAAAAATTTAGTAAATTTTCAATAAAATGTATTTCAAAATATTAGCTAAAAGTGTACTTTTCATTCAACTCCCCAGTTAAAAAAGGAAAATAATATTTTTGCTGTACCTTAATTTTAACGTTCTTAATAGTTTCGGACGCACAAAGGCAACAATTTCGTAAACTATTTTTGTTGTTTTTTTTTTAGATGCACGATAGAATGCAATGTGTTTTTTTTTAACTCAAAGCTCTATACGCCAGCGTACTCAAAAACAATTATGTGCCTTACTTGAAGTTAGATTTCCGAAAAAAAAAAAAAACACGCAAGTAACTCCGAAAATCATTGTTACTGTTTTATTTTTAATTGTTGTTTCATCGCTTTTGTTGTAATTGGCTCACTGATTACGAAAATCAAAGGAAAATTCTGGCCACTTTTTTTGTTTACAATTTTTATCAGCAGTGATGTCAACTAAGTGCTTTTTCTACCAAATTGGGAAAATTGAAATGCAGAATAATTTAGTGCGCTTTTCAGAGCTTTTTCTTCAGAAAGTTAAGGCTATTTTAAAATGAAATGAAATCCGAACCCATACCTTTATTTTTAAAAAAGCCATAACTCTCCAAGAAAAAATTCTTAGATGACCATTTGAGCCGGTTATTTTGAAAGTAGCCTAAGTCCATTCAAAGCAAAAGCAATGGCCATAAAAACAGTTTTTTGGCCAATATAATTTTTTCAATATAATACCATGAGGTAAACTTGCCATGAAAACAGAGCCCATCTAAGAAAATATCAGTCAATTCATATTATGACAAAACTTTTGCCCTTAAATGGAATTAGGCCATTTTCGAAATAACGCGCTCCTTTAATAGTATTAATTAGTTAATAGGTAATTTTGAAGCTGCTAATTGTGTAATTACTTAATAGAATATAGCAGAAAAATTTCGTCCGTCTTTTATAGAAATCAAAAATTTCCGATTTCTACCCACTAATTCAATAGCACTCCATGGTGTTTTCTTTATAAATGACCCATTGACCGATTTCAATAATAAAAACCTGTAAACGAATAAGTTCCTTATTGCTATGTTGTTTGAGACATAACCAATAGACTTATGTATATGCGAGTTTACTCTAACAAAGCCACAAAAGCATGAAAAATATCAACAATTTTTAAAATATTACAGAATTTATTAAAATAAAGTACTTTTTAGTCTGACAATATTCATTAATTGCTTTTTTGGTAAAGAAAAACGCGTTCTTTTTAGTTGATTTCGAAAATTAAAAGTGGGCATCACTGCAGAAGATTGTAGCCTGTTTCCACTGGAAACATGCAATGATGATGCTTTTTTAGACATATTACTTGAAATTGCTCACATTTTTATAAGTCCAACCTGCAAAGGCCTTTCTTTTATAGAGCAAAAAGATAAAATAAAAAACGATCATATCAAAAAATACACGTTGGAGGCATTTATATAACTGTTTAAAAGACTTTCGTTCAATGATAAGAAAGAAATTCACTCAAATGGAGTTTTTGTATCTGGAAGTTTATTTTGACATTAATAACAGAAAAAATATAAAAGAGTTATCTATACTTCCGAATAAAGTTAAAGATATTGACATTGGAAAACTTTCTATTGAGTAGAAGGAAGCAGGTGCTTACTTTAATGACCAGGAAAAGAAAAAATTTTCTTCGATGGCAATAGATGAAATGTGGTCCGAAATTCAGCGTCTTAGAAATTTTAGCGATGTGATAAAATTTCTAAATCTTTGCAGGTTAGCTCTTAATTTTTTAATATTGCCCCATTCCAATGCTGAAACTGGATACTTTCTTTAGTTTCTGATGTCAAAAAAAAAAAAAATAAATAAAATGGGGAAAGATTTGCTTTATGCTACTCGTATATCTATTTCACGCTCGGTAACCCAAGAAAAGAAATCTGATTTTGTAGTGAGTGTCGATCACCTATCAACAACAAAACGCCTATTACAAAAAATTTGTATTAAATTCTTTTTAAAAATACGCTTTAATATACATTTAAATGAATTAAACTGAAAACTCAATGCAGAAAATATTATGATCCTTTTTTATTGTTATAAATTTGTTTTTTTTTTTTGTTTTTGTATACAATATGTACAATAAATTAAATTATTCATGTTAAACTTGTAACTCTCATGTTTTATTAATTATTTTTAAAAGTGGTAATTTTTGTCCATAAAAAGTAAATTTTTGAGTAAAATAAGGTATTTTTCAAATCATTTTACTGGCTACACTGGTTTCCACCGAAGATTTATGAAGTAATGTAGCATTAACTCACCACAATCATCATGTATTTAAGTAGTGCTGTCGTTTACACTTCAATTGAAGTGTTTTGCTCCTTTTTTATCAAAAACACTTCGCCACTTCCCCTTTCATAAAATCACTTCACTTTTTCTTGAATACAAAATTTGCCTTAAAATGTGTCTATTCTTTTTATGAGAGTTCAGAAACATACTTTTTTGTATGCCCGAAGCCTGCCCTGACTGAAAAGTAATTTGTTTTTTCAATATATCAAGCGAACAAAGCAAAATTTCGATATACTTCACGGGAAACTTTTTGTAGAGAATTAAATTTGCCATCGAAATAGTTTATAGACCAAAAAAAGAAAAGAAAAATTTCGAATTCTTGTGTTTTTTACTCTTTTGTCTATAACTGTTTTAGGGTCAGAGATTGGTAAAGATATAGCAGAATATCATAAAAATAGATAAAATTTCCTTTTAAACGTTTCATTATAAAATTTTTAGGTGAAAAATTGGCTGAAATATGGCTACTCGAATATTTAAATATTTTTTAAGTGGTCGGAATATTTTTTTTTTACTCAAAAAAAAGGCATCTTACGAGAAAAGTGTATACTGCCTAAGATACTTAGAATCATTCAAAGAATACGTTTAATTTTTGGGTACATTTTATAATTTTTAAAAAATTGGTCAAAAAAAATATACTAAAAAAGTTCCGAAAAATTCTGAAAAAAATTCACACGTATTTCTTGGACTATTCTAAGCATTTTTTGCTACATACACTTTTTTCGTAAGATGCCTTGTTTTGGGTAAAAACCGTTTTTTCGACCGCATAAGTAAAATTTCCATGTTCGAGCGGCCGGCCATATTTCGGTAAATTTTTGACCTAAGAAATTTTTTATATATTTTTTTAAATTATATTTTGAAATTTTGTTACGTGTAGCATAAAAATGAATAAATTAAATAAATGAAATTGTGATTTTTGTGTACACTTCGCTAATACTTCACTTTTTCAGAATTTTACTTCGCAACACTTCACTTTTTACAAAATTTCACTTCGCTCAAACTTTTCAAAACGGCAGCACTGTATTTAACGTCAACTAAATATTTAAATAGCCTAAAATCCCAAATAAATATCCGCTGGAAATAGGCTAAGTGGCAACGCTGGTCAAGCCGATTCTGAACACTGCTGCCAACATTGAAATCTTAAATGGTGTATTTTCTTCAGTTGAATTTATTGCATGGTGTGTGCAGACGTGGTAGCGGAAATGGGAGATAAGTTTTAATTAAAAGTGTTAAATAAAAAAAGGAAATCTAATCTTAACAAAATAAATATTGCCACCGATGGAAAAACGACAAATAGTGTAAAAATTAAAAAGCAGTGTTATGAAAGAAAATGTGTAAAAGTAATTGAAGCGTGTTTGTTGTGTTTTAAGTGAAAAAAAAAGAAGTGCAAAGTTGAATTCTGCACCTAAAAAAGTGGATGAATCAGAATAATACAAAATAAAGGTGAAAAAATTCGCTTATCAAAAGAAAAGGCGGTAAAAAAAAAATTGTAAAAGAAAACTTCAAATTGCAGCGGCGGAAGCAGCACGCATAAAATAAACAAAAAACGAAAATTTGTGAAAAAAAAGTCGAAAGAAATTTCAACGCGCGACCGCAGTCGTGAACAGTGAAAAATCAACAGCGGATCACATCATGGCGAGTGAGTAAATTAAATTCAATTAAAAAATAATTTTCCACATTTTCCTACGATTTTCCACACGCTAAAAGTTGCCTAATTGAGAAAATTTGTTTGTTTTTCTTGAATAAACAAGAAATGTTTCTTTGCCTCCACATATTTAGTGCACCGTCCGTCGCCCGCCTGCTGTTTAAAAGTGAAATTAATTTTTATTGCATTTTAGAGAACAGAATTTTATTGCATTTTTCCTCATCTCTGTCTGCATAATGAGCCGTAGCCGCGCTGCACTTTTCCCGAGTGTGTGTTGCAATCTTTGGCGTTTGTGCCCGCCAAGTTGCCTACGAGTTTTCATCAGCGAAAAATCAATATTTACGACCAACCCTCTGTGCTCCCTTTGCCTTTGAGTGTTTGAGACATTTTTTCAACTTACGGCACTCCAGTAAAGTGGCAGTAACAGCTCCAACACCTTCTCTACTTCCACACTACCACGCATTCACACCCCAGCCCCTCAACCAACTACCGTTGCAGTCAAGTCGTACACTGACTCCCCCTTTTTATTGGAGTTGACTCTGCTGTTGTCGCGGGCGGTGTGTTTGTGAGTGTGTGTGTGTTTGCATGTGGAGAGCTTATAAATATCACATAAAAATCTCATAAAAAATATAAATTTTAGGGAAGAAAAAGTGGAAAACAACGCGTAAATTTTGGTACTGTTGGAACAGGTGCAGCAGGTGGAATGTTGGGACAGCAGCGACGACGCGACGACGGTGTCTGCTGCTTTTATTGACAAAGTATGAAAATTCTGATTGTGATATTCCAATTGGAAAAATTTATTTGATTAGCCGACAGCATATTGTTACTGTTGTCGGAGTTATAATTTTACATGGGCGTTGGGACACTTCGGAACCCCCGATAGGTAGCATTTGCTCACCGCTGCTCTAGCCACAGAATAACGAATTTGGTACATCGCCTCCTATTTTGTTCGAAAGTTTTCGAATAATTGTCCAATTGTTTCTTGTTTGGTTCAAAATGTGTTTAAAAAATAACAGTGACAGCAAAAAGTGTCGCACGGTTCTACAATAGTTCCGTAGATATAACTTTCCGAAGGGCCGTATATATCTTTTACAAAAAACGCTATAAGTTGAGAACCTCTGGATGGATTTGAAAGAACTTGTTGTCAAACAATAGGTGTTTTTACAAACTACGAACTTGTTTTACTAAAATTCTAAATCTGAGTTTAGACTTTTGTGATATGAAGGACTTTGTATCCAGTTCAATATTTTATTTTGCTGCCCTTATGCAATTTTCATTGGATTTTCGGGTGATTAGTCTTTGAACTATCGTCGACTTAACAAGTTAAACCCGAATAAAATCTCATATGGAGCATGTCGAGTATCGTGCTGTTATAAATTTCTTTAACAAGCAAGGAAAATCAGTTCAAACCATACTGGACTCTATTGTATGTCATCTGTTGACGGGAATTTTTGTCCGAGTAAAACTATGGCTTACAAGTGGCATAATCTCTTTAAGCCAGACAGGGACTCACTTGAAGATGACATACGATTGCCGATCGTGGTCAAAGTCTAAAAATTTATACTGGAAGATGCCACACTAAAGAAGACACTGCTCGCAAAAATGGTAGGAGTATCAATAACACCATTTTGAAAATTTTTCACGCTAACCTTGGCATGACTTATGTAAGTCAGCGCAAGTTGGGTGCCAAAAGTTCTTCGGAGTTTTTGGATCTCTGTGGTGAAGACAGAGATGGAGTATTGGCTCGATTTGTTACTGGGGATGAAACTTGGGTCCATAATTATGAGTCTAAAAAGAGTCTATGCAGTGGCACACATAGGCACACCATTACCTAATGAGTTTAAGGTGTCATAGTCGGCTGGAAAAATCATAGCGACAATCTCTTGGAACAGAGATCTGTTGATCAATTACCAAGATAAAGTTGTCATTATGACCGGAGAATACTAAGCTTCAATCTAAATGCGTTTGAAGGAAGCCGTTAGAGAAAAAAATAGTAGGAAAATTGATATTAGACAAAAATAAAGGTGAAATTCGACCCATTTGTACCTTAATTTACGTCATCAGTAAAGTTTCTTTCTATAGAAAAACAAAAAAATAGATCCAAAAATTTATCTAGAAATTTAGAAACTCTTGCAACAATTACACAAATGACATTAGCAGCAAAAACAAAAACTACAACCAACCATAAAAGCATTAAAATCAATTTGGTTTTAAGATATTTGAAAAGATTGACTACTAATCTGACAATCTGCTTTTGTGGCTATTTTAGGCTAGAATATGCCACAGTCTTAAAAAATATAAAATTATAGACCACAAATCCAAACTAAGCTTAACGCGTAGAAGTGACCTTTGATTTTCACAAATAAGCGCAAAATACTTACAAATTTTTTTAACTTCCAACTCTCAACGACGTTTGTTTGCTTCCTAAAAAAAAAACCAAATATTTAGGCTTGTCAAATATTCCGACATTTAACAGGAAATTGTCGTGGAAGCTGATTTTACGAAAGGCTGCTCTAAGAATATGTTGCTTCTTAAAGCCCATATGACCATCTTATCAAAAATTTAAAGAATGGCAGTTACTTATTGAAGCAAGAGGAGCTGTATAAACTATTCCATTTGCCAATCATGACTTAGTTACTTAGAAGACTGACCGGCTTAAGATCTTAAGTATCTTAAGATTTACACTAAAAAAGTTCCAGCAAAATCAATGTGTTACCGACAAATGACGCATTATACCAGCTGCATTAGCTAAAAAACACGGTTCACATATCTATTTTTAGAACTTTTTTTTTGCCTAAAATTGACTTTGATAGCTGCGTTAGTCACACACCTACGAGATTTTATACGATGAAGTTAATATTCATATACTACATAATTGAATTTGATCATTATAATTAACAGGTCATTCAATAAGTCCGTAGGATGACACATAGATAGCGTTACAACTTTTATTTAGTACTAACCTTCAAACAATACGTGTATAAATTTGACAGCAATCTGACTATTGATTCGTGAGTTATAGCATTTTGTGTGAAGCAACTTTTGTTAGTGAAAAAAAAATGGAAAAAAGTGAATTTCGAGCTTTGATAAAGCATTGCTTTTTGATGAAAAAAAAAAAATTCAGTGGAAACCAAACAATTGCTTGATAAACATTATCTGAACCCTGCTCCATTGAGACAAATGGTAGAAAAGTGTATTGCTGAATTTAAACGTGGTTGTACCAGCACAAATGATGCAGAGCGCAGTTGACGCTCAAATTAGGCTGTTATTCCAGAAAACATAAAACAAATCCACAAATTGGTTATGAACGATCGCAAATTGAAGGTGCACGAGCTAGCTGACATTGTAAAGATATCAGATGGTAGTGTTTTTACCATTTTACATGAACATTTGGGTATGCAAAAGCTCAGTGCAAAGTGGGTGCCGCGTGAGCTCACAGTAGACCAAAAACAATAACGAATTGATGCTTCAGAGGAGTGTTTGGCGCTGTTAAGCCGCAATAAAATCGAATTTTATCGTCGATATGTGACAATGGATGAAACATGGCTTCACTTTAATTCACCAAAATCCAAAATACAGTCAGCTGAGTGGATAGCAGTAGACGAACCGAATTCAAAGCGAGCAAAGACGCAACAGTCGGCCAGTAAGGTAATGGCGTATGTATTTTGGGATGCGAAGGGAATAATATTTATCGACTATCTCCAAAAAGGAACCACCATCAACAACGACTATTACTGTGCACTTTTGGATCGATTGAAGGCTGAAATCGCAAAGAATCGGCCACATTTGCAAAAGAAAAAAGTGTTGTTTCACCAAGACAATGCACCGTGTCACAAATCGATGAAAACGATGGCAAAATTGAATGAATTGGGCTTCAAATTGCTTGTCCACCCACCGTATTCTCCAGATTTAGCTCTCAGCGACTTTTTCCTGTTTTCAGATTTCAAGAGAATGCTTGCTGGAAAGAAATTAAGTCCAATGATGAAGTAATCTCTGTAACTGAGGCCTATTTTGACGAGAAAGAGAAATTGTACTATAAAAGTGGTATCGAAAAGTTGGATAATCGCTATACTCGTTGTATCGCCCTCGAAGGCAACTATGTTGAATAATAAAATCGAGTTTTGTCGAAATTTTGTTTTTTCTTACTTATCCTACGGACTTATTGAATGACCTGTTATGTAATTAGTATTTATTTTCTCCTGAATTAATGAAAAGCCACACAAAGTTGGACCTCAAATGTTGATAAAATATTGCTCAAAGAATAAAAACAAATGAATTTTTGTCTTTCTGTTGTACTACTTAGCTTTTTTTTTGGTATGTTTGAAGATCGTAGTTTTTCCCGAATTTCGGTGCCCAAATGAAGTGGAAATTTTCCGTTTTAAAAGTGTTTTTGCCCCTTTAAATCTGCTTTAGTTATTTTCAAAATTCATGCTGATGAACAGTAGTGATGAGCAAACCAAGACCAACACCATAGCAGTCTTGGTCTTGGTTTTGATATTAAGTCTTGGTCTTGATCTTGGCATTAAGTCTTAGTCTCGATGTTGATCTTGAAAAACTTTCTAAAGATTTTTGAATATTCAAAATTTCTAAACCTTATTTTTACAAAGCAGTTGGATTTTTAAAATGACAAATTTCGAATTGAAAGATGAATGATTCAATCATAGAAGGTTATCGCAGCTTGTCGTAATTTTATAGACAATAACAACAAAATATGTAACAACAACCACATGGATTTACAATTTCAGAAGAAAACAAAATAACAACAACCACATATGATAAGCGAGCGATGCTTCTGAGCAAAGAGTGACGTTTTATAAGACTGAAAAGCAGTCTTGGTCTTGATGATCATCGTGACCAAGATCAAGACCATAGCAGTCTTGATGTCGGTCTTGAAATTATATCAGTGTCTTGTAATTGGCTTCGAAAAATTACCAAGACCAAGACCAATTTTGCTCATCACTACTGAACAGGGTGGTAGTGGAAGGAAATAAAGCGTCTTTTGAGTTAAGAGCAGTGAACTGTGTAGTGGATTGTGAATACCGAATTTAAATGGAAACTTTATGAAAAAATAGTGCCTTTTGAGCTTAAGATTCCTGAGTTTTTTGTTTGTTTTTATTTTGCAGTTTCTTATTAAATGGAAAAAATGCAACTTAAAAATAATAGCAACTTTTGCTTAAATTTCAAATTTCATCTGGTTACAAAACCCTTCAACATCTATAATACCTCAATTTAATTGCACTCAATTTATTTTAATTTTTAATTAATTCATTATGCCCCGCCTCTGCTTATGTTGCTTAAAATATCAAGTTAGGAACTTAACAGTTACCAACTGTCTATAAAATTGTAATTCCTTCACGTATGGCTTGTGTTTCTATGATGGTGTTTTTGATTTCTTTGCTGCAACACTTTGAGCTATTTCCCTGGAACATGTGAAGAAGCAACATAGACACACACGCACTTACTTCTTTGGCTACACAAGCACCCAACCACCCATTTGTCAAAACACCCTTTACAGCTTTCATAACAAATTTACCTACTACTCCGTATATGCAGCATACTCCAAATATCCCATATCATAGCGGAGAAACAACGTCGCATCACATGGCAACAAATTTGCTTACGTCGGTGTTCAACGACGCAATGAGAACACCAACCATCGACAACGGCATCAACATCAACACATTCATATCAACACATTTTTAAAAGAGGGTGTCGCTAGACACTAAGGGTTTATTTCATATTTTTTTCTTTTCTCCTGTTTCTGTTTTTTTTAATTGGTCTTTTGAGAGAGATTCCTGTACTGAAGTTTGTTTGAAGCGTTGATGTTTGTTCTTCATCGTTGGCCGCTTTTGGCGTCATCAACTTACTTTTGCAACGTTGTAGTTTATATTGTTGTTACTGTTGTTGGTGTTTTTGTTGATGTTGTTGATTTTTTTTTTATAGGTTATGTTGCCATTGTAGCTGGCGGCTTTCTTATCCTTATCCTATTATTGTTGTTGGTTTGATTTGATTGTTTGTTGCTCCCTTATCCTGTGTTTTTACTTCATGTGGTTGTTGTTTTACTTGTGTTATTGTTACTTAACTTTTTGCTGCTGTTGCAGCTGATAAAAGATAACGACAACGGCGGCAGTAGCATTTGAGGCAGACAGTGTAACTATTTGTGTAAAGAATTGCACTAAAATTACTTATTCTTTTGTAATATTTGTAGCTGTAATGCCAGCCGGTCGAGTATATATTCCGAATAGCGAAATATTTCGAAAATAGCTTTGAAAACAGTTGCGGTAAAAATGTATTGGTCAAATCAACTGCAAAACATACTTGATTCTAAGAACGCAGGGGCCTTTCTCAAATTACTTAACGCACAATTGAAAAATTTTTAATACCCGCGTAACGCTACTCTTTTGCCGTAATGTAATTTAAGAGCTTTCGAATAGAAACATTTTTTAAAGAAATTGTTTTCTTCAAAAACTTTGTTTCTTCCAATAGCCTGTTTCCACCGAAGATTTATTTAGTGATTTACGGGTATTTTCAGATATATTTGAACGTAAATACATGATGAATGAGGTGGGTTATGGCTTAATCACTTCATAAATCTTCGGTGAAAATAAGGGCTATAAGGGAATTATAGATTTTCGAAAAATGTTTTAATCTAAAATTGACTTTGTTCTAAAATGTTGCGTTTTTGATCGATCCGGCTCTTCATATGAACAAAGATTTTCCAGAATAGAAGAATTTGTTTCAGTCAGAAGTTAGATAAAAAACCACTCGATGTTCATGTGTTTTGTTACAGAACTCTACTGTTAAGAGAGTCTTGTTTTATAGGGGGAAAAAAAAAGATTTCTGATTTTTTTTTTATTAGGAAATAGTTTGAAAATAATTTTAAATTTCTTTTTTATACTTTTTAACGAAAAGTAGGATGGTTCATCTCATTTTTTCCATGAAAACTTGAAGCTTTTTTAATTTTTATATATGTATTTATGTAGAGTCACGCAGACATAGGCTTAAATTATCTTATCTTTAATCACTTAAAAGAATAATTATTCTACTTATTTCATAAGTCGAGAAATATAAGGTTTTTTTTTTTTTGTTAAGCCCCATTAACTAGTTATTGTATTTATCAGGCATTGAAATAAGCTGTAGTAATACCCTATTTCTGCAGTAATAACTTCAAATTTGCAGTAATAACTTCAGAATATTGAAAAAAATTGTAATAATAATTTTCACCTAAATTCATATTACTTTGTTTTGCGTTAATCGTTGAAACTAAATACTCATTTTATTTCGCTTATAACCGTTGTTTTAGTTGTCTAACCTCACCAATTTGGGCTAAAATGTAGCAACCACAATAAGTACTCTGCAACTCTACTTTAAACATATTTTTATAAATGCATTCGAAGAAAATTTCGCTATAAATTTTAAATTTTAAATTGAACCATTGCCATGATATCTGTTATTTAATATTAATATTTAATATTAATAACTTGAGTAAGACATTAAAAAAATTTTGTTAAAAATTGCAAATAAAAACAAAAAAAAAGTCTGCAGTAATAACTTTTTCTTATTTCAACCCCTGGTATTTATGTTATGTAGTTATTCACCCCAAAATATGAACACTTTTTCCTTACCATTGACTACTCTAAACTGTAAACTTTCTGCAAAAGTTCTAAAATATGAACATAATTTTTCTTGAAATAGTAACAGAATAACAGTTTATTTCTAAACCTTTTTGTTTATATGGGATGTGTGTATCGAGCAAAATCCATTAAAAAATTTCTTTTGAGTTTTAAATAAAAAATATTTATTTTAGAACTAATGAAATATGTAAATGAAATGAAAAGATAATAATGAAAATAGTTCATATTATCGCGAGCACACTGCCTTTCGTAAATGTGAACAATCTCGCAATAATGAAAAGGCTTGGTTTTAATTAGTTCGTATTATAGCGAGCGCACTATATTCCTTTTACATAAGGAAATTACGAAATAAGAAATGTTCTAGCTTTCATCAAAAACAGGGTGAAAACTTTTTGCCGCAAGAATCAACGACATCGTAGTTTTTGTTAGACAAATGAATCATCCTACTTTTCGTAAGAGGCATCGATGTAATGAAATAAATTCCGACATATTCTTCTATCAAAGTGCAAGAAAATGCTCTTTTGTGATATATTTGACATTATCCTTCATTGTAATATTCCTCATTAAGCTTTGACTTTGTCAATCAGATGCTTACCGAAATATCATTCGTTGAAAAATATATCTATACAAGATATTTAGTCTGCGATATCTCGAAAAAGAAACATGGCATTAAAAGAATCATAAAAATAAAGTTTAAGGTAGGGACTACTTGTATCTGAAGTCATAAATAAAAACAGCTTTAAATATATTCAGTAAGGTAGCTTCAAATATGAGTTTGACTCCGAATGATTATGGTTAAAACCCGACCAAAAAGTTCAACATATGTCATAATAACCGTGTTATACCCTATCCTCACTTACCTGGTTAACCAGATGAATGCTGATTAAGCATGAACCAGGATAGTTTTCCATATAAAAAGCTTTTCGATTTGTATGGAAAAGACTAGCTAGTTTTTAAATAATTAGATCATTTAACCCAAAAAATCGGCAGGTGGCATCTCCAAATTAAAAAAATCCCTGGGAAATTAGGAAATTTCCTTTTCTTTTGACAAATGGAAAATGTAAACAAATAAAAGATTTTTAATAAAAAGCAAACTAAAGCTAAAATCAAAAATGTGTTCGTCTCAATTGTTTTTAAAAAAAGTTCAAGTTCAAATGGTTTATTGAGACAAAAAAAATTTAAATAACGAAATATATAAAAATATATTTGAAAAAAGTGAAAATAGTGTCGCGATTTGGTAAACGCCAAAAAAGTGTCATTGAAATGATAGATGACTCATCCAGGTAAAAGGTGTGAAGGTGCTTCTGTGATTATCAAAATTTTTCTGATTTAATTTAATCTCTTTGTCCTTAATTTCGATTCTTTGCAAATAATGACAACAGTTCATAAAATGTGTATAATTTTCATATAGTTAAGATTGTATGAACATATTTTGAAATTTTGAAATTTGGAAAATTTTTAACTCAACCTCTACTGTGCACAGATATATTTTTTTTTTTTTTGTTACCAACCAACGTTGTAATCGTCCCTTTGTTATTTAGTTAAGTTTTGGGGTTTTTTTTTTTTTGGATGCCACCGCTTAGGTTTGCTTTTTTTTTCTTTCTTTCTTTTTGTTCAACTTTGCATGCTACTAAGAAGTACGAGAAAGGTTTTTATTCATTTCACGCAGCTCACTTGGATTAGCTGAAATTTAGTCAAAAATTTATGCCTTGACGGTAATTGAGCCACATCTGCTATGGGGTGGATTTTCTAATGCTCGTACATACAACATTGCGCTGTGGCATTGAGAATTTCAGGGATCTGGTGGTGGTGGACTTGTTTTTGGTGAATAACGATTGGACAAAAAGAAGAAAATGATGCCTTTTATTGCTAATAACTTTTCCTTTCTATTTTCGTTGTTGCTGTTGTTGTTGCTACTTTTTTTATCGCCAATTTTTTTCTTCTTTTTTCTATTGTAACATTTTACGTAATGGGCTTATGATGGTGGAAGTGCCTGGCCATACTGCATTAATTTATGTACATTCGGGAGGTCGAAATATTAATTAAGAGCGAGAAAATGATTTTAGTTTTAATGGTTTTGTTCTTTTTGTGTTCCTCATTTATTGCTTACAATATAATTATGCGAAAGAAAAATCTTAGCTATTAAAATTGTCTTGGGGGTTAATGCTTTTCTTAAAATGAAAAATATACGATTTTGAAATGATTTTGCTCTACGATTTCTCCCAAGACGGAAAATACAAAACATGATATACACTTAAAAAGTTTAAAATGATAAAAGCTTTTTTTCTCATTATTATCGGGATCTTAATTGAAAATTTAACAAAAAATATATGAAAAAAATAAAAATTTCTTTCTTCTGTTAAAAGTTTTAGTAAACTGGATATTGACAGGGGTGTTACTTCCATGGTTAGCCTCATTGAAAAGTAATTATTCAATCTCAACAAAAATTTATTTTTCTGTTAAGGAAACGGTAAACAGCGTACGAGTTTTTCTAAAAAAAGAACAAAAATATAATCTCCGAACATTCAAATAAATGTTATTTATACCCTTTATTATATGAATCCATGACTAATTAATGTATTCTTAACATAAAAATATATTTTTGCGAAAAAATTAACGATTTAATAGAAGTTAATAGAATTTTTTTAAAGACATGTAACTATATCGATATTTTTTTCTCCGATATCGTAAATTTTGTGTTGTTTTTTTTTTGAGATTTCTGTTATTACCAGAGTTAGCCGAAATTCGACTAGTTATTTCAATTTGTCTTTAAAGAGACTTTGCGACTTTTGCGGAAAATAAAGCAAACATACTCTCCTTAGAACATTTTCTTTTTTAGTGCAGTGGCACACTATAAAACAAAAAAATTTATATCCTCTCTTGGGGGTGCAATAAAACACAAAAAGTTTTAAAAATACTTCCTTAGGGCTAAGCCTATCCCTCTTTTAAATTGCATAAATATCGATGCAGTGGTTTAGCCATTATATCGTATTTTTCATATACGGGCGTGGTACTGCCCACTTAAAAACATCGTTCTTTAGGGTTAACCCTTTCTCCATACCAAATTTCATAACGGCTTAGCTTTTTGAGTGTGTATTTTCCATTTAAAACATCAGAGTCATATCGTTCCATAGTGTTAACCCTATGTTCAAATCGAATTTGATAAAAATCGATGTAGTGGTTTAACCGTGAGAGCGGTTTTTTCCATTTAGGGGAGTGGCACTGCCCACTTAAAAACGCTAAGGTCATACTATCGTTCGTTGCCGTTAACCCTATCGCCAAACAACTTTTCATAAAAAACGATGTATCGGCTTAGCCGTGAGAGCATTTTTTCCATTGAGGGGCGTGGCACCGCCTTCTTTAAAACAACCGAAAGTCTTGTGCACTATTCTTCCTTACAAACTTTCCAACAAAAAAAAAAAAAAAAAAAAAAAATCAAGTGGATACGTTGGTTCATGCTTAATCTCTAGGCTTCAAATCATAGAAACAAAGACTGAACCAATTTCGTTTGCCTATATAATAATCTTTGGATTCAAAATAAAAATATCAGTAATTTTTTATTGTTTTCGATCAAAATAATTTGCACCTTTTAACTAAATCTTCGTCCATTAAAAATAACCATTATTTTTTCTCTATTTCTATGTTTGTATTTAAAAAATAACTATTATTCTTGACTTTTATTTTTTCGATAAGAAATAACTATTGTTTTGATTAGTATTTATTAGTTATTATTTTTTTTTTTTTAATAAAAACTATTAGTGATTGCACAGGGCTCCATATTTAAAATTTTTTTCCATTCTTGATTTTTTCTTAGCTGATTATTGGGGCTATGGGGCTATACGAATCTGAACGTGGTTTTTTTATCACGTCAAGATTTCGAGTTATCCTTGCTTCAAATTGCAGAAAGCGTTGTATTTAGTCATATGGTGCACTTCCAGTATAAAGTGTTATTTATTTTAACAAAACGCATCAGATATCCATGAACTTCCTCTACGACTCTACGTTTTTACTTGTCCAATTGGATCTTTACTTTCCAAGTTATTATCGTATGTATGTATGTATTCTCCTTTAACTCCTAGGTGGAGCATAGGGCCAATATGAAATCTCTCCATTTGTTACGATTCCTTGCGATGACTTTGATCTCTTGCCACGATTTTCCCGATTCTTGGATCTCCTTTTCCAACGACCTTTTCCAGTTGGTTTTGGGTCTACCACGTCCTCTACTGCCTTGTGGATTCCACTCAAGGGCCTGGCGACAAACTTCGCTGTGTGGTTTCCGGAGAGTGTGACCAATCCATCCCCATTTGCGCAGCTTGATCTCGTTTGCTATAGCCTTCTGTTTGCATTTTTGATGTAGCTCGGCATTTGATATAGTGCGAGGCCACCAAACCATTAGTATACGCCTTAAGCATTTGTTGACGAATACTTGCAGCTTGTTTGTTAGTAGTTCCATATAAATAAAAGTTTGTCCTTTTTTTGGAGTTGAAAAACCTTTATTTTAGTAGATGATAACTGGAAAATTAATGATCCAATTGAAAAAGTTAGAAGACAATGTATAATGAGTAAGATAATTGCTATCTAATGGCGTTGGCAGATTCAAAAATGCTTCGAAATAACGATTTCTACACTTTGAAGCAGGATGTCTTTGAAACCTGAGATTCGTAAATAGGTGTCTTATCACCCCTATAATCAGCTGTAAAATTCTGGTATGGAAAATCATTGTGTTATAATGGAATGACAAAACTTTAAATTACTTTTTAATACAAAAAAATAAATGAATAAAGAATTTGAAATCATGGTTAAATAGTAAACAACAAAAAAATTTACACTGGAGCTGCAACATTTAGTTTTAATTAAGCAAGCGATAACTAATGTGGATCTTCATGATAAGACCGCATTCTTCGTAATACTTCAATTCTCTTGTCGTAAATCCCAACTACATTCGTAGCTGTGTTCATTAAAAACTTTTCATATATCATAAATATACGATTCCACACTCGAAGATAAAATTGTCAAATTATCTTGAAATTTTTTTTCTTAAATTCGAACGTGTAAATAAAGCCTTTATGGCAATAATTTCGTTTTTGCTTTGGATTTGCCAAATACTCTTCAATTAACAAGTGTAGATTTTGAAATTTTCGGTGCATTAAAAAGTAAAAAGAAAAGTGCTCGAACTTAATCAGTTATAATTGTTGTAGTTATGCGCTTTCTATTTGTTTTGTATGTTTGTATGTACGTATTTTGGAAAAAACTAAATTTTTAAACAAATTCTGTAAATAATTCAATAAAAAGAAAATGTCAACTGCATTTTTAGTTCAAACTTAAACCAATTTTAAATTCCAATTTGTATAAATTTTGCAAAACAAAATTTTTTCAAATAAAAAAGCAAAAAATTTGTGTTATTCTTCAAACAAGCTGCTGAAGGATCTACAAACGCAGATTATAGCTACAGTAGCGACAACTACGAATACGACGAGGACGAGTACGACAACGACGACGATCAAAAACCAGAGGCGAATCATCAAGAAGACGACAACATGGATGCGCATCGCATTGAAGCACAACGCTTTATAGATGTTGCACTCAGAGAAGTGAATGCTGGCAATTACGACAAGGCTATAAAATTGCTCGATAAGGCTAAAAGTTTATATCCTCATTTGCAATATGATGAACTGCAAGATCTAATTGGTAAATTACAATCACATTCACAGCAAGGTAAATCACATCGTTCTGCAACACCACCACCAGCAACACCAGGCTTACGTCAGCGACGCGCATCTAACTCGGATTGTGGTGGCGCCGTTGAATATACCAAAGACCAATTGGATTTGGTAAAGAAAATTAATCGATGTAAAAATTATTATCAAGTTCTTAGCGTAACACATGATGCTACTGATTCGGATGTTAAGCGCGCCTATAAGAAACTTGCACTCCAATTGCATCCCGATAAAAATAATGCACCAGGTGCTGCAGAGGCTTTTAAACTTGTTGGTACTGCTGTCTCTATTTTGACCGATGCTCAAAAACGTAAAATTTACGATGATGCTGGAGCCAATACACTTTCACCACCTGGCAGTAGTACGAATTTCAATACTGCCACCAGCAACTATCAACGTTACTATGGTCATATGCATCAGAATACATTCGAATCAACCTTTGGTCAAAACGATATATCTGCAGAGGAATTGTTTAATATGTTCTTTGGTGCTTTTCCTACGCAGCGTCGTCGTCGTACTGCATTCGATTCGGCAAATCGACGGGCACCCGATCATCATAATTTTACAGAACCAAGTTTGGCATTTGGTTTGATTCTTGTGATTATACTGATATCTATGCTATCATCGTTCTTCACATCGGATCCTGTCTATAATTTGGTGCAATCGAGGTGAGTTCATGCACATTGTTATATTATTTCTTTTAAAATTTTAAAATTTATCGCTTTAAGGGCAAGCTAGCAATTTTTTCTTCTACCTTTTCAATGTTTAAAAATACTGTAATATGTCCATAACGTTTTAATGCGGCTTCGTCAGAGACTTAAACATTTTCATAGTTGTAAGGTTTGTGAAGCCTCTTTTTTTTAGATTGATTTTTCAATAATTTGTTAAAGAAAGTAAAGCCTAAACATTTTTGAATTACACGTTCTGAAAAAATCTTAGAAATTATTTTAAAAAGCTCTCGTCTAAGCTTTTAGTAAAAAAATAATCCTTATTTTAAATAATATATTAATCAAAAATAACTTATTTCAGAACTTAATGTTTTGCATTCGAAAACAACAGTTATTATGAAAGTGGAGCAAGTCCAAAGCGAGGTAAAAGTTTCGATTGAAACTTTTTCCAAACAATTTAACCTTTTTTTTCTCCCAATCAAATCAAACTTTGTAAAAAATACTCTTAAAATGATATATCTCTGCACCTACAGCAGCTATCGTTCTGAAACTTGGTATATAGATTAATACTGTGTTTACGAAAAACATGCCAGGAAGGGATTGGAATGGTGACGTAGCACCCACTTACAAAACTCATAATCATAAATCACACAAGCAATATTTTTTATATCATCTTACATAATGGCTTAAAGTAATCTTATAAAATATACTACAAAAAATTTCACTAGGGGTCAAAAAAGGGGTTAAAATAAAACTTCATAATGCGTAAAAAATGTAATAACAATATTTCTTTTTAACATTTTTATTAGTATGCAGGACATACATACCACTAGTTTTGTAAGTGGGTGCTACGCCCCCTTTCCAATCCCTTCCACATTTTGGCAGGTGTTTGGTAGACAATATTATTCAGTGATATATCATTTTATGCGTGTTTTTGCAGGCGTTAAGGTATAACGCCCAATGAAATAACGCCCAAATACAAAAACGAAATATCGCCGATAATCATTTTGGAAATAACGCCCAAAAATATGGGCTTTATTTCGTTTTTTGTGCATAATTTCGTTTTATTTTTAAATAATGCAATAAAGCCCAAAAAAAAAAAAAAAAAACGAAATAACGCCCAAAAAATAAAATGACGTCAAAACATCCAAAATAAAAACGAAATAAAGCCCAAAAAATATGAAATAACGCCCAAAAACAAAAACGAAATAACGCCCAAATTATTTTCATACAAATTTGGGCGATAATCATTTTGGAAATAACACCCAGAATTTATTTGTATGAAAATTATTTGAGCGTTATTTCGTTTTTTGTTTTTGGGCGTTATTTCCTAACGCCTTTTTTGCAAAAGTTTATCTGATTTAGAAAAAGGTTATTTTGTTTTGGGAAAAGTTTAAATTGATTTCCAAAAACGGAAAATTTTGTTTTGATTTGAAGAAAGTTTATTTTGATTTGTGAAAAGTTTAATTTAATTTGGAAAAAGTTTATTTTGATTCGAAAAAAGTTTAATTTGAATTGAAAAAGTGGAATAATTGTATTAAACAAAAAAAATTTTCGGTAATGTTATATAGCCATTTCTGTTTTTAAAATAACACGTCGTTTGAATAGCATAGCTGTTACCGTGCGTTGCTCCACCTTGTCTTGTACAGGTGGCGAGGCATAAACAGTTTTTTCAAACGATGTAAATGATCCCGATGCATTTTATATATGTACCAAATCTCATCTTTGTGCGTTAAACAGCTTCATGTATGACACGGCACCGCCCATTTTTCCACTGGACACTATTTGTCCCGGTACTCTTCAAATCTCATCCATGTCCGTCAAAGATTTTCGGGGATATCATCAATTTATTTTTTTGGGGGCGTGGCCCCGTCAACTTTTTCACTGAAAGCTATTTGTCCTAACGCACTTAAGTCAGGTACTAAATTACAATAATTTGCCTCAAGTAGTTTCAGAGGTATAACGAATTTATTTTTAGGGGGCGTGGCACTTTTCTAGCCTACGACGTAAGCTACGACGTAGCTTTTTTTAATACAAGATACTTTAAAAATTTCATTCAAATCGGTAGATAGTTTATTTATGCATTGCGAAGTATATTACAACTTCGGAGTTGTATAGCACAACCCAATTTGGAGCTATTTCATCAAAATGGAAAAAGCCAAAGAAACGCCTTAATGAAAATGTACCCGCTCATTTTTATATTAAATAATTAACATTGTATTAAAAATGTTTACCAAAAACTTATTGATATGGAAAGCTTCCATTTTTGACCAAAAGAAATTGACATTTGCTTAAGCTTTGAGGCTTTTACTTCCGGTTAGGAGTGATTCAAATGTTTTCAGCCCCAAAAGTACATTTCTTCTCCTCTAAATGTCATTATGGCGTTTTTAATTGCTTCCGCATTCCATTTGCATGTCTTCTTTTTTTATTTGCGTGATAGGTATACTATATCACTTTACCCGACTTGGCCTATATCACATTACCCGAATTCCAGTTTTGAAATAATGAGGTGGTTGTTTTTGTAAAAACACACTTCAGCAAATAAAGAACTAATCCGATTTATGGCAAATTTGAATATATCAGGCTTAAAATCTATTTTCATTTATGCTAGATCCTTTCATAAAGCACACACAAAAGAAGTTTTGACTTCATAGCTACATCGGTTTCCCACATTCCCCTTTAGTAAGTTACTCTATAAAACTAAAAAAAAAAAGTACAAGTTCGTCACGATTATTATTTTAGTCGTAGTTCTTGCCCTCAAGCGATATGTTTTATGTGAAATTAATAATTAGTAATTGCACCATTTTTTTTTTTTATATTTTTAAATAAGTTTTTTCAGGCTATAGGTCAATTTTCTTCAATTCCAAATAAAACTCTTTTTTGTTATATTGCAATTGGTTATTTAATTTTTTCGATATTTCGAACTCCTTTATTTGGAATTGAAGAAAATTGACCTATAGCCTAAAAAACTTATTTAAAAATTTTAAAAATCAAAGGTCGAACAAAATATCAACATAATTTTTTTTTTTATTTTATTTTTAAAAATAAATAAATAAATTTTATTATTATATTCCGCAAAAGTTTTTCGAATTTTTTGCTTTCTCTTAATCATATTTACTTTATATTACAATCACTTACTTTTAATTCTTTCCCTTTTTCAGCAAATATACTGTACGTCGCGAAACACAACATCTTTCTGTACCCTATTATGTCAAGGAAAATTTCCAAAGCGATTACCAAGGTTCAATGGGACGTTTAGAGAATTCTGTCGAAGAGGATTTTATTTATACAATGAAACAAAATTGTTATCGCGAGCGTAGTTATCGTAAGTAGACAATGGAATAATCCAACAATGCATAGAACTAACATGATATTGTTTTCTTTTTTCTCTATCCCAACGAACATCACCCGCTCAACCTTTTGAACTATATTCGTACCACACACACAAACAGGTGAAGCAATGATGGCACGCGCACGTAGTTTTGGCAGTCGCGCACAATTTGCACAGGCTCAAGGGCTTAAAATGCCATCATGTGATAGTCTATCCAAAATTGGTATAACACGATATTCATTATATTGAGCTGAGCGGGGGTAGGCGCATAGTGATGACAGCTGCTACAGTGTGAAGTCAAATGAAAAACATGTTTCCTTAATCGCATGTATTTTTTAGCAAAAATTCTTTATATCGATAATTGTGTAATGTTATCAAAAATACTATACTATATAAAACAAAAACGAAAAAAAAAAAAAAAAAAAAAACGCATGTTTGGTTTAAAGTACCAATTGAGGCTAATGGTATTCGATATTGTTATTAAAAGAAGTTTAACTTGACATACAAATAAATATTTTAAATTTATTTAGATACATGATACTTTAAAAAAGGCTACCCGCGATTATAAACAAAATGTATTAATGTTTAGTTTAGTTAATAAATAGAAGCACCGAAGAAGAGAAAAATAATCCACACAGAAACAAAATTTAGTTTTTCATGCTTTTTGTGTTTTTAATTTAATAGCATTAAGCCTTTTTTAAAGTATCTAACATTAAGATAAGTGATTTCAATCGAAACATAATAAACATCTTTTATTTCGCAATATTAAAATAAGTATTTCATATATTTGATAACATAAAAAGGAAAAGTTATTGTAGTCATTATTTTTCTTTCCTTTTCACAATTTAATAGTTAAACTAATAAGGTAATTTAAAACGCATTAAAACCATTTCAATATTAGATTTAAATCAAACATACATATGTTTTAAATACAGATTATACCTACTATACAATTCATTCGATTAATAAACAGATATTTATTGTATTTGAAAAGCAAATAATGGTGTATTATTTAGCAACTTGAGAAAAAAAAAAAAAAAAATTGTGAGGACAACACATTTCCTAAATTAAAATCAAAATTAAGTTGTAAATTTATACATAATAACCAATTGCTCAAATTAAATTTTGTTTTATTTATTTTTTAAAATTTCTGACATCAGAGCCTGCTAATCCTCATCAATCATTTCTGCTCGTATTAATTACTATGTATTTTTACTTAATTAAAAGTAACATGCACCTAAACTAAACAAATCATCCTTGCATCTTTTCAAGCATTTTCGATTCATGAGTTTTATTTTATAAAAATTTTGTATGTTGTAAGTGTTTTTTTATGCACTTCGCCCTCAATTTTATGCACTTATTCCTCCTTTTTGTTTTGTTTAGTTTAAGTTGTGAGTTTTTTATTTTCTAATTATGTTCCTATTTTTATTTCCTTAAGCCATTGAAATGAAAATATTCATTCAGTCATTTTAAATAAAAAATAAATAGCAAAAAGAAAAAAATACAAATTCAGTTTGTCTATCTCGTTATATATCCGTGTATTTGTCGGTCTGTCTGTACATACGCGCGTGTGTATGTCTGTTGTGCATTCTTTTCATCTGTGTTTATAGTAAAAGTAACAACAACACTCCCACATTTATGCAGTCGAGCGTTGATTATGTTGCATAGTGTAGGTACGCCGTACAGATAAAAAATATACAACGCACAATATTAAAAATAAAACGGATATACTGTGGTCATGTCCTGTAAACATGTTGCAATGGGCGTTGCCATCTGATAAAATTTTTTAAAGTTTTTGTTTTTTGTTTGATAGATAACACAGTGCTAAAGTGATTTTACACTTTGCATGAGACATGCCTATACATACTCAAAAATTGTAATACACCCTCAAAATCTTAAGTTACCCTTAAAAAACTGTTTTTGGGTGACTTTGTGCGCTTAAGAATTTTTAGTTCAGTTATTTCTTAACCGATTTTCATTTTTTTTACTGATTTCCAAAGTAGAATTTATGGCTATTTTAAATTGTATATAGGCTAAGGGAGGGAAATATGAACTACGTGGGTAATATGGACCACACGGTTATTTTCCACTGCATACATAGGATTTACCGTTATTCATGTTCAAACTTTACGCTAATAGTTACCTAAAGCTTATAATAGTGCGATTTTAGCGTTCGGTGCATTCGCATGTTGCTGTGAAGCTGTTTTTTCTAAAAAAAAATTTATGGATTCATTTTTTCTAGATAGTAAATTTCATTATTTCACTTTAAAGACATCGTGTTTTTAAATCAATCATTATTTAATTTGCTACCAACAATGAAAATACATTGATGGTTTTAGCTTACTGTTCCTGTTAGAACACCATATGTTCCAAAAACAAAAAATTAAAAAAAAAAAAAAAATCATTATTTATATAAAGTTAGTGACTACCATTTATAATTTATTAGCACAAACTAGTTCATTAACCACAAGAGTTTTTGATAAAAAAAAACCATTTATTTCACCAACACGTGCTGCGGGTAATATGGACCACCAAAGAAAAGAGACTCAACAACTCAACTCAAATGTATATCATCTTTTTCAGGTGTGAAATCTGGCTACAGTTTTCATGATGAGTCTGATGGTCATTATTTTAATTTGTAAACTACAAAGGAAAACTGCTCAGAATATCGCCGTGGCGAATTTTGGTTTGAATGTGTAATCTGACGTTCTTGGAGTCATGAAAAATGTGAAGAATGTGGAAGTGACATTTTTATATGCAACTTCTGTACCAAATAAACATGTTTGGCAGTATGGACTATATACACATAGTCCATATAACACTACACTTTTTTTATCTTCATTTTGAGTATTTTCAGTTTTTTAATTTTTTTTCTTTATTCTGATGAGATAATTAACTAAAATTGAATCAGAATAAAGGTAAATTGTTTCCTTTATTGAATGACATAAAATTAATTGTTTTGTTTTATGTTTTTTGAGTTTTATTTAAAAAAGAAAGACTGGTGGTCCATATTTCCCTCCCTTACCCTACTATAGCATTTTATATTAGTCAAAGACTATAATTTTGAATAAAGTAAGATTTTATAAAAACTCGTAACATCTTCTATTTTCAATCAATTTTCTTAAGTATTAATTAGTTTTATATAAAATTGTATGTTCTTTATGAATAAATTCAAATAGTCTAAGATCCGGCAGTAAAAGAACGTACGGATCGAGTTTTTAGTTAAAATCAAGTTTTTACATCCCCCGTACGGGGGAATATATTTTTGCCGGGTTGCCCATCAAAATGTGGCCGATAGTATTTTCAAATTGCGATAACATATGAACCGTGAGTCTCACGGGGAAAAGTGCCTAGATCGTTTTTATGAACAGTCATATGCTCTACAAGTAATCTTCATTTTATGTAAAAACAATTTACAGTTTAAGAATTATTTATTAATAACCAATTTTCGATGAAAAGAAAATAGTATATAATTGGATCCTTTAGAAAGCAAATATAATATTTTCGAATCCAAATGACGCTGCATGATCTGGCATTAGTCAAATAAAACCATTAATTTTAGAAACTCAAAAGCCACAATTTTGCATGATGGTGTGCCTGGGGCTGTTCTCGGCTCATGAAATGAGGAAACTTAAATGTATGGGTGGCATAATGGATAGACATGAATCTCAGTCCCATTTTACAAAAAACATTTGCATCCAGTACTTAAAAAATGGATTTACCAAAAGATGACATCTTATTTTCAAAAGACAATGACCCTAAACACACATCCTGAGACACTTCTGTACAGAAATTTTTGTGTTCTTATCTAGTGGAAAGGTCAGAAAATACCATATTTTATTAAAAAAATGTACTCAAACCAGTACTGCAAGAAAAATGGGGCAAAACACCGACCGAAAATGTCGTAAAGGTATGGAATTCACGCAAATTGGTTTATACGATGTCTCCTCAAATAATAGCTACCATGGTTATTATTAAAAAGGTCTATTTTACTTGATAAATAATCTCAAAGTAAAATACTTATTACTAGAAAGCAAAATACTTTTGTGACCTTATAAAAAAAGATGTATAAATCATTTCTTTGCTTCAAAGTGGTTAGAACATATTATTTTAATTTTTTTATGAAGTGGTATTATAGTTAACATTCCATTGACTTCAAGCTTATAAAAAAAATAACTATTACTTTTCTAAGAACAAAACGGCTATAAGTTGAGTATAAGTTCGAATTTTTGAATATTCTTTGTATGCAAAATACTTCTGTGACACACTGTATATACGATAGATGGCAACACTGCTACTCCTTCACATTAAGAACACAAATTCCGTTTAAACTCATAAACTTACAAAATAGCTTGAATCGAATGGTACAAGCCAAAGTAACACAGACGAATAACCATAAATACATACAAATAGATGCATGCTCTCATAAAAAACAAAAATGTAAATTAAAATGTGAATTTATGCCCAGTAGAAAATGAAACTGGAGATGGGTTAAAAAATAAATCAAACTGCAGCGCAAAGATCAGCGTTCCCACTGGGTTATTTGGTTTTTTCTGACAGTTGGTCAACCCTCAAATATTTTTTACGAAATTTCTTGTTTTAATTATTTCTAATCTAAAGCCACCGAAATTACTACATTGTTTATTTTAGCTTTGATTTGTTTGTTTTGTGAAATTATTATTTTGACATACACAATACTTGTGTCAAAAAAGCTTTTTTTTTTTCCTAAAATAGTATTACTTGGTTTTCTTCTAGTTCATCTGAAACCACTTAAAATTTCTTATACATATGTACAAATCGATGAACTCTGTATATGTCAAACTAACTCGATTTGTGCGTATGTAAGCATAAACTAACAAAATCACCTTAACCAAGCAAAAGACCAAGCAAATCACCTTATCCAAACAAGTGGAAACAGACGATAAGAAGAATGATCAAAAGATAAAACGAGACAACACTAGTAAATTATACAAGCAACAGTAATGGTGATTTTTCTATTATTAAAATTTGAGTGACCCTCTCACTAAGCGGCATATGGTTTTTAGACAGCACCATATTGAACTACGTGTACTTTCCTATTGGGTATATATGACTTTTTGCATTCGAGTACGTATGTACATTTGTTTATATTATTATTGTTGTTGTTGTTGGGTGTAATTGTGTGTTTATGTGGGTACCTGATGCCAGAGCACGTTCCATTTTATTATTGTTGTTGTTTTTTTTCTCCTATTCGTGTTGCGGTTGTTGTTCTTGTTGTTGTTATTTGAAAATGAGGAAAATGCTTCTTTTTCCTTTCTTGCATTCCTGTATTTTTTTTTAACTTTTTAAATTTTTTTTTTTTTTTTTTAATGTAAACATTTGTGATTGCAACAACCAACCCCTCAACACTCTTGCTTAAGTGTTCCACCTGAAAACCCTTGTGTAAAAAAGTGTCTATTAGTTGTGTTGTTGTGTTGGCTGATATGTTTTAAGCTTGGTGTTTGAAAAATGTTTTTTTTTTACTTGAAATTACCCTTGGGTAAGGTTTAGTGCTGTTTCTTTAATAAGAAAAAATGATACATTTTTAAAGTTTATCCAACGTTACTTTGGATTAACATTTTAATCGCAAAGGTTGACATGATGAGATGATTTGATTTTTATGATATACTCTTTTAAATAACACAAGATCAGAGACTAAAAATTTACGAGACATGCCACTCTCGAAAATATTTTTTTTACAAAGATCCGAACCTGTTCCCTTCCGTGTTTCACAAAGGAATAAAGTTTTTGATGAGATAACAAATTTTGTGAAATTTATTGGGGAGCTATAGTTTTTTCTCAGATGCAATCACATAAAAATTTTTTTGAAAGGTGAAATTCACTGTACAGTAAGGTTATCAGCAATAATTTAAGTGGAAATGTTTTGACATTTTTTCTAAGAATTTATTGTAAAATTTTTTAACAGAGAAGCGCGAGTAAATAATACTAGAATCGCCCAGTGGTCAAAATTCGACCACAAATGTATTAAATAATTTTGGTACCTTTTTGACACTTTTAGTAGGTAACTAGCTGGCCTGGTTGCGACTTCGTTCGCCCATTCCCGATGCCTATACGTACGATGTCCCATCCATCTCCATCGTCCCTCTCTTCCAATCACCAAGGTTTTTAAAGATCCATGTATCAACTTTTGTAATCATAGCTCCCATAGGTACAGAGGTATAGCATTTTCTATATTTTTTGTATGAAGGGTGCAACTCCCTCTTCTCACCCCCCGCCCAAGATTTTCATAGTAAATGGTAGATAGAATATTCATGTATGTACCAAGTTTTATAACAATATCTGCGATATGTGAAGAAATATAGCATTTTGTGTATTTTTGAAAATTGGATGCAATTCTACACCCAATATCCCCCAAGTTTTGCATGGTAAATGGTAGATATGTACATTATGCATAAGTTCATCAACTTTCATAATCATAACTTGTATAACTGTAGAGATATAGCATTTTTTGTATTTTTTTCGTATGGGGGGTGCAACCCCCGTTCCCCTCAGTAGCATCCCACCCCCTTAAGAACCTTCTACAGACCATAACAAACAATTTAAAAAAAAAAAATTATGTAAATCGGCCTTGTAGTTTCCGCGTTCATAAGCGAAATATAAACAAAACAAAAAATATGAAATCAGTGCTATACTTTTTGTCTTTCTCTTTGTGCTTTATCCTTTTTTTCAGCTCTGTGTGACCGTGTATTTTGTTGTTGTTAGTATTGAAAAATTTGTATATTATTTTATGTGGCTTGAAGTATAAATATTTACATAATTTAAAGTTAAAATATTAACATAATTTTAACTTTGTGCACATCAACACACAACTACATTTCTAATGGTGCATAATTTAAAGTCGTACTCCATTTCTAACCAAGTAAAAAAAGATGGACAAGTTTTTGTTTCGCGTATTAATATATAGATATGACAAATTAAAAACTTTGATATGGTAATTTTATAGCTTATTAAAATCCGCCATATTCCCAATTTCACTTTCACACGGAAGTGGATATGAAGTGGAAAGCAAAACTTTATTAAAAGTCCTCAAAACTAATGAGTTTATGATACGAATTTTTGATGAATTTTGCTTTTAAAGCTATTTTGTTAATGAAATTTACAAAATGAAAAATACACACATATACAGGCCTGTTCCGTAATCCGTGTGGTTTTAATTGCTTTTCATTTAAGAGGCTTTTTGATGAAAACGGTGAGTTGAACGATAAAATACAGGTACTACAAATAATATCGATTTGTATTTACGAAAAAGTAATCGTTTAGGAAATATTCAATAAAATCGAATTTTTCGACTCTTTGCGGATTTTTAAGCATATTTCCTAAACGGATACTTTTTCGTTTATGCAAATCAATATTATTTGTAGAACTTGTAATTTACCACAAAAGAGATTCTAATACTTTTTATCGTTCGACTCACCGTTTTCATCAAAAAGCCTCCTAAATGAAACGTAATTGAAATCACACGGATTTCGGAACAGGCCTTATAAGCTCCAGAGCTTTTTCTATTTTATCGAGTGATTTTAAATCTTATGCATTATTAATATTGTAAATAATGTTAAAATAAAAAATTCTAGTTAACTACAAAAATATTTTTTTTCCGATGACAAGTAAAAAGTCGACGTTTTGGTTATTTCGAACTCAGTGTCTGGTGTTAATAGGAATTTTTCCAAAATAGAATGCCGGCATATCTTGTTTCTTAATAAAATGCAGAGCATGAAATTCCATCTTATCAGCAAAAATCCTTAATAGAGCATCTCGTTTGAAAAGTTAAACGTCTTTGAACAGTCGTTGAATAGGCCTCACTTCCACATCGAAAATAAAAAGTAATCAACAAGTTTTCGAAATTAAACGTTATTTTAATTACACGGATTACAGAAAAGGTCAGATGCCTTTCATACGATACAAAAAGATTTGATATCTATTAAAGGGTTTCCAACTTATACCGGTTTTTATAAAAGCTACATCCCCGAAGCTAGATCCGAGCGACACTTTTTGATTACATTTTCTTGCTAGGTTTAAAAAAATAAATAAGGAGTCCCTAAAGTAAACATGACTCAAATTTATCCATGAGAAAAGCATTCTTACTTTTCACTTCGTCACTAAGCTGTTTTTTTCACGTTTAAAAAGTGATGAATTTGGTGGGAAATTCATTATGTGGCATCACTATATTAAGGTCAAATGGAAATTACCAGGGCTGCATATTATTATTTTTTTTTTTTTGGCGAAAATAGGAATAAAATGGGAGCAAAAAGTGTACCTGCTGAAAGTAGAATTTACATTCTCAGTATATTCAAGAATACAAATGCTCCCTCACGAGAAATGAATATATTTCCGAGGAAGAGATTCCAAATATTGTAGTTTCTTGATAAGGCCCATTGTTTCTTCTTATGATATTCGAGGTCTTCGAAACAAATAATTCAAAGCTAACTGTAACAAGTTAATGGCCTGTATATCATAGGCACTTACCCCCTTTAATTTTTTCACTTTTTCATTATTGTATTTTTGCTGTCTTTGTTTTTTTGCAAATTGTTTATAATGTAATTGCAAAGTTACCGAAATTATAAAATAAATTTGAAATTTATGCAAGCACGTGTCAAGGCTTCAAAAAGCTTAACTAGAGAACATAAAAAGGCTCCAAAAATCCTATTAAAAGTTGCTTATTCGATTGCGTGTTAGAACAAAATAACAAATCACAATCACTGATGACGATGATGATGAAATAAATATAAAAAAGTAACTACTTGCGATGTCTCATTGCGATGACTTCAATTTAATGTGGATGGGCCTTCTTTTAAATTTTACATTTAACATCGCGTGCTTTATTCAAATTCTATGTAAACTAAATTTTTGTTTTATTTCTCCTCTCCATTTTCAGAAGAAATCGATGACCTCATTGAAAAACTGAAAGCCACCCAATTAAACAGCGCCACCGCGACCAACACCACCAATTCTGAGACCACCACAACGCTGCTAAATGAAATCTCTGCCATCAAAGATCCAAAACTCTTTGATAAACATGAATTGGCTGAAAATTTTTTAATTTTTATTAAATCAGATGATACTGAAGTGCGTAAAGAGGCTGCGAAATGTATTGCTGAAATAACCAAATCTGAGGTGCAACGAAAAAAATTCACCAAAATCGAAGTGATAGAGACTTTTCTCAATTGCCTGCGAAACCTACAAGATATACCCAGTATGGAATTGCCTATACAAATTTGCCGGGCATTGGGTAATATTTGCTACCTAAACGATGAGGCACGTGATATTATACTGCATTTAAAGGGTGATGAAATTCTTATGGGCTTACTGGATCTTGTTGAGATACCAGATAAGGAAAATGCTCTTCAATTTATTAAGGTACGTGGTGGTCTTATCTCGAATTATCTTCTCGGTGGTGAAGGTTTGGCAAAGCGTGCTATGGACTTGCAAATTATGCAAAAGATTCAGGCTATTATAAAGCAGTGTGTCGATAATGGTGTTAAGGATCAAGATGAAGATTTACTTTTGAATACGCTGCCCATACTTAGTATTCTGACGGAAAATGTAGCTGATCTTAATTTCGATTCCAATTTGAATATTCACTTGTCGCGCATATTGGCCGCCTCAACAAATCCCGATTTAGCTGAAATGTGCCTTGAACTCTTGCATTATCAAGCAGAGAATGATGAAGTAAAATTGCTCTTGGCTAAGGATGGACTTTGCGAAACAATTTATAATTTATTAGAAAAATATAAGATGCTGGCGAGTACAAGTGAAGCACGAGCCTTAATGAAGTTAGCCTGTGAACTGATTGTTTTAATATTGACAGGAGGTAAGTGACGCGATATGCCTTAGAGTAATAATACTGCATTACTTATTATGTATTTCTTGCTCTACATTTAGATGAGTCTATGCATTATCTATATGCCACACCGTTGCTTAAGAATATGGAAGATTGGCTTGACTCACAGGACATTGATCTATTGACGACTGGTGTGCTGGCGCTGGGAAATTTTGCGCGCACCGATAGCCACTGCATTTACATGGTCGAACATAAAATCATGAATAAATTGCTTGAAGTGCTTTCCAAAAACAATGGCGCCAAAGATGATGTGCGATTACAACATGCACTCTTGAGTGCTCTACGTAATCTTGTCATACCAAAACCAAATAAAAGCGCTGTCATACAAGCTGGCCTAGTAGAAACTATACTGCCCATGCTGGAAATACATCAACCACCGGTAGTATTTAAACTCTTGGGCACATTACGCATGACTGTTGATGGACAAGGTGAGTTTGTACAATGTTATTATAAGTCGAAGTATTTAATTATTTCAAATTGTTCTTTGCTTAATTTTGCAGAAAAACTTGCCTTGCAATTGCTAACAAATAAAACATTACTCGAACAACTTGTACACTGGAGTCGATCTTCCGATTATGCTGGGGTCACTGGTGAATCTCTGCGTTTAATGGCTTGGCTTGTGAAACATGCCTACTTAAGTAAAATCGCCTATGCGTTACCACGTAAAGGTGATGCACCCGCTGAACAGCTTGCTGAAAAGCCATCGCTGCAAACGTATGATCGTGGTAGTCTCAAGCAGTTCATTGCACATGATGGTACCATCGAATCAATGGTTAATATGTTAACATCTCAACATTTGGTGATGCAAAATGAAGCCCTTATTGCCTTATGTATTATCTCGGTTATGTTTTTAACCAAACAATGCAATGCATCGGCAAATATCAGCACTGATTGTGATGCCGTTGCAGATGATGAGCAAGCAATAATATTGCAGGAAAAGTTTATTAAGCACATTGTTGGCAAAAAACTGGCAGAATTAATTATGAAGTCTTCCGATTCAATGACAAAAGAAATAGTTGAAAATTTAGAAAATTTTATTAATTTACTTAAAACTTCAGAAAAGTTGGTTGCACATTTGGAAGAGCATAATATAAATGAGTTAGTCAAATCGATTCCGATTTTAACGGAATATTGTACACTGTAAAATTGGTCGTGCAGCGACAATGGGTTAATTAATTAATGGGTTTTGACATTTGTGAACAGCGTTGTTGATTAGTTTAATTTTATTATTTTTAAGTGAAAAGTTCAGTGTATTTTTTTTTTTTTTTTTTAATGGACTTTAAGTCGCTAAATATCTTTATACTGTTAACCCTTTAACGACCAGGTCTAAATACGCGAAAGAATTTCAAAATAAAAATACGACAAAATCGAAGTAATGGGGGTTTATAAAACTTTCATTCGAGCAAATGGGGTTCTGGCAAACATACTTGCCTGTAGTCGTTAAAGGGTTAATTTTACTCTGCCCAATTATGTGACATTTTATCGAAATATGTACAAGAAAAACTACCATAGCCACAGTATTGCCTTGATTAAAATATATATATTTCTATATTCAGGACGTTCGTAGTGAAAACAGCCACCTCTTCTGTCCAAAAATTGTACGGATCAATCGCCTTTCAATGGTACAATCAATACATTGCCTCTTTTGGTACCGCATTACATACTCATTGCAATGTTTTTGTATATAAATAGTTAAAAAAGCAGCGTAACGTATTTTTACGAAATTCTTAATTAAGATATAAAATGTGGGCGTGGTATTAATTTGATTACGCCTACTTTTGAACCAGTGCATGGAGCTTATGCTTGGCATTTACCTAGAAAATTTCATCAAAATAGCTTCTTTAGCTTGCGAGATATAATGGGATGTAACGAAAAGTAACGCCTAAAAAGTGTCGTAAAAAATGTGTCGCGGCCTTGAACTTCTACTAGCGCGGTCAAAGAAGTTTCAATTTAGATGTATTTTTACTTGGTTTTTTGACTTCAATATCAATCTCCTAATCCTTAGGTAAGAATCTCCTGATATTCACTCAAAATAAGTTGGTTGCTTTATAAATGCCTTCACCGTGGTGAATAAATGCATTCTTTATGAGCAAAAAAAAATGAATTTTACTTAAAAAAGGTGTATTTCACACTTACAGAAGATAATACCTTGAACTGGAAAAACTTAAAATGTTATTTTGAAGCATTTACGCTCATTTAAGTGCAAACTTCAATCTATTTCAACTAAGGACTGCCCCAGAAAAATTTGACACTTTGTTTTTCATCAATAAAAAAATACGTAATGAATTTTTTTTAAATTTTGTTTTTTTATTTATTTATGAGTAGTATATCGAACATAAATAACCTTACACTATTAACAAATATTTATTTTATACAAAAATATTTTACTTTTTTTAAGACCTTTCATTAAGTTTTGTACAGTACCGTACGACCTTAGTCACTTATTTTTAAAATCTTTTAAATTTTTTGCAGTACTTTTACTCTTCCGAAGATCTGATTTCATTAGAGCCCATTAACTCTCAATAGGTTGAAGCTCTGGGCAGTTAGGTGGCTTCGCATTTTTGGGAACAAAATTTACATTATTGCTATTGCACCATTCTATGGTGGTTCTAGAGTAGTGAGAGGTTGCTAAATCAGTCCAGAACATTAAAGTACCCCCGTGTTCACGAATAAATGACAAGACATTTTTCAAGGCATTCATCAATATAAATTTTCGAGTTAATTGTGCCCTGTGTTACAAAAAAATTGCTTCTCAGACTGCAGGTGCTTATGGCCTGCCAAACCATATACTGCTTGGGAAATTTTGTAATTTTCTTCTCTTTAAATTTGCTCTGTACCTGTCACTTCTCCGAACAGGTATAAAATTCGTGTCCTGGTAGCTGTTTAAAATCTGTCTTAACGTATGTTTCATCGTCCATTATGCAGCAGTCAAATTTAGTCAGGTAACTGACATATAACTTTCGAGCTCGCTTTTGAGCCTTTTAATCGAAACGGTCTGGTACTATTTGAACTCTGTAGGTCTTTGGCTTAAGTTTTTTCTTTCGTCTGTTTATAGAAGATTTTGAGGTTCCTGCTCTGGCAGCCATATCTCGTTCTGAACTTTTGGGATTCTGCTTAAAAAGGCGCTTCACCTTTTTCACCAACTGTGGGTCTATACTGACTTTTCTACACGAACCCTTTTTCTGCGTAATAAGTTGACCCTTTCTACAATTCGAAATAACCCTTTGCACCTGTTTTTTTAGCTGTGACTGAATATTTTAATTCAGTTTTTTTCAGGTAAGTGCACAAAATGATTTCGCGCTTTTTTCCTTGATTGCTAGACATCTTTATCGTTTGAAGTTTTGTTTACCAAGTGTTATATATTTTTTTAATCGTCATGTTATATAGAAAAAATAGCACCCATCTTTCGACCTGCACGATCATCAGGTAAATCATAATCTTAAGGAATGAAAGAGTCAAATTTTTCTGTGGAGTCCTAATTTGCGGTCTCGGAAGATTTTTTGTTTTTACTCCTTTTAGTTAAAATTACGCCTTTTTTATAGAATCGCCCATATGCAAATTTTAAAAACAGTTAAGTATAATTACTTTTATTTCTCATATTGACAACGCTGTTTAGGAATTTTTATTTAAAGTATTTTATAGCGTTTTGATTGTAAAAAAAAATTATTACACTTCTTCCTTCATTTTATCAATTTGCAATTTGTTGATTTATGCGAAAAATATGTCTAAATCAAAAAATATATCGAACGTAGGAAGAGCTGTAGAAGAAAATAAATTGATAAATTTAACTGCACAACCATCGAAAGTTCCAACATTTGAAATATTGGTCACAGCCTGGGATCTATATGCTTAGCAGGCTATCATAGCAAATTAATTTTGGCTTCGTTGCATGTTTCACATTGGGGTATTTCATACAATTCGTATAAATCAATCAAAAACTGAGAAACACATTTTTGTAGAATCAAAAGCGCTATCAAATGTTAAGGGTTTATTTAAAATCATATTATACATTTTTAAAAATAAGTTTGAACAAAGCAGGCTTTTATTTTTGTACCAATTTTATAATAATACTTTCGTCCCTTTTGTGTTAATAATGATAGTGTTGTGAAACATTTTAAGTATTGCATTTTATAATTAATTTAAGCGTAAGTTTTAAGCATAGTTTCGTTTTATAAAAATTAAAATCAATGTTACATAACAATTTTTTTAAACATTTTTAAAAGCATCTCAAAAAAAAAAAAAAAAAAAAAAATCAACTTAAACTTAAAACAACGATTATAATGTAGACTTCGTAGTGTTAAGAAAGAAAATAATAAAACATCTCAGTTGCATTTATAATGCATTTAAATAAGTGCACGAAATTGTTAAGAAAAAGTATTTTCAGAAAAATATTGTTAACACTTTAAGAAAAAGTGATTTAGAAAGAAAATAAAATTGTACTAGTTACCATTACCATAAGAAACACAGTGATCACGCGACATACATATTTATTAGTAAACTAGGAAAAAAGGTTAAGGTTATGAAAACATCGTATTGCAACAAAATGTTTCATACATGCATAACATTCATATGTAAATTTATAGTTTATTTTCGGTACTCTTGTCATTTATTTATTAATTATTTAAAAAGTTTGTGAGTTGCCAGCATTTAAACTATTTTTTTATTTCAAAACCAAATTATTAATAGAACACCATACGGATACGTCTTAAAAAATATTCTTAACCTTAGCCTTTTAGGTGTAAAATAGTTTCAGTTCAATTTTTAAATGTGATTTTTAAACATGCATTACGCACATCCATAAAGTATTCAATTTAATTTTAAATAAGAATTTTAATTAAACTTTTAAAAGCACAAAATAAAAGCACCAATTTAATAAAAAAGAAGAAAGAAGCAAAACAGCGTTTACTAAAAAGAAAAAAAAAAAAAAACACCAACAGTGACGGTTCTGTTTAGTTTTCAATACAACTATATTTTTTAAGTAAAAAATTAAAAAACTTATAAAACAACAACAAAATATGAAATGTCATAACAATCAGCAACCAAAAAGATGTTATTAATAAATACAATAAATAAAAAAGAAAAAAAAAAAAAATTAAATAACTAATAAATAATAAAAAAAACCTAACATGAAGTAGCAACAGTTTGAAAAGCATAGAAATTTTATTTGATTGAATTAGAATTGAACAAAATTTTGATTGTAAAGTTTTACTATTTACCATATATGTATATGTAAAAATATTAAATATTTAATTATATAATATACAACACAATAAAACGCATATTAACACATATTTAGCAATTCAAATCCAATTTGAAAGCAACTTTTATTAACATTTTTAAAATTCTTTTTAACATTTTTAATACAATTAATTATTAATGCAAAACTTAAGAATTCAAATATATAAATTTGAGCAAGAGTTAATGAAAGTAATATAGTAGAAAAAATGGGAGAAGAGCACTTTTATGCTGCTTGAAAGAAAAATTTACCATAAT
Organism: Calliopum simillimum; assembly: GCA_951812925.1. Taxonomy (NCBI): domain Eukaryota; kingdom Metazoa; phylum Arthropoda; class Insecta; order Diptera; family Lauxaniidae; genus Calliopum; species Calliopum simillimum. The sequence continues at coordinate 84,913,486 of OX638370.1, read as the reverse complement.
ATGCATAGGATGTGTAAGAAAAAACTGTGCACGAGTAATGCGAAGTACAGTGTAACAGAAACGAAAAAAAAAAAAAAAAATTTATATGAAAATAATTCATTGCTGAAGATAAAGAAAAATCAAGTTATATACATACAACGTTTGCGAATATTTGAGAATTCTATGTTTTAAGAAATAAAGAAATAATTAAATAAAACTTACATTATGTTAGAAGAGATAACTGTTGTTTTCCTAATACGTTAGTATGTACTTTCATTTTAATAAGCCAAATTGTAAACAAACACAAGTGGAATAAAATTATCTGTTCTGAGCGAAAATTCCCTATTTTAATATATCAAGTCTGTTCCGTAATCCGTGTGGTTTCAATTACTTTTCATTTCGGAAGCTTTTTAATGAAAACGGTGAGTCGACCGATAAAAAGTATTAGAAAAAAGTAACCGTTTAGGATATATTCGAAAAAATCGGTTTTGCGGTTTTTTCAGAATATTTCCTAAACGTTCACCTTTTCGATAATGCAAATCAATGTGATTTATAGAACCTATAATTCTCCACAAAAAAGATTCTAATACTTTTTATTGTTCAACTTACCGTTTTCATTAAAAAGCCTCCTGAATGAAAAGTAATTGAAATCACACGGATTTCGGAATAGGCCTGTATGAACTAAATGATAAAATGACGAACAATATCTTCACTTAAAGATCTAGAAATGCTTCTTATTTGTGCATAAACGGGGTTTCATTAGAGGTTTGCGGAACACCTGGATTGCTTCTTTATTCAACAAAATTCAACACTTTTTTAAATGGGAAACAGGCGATTCACCTCAAAATAGTTCAAAAAACGTTATATTTGTAAAAAAGCACAACAAACCAAAACAAAAAATAAATTTTTTCAAAGTATTTGCCAGTTCTGAGTCCGAATCCGATCTCATAATAGCTCTGCCATGCATGGTTTTGTGAAATATCCTAACCTAAACAAACAATAACACGATTTTTGAGTTCATATAGAGAGCGCACGAAATTGTTTTGCTCTTTTCTACTAAATGCATGGCCAAAAAAAGTTGACACCTCGTTTTTGCAAGCTCTCCTGGATGTATATTTCGGTGTTTATCGTCTCAGTTGAAACAAATGAACTGCTTCGCCTACCGTAGCTGTAGATTGCCTGCCATACCAAAAACTTCTTTGGAAACTTCGTCTTTTTTTTGGGTCTTAAACTCTTCTTGAACATTTCTTCTAAGGTCTGCAACATAAAAATCGACACCTGAAAGCTGCTATGGTCTTGGTCTTGGTCTTGGTTTGCTCATCACTAGTCCATAATGCAACAATCAAATTTTTTAATGAATTCTTTTTAATTCATCAACGTTCTTTTTGAAATTTCTGTCCGGAACTTTCTGAACTTTAAATGACTTGAGCCCTTCCTCCTTTTTAACTTTTCTGGACTTCTCAGCTACTTTTTTTCCCGATGTATTGGGATTTTTCATAAGAAAAGCTATCACCTTCTTGGCAGCATTAGGATTATCAAAACCTTTCCTTTTTCCACTTCCTTTCTTTCTACTAACGGTCGGACGTTGCCTTTGCAACTTGATCAAACTTTTTTTGAATTTTTTTGAATTTGAACAATTAACAAGTTATAATCAGGGTTATCGTATTCCCGGGGAATTTTTCTCAGACAGCCGTGCATTCTCTATAGCAGTTTGAGTAAAATTCCCCGGAAATATTGATTCACGATAACCCCCAATGTATATAACTTTTTAATTTTTCCATCGATTTTCTTTAATACTTAGTATCTTATATTCCTCATAAATATATAGACTATGATATAAGAAAACAAAGCAAAACAAATTTGCAGTGGAATTTGACTTTTTTTTTAAAGTTTTTTCGAAAAAAAAAATAGTACAGTAAAAATATACAATTACCTACAAAAATTGCGCACTGCAATTTTTTTGCTTAATGTTTTTAGGACCACTATAGAAGCTTAACGTCAAAAAGGTGACCTCCCCACCCTTGCAATTTAGCCGGACAGAAAAATTTTGAACAAAAATTACGGGCAATAAAATTCTACGTATTTTTGATCTCGGACACGATATCTATAAGTTGATATTTATAGCGGTAGAGGCTGTCAATGTTACAAAAATTAGTTTTTTTTTCCATTTGCACCCACTAGGTGTTGATTTTTCAAAAAGTTCTGAATACACAATTTGTAGTGCTTGCAAAAACAAGCAAAAATTAAGAGATTATCTCAATTGGTTCTAGAGTAATTAAGTTTTATGTGATCAACGTTGAGATAGAAAACATAAACAATAAATTTTTAACTCGCATTTTATTTTTAACTTGTCATAACTCGAGAACCCATTGAGATAATCATTTCATATAAAATATATTTTGCTTGATTTTACAAGCGCTAAAAATTTTATAATCCCAATATTTTGAAAATGAACAGTCAGTGTGTTAAAATGGAAAAAACTGATTTTTGGTAACTTTGGCGGCCTCTACCGCTCGATATATCAACTTATGGATACCGCGTCCGAGATAAAAAATACGTAAAATTTTATTGCCCGTAATTTTTTTAAAAATTATTTTCTGTGCGAACAATAGGAAACGAGATAAATCGAATCAAAAATATTTCAAGATGGCTGCTGAAGCGCAGGGGGGCAGCAGTGTTCCTAAAAACATTTTTAGGTAAATTTTAGGACGCTTTTACTGTACTATAACTCGAGAACCAATTGAGATCAGCTCTTGATTTAAAACGTATTTTGCTGGTTTTTACAAGCGCTACAAATTTTATAATTCCAACATTTTGGAAAATCTAAAAATGCAAATGGGAAAAAACGGATTTTTTGTAATTTTGGCGGCCTCTACCTCTCAAAATATCGACTTATGGATATCGCATCCGAGATCAAAAATACGTAGAATTTTATTGCCCGTAATTTTTGTTCAAAATTTTTTCTGTCCGACCAACAGGAAACGAGATAATTTGAATCAAACATGTTTTAAGATGGTGGCTAAAGCGGAAGGGTGAGGAGATCATTTTTTTGGCGTTAAGCCTCTATAGTGACCCTAAAAACATTGAGCAAAAAAAAAAAATTCAGTGCGCATTTTTCTTCTAGGTCTTCATACATTTTTTGACAACTTTACTGTACTAAAAGTAATGTTTTTAGAAATTAATTTATATCGCTAGTTTCGGCGAATTACTAATTAAGTGTAACTATCTTTTTTTGGTCCAAAAACCGAAAATGACCGATATCTCGAAAACGGCGTGAAAAAAAAAATAATGTGATTTTCAGAATCAGCCGCCGATTTTCCATATGAATGAATAATGATATTCAAAGATGATTTTGGCTATAAAGTAGTGTTATCTAGGATAAACGTTGATTAATTGAAGAGAAACCACTTCAAAACAACAAAATTCAAACGGAAATGTTTAACACAACCTTTGTGATTGTGAAGGATAATTCATGATATCCAAAAAGTTCACATTTTGTTAATATCAATTGAATACTTATTTTTGTTTAAGAAAATTTATAAATAATTAGTCATTCCATCAGTTCATATACTGCCCTATCCGCTATCGGTATTGGTTTTGCGTTTTTTTATTTTCGTATCTATACATTTTATCGGTTTAATCTTATCAATAAGTCTTTCTTTATAGCCTAAACCAGCTGAACAAAAAAAGTTTTAGATAACCATACTTTTTCATTCTTCTTTAAATCAATAGCCAATTCAGTGCTATTTTGGAGTTTATTCGAAAGTGATTGCATTGCTGTTACAATCATTCATAAAAATAGCAACACAAAAAACGCGATAAAAATATATCACAATATTATTAACAATATCCAAAATAAAGTTACTCAGACACTGCAAAAATGGTACAACCATTTGTTATAACAATTTCCATTGCATTTTCAATTTTTATTATTACAACATTAATTGTTTTTGTTGTGCGTAAAAAAAAAGCAAGGCAGAATGTTGGCGCGGTTTACAATGGTAAATTTTTGTGTTTTGAGATTGTATAAAAAACTTAATACTAAGCTGATATATTGTTTAAACTCAAAGGAAATGCTCCCGGACAGACGTCATATCCGCCTGCCTACGGTCAGCAAGTTGTCTATGCACCTGGACAGCAGTTTCAAAACTCAACCGGATATCCTTATGCACCTGGACAGTCACATCAAGGTTATCCTCCACAATATGGTTACACTACACATCCAGCACAACCTTGTTATACGGTACAATCTAGTTATCCAGGACCACCTGGTTATCCAGCACAACCTGGTTATCCAGCACCACCTGGTTACAATCCAGCACCACCTGGTTATCATCCAGCACAACCCGGCTATCCTGCTTATACAACGACGGGTGTTGCAATAATACCCAGTCAACCAAGTAGTGCTGTCGATACATCTGCAGCAGCAACGAGAACAACAACTACAGTAGTAACGTAAGAAAAATATGTCATAAATAGGAACATCGTTTTTATAGTCTAAGGTTTCATTTTAGAGAGCAACAGACAAGTTAACGCGCCTCACTTTTGACGAAAACTTTGACTCTTACACTAAATGTTACAATTTTGGAGATTTTGTATTAATTTAAAATAATAAAATTGAGCACTAGAAATCGTTATTCAAGTACATAAAGGATATGAATTTATACTAAATAAAGTAAATTTAAAACACGATTTATTTAAAGGGATAACAGTAAATAAGCTTTTGTGCCTTGATCCTGTCAAGACCAAGAAACTCCTGCTGTCTAGACATTGAGAATCTCAAGTGGAAGTATCAACTCAAATAATTGTACTGGAGTTATCAGAATTCTAGTAAGCTCTTAAACGGAATGCAGTCATTTTCTTCCTCAAAACCTTGTTTCGAAACTGGTCTCATACATTCGTTGCTGATCGAAAAAAAAGCTAAGGATGTCAAACAAAATTGACAATTTTCATATATTTTGAATTATAAAAAAAAAACAGGAATAGTCATTTGCGACGTAGTTTTTGATGCTGAATCCGAATTGCTCTAAGTATGGCGTCAGGATCCTGAGATATCCGAGCAAAAAACACCCTTTTTCGTTATTTTTCAAGCGACATAACAAGATTAGGTAACTCTCGGCCCTGAAATCTGTTATGGAAGTTGAAAGTAACATATTTTTTTTGTATACCCCACACCCAGGGTATATTCACTTTGTCCTTCCGTTTGTTACACAGAGAAGGGGGCGTGGCATGTATGGAAAAGTTTATATATTATTGATCAACGTCACCTCCTGAGTCGATATAGCCACGTCTGTCTGTCTGGCTGGGAAAATTGAGCAACATAATTCAAAATGCAATAATAAGAGCATTATTTGCAGTAACAGAAGCAAAAATACACATAAATACTAGGAATAGTAAGTACAAGCTTTGAGCAAAAACTAGACGAATTCGGACTAGAGGGCGTGGCACCTCCCAGTGAAACAAAAGTTTCAAAATGTTATACTGCAAGCGTTTTTTTTGGTAACCCAACAAAATTGCACTCAAACACTCGGATCAATAAATGCAAGCTCTGAAAAAAAAACTAGGCGAACTCGAGCAAGAGGGCGTGGCAAATAATTTTATTTTTTGATGTAGGGGGTTATCGTGAATCAATATTCCCGGGGAATTTTTCTCAGACTGCCGTGCATTTTCCCCGGGAGTATTGAGTCACGATAACCCACATAAAGTTTATTTTTGAGTTGGGACCCCCTGATTCCAAATCCGTCATTAAAAATTTTTTTAATTTTTTTTAATCTAATTCCAAAGGAGTAGCTATACCAAATATCAATAAATAACACAAACATCAATTGTGACATAGAGGAAACGTATAAAGCACACAACAAAACTGACAATAACTCGACTTTGTGATAAGGCAACGATGGTGCATCGGTCGATGTCAACCGGTCGCTGCGTTTGAGAGGTGTACCCTGAAATCTTAGGTTCAACTCCTGCTCAACGCAAAAGATTTTCAACTTGCAATTTTTCAGTTACGTAGGCTGCTAGATATATTTCTGGCCTAGGCAACACTAAGTGTTGCTAGGTGCAATCTGACATTGCCATTGGAAAGTTTGACATTTTTTAGCATAAACGTACTCAGAACGTTTTAACGTACGACCATTATTTGTGTTGTTTACAGTGACTTGAAAAAATCAATTTGGCAAAAAAATGGAATTAACTCGTAAACATTTTCGTGCGATCATTTTTCACAACTTTTGACGTGGATTATCACGACAAGAGTGCATCAATGAACTTAGATCTTTGTATGACGATGAAGCACTATCCTATAGCACTGTGAAAAACTGGTTTCATGAATTCAATCGTGGCCGACGCTCGCTCAAAGACGAATTCCGTGAAGGTCGTCCAAAAACGGCCGTTGTGCCTGAGAACATTGATGCCGTGCGTGAACTGATAATGCAAGATCATCATGTGACACACCGTGAGATAGAAGCATCTTTGGGCATTAGTTCCACTCCAATACATTCGATATTGCATGAACACCTGGCCGTAAAAATGGTTTTTTCTCGTTGGATCCCACACAATTTGACAATCGGCTCGTGTCGATCGGAGCAAAGAAATGTTGAAAAAATACGATCGCGGTGCTTCAAAAGACGTTTATAAGATCGTCACAGGTGACGAATCATGGATCTATGCGTATGAGTCCGAAACAAAACAGCAGTCGACCGTGTGGGTCTTCGAAGACGAGCCAAATTCAACGAAAGTTGTTCATGGGAAAAGCACTTCGAAGCAAATGGTCGCCTGTTTCTTCGGCAAAACTGGTCATGTGGCGACTGTTCCGCTTGAGCAACGTAGGACGGTCAATTCTGAGTAGTACACCATAATTTGTTTGCCTGAAGTCTTCGGAGAAATTCGAAAAACGAGCAAGAGAAGACGAATCATTGTTCACCATGACAATGTGATTTCTCACACATCGGCTCAAACCAGCGCCTTTTTGACCGGCCAAAACGTCGAATTGATGGGTCATCCGCCGTACAGCCCTGACTTGGCATCCAATGACTTCTTTCTATTCCCGAACATCAAGAAAAAAATGCGTGGTCAACGATTTTCGTCGCCAGAAGATGCTGCTGAAGCGTTCAAAAACCATGTTTTGGAGGTGTCTCAATCGGAGTGGGAAAAGTGCTTCGAAAATTGGTTTGAGCGCATGCAAAAGTGTATAAATCATGCTGGAGAATACTTTGAAACACAATAAAACCATTTTTGACGATAAATATTCGCATTTTCATTATTAGGCCAGAAATATATCTAGCAGCCCTCGTATTATCAATATAATAATAAAAATTACTACAAATGAGTCTTTGTGGAGAAAGACGAAACATATATATATCATTAAAGCCGTGTTTTTAATCCGTTTCTTAAATTTTCATAATTATGTGTTAGAAAATAAATTGATAGATTTATATAAAAACCGATCTTTGCAAAAATATATGACTAAATTAATTAAAAATAAATTTTTGATTTGCTTAAATTTTTCCTCTTAAATTTTTTTTGGTCTTTTAGGAATTTTCTGAAAGACGATTCTCCTCGGAATCGGAATTGAATCAATCTTAAAGTGCTTTGCATTTGGAAAAGTAAGGTTGATTCGGAATAGTACTTCAATAAAAAAGATTTTCCATTGGTTTCAATTCGATTTACTGAGATATAACACCCATTTATTGTGAATTATCGAAATATGAAACACCTAAAATCGAATTGAATTTCGATTCTGATCAAAGTCGGATTTCAGAACAGGGGTGATAGTTTTAAAAATATTTAAAAAACGGTCTATCATCGACAAGGTTTTTTTCAATCACCACCCATAAAATACTGGAGGGGTTGGGGAAGTGGTAAATCATATTGTGGAATAGCCAAAAGATCATCAAAATGGTCAATTGGCTGAAAAGGCAATAGTTTAGTTAACAGTAAACCGAATTAAGAATAGCCACTTTTGACGTTATTTTCGAAACTGAATCCAAATCTGAACTCTTTCACGTCAGAATTTCAAGATATGTATCCTAACCTAAAAGTCTTTCTTTGATATTTTAATTAAAAATATTTTGAAGCACAAAAGACATCGATGTACCTATTATATGAATTACACTTTAAAGAAACTTTCAACTGCCATACCAAATGTTAATGATGTCATAGAGCAACATTGAATACCATTTTAGGCACAGAAGACTTGTCTGAATTTGCAGTTCTATCGGAATTTTTCCAACAGTTGTTTTTTTTTTTTTTGGTTTATTTTAACTGGCTTTCTTGTGAAAGAGCAGCATAGAAAAAGCTGTTTTATAAAAAAAGTTCTGTTACCTCATGTTAATAACAGAAAGTGCTTTTATGAAGCTTTGATTTCATATAGCAAGTATCATCTACGTTTTGATGGTTGCGGTCTGAAATATGTACATTAAACACATCATTTCATGGCAAGGTATAAACAGTTTGATGGGTACTGCTAATGAATATTAAGGTGCAGCAAAATTCAAAAAAAATTAGTGCATCAAAAATTATCATAGATTAAGATCTTAAAACAAAAACTGCATACTTAGTTTTGGTCAAAACCCCCGAAAAGATGGCCCGCCCGGGGCTTGAATGAAGGTCTAAACGACAAAAATCATTGTTTATTATCAGTTTTTTTATTTTATCTCAAAAACCACGAAACTATTGGTAGTAATTCTTCCTAAATCTTTGAAAGGGATTAATTTTCTACATTTTTTGTTTTTTTCTCATTGCTCTACAGTGAAGTTTGCCCTATGGAAGTCCCGGAAGAAGTTAAAATTTTTTGATTCAAAAAACGGTTTTTTTCCTATAACTCAAGATACAAGAGACACACAAAAACTTTAGAGCTCAATAAATGTAGAAAATCTGCTTTCCTATAGTTTTGCTTTGAAATCTTGATTCCAAAAGTAAAGGGTTTTCCGCTAGAGGCCGAAATTTGTTAAAAATAATTGTGTATCATGAAAAAGCGACCTTTTATTGTTTGGTTTTAAAATATACCCAAAAATTTGATTAGAAACTAATGAAAAAACTAAAAGCTTCTAAACATGGTCTTTAGAATGGAAATCGGATTGAAATTGCGTGAGATATGATAATTCTTACATACTCGGTATTTTTTGTAAAGTTCTAATTTTGGGTATTTTTGTTTCACAGTGTGTTTTGCATCCACAACTTAAGATTTTTTTATGATTATTACTTTATGTTAAAGAACGATAAGCAGCGCAACTTTAAAGACCGAGAATATCAAAATCGCTTTGTAGTTTCCTTGCGAATTTCAGCCTGAGAGTTTGGATTTTTTTCCATTTTTGTCAAATTCGGCTTTTTTTGAGTATGAGCGACTGTATACCCTAAATACCGTAAAAAATGTGTACTATTATATCCCAAGAACTGTAGGAAATATAATTTGCTATATTTTGCTCCTGATAGTCATCTTTCCACAGCTAATAGTTTGTGCCCTAGAGGCCGATTTTTGTGATAAAAAAATCGAATTTTTAGAAATTTTTATTTCGAAGCGACGTTTGAATGTTTTTGCTTGCAAATTTTCCCAACATTTTTCATAAATTTATTTTTTTTCTTCATATTTTATCAAAATTTTGTATGGGAGCCCCCTTAAGGGGTGCAAAAAATCGGGTAGTAGGTTAGGTTGGGTTATGTTAGGTTAGATTTGGGAGATGAAAATGTTGTCATCATTACCTTAGGCCTCGAGAAAGGGCCCATTTTATACCCGATACTAAGAGCTTTAGCAAAGAAAGTCTAAGAGAACCACTTTGATGTATAGGTATATATACTTTCATATGGATTCAATACACACTCCAGACAGTGAGTCAAGCGATTCCAAATTGAAATGACCATGGGGTAGTAGGCTTGAAAGAAATGTCGAAGAGAAAAAATTTATGGGGGATGGTGAAAATTTTTGTTTGATATTTTTATCAAAATTTTGTATGGAAGCCCCCTTAAGGAGTAGAAAAAATGGGATGGTAGGTTTGAAGAAATATCGGAGAGGAAAAGTCAATGAAGGTTAGTGAACATTTTTTCCCCACTCTCGGCAATGAGGAATTTTTTTTTTTTTAATTTTTATCAAAATTTTTGTTTGGGAACCCCTTTGAAGGGTGAATAAAAGGGGCTAATATGTTGGGGAAAAAATGTTGAGGATAAAAAATTAATGGAGGTCTATGAACATGCAGAATTTCCAGAGCAATTTGGCCTTCATTTAACAAATCAAAAACATCAGACCTGTTATCCAGAAATCGTACTGATATTGCAAGAGTCACTGCAGTCTCCACTGGGTACTGCGCCATCGGCAAGCATGTCCAAAGGCTGGGTATCCCCTTGAATTCTTTCTGTCGAAGCTGCATGGATGGCAACGAGAAGGAATCTCTCGAACACTTTCCCTGCAACTGCCCTGCTCTAGCTAGAGTCAGGCTTAAATCTCTAGGAAAACCCTTTTTCAACGATTTGAGTGAACTCGCCGATATTGAAATCGGCCCCCTGCTCAACTACATCAATAGAACAAAATGGATTTAAATATCCTTTACAGTTTCCTTTAATGGATATCTAATCCAGACCCTGACAACCCCTCCTATCAGCCAGCCCGATCATTTATGTGATATTAAAACGGCACTAACAGTGCTACTTAGGCTTAGAATCGTTTTACTAAGCCACCACTCTAATCTAATCTAATCTATGAACATGTTTTCCTCTCCTGGCAATGAGGAAATTTTTTTGATATTTTTATCAAAATTTTGTAAGGGAAAGACAAAGTGAATATACCCTGGGTGTGGGTATAATAATTTAGAATCATTCTGAAACAGTACATTAGAACTCAATTTTCCTCACACTCTTTACATATCATTTATGTGCACGAATCTCATTTTCATTGGCATTTCACTAGCAAAATTGAAATACATTTCCATAACTATGCTATTTATTTGCACAGCCATGTGCGCCTCAGGTGTAAATTGATTTGATTTAACTTTTAACTATGCAAACTAAGCATTTGATAAAATGCCTAACACGACGTATGAGTAACTTTTAATTTAATTCACAAATAAATAAATATTTAGCATGCGCCATGGGCAAATCATTTTCAATGGAGTGAATACTTTTTAATCAAATGAAATAATTAAAATGCAAAATGCTAAATTTCACAACAACAACAACAAAAGTGAAATAAACTTAGTTAATTACAACAACCAATGTGACCACAACAACTGCAATTGCATGCTATGTGACAGTGTTGCCAGCAATAATAAAGCTGCGCCGGCAATATCACCGACGAGCGATTCAAGAGCAACCGGAACCAAACAGCCAAACGTCAACCACAAATGAAAAATAAAATTTTTTTAATGACAAACGCGCTATAAATAACTAATTACACATACAACAATTAAGCGTGTAGCATGTGCAGCAGTGTACTTTAATGTAGAAAAATTAAATAAAATTTTTAAAGAATTGCAAATAGTGATGGTTTCAACTAGAGATGAGCGTTTTGTAGAATTTTCATGTGATCACTAGCTAGTAAAAGCGTTGGATTTAGAATTAAAATATATAAATGTTGTTACATGTGTAACACTTTCATCCTTATAGTTAATAAGGGTATTCCTTAAAACGTGTAAATGCCTCGAAAACATCGTAAGCTAGTAAAACTGCAAAAAAAAAACTGTAAAAACCCCAAAGATAATTTATAAGAAAAATTGCCCAAAACTTGAAAATCTTTTATACAAAAATTCTATGAATATAAGTAGCTATCAAACAAATTTATCTCATGTTAAATAATAGGTGTTATCGAGAATTTGTCTGGAAACTATATGAATAAGTCATTAGCAAATTTTTCATACTAGTACGGATGGCCTAACAAAAGTTCGCTTAGTAGGTGTCATGTTATAAATTTTTAGTAAATCCAAAAATTGCGTACTATTTGTTATAGTCTTACAATAATCATTTTAATTTTCAGAAAGATCGGTCAAAATGTCAGCAGAACGCAGCCAGAGATTTGGTTTGCTATTCTTTTTGGATTTCGACGTAAACTCAAGCCTGTGGAAATATTTAGTGAATGCCAAATAGCATTTGAAGTTAATGTGCCATCGCTCGTGACTGCTTCAAAGTGGTTCCGAAGATTCCAGACAGGTAATTTTTCTGCACGATGGGTTCCTGGAATTTTAAGTGATGCTCAAAAAGAGGCAAGTGTGCGTTTTGCTAAGTATTTTCTTGAAAAATTAAAAAAAAATGGAAAGCCTTACACTTGCAAGAAATTGTAACAGATGATGAAGCATGGTTTTACAATTATGACCCAGAAACCAAACAACAATCCATGGTATGGAGCCCAGAAAAATCAATTCGACCTGTTAAAGCAAAGCAACAAAAGTAATGATATCAGTTTACTTCACCAGAGCGAAAGTTGTAGCTGCTATTCCTTTGGAAAAGGTCATTCGGTAACTGCTTAGTGGTATACTGAAACCTGTTAACCAAAAGTTTTCCAAAATTTATTGGGAAAACGCCAAAAAAGGAGCTACGCCGCTACTTTTTACATCACGATAATGCGCCAGCACACTCTGCTGAAAACGATTTTATTGCGCTTTTAGGCATCGGAGAAATTTTTCCAGTACCCTATTCCCTAGATCTAGCGCCTTGTGACTTCGGGTTGTTTTCAAAAATACAAAAAAAAAAAAAAAAAGAAATTGAAAGGGAGAGCCTACAACAGCAATGAGGAGATCATAAATGCGGTTAATGATGAAATTGTAAAACAGCAAAAAGCCGATTTTGTAGACTATTTTTCAAGATGGACTTATCGACTTCAAAAATGTTTCAAAATAAATTTCGATTACGTTGAAAAAATCCAAACAAATGAAGAATAAAGTTATAAATTTAAAATATTTTTTATCCAGTTTTCTCAATTCTACTAAGCGAACTTTTGTTAGGCCCCTCGTATATACATTTTTAGTGATTTTTTTGATTAAAAAACGCGTGTTTTTTTTTATTAATTTTTGTGAACTTTGAAAATGAAAAGTTTTCGTCATTCCTTTGACAGCTAAGGTTAAAAAAAAGAGATAATCAAAATATAATCAAATTTCATTAAATCCAATCAAAACAAAGTCAAATTACAAAATTGGTGATTGTCTTCGGCCAACTAATTCTCTTCTTTGTGAGAAGCCTAAATAACGTTAATAATAAAAAAAACTGAAGAGAAATGTAACAATGCTATTCTCATTGATAAATCTGAGTCAAGTTTACCTTAGTGACACCTCTTTTTTTAAATATAGTTCATATCAGAAAGAATTTGTATTCAAAAAGTGTCGTTCGAATCTATTTTCGGGGATATAATCATCGGAATGTCTTGATATAACTTTTAAGAATCCGGCAAAAGTGAGTATTTCGCGATGTTTTTAGATGTTTCTCGATACTTTTTTGCTTTTACCGATATTTTGGATCTCTCTCGATACTTCTCGATATTTTGGATGTTTCTCGATGCTTTTGGACTTTTACCGATATTTTGGATGCTTCTCGATACTTTTGAACTTTTACCGATATACATACCGATGTTTGTCGATACTTTTGAGATCTTTTCGATATTTTGGATGTTTTCCGATATTTTTTGGCACAAGCACTACACCAATTTTTATGTTATTCGGTTTTAAAATATACTGAGCCTGCTGCATATAAAAAAAGTTGCTACGATTAATGAATACTCAATGTATCTATCTCAAAGTAAAATGCCAAATTTTGGCCACCGGCGATACTAGTAAGTTATTATTTCGCGCTTCAAATTTCCTGTTAAAAACTTGGTGAATGAAATTTTTTAAAATGTGCCAAAATATTCCTACCCAAATTATTGCCGATTACCCTATTTTGCAGTCAAATTTGATCTTGTAGAAATTTTTTTGCAATTGCATGCTAGAGATTCGGAGAAAAAAATCTCGGGAATGTTTATTCATCGATGAAGATTCAGTGTATTGAAGCCTACCATTCATTAATAGGAAAGTAACATATTTATGTATATTGTCGGACTAAAACTACAACTAGACATCTACATTTTTCATGTTTTGAGAAATAGCCCAGGAAAATAAGACATTTTCTGCGAAAAAATTCCCAGTGGAAATTTTTCACCGGAATTGTCTTTATTTATGCATGATACACAAACTGTAAAAAGTCCATTGCAAAGTCGTGTGCGCATTAAAAGTTATTAAGGCTCAAAGGTCGCTAAAATCAGTTTTTTGCAAATATCTCGCTAATGCTAACTTTTACAGAAAAATGTTGGTCTCCAATTTTGTAGCACAGGAAATTTCCTACAAAAGTACGTTAAAAGTATTTGCGTACAACTTCCAGTTTAGGAGATCACCCAATTTAAAAAGTTGTTAAAAGTTATGATATGAAATACTACCTATGAGTTCATATTAAAATATCTTACTTTTTAAATTGCAATAACTCTTCAATAAGAAGTTGTGCAAACAAAATTAAAATGCCGTATGAAAGATAATTTAATTTTCTATGTACCGTATAAAATTTTTTTTTCGAACGGCTCATGACCTTAAAAATATTCTTGAATAACCGTTGGGGCTTCGAAATTACTGGTTTTTTAAGGTGTTGTATATGCATTTATATCTATGTATACGTGCATACAAATATATGTTGTTACAAATAATTTTTAAATTTTTGAAAATGTGCAACATCAGCAATTCACGTGACGTGAAATGCCTCAAACCCAAAATTGTGTCATGACAACATGGTATCACTTTTCATAACAAAATCTTGTTGTTTATATTACCATTCTGTTTTTAACTTTCCATAAAAAAAAACAAAACAATAACAAATTTTATTATGCCATTACATTTTTTTTTTTTTTTAAATAATGACTTGGCTTTTGAAACTGTGTTACACACTTTTTTACTTTTGTTAGTGTGTCGTCATTTAATTTAATTAATTGAAACCTGTGCGTAAAACCCGAATTTGTTTATATATTCAGTTATGTTTTACTCCTCTTTTCCATTTTTACGCAGTTTATCGACTTACATATGGAATTCCATCCTTGGGAATGGGGTTGTCTGTACTGCCTATTTACTTATTACAGGAAAATTTTCGTCTCTAACAAATGTTCCTTTCTGCGGAATTCATCGTTGAGACATAATCTACTCGTATATCTTTTAGTTAAAATTTTTGATTTTGTTAATTCCTCTTTATCTATTACACTCTCATCTTCTCTATGTTACATGATTCTAATGTTCCTATATGATTTTTGTATTTTCTAACACTGACAAATGATTAAATAAGTCTTTTAATTTTTTTCCTAACTCAGCATAATATGCTGTTCCTACTTTAATATTTTACCTCTTTACTTCCACAAATACTTATATAAATATTCTTTTTTGTTTTATGCATTGAATAATTTTAGCAAATTGTTATGAATTTTCTTCTTTTTATTGTTAATAATAATTTCTGTAGTTACTGGCCCAGTGACATTTGTAACTTCGTAAGGTCCTACCCAAATTTTGGAAAACTTATTTTTCTTTGTTTGATTTTTCATTAACACTTTGTCCCCTATTTTGAATTGCACTGGATTAGTGGAGCTGTCATATTGTTTGCAGCCTCCAGGAAGCACAGATGCCCCCGGAAAATAAAATACTAAAAATTATTTTTGTTTTTCCTTTCAATAAAAAGGATTGATACCCAAAAATTTTTTGTTGTGTTTGTTAATTATTCTTTCTTTCAGAGTTTTTTGGTTTTTTTTTTTTTTTTTTTTTTTTTTTTTTTTTTGTTTTTCATTGAAAAGTGTTTTGTGTTTGTTTTTGTTGTTTTTTCTTTTTTGTTTGGAAATATTCTTTAGTTTAGCTTATCAAAGTATATTTTGCCAATTCTTAGGTTTTTTGCTCCTCTTTTTGTTTTTCATTGTACCAAATGTTGTACCCTTTTTTTTTTTCAATCTACTTGTTCTTCTATTTCCTCTTTCATTCCCCATGCTTGACTCGTTATATGTGACAACATAAAAAAAAACTTTAAACAAATTTTTAAACAAATCGTCATACGTTAGTGCATTTTATGTTGAATCAGCACTTTAGGGTTTTATGTTTATCTAAGTTAAGTGTTCAAACAGATTTTTCGGTGTTGAGATTTACGTTCAACCGCATCTTAGTTGGTTGCTGGTTATTGTGAGCATTATTTATAATTTCTATAACGGTAGTGAACAAATTATTTCTAGTGTAGACAACTTTGTCAAAATTGTTAAAATACATTAATTTCGTTGAATTTATTGTGAAAAAATAAACTTTAAACTCCAGCAAAACCTCAACTCTAAAATGCTGCATTCAGGAGCGGGTACAACGAAACATAAGCTAAGGATAAGAATAAGTTTTGTTTTGATTGCTGCGCTCAGCCTCCTGTTTGGTTTTCTGTTATTCATGGCATTTTTGCATGCATTGATTGCTTTAAAAGTTTCTTTGTCTTTTCTTTTAATAGACACCAATTTACCAACATCGTCAGATCATCCCGGACTCGGCAATTTATTAATTTATTCTGGCAATTTATTAACAATTTTTGTGCAATTAATGAGAACCATAAAAATTCGTTTATATCGATTATAATCTTCGTAATCAAGGAGTGCAGTTGATAACACAGAAAAATGAATTTCATCTTCCACAGTTGCAGAGCACAATGCAAAATCGTAATCACGGACCCAGCAGAGGAATAAGTTTAATTAATACGTATTCCCACTAACTTTTTCTTTCTTTTTCCCAACAGGTTTCCACCACTTTCATCTCTCCGCCTCCGTGAGTTTTTTGTTAATTTTTAATTTTTACTTTCATTTATAACTTCTGTAATATTAAGTGTTCAATTTATATATATAGTTTTTTATTTATTTATGACTCCAATTCCCATATTCATAAGCCTCTATTCGTTAAAAATTTTGAGTAAGTTGTTGTGAATTCTTTTCTTCTTCCCTTTCACAACTAGTTCGGTGGTTACCGGACCGGTGATGGCACTGACCTCATATGGCCCTACCCAAATTTTGGAGAATTTGTTCTTCCTAGCCTGGTTTTTATATAACACCCTATCTCCTACTTTAAACTGCACAGGGTTCACAGAACTGTCATATTGTTTCTTTGACAGCTCCTTAGCCTTCATCTGGTTTTCTCTCACTAAGGCGTGGGACCTCTGTATTTGATATTTGAGTATTTTTGATTGATCTTCCGGATTATACAATGGTGTACATTTCCTTTTCAAGTTTGTGGGCATCTCGAAACCGAACCCATATAGCGTTTGGAATGGTGTCTTTTTAGTCGACGTATGTACTGTATTATTATGCACATGCATAGCGGAGGGCAACCATTGATCCCAGTTTGACCCGTCCTCCTTAGCGAAATTTCTTAAGTATTCCGCAAGAGGCCTGTGACTCCTTTCTAGTGAACCATTAGCCTGTGGGTGGTAAGGTGTAATGTGCAATTTTTTTATTCCCAGCATTTTACACGTATCCGAAAATAATTTAGACGTGAAATTCGATCCGTTATCCGTAACTAAAATCTTTGGTATATTATACCTGGCTACGATTTCGCTATAAAATTTTTGGGATACTGTGCCAGCCTCTGCATCAGGAATTGCGACGCACACCATGTATTTTGAATGGTCGTCTTGGAAGGTCAAAATATACTTATTTCCCGAAGTTGATTCTGGTAGTGGTCCCACGATATCCATATATACTTTGTCAAATGGACGCTTTGGTGTATCCGTCAGGACCATGGGCATTTTGGTTAACCTTGAGCTTTTATTCGCCTGGCATTTAACGCATGTCTTAACATAGTTTTTCACATCTTTTTGCATTCCTGGCCACTTGAACTGTTTTCTAATTCTCAGTAGTGTTTTTACCGCTCCCTGATGGCCTCCCAATGTGCTATCGTGAAAATCTTTTAATACCGTCCGTATCTCTTGTGGATCTTTTAGAATGATAATGCTAGGCTCAGTAATTTCACCCACCGGGGTATCTTCCTCAACTTCGTTCGATACTTCTATTTTCTCTTGGTCGACTGCTTTAGTTTTAGACCTTGTTTGTACTATAGTTATTTGCGTGTCTGTTTGTGGTATTCTACTAAGCGCATCAGCATTTAAATTCTTCTTCCCTGGTTTGTATATGATTTCGAAATCATATTCCGACATCTTATGTCTAAATCTAGCTAAACGTGAAGTTTGATCTTTTAAATTTGCTATTCCACGTAGTGGTTGATGATCTGTGAAAATTTTAAAATGTCTGCCAAGTAAATAAGCTCTAAAATTTTTGGTTGCCCAAACTATTGCAAGAAATTCTTTTTCAATGGTAGAATATCTCTTTTCGGTTTCACTTAACGCTCTACTAGCGAAAGCTACCGGGTTATCCTTACCAACTTCCCCTTGCGAAAGAATTGCACCTAGTGCTTCATTACTGGCATCTGTTGTTAATAAAAATTGTTTAGAAAAATCAGGATATATTAGTATCGGTGGAGATATTATTGCTTTCTTTAAGTTTTCAAATGAGTTTTGGCATTCTGTTGTCCATAAAAATTTTGCATCTTTTCGTAGAAGTTTATTTATTGGAAGTGCTAATCTCGCTGTGTCTTTAATAAACTTTCGGTAATAGTTGACGAGACCCAAAAATGCCTGTACATCTTTTTTGTTTTTAGGCACTGGAATGTTTTTTACGCACTCTATTTTTTGTGGATCCGGCAAAGCGCCGTGTTCAGAGCATTTATGCCCAAGATAGATTACCTCCCTACGCAAAAAGTTACATTTTTCAGTGTTTAATTTCAAATTATTTTCCCTTAGCACAGTAAAAACTTTACGCAATCTGTTTTCATGTTCCTTTAAATTTTTGCCGTATATCACTATGTCATCTAAATAAACAAAACATTCTAAACCTTGAAGCCCAGTTAAAATATGGTTCATTATTCTTTGAAAAGTTGCTGGTGCTCCAGTTAAACCAAATGGCATTCTGTTGAATTCAAAATGTCCTAATCCTGTGCTAAACGCTGTTTTTTCCTTGTCACCTTCTTTGACCAATACCTGGTGATATCCGCTTGCAAGATCTAAAGTTGAAAAATATCTGCTATGTCCTAATTGATCTAGGATTTCATCTATTCGCGGGATGGGAAAAACTTGTTTTATGGTGGCTTCATTCAATTTTCTGAAATCAATTACAAGTCTCCATTTTTTCTCTCCATCTTTTCCACTTTTCTTTGGGACGAGTAACAGTGGTGAATTCCAAGGTGAAGTACTTGGTGAAATAATACCCTCATCCAGCAATTTTTCCACCTGTTTATTTATTTCCATTCTGTGGGAATGTGGTAAACGGTACTGCTTTTGGTTAATTGGTGGTTGACCGTCCAATGTCGGGATTTCGTGTCTTAACACTGGAGTGTATGTTAATATATCTCCTTCTAAGAGGAATATATCGTGAAATGATGTGCACACGCTTTCAATTGATGCTCGCTCTTCTATGCTTAAGTTTGGATCCAAATCAATCGATTCAAATAGTTTGTTCAGTCTTGCTCTTACATCTTGTTGATTTATCGTGTTTATGGAACTATTTGTTATATTTTTGTACTCATCGTACAAAGAAAATTTTGCTGAATAATTTTGATTTATTATATATTCCTTCTCAGAGGAATTCAAAATTGGGACGTATGCTATCCCATTCTTTACTTTAGTTAAAGTTTCTCCTAAATAAACTCCTTGTGAAAGTTCTTGTTTGTGTATAACCACTTCTTTGGCTGTGGTTTTTATTTTTAATGGTATTATTTTTACAGTACGCGACTTAATTGTTAATTCCTCGTTGTATAATATTTTATTTATCGAATTTACTGATTCTAGTGCAAATGATATCGATTCTTCATTATTTCCGTCGTAAAATGTTAGTTTTTTCTGTATGGCATTTATCACTGAACGGTTCCACAAATTATCCCTACCTAATATTCCATCAGCAGGTATTCCATGCTCTAGTGATACCACATGTAGTGATAAACTTAGTTCTGGACAACTGCTGTGTATAATATTTGTAGTTCCTAATGTTGCAATTTGTCCACCAAATGCTCCACTTAAATTTTTCTTAACGCTCGAGTCCATCTTCACGGGATGTGACATCGAGTCTTTTTTAATCAGGCTTGTATCGGCTCCCGAATCTACAAGTAAAATGAGTCTATCATTTTTGGCCTCCTGGCAAGGCACTACTATGAACACGTCATTCTGTGTTTCGTAAAGTCCGACTGTACCTTCATTAAGTACATAGCCTGCAGTTAACGTATCAAGCGTATTTTGGATAGGATGATTTATTGTTACTGTTTCTTTTGGATTTTCCATATTTATATTTGAATTTAATGCAGATTTTTGAAGCCCATAACCTGTAGTGAACGTATCAAACGTATTTTGGATAGAATGATTTACTGTTACCACATCAATTGGCTCTTTTAATTCCGTCCTTATTGCCTTCTCCCATAGTTTCTCTAAGATGTTGACAATGTACCAGACGGGTTTAAATCGCATACATATTTTACTTATTTTACCTAAACTGCTCCACAGTGATGTAACTGTCAAGTATACGCTGTTGCATGTTACATAAAATACCACTACGGATATGTATAGAAGTTTTATTTTGTTTTTTGTTTTGTTGCATGTGTCAACTGCAGACATCTGCGTTTGATCCATTCCTTCTATTTCATCTTGTTTGTCTATTTCAATTCTATTGTTTAATTTGCTATTGGTTTTCATGGAAAGTGGATCAACTACTGTATTCAGTGTATGACTTACTTTTCCATTTGTACCATTTGTTATTTTCTCTTTATTTTTGGGTTCCCAGTTGTCTGGCTGAAGCTGGGCCCTTTTTAGTTTCCCGAATCAAATTCTTTTTTCGCGAAACATTCCTCCATTGTGTGTCCTATTCTGCGGCACCAACGGCATTTACTGGGACCCGGTTTCACTATGGTCCCATTTTGGTTTGCTTCTTGGCTTGTAGATGCGCCATTTTCTTGTTGTTTTTTGGTAGATCCCTTAAACCATTTAGTCTGTGTTTTATTTTGTGAACATTGGTCACTTGCCTCGTGCCCGTACTTTGCGCACTTGCCGCAATATTTGGAATTTTTCCTAGCCCAACAATCTTCCCTCACGTGACCCACTTTATTACAGAAAGAACAATTTATTGTTGGTTTTTTGTTGATTGTCTTGTTCTGGCCTTTCCATGAATTTTGGTAACTCTGTTTTTGTGGCTGCGGTACTTGTTCGGCTTCATAAGGTATAGGCACTTTATTGTTTATTTCACGCAAACGTAAATTTGCCAACTTCTCTATTGCCTGTATACTGTTAATTGTCGTCGTGTGCTCTTCCTCATTGCCAATAGTTTCCTCTATGATTAATGCTTCCGTCATCAATTCTTCTAATGAGTCCGCTTTATTTGTTACCATTAACATTTTTATGGAATTGTTCCTAAGTCCTCTTTTAAATGCCATTATTACCGACGTGTTTATTTCTTTCGAAAACGCCTCAATACCTTGATTTCCGTATTTACGTCTAATAATACTTTCTGCAGCTGCCTTTAATGTACTAAGTCGTCGGGCGTACGCTCGAATATCTTCCCCTACATTTTGACGTGCATTACGGATTTCTTTTTGTATTTCGTCGAATTTCTGTTCCTTTATATAAGTACTTTTCAATAAATCTAATAAATCCTGCACCTTACTAAAATGTAGTTGCCTTACTAATTCGAAGGCATCCCCGCCGAGATGAAGTCTAATTCGCGCTACCAGCTCAGGTTCTTCGGCTTGATTAATGATTCTTTTCACTGCTTCACACGATTCTATAAATCTGTACAAATCTGCTTTTAGATTTGGTGAGTCGACTCCGTGAAAGAATGGTACCGTATCCCGTACCCACTTAGCTATTTGGCCGAATTCCTTTCTCATGCTGTGATAATCCAATTGGTTGTGACCGTCAAAGTGAATATTCGGCGTTACGGGCTTGCTCCCTGTGGCGTTGATTTGTAATTCTGTGTTGACTTGAGCATTCGTTTCCAACAATCCTGTTTTGCTTCTATTTGACCTTATCTTTGCGGAATTAAAATCGTCTTCCATTACTTTTCTAACATTAGTATAACATTGCTCCAGACCATCGAATACATTTTTCGTGAAAAACTCGTGCGTATCGTTTTCTTTCCTACAATTTTCCAGATCCATGTTTATTACTACCATAGCTGCCCATACAGCATCTAATTCTGTCAACTTCTTTGTAAAAAATCTGAGAGTTTGATTTTCCTTATTTTCGTTTTCATAATCTTTCACTAGCTTCATTAACTTCGTTTCGTTTTGCTTAATTGCCTCTGTTAATTTCCTGAACTCTGTCATTTTTAATGGCGTTCTGATTTGTTCCTTTAGCTTTCTGTTTGTTTTATCAAGTTCTTCTTTTAAAGAGATGTTGTGACTTTTTAGATCCCTCTCCTGTTCTTGCAGTTTTCTTATTGTAAGGCTATCGTCTTCTGATTGTTGATCCAGAAATTGTGAAAAATTTCCCCAGGAGCTGTCTTCTCCTTTTATAACACTGAGTAACCTTATATTTTCTTTCTCTAGTGCTACTAATTGATCAGAATAGACTATCGTTTGTGCCTTAATTTTTTCGTACTTATTTCTTAAGGCAACAAAACTTTCCTCTAATTTGCCAACTGATTCTGATTTTTCTGTTATATCTATTATTTCTTCAACTAACAAATCCGCTGTTTCTACTAGCGAGAGTCCAAAATATGCTTTAACTTTTTCCTCCCGTTTCTGGAAATCTTTTCTATCCACTGAGAAATGTCTTAGGCTACCCCACAATTTTTCAATAAAATTATCTAATTCTTGAAGTAACTTTTCGTGGTATATTTTCAGTAACTCCTGACTATTCATTCCATTGAAAAGAAAGACAAAAATAATCTACTAGTAAAAGAAGAAAAATATTTTCGGTTTTGCGTTTAATTTTCCCACTGTTAGATGCAATAAACAAACGAAACAAATAAAATTGTCCCAACTGAAGTTCTAGGTTACGCTAATGCAAATCGAAATTTTATTAAATTTTTCATTTATCGTTGCTACTGTTGCAGCAAAAAAAAATATTCTTATTGTTGCTTGTCAATTTATAAACAAAAGATTCAAGTTACACTTGCATTAAAGCCATGAAGAAGTTTCGGTAAAAACTGCTGACTTCGCTTTTTTATGTGCAATGAACTTGCATTGAAAGTGTTTGTATTATTCTTTGTTTTTCTTGTTCCTGACCTATCGCAAAATTACATTAACCAAATTATTCCGCATATAAAGCTTTTAGGTATATGAACGCAAATAAAAACAAAGCTAATGACCCAAATGAAATTTTTACTTTTTCGCTTTTTGTTATTCTTGCTTGAATTTGATATGCATAGAAGCTTTTAGTTGCTGATCGGTGGCAATGAATTTTATTCTATTTCCTCCGTGAAGGCAGAAATAGTTTTATCAAATAATTTTATTTGCACTTAAAATTTTTCGTAATCTTGCTGATCGATACGGAACTCTTGAATCACTTGAAAATAATTCTTGAGAACCCAAAACTAAACCAGCAAGATTTCCCGGTTATGAGAACAAGACTTCAATGAAGACTTTACAAACTTCAGCCCCTTATGAAGTGGCTTTAAAATTTGTAAACTGTTCAAACAAAAGAATTGCTCTTCCTCGGCAAAGATAGCACCTTAGATTTGCCTTTAATAGCCCTTCACATAAGATTCCCAAATACTTAGTAATTAATTCTACCAAGAACTTCTGAAATCTTACACAGAGACCACTATTAAAACCAAATTTGAATTAGCTATTGCCGATTTAAAATTTTCCGTTATTTTTCCCTAGGGCAATGGACTTAATCCAATTCACAATTCAATTTCACAATTTTCCTTTACTTTATTTTTTCCCAGACCGATTTCACGCAACTGACTTCTTACCACTGGTGAGGGAAGCCAGTTTACCGGTAAATTAAAAAATTTTTAAACTCCTATTGTAATTCTGTTTTTTCTATATAAAAAAAAAAAAAACCTAACTTTACATATCCCTGTCAGTGTAGTGTAGTGTAGTGTATTTTGTGTATTATATGCGCACCCGCTTATTCAGATTAGCCACAAGGCTTTTCTTTTTTAACACTCACCACTCTAACTGCTACCACCGTGTCCCACGTTGCCAAATGTTGTCACTGTTGCTGTTGTACGTGGCCCAATGTTGATTCTCCTGCCAAATGTTGTCACTGTTGCTGTTGTACGTGGCCCAATGTTGATTCTCCTGCCAAATGTTGTCACTATTGCTGTTGTACGTGGCCCAATGTTGATTCTCTTGCCTTAGGTTGCTGCTGTTGCTGTTTATGTTGGCCAAAAGTGTTGATAATCTCCTGTTGTTCACGTATTCCTGGCTCGGAATACCGGCTGCGCCAAATGTTGTTGTTAAAATTTCCAGGGGTTATATGTAGTAGCCAAGTTGTTATATTTATTCCATAGGTGGTCTTGGTCTTCCGGTGAGATTTCGAATCAAACACTTTATTTTCAATATTTCACTTTGACTTTTATTATTTCTAAAACAGCGGCTATTTCACCGCGCTCCAGCAATATTCTTACTCGCTAGTTAGTTAATTTTCAAGACAAGACAAAACAAGACAAGCGACCGTACCTTAATCGAACGGTTTATTTATTAGATAATTTCCGATCGCTGGAAAAAGCTCTAAGTGTCGTGAAACGAGCTTTTCACCTCGTTTCGTACCTGAGCTTGTTTCAACCTTCGGGAGACGCTGTGAGTTTGCCTTGCTGAACACCAATTGGTTCGATCACGTACGCGACTTCCGATTCTCAGGCTTTTGCTAGACACATTCCGTTCAGGTGTCCATAGCAAAAGCGTGTTGTTTGTGTATTTAGTAGTCTAAATTGCTTCGATTAAAATTGAAATCACACGATTTATCACGTACGCGTTTTCCGATTCCCATGCTTTTGCGGGACATATTTCATTCAGGTGTCCATAGCAAAAGCATGTTGTTTGTGTATTTAGTGTTCTAATTTGTTTTGGTTAAAATTGAAATCACACGATTGACGATGTTGGATACATTTCATTTTGGTATCCCACGGTTTGGCTTTTAGCTGAAACTCGATCAATCGATGTGCAATCAAAAGAATGTTCTGATGCATTAGGTGCTTAGCAAACTCACAACAAAGGATATCTGCGAATTGGTAAGTACTACGATAAAAAGTAATGGGACCAAATTTGTAGAAAATTACAAGATCTACAAAAAATAAGCGATACGTGTACACATAGAAGTTAATGTTTAGAAGATATTCCAAAAAAACCCTTAAAATGCCAAAAAACCGGTTTCTACTGAATATCTTCTATACGGTTACTTCTATGTGTACACATATCGCTTATTTTTTGTAGATCTTGTAATTTTCTACAAATTTGGTCCCATTACTTTTTATCGTAGTACTTACCAATTCGCAGATATCCTTAAAAAACCAGTAATTTCGAAGCCTCAACGGTTATTCAATAATATTTTTAAGGTCATGAGCCATTCGAAAAAAAAAATTTTATACGGTATATAGAAAATTAAATTATCTTTCAAACGGCATTTTAGTTTTGTTTGTACATCTTTTCATTGAAGAGTTATTGGAATTTAAAAAGTAAGATATTTTAACATGAACTCATAGGTAGTATTTCATATCATAACTTTTAACAACTTTTTAAATTGGGTGATCTCCTAATCTGGAAGTTGTACGCAAATACTTTTAACGTACTTTTGTAGGAAATTTCCTGTGCTACAAAATTGGAGACCAACATTTTTCTGTAAAAGTTAGCATTAGCGAGATATTTGCAAAAAACTGATTTTAGCGACCTTTGAGCCCGAATAACTTTTTATGCGCACACGACTTTGCAATGGACTTTTCACAGTTTGTGTATCATGCATAAATAAAGACAATTCCGGTGAAAAATTTCCACTGGCAATTTTTTCGCACAGAAGCTCTTTTTTCGTCTTATTTTCCTAGGCTAAAAAAAGCGTTTTAAGTTTTTTGTATTGGACTTAGCAGTTTTCTACTTTTTATTCTTTATGTAAAATTGGATGAGGACTACATATCAAGAAACCGACTAGACTGGGGCATAGATCCGTTTTTTCTTCATGTTTTTGTATACTTTACTCAAAATGTCAGTACATGTAGATGTCTAGTTGTAGTTTTAACCCGACGATATGATCAATAAACATACAATATGATATGGTGAAAACGTACCTGCCGCTTCCGAATAAGAATTATTGTGCAGTGAACTATACAGCCAAATAATGATAATTGAATCTATCTTTAAAAGCGAATACTATACTCGTACTTTAAATTTTTAACAACATAATTTGATGTGCAAAACAAAAACTCCAGAAAACTAAAGTAAATTAATGCATGAGATGATATTTCAACAGACCTGACGACAAAAACTGTGACTCAAATGTCAACGTGGAAAAATTGCGAAATAACTGTTATTATCTTAATGGCGCTTCATATATTGTGTACACAATGATATGCTAAACATATACCAAAATTCAAACACACTCACTCATACACACTTGTATATGAATTGAAATGTCAAAGCCATGCTGCTAGCTGGCAAATGTCAAGCAATTTATTTTGAAAATAAAATTTATTGAGTGTCGTTTAAGGGCAAAAAAGTGGTTAAAGCTGCTCTCATTGCTGTTGTTGCTTGTTTAATTGCTATTTTAGTTGTTTTTGTTGTTGTAGTTGCTGTTTGTGCAACAATTACTTTGCCTGTGCTGTTTTATTAGAAACCCCAACAACAACAATGGCGCCAGCAATAACAATAATCAAAACAACAACATAACGACAAATAGTGTCAGGAGTTAAACAAATTTAGTTAAATGTCACCAACACCACCGAACAGTGTGCGATAACACACGCGCCCAAACTTACATGCGCACACATTCATACGTAGACCCGTATGCACACATTCCATTAAATATTTTCAAAAAGCGCGCTGAGCCGCGAAATTACTGTTAGCCATAAAATAACAGCAGCGAATACAAAAAACTACAACTACAGCAGTAGTATCACTAAGACTACATTGTACATGTACTGATAAATGTACTATGTATCCGTATATGTACGTACAGTTGAAAATTTTTTAGATTTTTGCATATATGCAAAGTTTACATTGCAAACTAAGATATCGCTAGACAACATTTTGTAAATCATATTTTTTAAACTAATCTAAGGTCTATGAACATAAAAATTACAATTATTTTTTTTTTTCCTTTGGGGTCGTTCCCAAAATAGTCGAAAATTTCTATTTTTTATGTTACAGCTTCATGAAATTTTGGGTAATGCATATTTTAAGCTCCGTTTCTTTTTCCATTTGATCCTTTTTTCTTTTTGATGGAAAGATTTCCTAGTTGGGTTGGAAATGTAAGCAAGTGACCATATGTGTTTAGGTGTCCATTTGTCTATCTAAAGCTCTAACGCCATTTTTATTGCACATTTATTGTACGAATTGTCCAGCAATTTATTTTGTACTGAGAAATCCCTTCGATTTCTTCGTTTTTTTCTCTCACAATTTGCCGCACATATTTTTTTACGCTTTATTAGGGTTATGCAGGATGTGCATAAAATTTATTGTTGCATTTCCTTTATTTTTCTTTGCTATTTCGCACTTTATTATTTTTCTTATATCGTACTATGGCTCTTTTTTTCTTGTGTTGTTTTTGTGCAATAAAATTGCATAAATATTTTTATTTGCATACATTTTTCATTCTCATTTTATTCAATAATTCTGTTTGTTTAAGTGTCTTTGTGTACTGTATGAGTGTGTGTGTGTGTGTAAAATATATCCTCTTTCGCAATTTATTTGCTGCAATCAGTGCTATCAGAAGTATATGTTGGCTTTCTGCTTTTAGCCACCGCGTGTTAAAAGCCTTCCAGCAAATTGCCACAGCAGTTTGGTTGTATTGCCACATTTATTTACTGACTTGTTCGCTTAAAGGATGCACTTAAATCAAAATGAATTAAAGTTATTAAATTACTGTACTCGTAAAATACTTACATGGGGTTTTCTTATGACTTTGTTATTATTCTATAAATGCCTATAAATTGTAGTTCACTGAAATTTATTGAAAAAATTCAAACGGTCTTAAAAAGGTTGAAAGTAACGTGAATTCATCGAAGAAAGTCAAAGACATGGAAAAATATCTTAAAAGCCGAAAACTGTAGAAAGCGGCGAAATGATAGGCGAGTGTTTCTTTGCGTTATCGACCAAGATTCGACTTGACATCTCCGATTTCTATGAAAATTGGTGAAAAGTTAGTATTTTACATACATATTACTGGGGTAAAATGATTTTCCGAAATTCCGAAAATTTTCAAGATGGCGGCCATAGGAAGTTCGATCCAGCCTTTGGATACTCCCATATTTGAAAATTTATAGCTCCTCGGCTTTTTAACCGATTTCAATAAAAATTTCAGGGTTTTTGTAGAAAAGCATGTGCTTTTGAAAAAAAATATTTATACTGAAAAAATAATTTATTTTTGGTCGAAAAATATCATTTTTCTTATTATAACCAAGTTTTTGAATAAAGGGGTCAAAAAGATCAATAAAAACGGGATATTATTGGTTAAGATGTTCTAAAAAATTTTTCCTTGCTTAATTTCAGAACATATTAACCCATTATATCCCGTTTTTAAGGGTCTTTTTGACCCTTTTATCCAAAAACTTGGTTATAATGGGTTTAAATATATCAAAAAAAATTTTATAAAAAATTTTCCTAAGGTTTACTGAAGAAAAAAACCGTCCGGACGGTGGCAGCCTTTTGTGGTAGTGCACGCATATAAAAGCGTCAATAAGACAAATAGAAACGCGATACAATGGGTTAATGTGTTCCAGAAAGTTAACATGAAATCAAGCAAGGAACAATTTGTAGAACATCTTAACCCATTGTATCCCGTTTTCATGGGTCTTTTTGACCACTTTATCCAAAAACTTGGTTATAATGGGTTAAAATATTTAACAAAAAAATTCTATGAAAAATTTCACTATAGTTCACTGAAGATAAATATCATACAGACGGTGGCAGCCCTGTATGGTAGCGCACCCGCACAAACGACTCATGATAAACACAACATGATACAACTTCGAAAACTCATAGCTTGATTACCGTAAAACATACCAAAATTTTGAGGGCTGAGAGATAATTGTAATAAAATTTACTTTTAATAAAAGTGTTTAAAAAAAAAAAATAAAAAGTCCCAAAATGGCTTTGAATAAGAAAAATGATATTTTTCGACCAAAAATAAATTATTTTTTCAATGTAGATATTTTTTTTCAAAAGCTCATGCTTTTCTACAAAAACCCTGAAATTTTTATTAAAATCGGTTAAAAAGCCGAGGAGCTATAAATTTTCAAATATGGGAGTATCCAAAGGCTGGATCGAACTTCCTATGGCCGCCATCTTGAAAATTTTCTGAATTTCGGAAAATCATTTTACCCCAGTAATATTTATGTGAAATACTAACTTTTCACCAATTTTCATAGAAATCGGAGATGTCAAGTCGAATCTTGGTCGATAACGCAAAGAAACACTCAGGCGCATTGAGCCAATCATTTTTTTTTTCTGAAATAACAATTTCCCCCCTATAATCTTTTTGGGGCATTTTAGAAGAGGGTACGGCCGTAGTATGTCAACGATCCAAAAAACTCTAGCATCACCGCAATATTTCTATGAATAACAATTTAAATTTCTAGCTGAATGAGATCTCGAGAACCAAAACATTAAAATTTAAATAAAAATTTCCACTGTACCGTATCAAGGGAAATAGCCCTGATGAGAAAAATGTTAAGGTTACTAAAGATGTCAACCACATTCATGAAAATAGCTTTAAAATTCTGAGTTGCTAAAAAATAGGAGTGTTACTTATCTGATTACTTTAATTTTTCGACCAGTGTATCATATTTATGTTCGGTACCTATGTACCAAATTTCATCCAAATAGCTTGTATATACTAAATTACATAAAAGAAGAGGCATGTGATTATACAGGGTGTATTGTATAAGGTTACAAGCTTCTGGGAGGTGAAAGAGGAGGCCTAGACTAACAAAAAATTGCACCATGAGGGGGATCTTAAATGTACCCCTGAGGAGTTATAGGGTTAAAATTGATTTTCTGACTTGTTTCAGAAAAAAAATTTTTTTATAACTCCTCAGGGGTACATTTTAAAACCACCCAACAGGTGCAATTTTTTGTTAGTCTAGGGCTTCTCTATCACCTCCCAGAACCTTCGTAACCTTATTCAATACACCCTGTATGCTTACACCCACTTTTCATCTTAAGTGTGGTAGACATGAGGCTCCTCACAAAGTTTCACAAAATGTTCCCAAAATTTCATCAAAATAGCTTGTAAATATAAATTGCGAGATATGTTCTGTTAAAATTATCAATCGTTTTAATAAGTGGGTTTAACATTTATATAATTACCCTCACTTTTCGACCAGTGTATTGCATTCATGTGCCGCACCTATTTACCAAATTTAATGGAAATAACTTCTACAGTTTGCGAGATATAACGGAATATAGGTCGATAAAAAAGCTTCGCGGCCTTGATATTTTATCCCTAGTGCAGCCAAAGAAGATTAAATTCGTAAAGTTTAAAAATATCGAATGTTATCAGTTCTATCAAAATTTCTTGTTTCATAAAATATTTTTCACTTTTTTTACTTATTGAATGTTCGCGAACGCCGAAAGTCTAGAAAGAGTTAATAAGAATATTTATTCTTTCATGTCAACTAAATGTTACTCATACGACATGTTGTATGTGATCAAATATGATGTAATTTTAAGTCAAGACAAAAATTTTTCCTCCTTTTTTTAAAATGTTAAAAATGGAGTAAGACTTTGAATTATACACCATTAAAAAGGTATTTATGTGTAAGTGTGCAAAAAGTTAAGTTTATTGTATTATGTTGCCCTTAAGAATGCCAAAATTAAATACAAACTTTTCAATATTAACAACAACATAGTACGCGGTCCCACAGACCTGAATAGAGGATAAAGCGCAAAAAGAAAAACAAAAAGCATAGCGCTGTTCGTGTTTTTTGTTTTGATAACGTTTCACATTTGTGATTAAACTAAGGATGATAAATGAGCTTTTCTATTTTGTACCAAATAGCAAATAAAGTACTATGTGTCCAAAAAGTACAAAAATTATTTAATACATTTATAGACGAATTTTGACCATTCGGCGATCCCAATTTGCCAATTTTGCCCAATTTTACATCATTTTTAAGATAAAAGCCCATAATTTTAGAAAAAGTGATACACTTTAGACATGTGGAATTGATCAAAATGATTATGGATGCAGAATTCAGGTAATTTGAGTTGTATTAATTACCAAGAACTCTCGGAATTTTCGACTAGCACAGTGTTATTTTTCTCAGTTTTTCAATATATTCTGAATGCAATAGGCCTAGAAATATGAAATTCTTTTAAACAATTTTTCGTGACTATTTTTATTTTGCTTATCTAAGTTTAATACAATTCATTCTCTATGTTTTTCAATAAAATGTTTTTTATTTTATTTTTTAAATCTCTTGCAATCGAGCAACATTTTAAAGTATTCTAAACATGTCTGAAAAAATGCATTAACCATACTAAAGCTTCAACAACATTGCAGCACTGCACAACAATTACAAAATAAAGGCAACAACAATACAACATATTTTTCATATTACTATTCATAACAATGTTGTCACCCAAATGTAGCAACTCATAGCAAAACATACAGCTTTTAGCATGCAACTTCTGCGCTTCTGCCCCGCAACATTTACTACTATCCTAATTCCATATTTGTGACTTATAGCATTGCAGTGGCATTATAGTAGCAGCTGCTGCTACTGATGTTGCTACTATTGTTGTTACTGCTGTTGTTGTTGTTGTTGCTATTGTTGTTGTTGTCATCATAACATAAATGCAAAAAATTGCAGCAACTGACATGAATTTAATATTTTCTCACATTTTTTCAACTCCTTTTGATGGAAAATGTCAAAAAAAAGGGAAGAGCAGAAGGAAGGACACAAAATAGAAAAAAAAAAACATGAGAAAATGACTGCAAAATGTCACTAAAGAGAGTATTATATTTTCCGCATGAAAATTGAAAATCTAACGCTTTCAAATCAGATGACGAAAAATCTTTGCAAATGCGTAAATTCCATAAATCAAAAAAAAAAAAAAAAACTTTTTTGAGACATTTTTTCTAAAACAAAATTTAAAGCATTATTTTTCTTAGAAATTGGTTGTTTGAAGCCTTCTCGGAAATTGTTTTTTAATTAAAGAAAACTGTAAAAGTGCAGATGGCACAATTTTTTGATAACAATTTTAATGGGAAAGTCGCGGTTTAAAATTCCAGCATTTTTGCGAACGTCTTTTAAGGATGATCTCTTATTTTTGGCTGGGGTAGTTAAGATATGGGCAAATCCTGCACGTCGAAAAGTTTTATTCACAATTTTTTGCATACGTTTCAATGATTCAATTTGAAAAAGTGTATTCTTCCGAAGAGTTGTAACGATCTTAAGGCAAAAAATTGCTAACTCAATTTAAATTTTGTATCATCCTAAGCTCAGCTCTCCCTATGCCTTGGGGATCTAATAAATCTAAGATTTCTCATTAGAAATGTATTTTTCAAATCGTCTTTGGCTTTATAAATATAGAAGTGCTTTTCGAAATAGCGAATATTTAAAGTCAAAATTATACGTAAATACAAACTTAAATTTGTTGTCTTAGTCCAGTCAAATCGATAGAGAATTTTGCCCTGAACAACATATCAAAATGAGCCCTCCCAATTTTCCGGGAAATTATGTTAAGGGGACATTCGCCTTTGTAATTGAAAAAAGAAAAACACGTTTTAAAAATTTTATTATGAAAAAACTATTATATTTATTGACAAAATTTCTTTTGGACATTGTTATATATTGTCCAAAAAATATGAAAAAATTTTTTGTTTTTTAAATTTTTAGTTTCTCTTGGCTGCTGTTGAGGGCGTCATCCAAAAGTTACTTTTCAAACTGGTAAGACATTTTTCTCCAAATCTACTCAACCGATTTTAAAAAACCAAAGAGCATTCGATTACTTATAAAAAATATTAAACTATAAGTCTCTGAAAGTTTTAAAAAATACCCTCCCCTTTTTTTACGGGGCATTTTTTGAGGGTAAGTCCCTCAATTTTTTTCGGATTTTTCATAAATATTCGTACAAAAACTTCAAAATATAAAAATGTATGAATTTTAGAGACTTATTGTATAGTTTTGAATCTCAAGAATAAAATATATTTTGAATTTTTCAAAAATCTGTTACAGGAGGTCTACAACATGTCCTACCGTTTAAAAAGTAACTTTTGGATGACGCCCTCTATAGCTGCCAAGGGAAACTAAAAATAAAAAAAAAAAATTTTCATATTTTTTATACAATACTAGCTGGCCCGGAAGCGACTTTGTTCGCCCGTTCCCGATGCCCTTTACATATGTTCCAAGTCCCATCTATCTCCGTCATCCTTGTCTTTTAACCCTTCAGGTTTTTCAAGGTGAATAAAATATATATTTATGTACCAACTTTTATAATGATAGCTACTATAGACGTAGAAATATAGCATTTTGAGTATTTTTACTGTACGGGGGGTGCAAATCCCTTTCGTTCAATCCCTCTTAAGCTTTGCATCCTGAATAGTAGACGCAATAAACATCCATGTACCAAGTTTCATAATTATAACTGATATAGGAACACTGATATAGCATTTTGTGTGTTTTTTTCATATGAGGGGTGCAACGTCCCCTAGTTCAATCCCCCTCGAATTTTGCATGGTAAATGGTACATACATTATGCATAAGTTCACTAACTTTCATAATCATAGCTTGTATAACTGTAGAGATATAGAATTTTTTGTATTTTTTTAGTATGGGGGGTGCAACCCCCGCTCCCCTCAGTGAGATCTCACCCCCTTAAGAACCTTCTACAGACCACAACAAACAATTTTAAAAAAAATTATGTAAATCGGCCGTGTAGTTTCCGCGTTCATAAGCTACATACGGACACCATTTCATTTTTATATATTAGAAGATTTAACAATGTCCAAAGGAAATTTTTTTAATAAAATTTATAATAAAACTTTTAAAAAGTGTTTCTTGCTTCAATTACCCCTTAATTAGGGTTTTCCACATAAAGCGCGATGTAAAATATTTTAATGCTTCCGATCTTAGTAATATTTGGTTTTGTGATGAACAAAATATTTCTAAAGTACAAAGTCTGGTTAACGAGCTATAGGACTTGAAAAATTTGATTCGAAGTAACGCATATCTGCCGATTAGTCAAATTTTTAAAGTCCTCTAGCTTGTTAACCAGACTTTGTACTGTAGATATATTTTGTATCTGAACCAAGGACATATATAGGTATAACATTATCACATCTATATATTAATATGCAACACAAAAATTTGTCCTACCTTTTTTACTATGTAAGAAATGGATCATACCTTTAAATTATTCACCATTAGAGAGGTATGTATTTGTGTGTAAATAAGCACAAAGTTAAAATTATTTTGATATTGATAAAAGTCCAAAAGTATCGAGAAATATTCAAAATATGGATAAAAGTCCAAAAGTATCGATAAAGAACCAAAATATCGGCAAAAATTCAAAAGAACCTATCGAAAAATATCCAAAATATCGGTAAACGTCCAAAAGTATCGAAAAAAATCAAATATCTCGGTAAAAGTGCAAAAGTGTCGAGAAACATCCAAAATATCGATAAAAGTCCAAAACTATCGAGAAACATCTAAAATATCGCAAAAAAATCCAAAAGTATCGAAAAACATTCAAAATATTGATTAAAGTCCAAAATTATCGAAAAACATTCAATGTATCGGCAATAGTCCAAAAGTATCGAAAAAAATCCAAAATGTCGGTAAAAGTCCAAAAGTATCGAAAAAACATCCAAAATATCGGTTAAAGTCCAAAAGTATCGAAAAAGATTCATAATATCGATAAAAGTCTAAAAGTATCGAAAAACATCCAAAATATCGGTTAAATTTCAAAAGTATCCAAAATATCGATCAAAGTCCAAAAGTATCGAAAATCATCTAAAATGTTTATAAATGTCCAAAAGTATCGAGAAACATCAAAATATCGGTAAAAGTCTAAAAGTATCGAAAAACATCCAAAATATCTAAAAGAGTTCAAAAGTATCGAGAAACATCCAAAATATCGATAAAAGTCCAAAAGTATCGAAAATCATCCAAAATGTCGGTAAAAGTCGAAAAGTATCGAGAAAAATTTAAAATATCGGTAAAATACAAAAGTATAAAAAGCATCATAAATAACGGTTAAGTTCCAAAAGTATCCAAACAGGTTTCGTGCAAGCAAGAGAAAAACAACAACAACAAAATTTCTCTCACTTCACAATCTCATTCACTTTCTTAACAACACAGCATAACTCTGTGGGTGCTGTTGTTGTTGTAATTATATGGGAAACTTTGATCATGTTTTTAAATGCCTTAATGGCAACTTATGAGGATAATTTTTGGATTCGTGGATTCTACATCACAATACCTTTTATATATGGGCAAAAAAAACCTTCACGTATTTATATATAAAAAAGACAAAAAGCTGACTGACATTGACTTCGTATTTTTTTGTTTTCTTTTCGTTTCACATTTGTCATTGTACCAGGGATGATAAATGAGCTTTTCTATTTTGTACCAAATAGCAAAAAAGTTCTAAAATTATTAAATAAATTTGTGTTAAAATTTTTAGTATAACTAAAATCGGAAACATAAA
Organism: Calliopum simillimum; assembly: GCA_951812925.1. Lineage (NCBI taxonomy): Eukaryota > Metazoa > Arthropoda > Insecta > Diptera > Lauxaniidae > Calliopum > Calliopum simillimum. The sequence goes on along the minus strand of OX638370.1, from coordinate 84,877,670 downwards.
AGTTTTTAACCTGGCGCTTCACGTGGAAAACCCCGATAATTTTCTGGAAATATTGCGAGGACGCATTTTGATATATTGTTCAAGGAAAAAATCGCCATCGATTGGTATCGGTTTTATATGCCTTGGAACTACTTAGTGCAAGCATCACATCTAATTTGATACATCTTGTTTGAATTTTTTGCCGGCATTTCTTTTTTCCTCAAAATTTATTTCTGTGTTTTCTTTTTTCGTTTATTTACTGTTTACATTTTTCATTAAATTTTGACAGCTCTTTATGTTTTTCCCCTCAACTTTTTATTTATGTTTTCTTTGGTAATTTTCTTTTATTGAAATTTGCATTTTTTTTTTGTTTTGACATAAGTCATATTAAAATAACAAAAACGCCAAACAGTAAAAAACCCCTTCAAGTTGGGTGTCAATTGCATGAAATTTGCAAAGCAAGAAAAATATAAACAAAATGAAAGCAAAAACAAATAAGAAAAATGGAAAAATTATAAAAACTTTAGCATCATTTTCAATTGCTGGCACTCCTGTACGTACCATCGTATCAATCATACCCTTCAAACGATCAATCATTTCATTAGAATCCTTTGGGATTTAAAATGAAGTCAATGAATTTCCCAATGGAGAGGCAGCTATAGCTACTCAGGTACTGTGCTTAGGTAATTTTTTACCGTAACAATGAAAATGACAGTCGGTAGAGTGTGAAAGAGAAAATGTTAAACATTCTGGAACAGGTAATTTATAAATCAATACCATACAAGTGTAAGGCATAGAATGGTAGATTAATGAAAAGAGCGTTCTTTGAAATTAAAATTCCATCTTGAACTTTTTAATGTGCGTCTGCAAACAATAGTTGTTGTACCTACAAAAAAAAAAAAAAAAAATGATTCACTTGAAGTATTCGCCCTCAAAATCCCCTACTCTAAAAGTTGCTCATCTACTTGTTGTTGTTTTATTCATGAAATTCATTCGTCATAGAGCGCGTGGCAAAAATGCAAATACAAAGTAGAAAAGATTCCACTTGAAATGAAGTGCTACTTGCTGTCGCCTGCATCTTTTATTTGGCAGGTACTTGCACGAGTACATATTTATCTATTTGTCATTTTTTTTTTATTTTTTTTTTTTTTCAATTTGAAAAAGGTCTATTTATTTTATGTAGTACCTACTCTTAATGTATAGTACATTAGGCAAAAGCCAAAACTTAACTTTTTGCAAACCATATTCTCTAAACTAATTTGAGGTCGCTGAATGCGAAAATTTTATTTTTCCTTTTAAGCTTTTGCTTATATAAAAGGCACCACGCCCTCTTGTCCGAATTCACCTAATTTTTGCACTGAGCGTTGCGTTACAAGTAAATAATGCTAATGAAATTGCGTTTTAATTTTTACTAGAATCGCCTAGTGGTCAAAATTCGACCACAAATGTATTAAATAATTTTGGTACTTTTTGAACAATAAGTACTTATTTTGTTATTTGGTACAAAGTAGAAAAGCTCATTTATCATCTCTGGTACAATGACAAATGTGAAACATAAACAAAACAAAAAACATGAACACTTTGCTTTTTGTTTTTCTCTTTGTGTTGTGAAGGCCCGAAATTTCCCCTTAGGGAATTTTTGGGTCTCCTCAGAGCATTTTTGGGTCACAAGAACACGACCCAGCCAAACAGCATTTTGAGATGCAACATAGCATCACCAACACGCAACATAAAACATTCAACAATAATAACATCCACATAGCACACACTAACAACACACGCAAACTTGTGCTTGACAACAGCGCAGCCAGAACACGTGGTTGCAAAACCCGTCAAACAGGTTTTTACATGGCAACACATGCATAGCAACAACAATACAATACAATACAAAGTATAAAAGCAAGCGTAGCAAAGTGAATCGAGGTCAGTTTGGCGAGTACCATCAACCAGTGAAGAACAAGTGAATTAAGCGCTAGTGAATAAAAATATTAATCATCAGAGAATTACCAGGGATCAGTGAAACTACACGGTGCTACAGGATCAACAGGGATCAGTGAAGCTACGAAGTGCTATAAGATCAACAAAGATAAGTGAAACTAAACAGTGTTACAGTATCAGTGAAGCAACAAAGTGCTACAGGACCAAGAAGGATCAGTAAGCCTATCAATTGCTAAAGAAAAATTGAACCATCAGGGTGCTAAAAGATCAACAAGGATCAGTGAAGCTACAAAGAGTTACAAGTTCCACAACAACAAAGCTATTAATCAACAACGGAGCGAAGATGCGTTAAAACAGTGTGCCAAGAAGAATGACGTGGAACGAAAAACCAGCACCAACGTGATCCAGGAAATCATTCCAGAAAAAACAGACATAGTAGTGCTAAGATAGTGAGAGTAGGTTGTAGAACCAGTCGATCAAGATTCACAGGAATACGTGACCCTAAGAAGTCTTCCCGATCCTGTGAGGACCTTCTCAAACAGAGTAGTTTAAATTTAAGACAGGAAGCATAGGCAGTAGAACCGTTGGACCAAGCTTCTCAGTAATACATGAGCCTAAAATGCCCTCCTAATCCTGTGGAGACCTTGTCAAATGGAGTAGTTCAAACCTAAGACAGTGAAGTCAGGCAGTAGAACCGTTGGACCAAGCTTCACAGGAATACGTGACCCTAAAAAGTCTTACCGATCCTGTAGGGACCTTGTCAAATGGAGTAGTTCAAATCTAAGACAGTGAAGTTAGACAGTAGATTCATTGGACCAAGCTTTACAGAAATACGTGACCCTAAAAAATATTCCCAAGCCTGTGATGACGTTGTCAAACGGAGTAGTTAAACTATAAATGAAAGTTAGGGCTTGTACTTACTTTTCCTTAAGGATATTGAGGTTTAGCTAGGGGCAAGAATTAGCTAGGGACTAAAAATTAGTTAAGGACTTGAAATAAATATTTTGTGACGCATCACGAGAACCTTAGACACAGGCGAGTTTAATTTCAGGCACTAGGAAGGACCATTACAGTGTTTTATCCTCTTTTCAGCTCTGTGTAACCACAAATTTTGTTGTTATTAATATAGTATCTAGTTTTGGCAGTCTTAAGGGCAACATATTAAAATAATTATAACTTTATGCACATCTACACATAAATACTTTTCTTATGGTAATTATATATAAAGTCGTACTCTATTTCTAACATTGTAAAAAAAGGTGGACAAATCTTTATCTTGCGTATTAATATATAGATACCCTGCGCCTAATGTACTATGTTCACTTTGTCTTTCCGGTGAAAAGAAGGCGGCGTGGCAGGCATTGAAAAGTAAATGTGTATATTGTCGCTCAGCGGTACACTATTTGGTACATTGGTTTTCAATATGCTGCTGTGTGGGGTATTTAAAATTTAGCAGATAATTGGGTATATGAGATTCTGTGAGAAACGATGCAGCTACCGAACATGAATTTCATGCACTGGTCAAAAAACTGAAACAATCAGATATTTAGATAACATTTTGTGTTAGTCGTTGGAATTCACTTTGTTGTCAGTTATCAAATACGCGTGGTGGCCAAATAAAAGTTCAAATTCTCACTCCATTTATCATGACATTATGTACGTAATTGCTAATAATTTATATAGAAAAAGTCAAAATTCAGAACTAAATTTACATCAAAAAAATAAAAGCAAAATAAAATTGATCAACCCTAACAACACACATAGCATATTTCATTTCTAATTGACCAATTTGTTTGTTGAAAAACATTTTAAGCCAAAGGACATACATTGAAACACTGCTCTATGTCACAATACGCATTGCAAATTGGTTCAATAAACTTCAAATACATTTTACATTAAAAATGAAACTTTTAAGCTCAACATCAATATCAATACTAAAATATATATGATTTCCCATCAATCCGTCAAAAATTGCATTTAGTTTCCAAAAAGTTTACACCACATTCCATTTAAATATTAACATCATTCACCAGAATTGCCGCAAAACAACTACCAACAACAAAAACAATTTATTTTGGCCATAACTCGAGAAGCAAAATAAATTTATGAAGAGTGTACGTTTCGGCGCAGATCACGTGCACGCTGTCAATCAGCATAGAAATCCAGCAAAATCTGCACAAAATCAATTTTATCAAATCAACCCAGAATGATGGTGATGGTGGTGATGTTGGTGAAATCAACGGAAAAGTGAATAAAAAACGAGAGAGAGATAGAGCGGTTAGAGAATCAAAAACTAAGAGATAGATGATGTTGATGGTAACGAATGAACGAACGAACGAATGGATGGATGTGCAATGCAAGAATCAATGAAAGCGCAATCATATTTTTTTTTTAAAAAGATTTTTTTTATTTTTTAAAAAAAAAAAGATTTTTGGTTTTTCTTTTTTCTTTGGAGTTTTCATTTTATATCTTGCTGCTCTATAACGTACGTGTTTGTGATTCAAATTCTGAAAGAGTTAAACCACAAAAATTGTCTTTTTTTTCCCCCAACACACGCATGCATTGGCAGCGACTGTCAAGCAGACAAGCAACAGCAAGAGCGGCGCGTAGGAAACGGAAATGAACACAGCATTGACTACGGCAACAACGACAGCAACAACAACAACAACAACAACAACAACAACAGGATGCTCAAGCACGACATCAACATGTGAATTGAAACATTTCCGTATTCCGCAAATGCAAAAATAAAAATAAGGAAACAAATGCCAACTGACATTTTGAAGCCATAAGTTGAATGCGAAACTTTTACCGTGCGAGAAAGGCGTCATAGTTGACATTTTAAAATAGATATTTTGGAAGTCTTCACTCTGCCATAGAAATAACAAAAACAATAATGCTATTGCATTCAAAGTGTTGCAAAAGAATTGTGTAGCACATTATGATGGATGCAAATGCAGTTTGATTGTAATTTAAAATATGCAAAACTATTAAGATTTCTTTGATAAGGACTGTTCTAAATAGAAAAAATTGTTTCTTTAGATTCTGATTTACCTGATAATGATATTCGTCGAAATATTTGTGCTATTTAAAAAAAATTTTTACACTTAGTGATAACTGTCCAAATAAAAAAAATGTATAGTAACCCAACAAACAATTTTATAACCTTTTCAATTTTAACGATCGGAAAAAGTTAATTCCCAAATGTTTCCAAAACCAATTTTCAAAAGTTTGGAAAATGTTGTTTTTTTCGAATTTTCATAATTGATTTGTAAGGTTAAAATCAACAATTGGAAAATAGTCATTTCCAAATCTTTTGGTAATCGTTTTCCAAACATTAGAAAAATTTTTTATTTTATTTTTTTCAATGACTTATAGAGCCAAGTAAAGCACAAGGCATTTGAATCATAACTGGCACGTTAGGTCAGTTGATTAGATTATAGACTAATAATTTGGAAGTCATAGGTTCGATTCTCAGTAAACAATTTTTTTTTTATTTTCAATTAAAAATGTTTGGAAAATGTTGTTTAATAAACCTAATAAACACTAAAAAAATGTCAAGTGAAAAGTTAAAAAAAAAATTTGGAAAATATTGTACAAAAACATTTATAATAAGCTTGCTCCAAACGATTTTCACAAGCTTGCTATAAAAGGTCCAGTTTCGATTATTAAATAATAAAAATTCAAGAGTTTCCAAACATTTAGTAAGTTTATTTCCAAACGAAAAGTTTGCTTCAATAAGCGTATAATAAGTTATTTTCCAAACACTTTTTTATTTGTAGGGCACGTACAGTTTAAAAACTTTATTACTCATACTGCGGATGATGCAGCAAAAAAAGAAAAATCAAGTAGCACAGCAGTAAAGTAAACGTTGATAAATTGAAAAATTTCAATATTTATTTATTAAACCTTTGATGCAACAAAAACTGATGACTAAAAGTAACAATATAAAACAGAATTCACAAAGTACACATACACTTAGAATTTTTTTTAAAGTTTGAAGAAAATTTTATAAGATTACCAACCCAACAAACAAAAACGTTTGGAAAATAACTTGCAAAACGTTTGGAAATTCTTGAATTTTAATTATTTAATAATCGAAACTGGAATCCTCATAGCAAGCTTGTGGAAATCATTTGGAACATTTAGATAGTGTTTATTTAGTTTATTAAACAACATTTTCCAAATATTTTTATATTTTGAATTTACGTTTACTGAAAATCGAACCTATGACTTCCAAGTTATGAGTCGATAATTTTATCAACTGACCTAACATGCCAGTTATGATTCAAATGCCGTGTGTTTTACTTAGATCGATAAGTCATTGAAAAAATAAAAAAAAAAATTTTTCGAAAGTTTGGAAAACGATTACTAAAACATTTGGAAATAAACATTTTCTAATTGTTTATTTTAACCTTACAAATCAATTATAAAAATTAAAAAAAAAAATAACATTTTCCAAACGTTTGAAAATTGGTTATGAAATCATTTGGAAATTAACTTTTTCCAAGCGTTAAAATATAAAGGTTTTAAAATTGTTTGTTGGGAAGTTGTGTTTTGGCAAGGTAGCGTGTTAATTTGCGCAGCAGAAAAAGTTTCGAAACGCTTTGCTTATGAAGTTATTTGAGATATAACATTCGATATTTATATGTACTCGTACGTATACTGAGAATGGTTGCTTTTAGCAATGGAAAAAAAAAAATGTAAGCAAAGCTTGGAAAGAGTGCTTTTCATTAATCGGACAAGGAAAACACTCATAGAGCTATGCTAAGAGAGTCATTTAAGCAATCGAATTTTATCAATTTCTTAGAATGGAAATGAAAAATAATACAGTAATAGTGATCAGTGGAATAATTTCTGCGCACTCCATTGTGCTAAAAGCATAACATACAACAAGCCTAAAAGCATGCAATAAATTTTAAGCATAGCCAAATGAATACAATTTTTCACAACAGAAATTCTTGCGGTGAATAATAATAAATGATGAAAATTTTCACCATCTAGCTGATGTAAGAACCAACGAAAACGAGCCATTTATCTGCGATAGATGGTACATATAGTACTGTGTATGATAATACGGTTCAGTGCTAGTTTAATTGCAGTGCATTAAATGGTAGAGCATCGTAGGTCGGTATTTAAAAAAAAAAAAAAAAAAAAATACAAGTCTTAAATTAATAAACTTACAATTGAAGAGTTCCGAACCACTTTCTTTTTTTCAAGTGCACAAAATTACCTTTTCAGTTTTCATATTTTGACTATGCGTCGTGCCGAATATGAAATTTCATATGGTGAAAAATTTATTAACAACGGAAACAGTTTGGCAATATATTGTTGTTTTCACAGCAGCAACAACAGCAACAAAAATGAAAGCAAAAAGATTCACAAAACAACAATAAATAGAGAAAATAAAAAACCCAACACTGTGCCTGCAACAATTGAAACAGTAATTCGCCATACTCCAAAAAGAACAACAATAACAGTAGCAATTACAATGCAGCAACATTGTTGCTGCAACGTGATTTCTTGAATTCATGTTGTTTTTTTTTCGTTTTTTTCATTTTGTGCAGTAAAAAACGCTGTAAATTTCTGTGATTTTTTTCGTGCTTCTTTCGTTTTCGTATGTGCCTGGAAGAAATAAAAAAAAAAAAAATTAAAAAAAAATGAAACAGCTAAAGGAAGAATGTGAAAAGGAGGAACAGAGCATTTCCCGTGCAGAGCCGAAATTGAGGTGAGTTGCAAGCAAAGAATGCAGCAGCTGCATCGTGTGCAACAATGTAATTTAGTACGCGGCATCGCCAGCAATTGGTTTATTGTGCGTCGACGAACGATGTTATCGACTTTCAGTTTTGCATTGCAATCGTTAATCGGAGCAAAACGGAGTGGTAGTAAAATTAAGAGCTAAAGTTTTTTGAAAGAGGTCAACTAGAAAAAAAAAATTCAAAAGTATGCGCGTTCAAAAGTTGTTATGCCGCTTGAACTTAATTAAATATTACGCATACGCCATGGTGTGCAAGAATTTATATATGTAGGTCACGGAAATTTACTGACCGTATAAGTAAATACTTTTGAATAGAAATCATGGCATTCAGGGAGAAAGGACGAAAATAAAAATTAATTGCTAAAGTTTTTCAGTTATTTCATCAAGAAATTCGTAACATAAACTCAAAATACTGCATAGATAAAAACTGTTTCAGAGAAAATTTACTCTTTGTGTTTCGTGAATGAAAAAATATCTAATGATTTTATTTTTTTTTTAATTCGTTACTTATTCAGAATATAAATAATCCAAAAATATATAGTTAAACTAGCGGTCCCGCAAACTTTATTCTGCCTTTTTTCTGTAGGTGGCGCGATGAGTTCGATTTGAATGAAAGCTGTTATGGGCGCAAATCTAAATAATTTTTTTTGTATGTGATGTGCAATAGCACCATTTCCGATCTATGGTCTATGGTCTATGGTCTATGGTCTATGGTCTATGGTCTATGGTCTATGGTCTATGGTCTATGGTCTATGGTCTATGGTCTATGGTCTATGGTCTATGGTCTATGGTCTATGGTCTATGGTCTATGGTCTATGGTCTATGGTCTATGGTCTATGGTCTATGGTCTATGGTCTATGGTCTATGGTCTATGGTCTATGGTCTATGGTCTATGGTCTATGGTCTATGGTCTATGGTCTATGGTCTATGGTCTATGGTCTATGGTCTATGGTCTATGGTCTATGGTCTATGGTCTATGGTCTATGGTCTATGGTCTATGGTCTATGGTCTATGGTCTATGGTCTATGGTCTATGGTCTATGGTCTATGGTCTATGGTCTATGGTCTATGGTCTATGGTCTATGGTCTATGGTCTATGGTCTATGGTCTATGGTCTATGGTCTATGGTCTATGGTCTATGGTCTATGGTCTATGGTCTATGGTCTATGGTCTATGGTCTATGGTCTATGGTCTATGGTCTATGGTCTATGGTCTATGGTCTATGGTCTATGGTCTATGGTCTATGGTCTATGGTCTATGGTCTATGGTCTATGGTCTATGGTCTATGGTCTATGGTCTATGGTCTATGGTCTATGGTCTATGGTCTATGGTCTATGGTCTATGGTCTATGGTCTATGGTCTATGGGCGGACGATGCCGCACGCATGTTACGGTTGAATCGAGTAACTGGAGGGACACAGCTGTATATTTCGTCGGAGCATTTATGGTAAAAGTAGCGATAAAGAAGGGCAAGATAACAAACATTACGGCAATGTTCAAGAAAAGTGAATTGGTTGCTAATTGATTGATCACCAATCTTCTCTTCTTATACGAGCTAAAATTGTATGTTTATTTATAAATATATATGTGCCTAAATTTTTTCGAGAACGGATGCAGCGATTTTAATAAAACTTGGAACAATGTTAGATATTACCATACAATGAAGAATGAGGTAAGTTTAAATTTTGTAAATGCTCACCAGGGGGCGTGGTGCTGCCCTAAATTTTAAAATTGATTTAGTTATAACTCGCAAACCCCTCAAGCTATTTGAATAAAATTTGGTGAGCGTGTACGACTTAACAATACCTTGTAACAGACAAAAAGTGGGCGGGATCGAAGAAGTGCCACGCCCACCTTTTGGCCCTTAAAAATTTTAGTTCAATATTACTCGAAAACGACTCCAACAATTTTTATGAAAATTTAGGAGGTGTTACCTCTACAAAGAAGGGTTATTATGTAATACACCGTTATATTGGGAAAACTCGTTGAAGTGCGTGGCACCTCCCACAAAAATATAAAACGGTATAAAAAGAAAACTAATAAAGCAAACATTCTGAAATTAACTGTAAGGAGCCTAATTGCTATAGGACATCTCTGATCTGAAAGTGGGCAAAATATCGCCGTTGCGCGTGGAATCTCCCATACAAGTAAAATACGTAAAATGCTATATCTCGCAAATGTTACTAGATATTTTATTGAAATTTGGTATGTCGGTACTGCTTATCAATTCCTTTTAATAACCGACAAGTGGGCGGTATCGAAGACGTGCCACGCCCTCTTTTTAACCATTGAAAATTTAAATTCAGTATTACTCGAAAACGACTTCAACAATTCTAATGATAATTTAGGAGATGTTACTACTGCAAACAAGGATTAATATGTGATATAACGTTATATTAGGAAAATACGTTGAAGGGCGTGGCACCGCCCACAAAAAATATAATTCGCTAAAAAAACGAAAACTAATAAAGCAAACATTCTGAAATTAACTGTAGGGAGTCTACTTGCTATTAGGCACCTATGACCTGAAAGTGGGCAAAATATCGCCGGTGTGCGTGGAACCTCCCATACAAGTAAAACACATTAAATGCTATTTCTCACAAATGGTACAATATATTTTGATGAAATTTGGTATGCGGATCCGTATCATGAGTATCTAAAGCATAACGAAAAGAAGGCTCTGTTCAATAATTGCCACGCCCACTTTTTATCAAAATAAAAATTTTGGTTAATAACTCAGGTACAAGAAAACAATGGAATGCACTTTTTAATTCTTATATGCACCCTTATGTACTTTTTGACGCTAAATCCGTCTCCATTGCAGAACTTTCATTACAACTTGAACCACCTTTCGCAGCATCCATTATTTGTTGATTCCAACGTAAATCAGCGCTAATGTTCATGCTAAGCATAGTCAAACTTGTTGATTCTTTAATATCTAATACTTTTATTTTAAGTTTGGGTAGGTTTAGATCCAGCTTAATTGAAAGAAGACAACACTTCGTTTTCGACTCATTAAATTCAACTCGATTTGCGGTAACCTAGTTGATTATTTTTACGATGTCAGAAATTAGTTGAATTGACATTTACTGACGTTGAGACTCAACACCCTCGAGCCCAAGACGAGGTGCTCGTAAAGAATAAGCAAAGTCAAAAAAGCTGTCATCTGCAAATGAATGAATAGGATTGCAGGTAAGCGAGAGAGGGTCGTTTATAAAAATTAGGAAGAGTTGGTAAAAGGACTGATCCTTGAGATACTCCAACATTTGTTGAAAAAGGATTAGAAGTACAACCATCAAGAACAAATTGTATTGATTGGGTACTTAGAAAACATTGTATCCATTTTAAAAAAGTATTACCAACACCAAAAGCGTTTAGTATGTTTTAAAGGGCAGAGTGCCAAACCCTATCAAAAGCTTTGGATATATCTAGCGCAACAATTGCTGATGAATGCAATTATTCCATTTTTCACTAAGGTATGTCAAAAGGTCACCTGTTGAACGTTTCTTTCTAAAACCATATTGATTCCTTCCCAGTAAATTATTTTTTCTAAATAACCGATGAGATATTGGCTCACTAAGCTTTCCATGTCCTTTGAAAGTACTGAGGTTAAAACTATAGGTCGATAGTTTGAGGGACAGGTCTTATCACTTTTTTTCGGAATCGGCTGAACATGCGCGAGTTTCCATCTCTCCGGAAATATTCCTTGAAAATAAGACAAATGAAAAAGTTTGTGCAGTGGTCTGGCAAGGAACGAAGAACACATGTTTAAGACTAGAAGAGAGATCCCATTAGGTCCTGAGGATTTATTACTTTCGAGATTTTGTAGTACCTTAGCTACTGAACAAGACTACATATGTTTCGGCTAATTCCACATACATATTTATATATTTTCATATATTCCTTTGTGAGGAAGTTTGAGTTTCAGGTGACATCTTGCTTAAGGTTTGTTGTTGGTGCATTTTGCAGCACTCCATGAACTACTTATTATCATCCAGGTCGCATACTTGAATTAAAAAGAAGATACTTTACGAAATACCTAAAAGCATTCTGCAAAATTTTAATTTCTCATTAAAAACTTTACTGAAAATAAAATTTAAATGACAGCGAGAAATAAAGTTTTTCTCAGAAATTCCGTTTTTTTTTTTTAAATATGTGTCACTGTCATTTTCACATATTTTTTCTTTGTCTTGGCAAAAACAAAAAAGAAGAAGAACGTCACTGTCAATTAGATTTCCCTCAATGCTAAAAATGTGAAAATCACACTGGACCAAGTCCAAGACTGCCACAGATGGAAAAATGCTTTATTGGAGTATTTTATATCTAAATTTTATTTTCAATTTTATTTTTGTTTTTATAATATTCGTGCAGTAAACAAAATGTTAAAACGATAGAAATAAAAATAAAAATAAAAATAAAAATGAAAATTACCACACTTGCAACAAGATGAATGAATGACACGACCATATACAACGAAAGGAAAATACCACGAACAATTTATGGAGCAGAAGAAATAGAGGAGAGAAAAAAGAAGAAAAACGGAAAATTTATTTTTGGAAAAATTCCTAAGAGAATTCAATAAAATTACATTTTCAAATAAATGTAAGGCAAAAGCAGAAGACAAAAAACTGTAAAGTATAGTAAAAAATGCTACGGTTTTTACAAAGAGCAAAGAAAGCACAAAACCATAGACGATTGCGAAAGAAGATGTCAACTGGGAAATGAAAAAAGAAGAAGAAAAAAAAACATGAAAATATACAGAAATCTACCCAAGGAATGTCCAAGATGAACCAGAACGACGAAAATTCAAAGTGATTGACATAGTGCAACCAGAGGAAGAGAATTTCGAAGGTTATGGATCAGCATGGACGCACGCCAATTTAAATATTTTTTCACTGTGAAACATTGAAGTGCGAATGTTTAAAGTTGTCATGATACTTGTATTTCTAAAGGAGCACTACAAGAATTTGGAAATTGTACTTCTTGAAGCAAGTCTAAAATAAAATAAAAAAAAAAAAATGTTGGTCCAAATCCAAAAGAAAAAAAAATTAGCATTTTTCTGAGCTTTTTTCCTTAAAACAACGCAAAGACTAACTGAAATTTTCATATTATCCCAAGACTTAAGGACTTCACGGCATTTGTATGGAATTTGGGTTTCACTTTAAAATGTTGAAATTGAGTTCAAAGATAGTTTTTATAGTATACTGATCAAAAGTTCAAGATCAAAAGCTACAGAGTCTCTGGTTGCAATCATAAAGTCTTTGAAACAGCCACTAACAATTTATGAAGTCGCGAAATACATGCGCAATTACTCCAACGAACGTAAAATCTGGATTTCACTAAACTGGAATTTTTTCTTTCAATCCGCATACATTCTCAGCACCGGACTTTCTTGGAAGTGAATTTACCAACAGAAACATGGACACAGAGGAGGTCGTCGATAAAGATCTGGAAGAAACTTTGATCATAGAAAATAAAGGGTGTTTTTTTTAGAGGTTTGTTTTTCGAATAGAGATAAAACTGGCATTTTGTGGTCAAATCTGGCAACTCTAATGTCATTTATGTTCAGTTTAGTTTGCCATTTCATCATGAACAGGTTGACAAAAGAACAACCCTTGCAAATCGTGCAAATTTATTTCGAAAATAATGGTTCAGTTCGCGAAGTTTACCGCAAGCTCCGTCCATTTTATGGTCGACATAATCGTCCATCAGAGCAATTAATTCGGTTAACCATGGATCGTTTTCACACTACGTTTACTCGATGTGATAATACGCATCCGCAGAGACGTCGAACAGTGCGCACCGAAGAAACAATTGCCGCTGTAGAGCAAAATGTTGAAGAGGACCCGAATGAATCGATTCGCCACCGTGCACAGCAATTGGAGCTTTGTCCATCAACTTTATGGAAGATTTTGCGCAAAGATCTTGGCTTGCGACCTTACAAGATCCAGCTTGTGCAAAAATTAAAGCCGCGAGACCATGCAATGCGTCGTGATTTTGGTGTATGGGCCGAAAATGAGATTGATCTCGATGCTGATATTCATCGCAAAATTTTGTTCAGTGATGAGGCTCATTTTTGGTTGAATGGCTACGTCAACAAGCAAAATTGCCGCATTTGGAGTGAAGAGAATCCACATGAGACCCTTGAGACGCCATTACATCCACAAAAACTGACTGTTTGGTGTGCTCTATGGGCTGGTGGAGTCATTGGGCCATACTTCTTCCGAAATAATGCTGGAGAGTCAGTTACCGTTAATGGAGACCTGTATAGAGCCATGATAACCGACTATTTTGTTCCCGAATTGGATGGCATGAATGTGGATGAGTTGTGGTTCCAACAATACGGCACTACATGCCACACAGCGCACGTCACAATCGATTTATTGAAGGAAACATTCGATGAGCGCATAATTTCGCGGAATGGACCTGTCAATTGGCCACCAAGATCGTATGATTTGACACCATTGGATTATTTTCTTTGGGGATATGTGAAGTCGCTCGTCTACGCCAACAAACCAGAAACGTTAGGGGACTTGGAAGCCAACATTCGTGGTGTTATTGCCGACACACGGCCCCATATGCTCGAAAAAGTGGTTGAAAATTGGACCTGTAGAATATGCTTTATTCGAGCCAGCCGCGGCGGCCACATGCCCGAAATTATATTTAAACATTAATGGCATAAAATTATCCTTCCAATAAAGCTAAATTGATGGACATTAAAACGATTTTCTTGTGTTTTATTTCAATTCGAAGTTTTATACCTCTAAAAAAAACACCCTTTACAATTACTCTTCAAAACACTACCGCTGAAAACCACGACGCTATTCAGTCTGAGACATCTCCTCATATCGATCTCGATGCTCTTCCGTTGATATACAGAATGCGTGGGTTTCTGCCAGGAAGATGACCAGAAGGCTTACTAGGATTTCCGAAGGCTTAACCACGGAAGTCTACAATACAGCAAAGAAAACGAAGAAGGAGTGCCAATGCTGCAGACTCACTCATGATAATGTCAAAAACTTCCAGAAAAGAAAGAAAACAAACGAAAACTTCGAATAAATAAAAGATTAGTCATGTTTGATTTCATGCTTCATAAACGTAATGTATTATTTTACAAGAAATAGCTTGCACAAAGAAATAATAATCATCTCTTGATATATACAATCTATGTACAATCTTTATACTGCCTTGGTAGGTGGTCCAAGTATCCCCATGGGGTGGTTCAAGTATACTTGGACCATTTTACATGAAAATTTAAAAAAAAAGCAAAATTAAAAATCATTTTAATTTGTGAAAAATCATTTAAATTAAAAAAATATAACCGTAAGCAAAAAAAGTGAGCCACCTATCCCCACTCTCCCCTACATGTGATTACTCTTGCTTCTTCTCAGTGTGTAACAAAAACTACTTGAATTATGGGGAAAACTGTACTGTAATGATTTAAGGTATTGCATCAGTCCAAAAGACAATTGAATACTTCATATAGAATTTTGATGATCTTACCTATAGTGCCAACATCGCTACCAGTTACTACACAAAAGCTACAAGTGTATTGGTTACCAGTTCAGTATTGTTTTGACTGCAGTGCATGCATTAATCTTAAAGAGTTGACTATCGAATAAAAAGTGTAAGCCAAGTAAAAGTAAATGTCCACTTAGCCTATTCTGCAATACGTACAGTTTTAATTAATTTTTATTTCGAAGCAACTATCAACTAAAAATTCGCACAAATAAACAAAGTTTATCCGAGACGCCATATAAGAAAATTTTTTTCTGATTCGAGGCAATTCCAAAATGATCTTTCTTTAGACTATATGGGCATATCCGAAAATAATCTTCCCTTATTTGATAAAGGTTATCAGAAAATTTTTATTCATATTCTATAACCAAATGCTGTGGAACATATTCCTTGATGTGATTCCTAATATGTAGTTGAACAAGACAATTTCTTCATGAAGGGCTGTCAGGAGGTCGTTTTTCTTAAAAATTAAGCGTTCTTAGTTTTTTACTCGGCATGGGGGCCTAAATTAAAAAAAAAAAACATCATGAACAAAGTTGATTTATTTTTAATCAAGGAATTTGCTTGAAATTTTTCAGAATTTTATGACTTGGGTTGTGGCCGTAATGAGCTAATTAGACTTTTTAAACCTTTCCCTCAGCGTATGCCCCGTGACATATGTTCTTTCCCGTATATTATCGGAAATCTCAATTTTCCCTAAACTTTTATGTAAAACGATCTTCTGACTGCCCCTTATGTCGAAATTTTCTAGTTCACCTATTGGAAATTACATTTTACATGCCTAGGAATATATTTCACCACATTCGGTTATAAGACAATTTCTGAAAACCGGGGTCAAATAAGGGAAAATAATTTTCGGATGTGCCCATATGTGTTTTAATGAAATTGGATGGCAATCTATTTTCGAACAATTTTTACTAATACCATGGTGCAATAATATGTCCTATCTCCTTTTCCTTTGTAGTTTACGAATTACAAATAATCACCATCAGAATTGCCATAAAAACTGTAACTAGATTCCCCATCTAAAGAAGTTGATAAAAACATTAGTTTTTGAGACTTTTTCTTTGGTGGTCCATATTACCTGCAGCACATGTTGGTGAAGTAAATAGTTTTTTATCAAAAACTCTTATGGTAAATAAACTAATTTGTGCTTATAAATTATAAACTATTCACTGATTTTATATAGCTAATTTTATATAGCTTATCATACGATGTCTTTCTAGTGAAATAATGAAATTTATTCACTAGAAAAAATGAATCACCAAACATATTTTTGGAAAAAACAACTTCACAGCAACATGCGACCTTACCGAACGCTAAAATCGCACTGTTATAAGCTTCAGGTATTTTCACTTGTCATCGAGAAAAAATTATAAATCTAAAAGCTAAGCCGGTGCGCGTTGCCTTGCATCTACCTGGGCTACTTTTACATACCTGGCAAATATTAAAATATTTAGTTTGAGCTATGATGATTTTTTGTAGGTGTGGTGCCTCCCATTTTTTTGTTGATGTTAGGTGTTCCAGAGCTTTTTATATATGTGCCAAATCTCTTCCATCTGCATAAATTGCATATTGTTTTTTGGGATTCATGCTACCGTGTATTTTTGCCAGTCGATGAACTTTCTGATGTTCCTCCGATGACTTTTATATATAAATATAGGGGAATGTCGTCAGGGTTGGGCCGCTATCAGGGTTGGGCCACTGCTATTTCTCGTATATGATACGTACTACCATCTGTGTTTTAGCGTCGAATTATTGTTCTCGATGCCAGAAAGCTTTTTTAAGCATTGCTTGTCACCGGGATTGTCAGTAAAAAAGCTTGTGCTTTCGTGTTGTTTTCGATAGTTGTAACAATTTTTTAATAGCAGTGAAAAACGACTCAAATCTTGGAAAAGAATAATGCCACCACACAGGAAAGAATATATATTCATTAAAGGGTGAACCATTAACAAGTTCCCAAACGGAAAGTTCGATTCCCTAACCTGTTCGCATGTAGTATTGAGCGATTAAAAAACACGCCTGTCGTCAGGGTTGGGCCACTCGTGTAGTCAGTGTTGGGCCACATCAATTTTTATTTCGAATCAGTAAAATAACATTACTCAATCGGTTTTTCGGTACACAGAACATGAGTCCACCCGTTCTACGATTTTGTCATTGGTCGGGCCTCTGCAAGCGGGTGAGCCAACTGTGAAGTCGAATCGGGGGTGCCGCTCGATAAAAAGCACGGTTTTAACCTCTCCAGATAACCGCGAAGGGTTATGTTAAAAGCAACAGATACACGATTTTTCGAAAACGCCTAAAAAACGTTCGAAATCAGAAGCGAAGAAATCGAACGCAAAAACAACACCTGCCAAACGAGGTCGCCCACCGAAAAAACCACAAAAAAATCATCTTCTTATGAAGATGTGGATCAAGACTTTTGCATTGTATGCTTGAAATCGATGCCCCCGAAACTGAATCGAAACAATTCAATCACATGCTTTGAACGCAAGCGAGACGTGCAATTGATGTGCGCCAATCTCACAAAAAGTTACTATGCATGCCCAACTTGTGAATCAGATTAATGTTATTATGGGGATTTCTCATCGAAATTTTGTATAATTGAATGAAAGACAATAAAAAGTTTTATACATATTCATTACACACTATTTTAGTAAATATTTCATTGACGACATTCCCCTAAGAAATTGCAGCCATCTGTGCCGAAAAGTTACATAGATAAAAAGACAAAAATTTTATGGAGGCATAGTTCCTTTACATACATATGTGTCAAATCTCGGTCAGAGATATGTATGTTGCCTTCTTTTCTACACAATATTATTCATATCGCTACCCTTTAGAGTCGCTCCCATACTCATCCCTCTGCGTCTAACGGTCTCTCAGATATGACGAATTTTGTTTTTATGGGGCGTGGAGGAGCATAGGGCCAATATGAAATCTCTCCATTTGTCACGATCCCTTGCGATGACTTTGATCTCTTGCCACGATTTTCCCGATTCTTGGATTTCCTTTTCCAACAACCTTTTCCAGTTGGTTTTGGGTCTACCACGTCCTCTACTGCCTTGTGGATTCCACTCAAGGGCCTGGCGACAAACTTCGCTGTGTGGTTTCCGGAGAGTGTGACCAATCCATCCCATTACGAATTTAAATAGTCTTTAATCTTCTTCTCCAAACATTAAATTTTGTGTATTAGATAAAAAGGTCTTCCAGAATTTTAAATTTTAGTAATATTTAAAATATTAAATTCTTATCTACTGCCTTACTTATGTTTTTTTGCCATTAAATCTAATTGCATCCTCAGTATTGTCATTATACCTGCAGGACTTCGAGATATCCTTACTTACATATGGAGAAAACGCTATTTGCAGGCTTATGGCGTAGCTACAGAAAAATATGAAATTTGAAATTTTCCTTGTAATGGCGTCCCATAGTCGCAATCTTCCCTATCAAAGTATACCTTATAACTTTTAAAATAAGACTCTTACTTTTCGAGTTATATTCTTTTGAAAAGAAGGTATTTAATACACATACAAAAAAAGAAATATTTTTTGGGCATGGCAATGAGCATTTTTTTTATCTTAGGGCCTTAGGAGTCCTATTGGAAAAGTTCGAAAAATTATTTTGTGGCTATTTGATGCCATTAAAAAAATATTTTCACATTTTCCTGAAGCTACGCGTTTCTATTACATCAACCATAGATATCTCAAAATCCTACAGCTGTGTTGACAATTCTTAGGACGCAGTCAAATTCAGGAAAAAATAAAAACTCTGGGTCTTATAAATGTCAATTTTTAGTATATTTCATCCATAGAATAGTTCTAAAATAGCAAAACGCATTGAAAGCTCTTAGCACATAATTCATAGTTTTGCCCAATTTTCGAAATGTTTGAATTACGTTTCAAATCTACTTCCGAGCGAAAGTGAAACTGAGGTTAGAGTTATATACTTTTTTTAATTTTCTATGCGACTATTTTTATTCCATTTTTTGTTTTATTCGTTTGCTTAAAAAAAATCCATATCGAAACCATACATATTTTTTTGTTATTTTTTTTTTTACTGTTTTAAGATTAAATTTTGTTGCTTCCTTTAAGCTCCTTTTAACAAAAATAAACCTTCGCATGAAATCATCCATATGCAAATTGGGCCGAATTCGGAAGTTGTATAAAAATGGCAATTTTATTGTCTTGTAAAACAATCGGTGAATTGAATTTGAATCGAATGAATTGAGTGTTTGAGTGCAGTGAGGACGAAAGTTATGGCATTAAATCCAAAAGCATAACTCACACACACAAATTCAAGCAGAACAAATACGCAGCAGTTATAATACTCAGAAATACTAACACACTCGCGTACAAATACATGCTCATACACATAGAGATACAGTGTATGAAGATATGGAGGGAAAAAACTCCCGCAGCAGCTACAAATAAATTTATCAACGTTGGAGCAGTCGAAAGTTGTGTGAAAAACATAAATAAAATAATAAAACAAAAGCAACATTCAAATGAAAAAAATAAAAAATGAAAATAAAACAAAAAAATATTGGGTTTAAGAAGTGCAGAAAACAAAAAACTTTTTCTTCCTATGCCATTTGGGTTTTTTTTTTGTTTTTGAGTTTTTGTTGCTTACGTAAGCCATAACTTTTGATGTCCTTTGGGGAATGTTTTTTTTTTTTTTTTGTGTGTGTGCTTGAGTGCTGGTTTTTATTTTCCTACTTTGCGCACTTATCCTTAAATTTTAAAGATTTCACTTTGCCACATTTTCTGTTTATTTTATGTCTCTTTACACATTTTTCGCAACGATTTTCCATAGAGTAATGGCATATTATGCTTCCTTGCATCATTCTTTTCATTTAAACTGTTTATTATAGGTCAAGGATTTCTCTTTTAAGCAGCAATATTCGGATTTTCTCGTTTGGTTTCAATAAATCTGAATGAAATTTTTTATCAGCCCTTAGGCAAGAGCTTTAAAGCGTAATGCAAGCAAATTTTACCGTTGAAAATAATTTTTTAGAAAATATATAATAGTTTGAGGGCGCAATTTGAAATTTTTTTTTTTCTAAAACCTTGGGCCTTATTTTTTCAGTTGCTTCTTATAACTCCCAATCTAGAATACATCTTAAATTTACGTGTTTATTTCAAAATTTGTCTCCAATATTAAATTTTCTACAAAATATGAACTTTTCCCATAGACTGAATTCTATATAAAAAAAATTAAACCCACATTTTAGCACAAAACAGGCACTTCCGGAGTTTTGAGAAACCCTACTGATTGGCGCGAAAAAAAATTTTACTTTAAATTGACATTCAGGAGTTTTGGGTTGACGCTGACGATATCGAAAACCGGTTTTCCTTGTATTTAAATACAAAATATTTTCATAAACGGGAAATTTCGTTGATTGATTTTAAAACCTTCCTCATCGACTAGTGCAAAAGTAGTTTTACGCAGACAAATGCCTGAAACAGAACTTTCAACGCGCAGCGTCGGCTCTGATAATATCAAAAACTTGGTTCTGAAAACAATGTTTATCTACAATAAAACCCAAAGAGTGCATTTTCTGAGCTTGGAACTAACTCTAGAGTTTTCTTCATTAATTGGATCAAACAAAAAAAAAAAAAAAAACTAGTAAGGGTGTAAAATTTGGCCTGGTCAAACATTAAATACCCTACACTGCAGTATTTTTAAAATTTTGCTCATATGGGAGGTGCTACGCCCTCTTGTTCGAGTTCACCCAGTTTTTGTTCAGAACTTGCATTTATAAGTTTTAGTGTCTGATTGAAAAACGTTTTCAGTATAGTGTTTTGCAGCTTTTGCTTATATAGGAGGTGCCACGCCCTCTTGCCCGAGTCCCTCTAGTTTTAGCTTAGAGCGTGCATTTATAGTCTGTAGTATTTGAGTGAAGTTTGGTTGGATTATTTCAAAAAACTCTTTCAGTATAGCATTTTGAAACTTTTGCCACGCCCCCTCGTGCAATTTCACCCAATTTGTTGAGAGCTTTTATTTATGATTCTTAGTTCTGAGTCAAATTTGGTTTTAATATCTCATAAAAAGCGTTTTGAAGCTTTTGCTTATATAGGAGGTGCCACGCCCTCTTGTCCAAATTTGCTCAGTTTTTTTTCAAAGCTTGCTCTTACAATTCTTAGTATTTATGAGTATTTTGGTTGCATTGTCGTGAAAAATACTCCTAAAATTCCATTTTGAATATATTTTTTGTATTGGCGGTAGGCGTGTCCGTTGACCGATTTTGCTCATTTTCAATCCTCCAAATTATTTTTGGCGACGGAGGCAGTGTACTAAATTTCATTGAATTATCTTGCTCAGTTTTCCCAAAAAGTGTATTTCCACACACAGCCAGCCAGCCAGCCACCCAGCCACCCAGCCAGCCAGCCAGCCAGACGGACATGGCTATATCGACTCAGGAGGTGACGCTAATCAAGAATATATATACTTTTCTATATCTGCCACGCCTCCTTTTGTGCATTACAAACGGTAGGACAAAGTGAATATACCCTGGGTTTAGGGTATAGTAATCAATTTAAGCAAATTGTTTGGCCCGTTTCTGAACTTGATATCAAATAATATTATAAAATATATTGATCAAAATATTGATCAAAATATTGAGCAAAACTTGCATTCCTGGTCCTTGATACTTGTGCTGTTCAAACTTCATATCTGAATTTTGCGATTGATCAGTGGTGTAAAAAAAAGTTACACTAAAATATTCTCGTCAATGGGGATTTTTGTGACCGAAATTGGATGGGTCTTAAACCATTTCTGAACTTTTTTTTAGGATTCTCGGCTACTTTAAGTCATGTTCAAAATTCATTTCCAAATTTTTTCCAATTATTAGTCTCTAAATTGTTCAAAGTGGGAATCATATTTTACATTCTCCTTGGAGCAAAACAATATTTCTAAGGATAATCGAAAATATCTATTCCTGGTTTCTTTTTTTCTTCAAAATAACAAGGTATTATATTTGAAATACATTTTGAGAAAAACTTTTATATCCGAAAAAGTTAAAAAAATATTTATCTTTGTCTTTTAAGTTTCCATTACACAACTCCCGGGAAGATAGAGACAACCTCGAAGTAGGGACACTAAAGTTTTTTTGCTGTGGTTTTGTTTGTTTACTTCTCCTGAGTTGAAAAATATGAAGATTAAAATCCTGACTTCTTTTTCTTTCGATTAAACTTGGTTTAAGTCCTTTTTTCGAGCTGTGTTTGAATTACTAATTTTATAGTAGTCTCAAAGTCTTCAAAATTTTGAATAAACCGAGCTTATGCGCCTTTTTCCTTTATATACTTACTCAAGTTATTAATATTAAATCAACCAGGATAAAAGGGCTTTTATCTTTAAACATAAAATCTGAAGTAAACTTTTACTTTCAACGAAAACTGTAAAGTCAAATGTTTAAAATCTGACTTTTTCTTAAATAAAACTTTTTTATGAGTGAATCTGAAAATTTGCCACAAGACACAAAACATGACAAAGGACCCCGCACAAATCATATGGTAAAAGCCGTTCAGCCAAAATAGCTGATACTTCGTTATAATATAGTTTTCTGGCTGCTAATTAAAAGTCTCAATGGGCACAAAGCTCAAAAATGGCTAGTTATTGAGTTATGAATGGTCGAATGGGGAGAATTCGACCAAATCGTCAGTGAATTTTTGAATTTTTCCGGTGTGCTTTTCTGCTGCCCTAGCTTACTATATATATATGTGTTTGTGTGTGTGTGTGTGTATGTGTGTGTGTGTGTGTGTGTGGGTGTGTGTGTGTGTGTGTGCGTGTAAGCTAAGGCAGCAGAAAAGCACACCGGAAAAATTCAAAAAATCACTGGCGATTTGGACGAATTCTCCCCATTCGACCCTTCATAACTCAATAACTAGCCATTTTTGAGCTTTGTGCCCATCGAGACTTTTAATCAGCAGGCTGAAAACTATGTATATTATAGCGGAGTATCAGCTATTTTGGCTGAAAGGCTTTTTCCATATGATTTGTGCGGGGTCCTTTTAAATTAAGTTGTTATTTTTTATTTTAATTAGTACTAAGTATACATTTTTTATTAACCTTTATTGTCTTAAGATTATATTTTAGCTATAAGCAGGTCATGCAAAAACAAAACACCAAACAGATTTTCTAAAGAAGCAGCCAAAAAATAGCACTCTACAGAATTAATTAATAATTTGAAAGCTCGACCTCTCCATAGTCATGTTATTTTAATTTTTTGTTACAAAACGGTCGTTGTCATGTGACTAGATAACTCAGCAAATCCGTTTTAATTCCGATCCTTTATTTTTCAATTTGACAGGTTACGTATAAAATGAACACAGCTTATGCCAATTGTCGTTCTAGGAAAACACGTTCAGGCGTTTGAATGATTTCTATAGGAAAAAAGATTTTTCCTTTTTTTTGTATTTTTTTCCAGGATTTAAATTGAAATTAATTCGTTGAAATTCAAGCCATGTGTGGAATGAGTTGTCAGCCAGTTTTTTCCTGGTAGCAACTTATGGAAGTACATAAATGTGGAAAGGAAGCAAACTTTTTAATTTTTTGCACATAGCTAATTTAATCTTAAAAAGGACTAAAATTAAATTACATTTGCTGCATATTTTCTTAAAAAAAATCTTGATAATTTAATTTGCTACGAAATGAGGATAATTAAAAAGTTTCAAGTTTATTCAACATTTTTTCTTAAGCTTTAAGTGTCTAGGATGAGAATAATATTTTTTTGAAATAAAATTTTTATTTTATATAATATAATACTTACGGGTAATTATTTTTAGTCAAGTAAGTGCATGTGCCTTGGATCGATTATTTCATACTTCCGGTATAATTATTAACATTTATTTGAGAGACTTAATAGAGCAATTACCTCATTTCAGGTTGTCAATTTATCATAAAATGACACATTATAATTTTGTAAAATAATTTTATATTGTTTGTTAACAAGAAAAGCTACTTAATTTAAAGAAATTATAAAAATTTTTATGCTTAAATTTAATTATTTTTCTGAGCAACTCCAACTTCTTTTGTGTAGATATGCAAGACGACTTAAAGAACTCAAGTAGAAGATATTTTAATCTGCAACATGATATTTTGCTACTTTGCACGTTTCTTTGAAAATCTCCCAACTGTATTGATTAAAATGCAACAAACATCATTGTTAACACTCAGCACGAAATTCAAAGGAAATGATGAGAGAAATAAGAAAATACATAAAGTTGCATTTTCTATACACTCAAAGAATAAATGCAATATACCTTGGCTTTCCCAAAACCCAATAAAAAAAAACAGATTTTCTCAATCTGAGAAATTTTCTTCCTTAAAACGCATTTCGTTTTGCTTCACTAAATGCAGCAGAGCCACGCCCACTTTTTTCTTAAATTATCCAATCATTAATAAGGGGGCGTGGTCATTATCTGATTTCGCCTTCTTTTCGCCTAGTACATGGTGTCTATGTTTGCTGACTACTTACCAACTTTTAACCAGATAGCTTGTATAGTTTGTGAGATATGCATTAAAATCTCAGCCGAAAAATAGTATGAGTAGGTATGCCTTGTTAAGGATAATTTTGGCTATTCAAATGCGTTGACAAAAATTAATTTAAATTTTCGTTGCTTTTGTTATGTTGCTTTAAGTAAGCATATCTCAGAATTATGACGTGATAGATAAAATTCAAGTTCAGATTTGTTATTACATAAAATGATCCAGTAATTCAATTACTTAACTCAATTCCCATGAAAAAGTAATGGCACGAAAGTAAATTTATACGATTTAAACTTCAAAAAGTACGGAGATAAACTGTGAAAACTATTGAATAAAGAAGTAAAAACTTGTCGCTTGAAAATTGTTAGTGAGCAATTTTATAAGCTTTTCAATTCTTACGCTTGGAAAAAGTTAATATTCAAATGTTTTCATAACCAATTTTCAAACGTTTGGAAAAGTTTATTTTTTTAGAATTTTTACAATTGTTTTGCAAGGTTAAAATCAACAATTAGAAAAATGTTTATTTGCAAAAGTTTTTATAATCGTTTTCTAAACTTTCGAAAAATTTTTTATTTTATTTTTTTAATGACCTATCGAGTTACGGCATTTGAATCATATCTAGCGCGTTAGGTCAGTTGATAAGATTGTCGACTCATAATTTGGAAGACATAGGTTCGATTCTCAGTAAACATAATTTTTTTTTTTTAATTATATATAAAAATGTTTGGAAAATATTGTTTAATGAACTTAATAAACACTAACAAAATGTTGAGTGAAAAGTTAAAAAAACAATTTAAAAATATTAAATAAAAAAATTTGGAAAATATTGTATAAAAACATTTATTATGAGCTTGCTCCAAATGATTTCCAGGGGCCCTATTCTCTAACTTGCTTAGCTTATTCTCCATCTCCATCTCCTAAATGCTAAAAATTTTAAAACAATATTTAGACACAAACCAAAATTTTTTACTTAAATTTTTTGCCGCCAGAGTATTTGAATATTATACATTTTTATTTCATTATGAAAAAATGAAGGAAATAGCCTAGGGGTTATATTTTTGTTTTTCAAGCTAAATGTCCAAGGTTCGAATCTCATAGCGGCCAAGATAACTAATTGTTAATTTTTTTTTTTTTTTAATAAAAGTATTCATGAAATATGTTTAAGTTTATTTTTTCCCGCTATTATGTATTGCATTCTTTATCTTTGTAAAATTTTTAAAAAGTTTTTAGCTAAGGACATAACGTCAAACATCAATTTTATCGTGCTTTATTCCTACAAAGGCTATTCGACAAGGTTAATAAAGTATTTTATATCATAGTTTTTTGCTTAAACTAACATTTTATTCGTAAAGTAGAACAAACGTAAGTATATGAATTGATTTATGACATGGAATCTTATCTTATAAAGATCGAATTGAGGAAGGCTTTCAGAAAAAATGAGAAGACAGCAAAAGGCGTCTGATCCTTCGATGTATCGGTCGAATTATTTGATGAACTTCTCACACGGAAAAAACTAAACCGTAAAAATTCATTGAAAATCCCAGTATTGTTTACTGATTTTGTCAGTAACTGCGAGCCGTAAAGAAAAACCGTATTTTTTACTGATTACACATAGTAAATATTTTTAAAAATATAAAAAAAAATTTATGTTGTGGTGTCGAACTTGAGACCTTTGTGTTTCTAGGCGATGCTCTAACCACTATGCTACTATGCTATGTAGTACTTTTATTTCGATAGCATATTGTTTAATTCAAATTATTTTTCAGTAAAATTTTCATACATATTTTTTACGCTAGAGTCGAAAAAGTTTGAAATTGAGAACTAGATGGCGCATTGAATCTCTAAAAATAAGCTACAAATTTAGAGATTGCTAGCAACGAGAATCGGAATTTAGCTTACAATCTCCAAATTTGAATTTTTAGAGTTTTGGCGATGGAGAATAGGAGATAGCAAGTTAGAGAATAGGGCCCCAGTTCCGATTATTAAATAATTAAAATTCAAGAATTTCGGAACATTTCGCAAGTTAATTTCTAAATGAAATGTTTGCTTCAATAAAAAAATAGGAAAAAATTTTATTGAAAAATAATTTAAATTAAACAACAAGCTATAGAAATAAAAGTGCTGCAGTAGCTCAGTGGTTAGAGCGTCGCTTAGAAACATAAAGGTCTTAAGTTCGATACCATCAGCATACATTTTTTTATATATTTTTTTTTATTTTTTAAAAAATTTACTGTGTGCGAAGAGATATATAATCAACAGGCGCAAAGAAGCACTAGAGCAATTTTTTGGAGTTTGTATTAGCCGTAGACGGTAGCTTTGACGAATTTAGAAGTTGAACAGTAGCGTAACTCAATCAAAAAATCTATTTATATCACTTCTAAATTTGTCAAAGCTACCGTCTACGGCTAATACAAACTCCAAAAAATTGCTCCAGTGCTTCTTTGTGTCTCTTCCCAACAAACAAAAACGTTTGGAAAATAACTTATTATACGCTTATTGAAGCAAGCATTTCGTTTGGAAATTAACTTGCAAAGTGTTTGGAAATTCTTGAATTCTAATTATTTAATAATCGAAACTGGACCCTTCATAGCAAGCTTGTGAAAATCATTTGGAGCAAGCTTTTCATAAATGTTTTTATACAATATTTTCCAGATTTTTTTATTCAATATTTTTAAATTGTTTTTTTAACTTTTCAATTAACATATTGTTAGTGTTTATTATGTTCATAAAACAATGTTTTCCAAACATTTTTATATTTAATTAAAAATAAAAAAAATTTTATGTTTGCTGAGAATCGAACCTATGACCTCCAAGTTATGAGTCGACAATCTTATCAACTGACCTAACGTGCCAGTTATGATTCAAATGCCTTGTGTTTTACTTAGCTCGATAAGTCATTGAAAAAATAAAATAAAAAATTTTTCGAATGTTTGGAAAACGGTTATTGAAACGTTTGAAAATAAATAATTTTCCAATTGTTGATTTTAACTTTGCAAATCAATTTTAAAAATAATAAAAAAATAATATTTTCCAAACGTTTGAAAATTGGTTATGAAAACATTTGAAAATTAACTTTTCCCAAGCTTAAAAATTGAAAAGGTTATAAAATTGTTGGTTGGGTTGGTTATATATCTCTTCGCTGTGTGTAAGTCAATAAAAAATACTGTTTTTCTTTACGGGCCACACTGGTTCAAAATCCTTAAAAACTGGCCAAAAGTCGAAAAAAAAAGTTTTTTTTAAATTAACTTTTTATGGATCGTATTGTCTCGCAGATATTCATAGACCTCAAAAAATTTGTAAGAAAGATCCAGGTAGTCCTACAATGCTCTTGGGATCTCTCCAAATGTACGCTTTTAAGACGCAAAATTATGTGAGTTAAAGGTAAAAATTTAGTGTTCACTGTGAAAATTATGTGGTTACTGTAAAACTGAACCGATTTTTATCTTTGAATATGGAATCTCTTTGTAAAAGAAAATACTATCGAACCTTTATAAAACTAGCAATAATTTATACTTTAACGGTTATTGTGATTGACTTAAAATCAAATTATTTCACAAAATCAGTTTGCAATGTCTATGAAAAAAGCCCAGAACTAATTTATACCACGTCATACCACAAAGATTTTTTGGATTTACGAAGATTGAAAACTTTTCTTACACATATAAAAAAATTGAGGTGCCTTTTTTTGCCTTTTTTGTTTGACGCGTTTTTTTCTGAAGCGCCCATAGGAAAATTTAACTCATATTGCTTGCCAAGTGTCAATATGTGTTGCTCGCCCGAAATGATAAAACTTTTATATTATTATACAGCTTATACTCCATGATAAAGGAATCAATTTAACGTTGCACACAACTCTATCAACTCTACTCAACTCTAACATCTAATCAAAAACCCCCAGGTAAAAAATTTCGTCTCGAAACTGTCATGATTTCGACTTTTGGCTAGCTTTTAGGGATTTTGAACTAGTGTGCGGGCGCGCAGTTACTGAAAAAATCAGTTAAAAATACTGGGATTTTCAATGAATTTTAACGGTTTAGTTTTTTCCGTGTAGAAGATCCCAGTCCATCGTAAACGGCTATAATACACAATGGCGGAAAACTATGATAGGCCTGGACAGGGAATAGGGTATAAAAAAATTGACCACCGCAGATCCTGCCAACATTTACTTCCTAGTAACTTGGGGTTCTACCTATTAGATGTTTTCAGGCTATGTTAGTTAAGATCCGGGGAAGGTTATAGGCTAATTTGACATATCTCGAAAACTGTTTGATGCATCGGAATGAAATTTGGCACATTTATAAAATAATAACAATTTATAGAAAAATGGGAAGTGCCTCGCCCCTAAAAACTGAATTTAACACATCTCAAAAACTGTTTGACACGTAAGATTGAAATTTGGCACATTTGTAAAGGCCAAATAACGTTCGTTAGAAAAATGGGCAAAGTCACGCCCCCAAAGTATGAAATTCGGCATATCTTAGAAATTGTTTGATGCATAGGAATGAAATTTGGTACATACGAGTATGTCAAAAATAGCATCAACTTGAAAAATTGGCTCACCGGGTAACAACTATTTGTATGAATGTATGTATTCTCCTTAAACTCCTAGGTGGAGCATAGTGTCAATAAAATAGCTATTTAGTATAAAAAAAAATTGTTAGTTAATTAATTACTTAAAAAACTAGTTTTTTGGTTTTTTGCGCAGTTGTTTAATTCGTATAAGGCAGAGTAACTTTTAGGAATGAAACCCACTTTAAATAATATCGTTATCATTCTTTTTCTTCGAAATATCGTAAAAAGAGATTAATTTATAAACCATTGCAGTACCTTTTTTACGCAGTTCATTAGTTTTATGGGTTATTGTGGCACAGCGGCATTCTTTTCAGTATTCTAACTGGTCGCATTCTTTTGTCGAAATTTTCCATGACCATTTTGATAAATTTTGTTGGTGCAGCATTAAATCCCAATGCATTTTTAATAAATTTGAGCTAGCAGCTGTTAAATTTTCTCTTATTCTGCATGGCAACACTTTACCGCACGAATTAATGTAAATTCAAATCTTGCGAGAATTATGGGACACTCTCTACCTTACAAATGCAAGGTATCTTCCTTGTTTAAATCATTAATATTCAAACTCCAAACTAGCGTATTCTGACAATATTTCAAAGCTCAGTGAAAGCTTTTGCATTTTGCATAAGCTGCAAGCAAGTGACGCAGGTCTGCGCAACTACTGACACAGTTTAACGCTTGTCCGTGAGTGAAAACGTATTTGGAAAGCTTTTAGTCAAGAAAGCTCAAATGCTCGCAGGCATTAACGTTGGATTTTACAGGTCTAAGTATTTCTGTTCAGTTTTAATTGAACTGGGACAGTAATGACGCATCCCAGTGTCATTAGAAAAGGGAGAGTTTCTGACTGTATGTACTCTAAATTCTAAAGAAATTCTAAAATTATTCTCTAGAATTAGATTAGTTGGGGCGGTATGCTTCCCTTAAGAATTACAGGAGAACACAAAATCATTGCGAAAATTTAAATAAAACTCAGAAATAAATCTAACTAACATTTTTCTCGTGTCAAACTTAACGAACTATGGTGTGAGAAAGTAATTTTCATTTGCAATCGATATCAAGTAAAAACCCGATGGATTGAAAATTAAAGAAAGATAGAAGAACCATTGCAATGCAATGTGCTGAGTTGGTTTTTGCAGAATTTGTAATTATTTTGTATGCATCCTTGTTGTTGTTGTTATTGTTGTTATCCTTACGCAATAACATTGCACACGCAAACAACAACAAAAAGACAGCAACAATTGTCGGAAGAGTAGAAACATATGAAGTAATGTCTTGTTGTCGGATGTAGCCATGATGATACGCTCGTAACAAATAATTCAATTGTTGCTTAAGATTTACGACAAAAACATCAACAATAACAACAACAACAACTAGTACAATAACAATAAATGTAATTACTTATTTACCAACACTAATACTCTCTACACTAAGGGGAGTGAAAATGAGACATAGGGTTGTGCTAAGATTAAAAGCGATGAAGTCGAAGAAGGAAGGATATGCACATAAACAAAAATATTGTGTTAATTATTAGCAGATTAGTTGCCATATATTTTCTAATCTGCATTGTTATTTTACGGTTTACATTGTAAATTGTTATTTTTATTGAAAATTGTTACTGTATTCTTGGGGTTGCACTACCTACTCGTACACTCTTCATCGTATTGAAAATTTTGTATATTTATCTTCTTCATCGTGTCGAATTTAAGTTATTGCAGCTATAAAATTTGTTAGCTCAGACCTTGTATCTGATAGTAATTTGTATATTTCTGTTATTTACATACACAAATACACATGCACATTGAGGATATGACCACATGTGTTGTACGAGTATGCGTTATTTTGTGTATGTTAAAGGAAACACATATGTTTTATTAAGAAAAAGGACGTCAGCTGACCTAAAAGCATTCATAATTATTTATTGTTGTGCGACACAAATATATCTGAGCACATATTTTGTAAATACTATGTGTAGTTGGATGAAACATACAGGATGTTCCATAAAGTTAAAAGCAAACAAATTTTAAATTTATTGATTTTTTATTTATTTATTTTCAAATTTCTGTGGAATCATCTAAGTGAAAAAATAAAGTTAGCCATAAAATAAATTTTTTCAGAAATCGCTTAAAATCAGCACATAACTAGCTTGAAATTGCTATGTCAAAAGATATTGTCGTCAAATATTCCCGATGATTTGTATGGCTGAAAAAACTAAGCAACCCATAAATAGTGTTTTTTTTTTTGGGATTTTCCGGGAAAGTGTAAGGCTTATCAGATAATATTTTTCACTCAAAATCAGCTCCAAACTAGTTCGAAATTCCTATGATAAAAGATATTACCGCCAATTTTTTTTATGTGGACTCGTCTGGCTAAAAAAATAAAGTTAGCAATGAAAAGAAGTTTTTTTGGGATTTTTCAGGAATGTCCTGGGATTATTAGATAACGTTTTACACTCAAAATCAGCTCTTAACTAGGTCAAAATTCCAATGATAAAAGATATTAACATCAACTATTCCTTGTTGATTATTCTGGCTGAAAAAATAAAGTGATCTACACACGGAGAGAAAAAAATGTTCTAAAATCTAGCTCAAATCGTTCTTAAATTAAATATTCAGAATTAAGCCCAATATAGCATAAAATCATCCCAAAATACGCCCAACTTGTTCGCAATTCAAGCTTAAATTTGGGCATAATATAAATTTTGATAATTAAGACCAATTGTACTCAATGCATGCCATTTTGTACTTGTTTATCAAAAAAAAAAAAAAAAAAAAAAAAAAATAAGCCCATTTTTTGCTTAATTCAAGCCCTTTTGTGATTGTTTATCAAAAAATAAATTTTCATTTGTGTTTATTCTGTGTGTTTATGATTCTCAATATGACTATGTCATCTACTGCTTAAATAATTCCTGCTCGACAGTCGAATTGGGTATTTATAATAGAGTAAATACTCCTGACATCCCATAATGGGATGTTACGATGTACTGAGGTGTCTTTGGATATTTTGGTACATTGATTTTGGAAAATGAAATGATGTTTCTTGCATTTGGCAAAAATGGTCATATTCATGTTTTGATATGTAAGAAATTATTAAGAAAAAATGGGAAATTTTTTTTTTTTTTATAAAAAAGTACAAAAGGGCTGAAATTAAGTACAAATGCGTTTAATAAATTTTTGACGAACAATCCCAAATTGAATTGAATTGAGCTCAAATGGGCATATTCATTTTTTTGATAAACAAACACATTATTACTTGATATCAAGAAAATTATGGACAAGTTGAAAATCACACCCAAAATTGATTGGTTTGGGATTGTTTTTAGCTCAAAATTCTCTCCGTGCAAAAAGATGTTTTATGGGTTTTTCCGGAAAACACTATGCGCATTAAGGCAGCTGAAAACTACTTAGCTCAAAAACTCGTGTGTCAAAAGCTCAAAATTTCTGTATCAAAAGATTTAATCACTGGCTATTCCTGTAGGTTCGTCTGGCTGGAAAAAAATAAAGTTAGCCATAGAAAATAATTTTTTCGATTTACCGGAAAATGGAAACTCGAAGCAACTGTTGAAATGCACGAAAATAGCTCGAAATTTTTAACCCAAAAATATCAAAATTCTTTACATTTGTATGGCTCACTTTATGGACCTGAAATTTTCCATTGATAAGGAAGTAGCTGAATTAATTATAAATCAATTCAGCAGAATCTCTGAGCTTCTGTGTTTTCGCAGAGTTTTGAATTGTTGATTGCAAACCATACATATGTCTTCAAATTGGGGACTTCGTAGACAACGTTGGCTTTAAAGACTTGCAAGGTTACTTAATAAAGTTATGGGATATATTACGACATTGATTATGGCCAATGTATTAATTCAACAAAAAAATTCTGGAAGTGCAAAATTCACAAAAATTTAAGGTTTCGGCAATAATTTGGTGAGGAAATATTTTGACATATGTTGTTGTAGAAAATATTTACTTTATTTCACTTCCACTTATATTTTCACTTGCACTTTCACTTTCACTTTCAGTTTCACTTTCACTTTTATTTCCACTCCCACATCTACTTCTACTTCCACTTCCACTTCCACTTCCACTCCCACTTCCACTTCCACTTCCACTTCCACTTCCACTTCCACTTCCACTTCCACTTCCACTTCCACTTCCACTTCCACTTCCACTTCCACTTCCACTTCCACTTCCACTTCCACTTCCACTTCCACTTCCACTTCCACTTCCACTTCCACTTCCACTTCCACTTCCACTTCCACTTCCACTTCCACTTCCACTTCCACTTCCACTTCCACTTCCACTTCCACTTCCACTTCCACTTCCACTTCCACTTCCACTTCCACTTCCACTTCCACTTCCACTTCCACTTCCACTTCCACTTCCACTTCCACTTCCACTTCCACTTCCACTTCCACTTCCACTTCCACTTCCACTTCCACTTCCACTTCCACTTCCACTTCCACTTCCACTTCCACTTCCACTTCCACTTCCACTTCCACTTCCACTTCCACTTCCACTTCCACTTCCACTTCCACTTCCACTTCCACTTCCACTTCCACTTCCACTTCCACTTCCACTTCCACTTCCACTTCCACTTCCACTTCCACTTCCACTTCCACTTCCACTTCCACTTCCATTTCCACTTCCACTTCCACTTCCACTTCCACTTCCACTTCCACTTCCACTTCTACTTCCACTTCCACTTCCACTTCCACTTCCACTTTCACTTCCACTTCCACTTCCACTTCCACTTCCACTTCCACTTCCACTTCCACTTCCACTTTCACTTTCACTTCCACTTTTCTTTTATTTTTGTCAGCTTTTCTCATACTGTGACGGTTTGGTGATTTATTTGGCTGAACTTGTAGACCACCAATTACCAATTACAAATTTTGAAATTCTAATTGATTTATCCTTTTTTTTTAACCTTAACTGTCGAATCAAAAGGAAAATACCAGGCCTACAAGGTAATTTTTTGGCGGAAATTTAAAGAAAAAAGTATCTTTGCTACAAACAAAATTTTCATTATTAAAATATTTACAATTGCAAATGCTCCCTCCCAAAAAGGTATATAAGTTCATATTCCCGAGATGAAATTTCTAGATAAATTCATGATAAAGCCCCCTGTGTGCAGGTTATAACTATAATATGTAGTTCTTTTCCGTGTCACTCTTGTTTCAGCTTATATGCCACTGCTGGTTTTCTTTTCTCTTTTTACATCCGAAAATTTCTGTAAAAGCAAAATGATGAATTCGTGAAGATTTAAATTATTCCAAAATGATTTTATCGTTATCTACAGCATCATTATGGCAATAAATCATAATAAACTTTGACACCCTGTGTTCAAGAGACTAAACAAGAATTCCATACAAACATTTATACACATACATACATATATAAATAAAGCTATACATACAAACGGATATGCTGCATGACAAACGCACAAAGGCTGACATAGAGACAGACAGACAGACAGACGACAGGGCAAGCGAACACACACAATTAAGATGTCCTTTTTTGTCCTCGACCACATGCGGCGCCTGTCACAAAAAAGATATTTTCAAGTAATTGTTGTTTTTGTTGGTGTCATTTGTTGTTGTTGTTGCTGTAGTGGTTCATGTTGTTGCTTTTATTATTGTTATTATTGCTATACTTGTTGTTGCTGTTGTCACATAATAAGGCAAGCTGCTGCTGCTGCATCCTGCAGAGAATGTGGCCTGCAGATGCTGCGTTGTTTTGTTGCTTTGGCTACTTTTCTTTGTATTTTCCTTTGTTTTTTACTTTGTCCATGTTGCTTTTCTTTGTTGTATTGTTTTTTGTTAATGTGTATGGCATATATTTTTTAATGTCTTATTTGTGTAGTGACAAACAAAGCTTAATTCTTTTTATTGTTGCTGTTGTTGTTGTCTTTTTCTTCTTGGTTTGCTTGCAATTAACACAAGATTTTTGTCGCTTTACAACTTTAATGTTGCTTTTAATCCTGTTAAGTGTATTTTTTACACAAGCTAAGGGAATAAAACGCAACTTATGAATAATTTTTGCTAATTTTTTACATTAAAGTAGCAACAGAAGTAACTTCTTCTGCACACACACACACACATACATATAGAGACATACAAGCGTGCAAGCTGGTTGGTGTCTAAGATTTATGTATACGCGGTAGTGAAGAAAATTTATGACGCCTAAAATTAGGCAATAAAAGCACTCTAAAGCGACTAAATTTTATAGCTATCATAATTTATGTGGAAAATTTTGCTAAAAAATAAGCAAGTCTTTAAAAAATTACAAGAATTAGAAAAAAAAAATTCTCTAAATAATAAATTAAGAACGTGCAATCTTTCCTGAGAAAAATAGTACTTCAGTTTGACAACAGGAAAAAGGCAAAATTCTGAATTAGAATTAGGAAGTTGAATTTTTAATATTTTTAAGAGTGATTGTGACTGACTTGTGAACAAAATATTCAAGGTTAAAGATCTTGCATATTAATTGTCTGTGACAATTATTTGCAAACTCATTACCTTCACAGAAAACGGTTCTTTCTTGTAAGAGTAAGAATATTATTTATGGAATTTGTAATTTTTCACAAAAAAATTTGCTGAAGGCTATTAAGGCCTGAATGTGGCCAAAAAATTTTTCTTTTGCATCCTAAAAATACGTTTGCTCCAAATTGTGACGTCACAGAAAAAACTGAAAATAATATTCTGTTCAAAATATAACTTTGCACAAAAATACCATGACTATAGATGGCTTAAAAAAACTGTCGACTTAGTCGCTTTCCTATTTCATCTAAAACCTTTTTAATACATACATAAAAGTCCCAAAATTTAAAGGTGTCAATCAGAAATTTTATTTACACATGTTGATTACGTAGGGCAGCAATGATTTCGCTGTGTAGAGTTTCGAAGTCAATTTCGAGTAATTTTGACTAACTGAAGATGAAAGTAATATCAGATTTGTCGAACTGACTCTAGTTCTCCAGATTTTTTAGGTTAAAATTGCAAAAATAGCTAATGTGAAGCATATTTGTAGAAAACAGTGTTATTAATCAATTAATGGATAGCCATTTCTTTTCTCATTAATACTTGTCGAAAGACTCAAAATTTGCGTTTAGTCTTTGTAAAAAGATGAATTAACCATGGATCATTATTCGAAAAGTGAGGACCTAATTGAAAAAGTTGAAAGCTCTAAGTGAGGAAGGTAATGGGATAGCCATGGCATAAGCAAAAATTAATTACACTGTTTACTGTTAGTGTGATATACAGTTGCTCACAAAAGTTTTCGGAATTTAAATTTTTTTTAAAGAATCATAAAATTTTTTAATTACGAATAAATTTTTTTTGAATTACTCTTAATAATTATAATTCGGTAAGTATCTTGTTTTGTTTATTAAAATAAACTTTTCTAAAATGTAACTTAAAAATAAAAAAAAAATGAGCTTATAAGCAAAATCCTACTTAAATTCAATAAACAAAAGTACTCGGAATTCCAAAAAATATGGCAATATCTTAAACACGAAATCAGAAGATAATCCAAAAGAATTGGCGACACTCTTAATATTCAACTTACAGTTAGTTTGGGGTAGCTCAGTTCTGCTTTGTCAGTTTTTTTTAAACGAAAGACTTCGTTTTTTAGAAAAGTAAGTTGGGAAGAAAATCAGAAGAAACCACTCTTGAATGAAAAAATTTTTATTGCTTGAGGACATAAAAACCTTTAAAGAGATTGCAAGATGCATTGGAAAAAGTAAGAAAAAAGAAAGAAAAAAGTTTCATAATTCACAACGCTTTCGCAGATTATCGAAACTTGGCATTTGAGGCAGGTCGGATATCATACGAAAAACTAAATACCAACTATTTACTTTAGCAGTGCACATTAGTAGAAACCTCACCTAATATAATGAAGTAAGCATAAGCGGTGCAACTGATCGCCGGACACTCAGAAATGCTAGTTATAATGGAAGAACTCAACGCCGCTAGCCGGGGTGTAGCCGTCGGTGCCCAGGGTTCATATACAAATATTTATTCCCCGCCGCGGTTTTATTATCACTGGCTTTATTGTTCACTTTATTCTTAACCTGAAAAATACTTTTGAAATATCTAAAATATACACTTTGTACTACGAGTGACCAATTGGCTGATGAATGGATGAATATAATGGATAATAAAATCAACCAATCCAGGAGTCGTACCGCCACTGCCACCCCATGGACTTGTCGTGTGGCCGGTCTGTGCTCCATCCAGATGTCAGGATACAAGAGTGTTGCGACACTGCTGCCTCCCGTTATCCTTTACTGACCTGTACTCGCCTGTCTTGTTAGTCTCGCGAGAAACCGTGACACCACTATTTTCTCGCGTCAGGTCAAGAATTTTTCTGAAAAACAAAGCCTAGTCACTGTCCACTGATACGTCTGTATCGGATTTTCCTTGAAAGTATTCATTTTGTCCAAAAACGGTTTAAGTATTCGAGGAACAGGTCTTACCTCGTTGCCGGCTAAGTTACTAGAGAACGATACCATCACCGGAACTTATATTCCACCATTCCATTTACATCCACTATCAACTATTTCCTTTTTATCGATAACATTTGACAGTTGGCACTCATTATTTTGGGACAAGGGTTGCTGCTGCCTGCGATAATCCTACAATTCTCGCCAAATTGGTTATCAAACAGTTGCATAGTCAAGCCCGTTTGATGCGATTGTCCTAAAACTATATACTTTCTACAAAATCTATAGTTTTAAATTAATTATAGACTTATTTAACTAGAAATTCATTACTTATTATAGCCTGAATTAGTTCTTAAAATTATTAATACTTTAAATACAAGTAATTATTGAAAAGATATGGACACAAATGAGGCTTCCGATTTGTGTTCTCACAAGTTTTACAATTTCATCATAAACCGCATTTATTATCACCTCATTGCTGTTGAAGACGCTCTCTCTCAAATTTTTCTTTAGCTTTAGAAACAACCAGAAATCACAAGGCACTAGATTTGGGGAATAAAGTGCTGGACTAATTTCTTCGATGCCTGAAAGCGCAATAAAATCGGTCGTTTTTTCAGCAGTGTGCGCTAGCGTATAGCTCCTTTTTTTGGCGTTTTCCCAATAAATTTTCGGAAACTTTTGGTAAGCAGGTTTTAGTATACCACTTAGCAGTAACCGTCTGACCTTTTTCGAAAGGAATAACATCTACAATTTTTTCTCTGGTAAAGTAAACTGACAACATTACTTTTGTTGCTGACTTTTGTTTCTTTGCGTTAACAGGCGGATTTTTACCTTCTGGGCTCCATACCATGGATTGTTGTTTGGTTTCCGTTTTTGAATTTTTCAAGAAAATACTTAGCAAAACACATACGTGCCTCTTTTTGAGCATCATTTAAAAGTCTATAAACCCATCGTGCAGATTTCTTCGTGTATCTAAGATCATTTTTTAATATTTGCTTTTCAGCCATGGCTGGGTCAGTCTTGGATCTTCGTCAATTTTAGACTTCACCAGCGCTACATTTGCATAATCTGTCAAAAATTTTAGGTGGCCTCTCAAAGTTCGTCCTTCACAGAAAAATGACCTGTCTGGAACCTTCGGAACCACTTTAAAATAGTCACGAGGGATGGCGCATTGCCTTCAAATGCTATTTCGCATTCACTTAATATTTCCACAGGCTTGAGCTTACGTTGAAATCCAAAAAGAATGGCAAATCAAATCTCTTGCTGCGTTGGCACTGAAATATCTGCTGACAATTTTTCTCGAACTTGACGTTTCTTCTCTCGATTTTGAGCGATCTTTCTGAAAATTAAAATTTGATTTGATTTACTTAAAATTTATAACATGACACCTACTAAGCGAACTTTTGTTAGGCCCACCGTATCTGAAATGTTTTTTTTTGACTAGTTGTACTTATTATCTCAGTTTCTACAACTCAAAGGTACCAAAAACTCAACATTAAATTAAAGCCAGTTGAAAATCATAAAAATCCATACATACAAAGTTTCCTCAAATTGTTAAAACTGAACAAGGGAATCTAAAACTTCAGTGCAAAAATGTAAGCACGGAAATAACAAAATTGGAAATTGTCGCCTAAAACTATGCAATATTCTTCTTTTTAATAGAAAAATTCTAAATCTATTTATAATCAATAATTATAATCAATATGTATTAATATTCGTTTAAAAAAGTTTTAATTGCTGAATACTTTTATTAAAAAAAGAATAACATTATAATTAATTGTAATTAAACAATTTTAAATCTTTTAATGTGTATGTCAGAATTCTATTAAAAAAGGATATTGCATAGTTTTGGGGGTCGATTTCCGATATTTTTCATTGTTGTTTTTTCGTATTTTGCACTTAAGTTTTAGATGCGCTGTAGCTTTTTCAATTTAAAAAATTTTAGGAAACTTTGAAGAGTTGAATTTTATGATTTTTTATGGACTTTAATTTTATGATAAGTTTTTGGCGCCTAAGGGTGGTAGAAACTGAGATAATGAGTACAATTAGTCGAAAAAAACATTTCGTATAAATGACTTCTTTGAATGAAATATAGTGACATTTAGCACATTTACAACGATGTACGTGATGATTGGACTTCAAATGGCGGAGCTATAGGATAAATTTAAAGGACGAAAAAATGTTTTTTCCTTAAAAGTCAAAACCGAAAAGCTTTCAAAATGGGCGGTTTGTAGTTTGCTTTTTTTTTTGTATGAGAATTGATACTATCTAATGTACAGTCCAACCAACATTTTTTATAAGTTGTCTTACAGCTTAGAACTTTGTAAGCCATTTTCATTTTATCAAATATTACATGGCTTCTTCTTATTACTCTGTTTAAAAAAATTGAGTAGAAATTTTGACACAAATTTATATGTAAATAATTTGGGTGTTTTTTCGTTATTATTTTGGGCGTTATTACTTCTTTTTTTTTTTGGGAGTAATTTTATTGGGCGTTAAGGTCAAAATTTTTATAAAACAGATTCATCAGCAACATATTTTTTATATTTATGTAGCTCATTTGATATTTCAAATTATGAATGAATAAAAAATACCCAATTAAATAAACATCAAAACAAAACAAAAACTTCCTGTAGAAATATAATGTGTTTTTTTAATTGTTTCAAGTTTAATTCTCATTTAAATACCGTCTCTTAATTTATGTTAAGTATTAATAACAAATTCTGTAACACATGTCGTATGCGCAACATTTTTTTTAACATGCACTGCTATGAAACATAAAGGCTGCGCACAAAAGTATGCAATTAATTTAATTAGCTACGGTAAAAGCGATTAATTTGATGGCATTAAATGAATACATACAAACGTACAATATGTATATAATAAATGCAACTGCATAAATTTTGTAAAATTCATATTAACATAATTTTTTTTTTATTAAAATTTATTAAAATATTTACTTTGGTATTAACAGCAATATGGTTATTAAAAAAAACAAGGAATTAACGATAATAAAATAAATCATGTTGTAAATTGCACACAGTGGGGCAACAAATTTACACACCCAAATGACTGGGAAGGTGAAAACAGAGCTGTGGGGCCATTTATTGTTTTGATCAATTGCATTTAAACAAAAGGCGGCAAATTAATTATGAAAAATTACTCTTAATAAATTGTATGCAAATATTTTAATTTACAAATTTTTCCACGTCTGTGTATTTTAAGCCATTAATAGGAATTGGAAACAATAAAACAACAAATGTGAAAAAATCTTGAGTTCTGAAGAAAACTCTCTACATCATGCAAATGCTTGTGTGCTCAATTTTAATTTAAAATTTTGCATTTTCTTTCATTAGCATCTCCTTCATTTAGTGCTTCTTAGCCGGAGTTTGTATGTTCATTAGTTTGTGTAAATTACTCATTACGAATGCATCCATATAGCAATGGATAATTCCAAGGTTTTAACGTTTTGCTTTGATATTGTAACTTTTCCTATTTTCCTCTACTTGTTATTTTTGTTGTTGTTGTGTGCAATTTCATCTATTCTCACTTGAGATTTTGTAGAGTTTTCTTTACAATACGCACCAGGATGTACGTTATGGTGTGTCACCAGAAATATTCTTCTCGTAACAACTGAAATATGTTCCACGATATATTGTTAGAGCTTTTACAAAATATTTAAACTTTGGTGAAAACTTGACGTGAGCTATGATTTTGTGTTTTTGGTCCAAAAATGCAATTTTTGTGTGGCAAACTTGTTTTCTTGCCAATTCCTTTTCCTTATAGCTTCATATGCATCAATATATTTGAATAACGCTAAGTTTTATCGATCTTTTTTTTTTCCAAATTTATAAAAAATTACTAATGGCGCTTCTAACAAGTATCCAAAAAATTATACTTTAACCCTTTCGACCCGGCTGGGACAATATATTCCAATTAACATATATATATTGTCCTAGTCGGGTCAAAAGGGTTAAGCAAATTTGACCGAATTATAGCAGAAGATAGTTTGAAATTTCAAATTTTTTTTACAATTTTTCATTTTAACGTCAAACATAACACTTTGTTTTTGGTATATATATATATTGTTATACATACATATATATAGCACATTTAAATGAAAACATTCTAAGCCTATGCTAAGCAAAATCGAATTAAATTTTTCGAAGATATGTAAGCTGCCATATGTATTTCTGGCCTAGGCAACACTAAGTGCTGCCAGTTGCCATACGACCATCATTTGTGTTGTTTACAGTGACTTGAAAAAATCAATTTGGCAAAAAAATGGAATTAACTCGTGAACATTTTCGTGCGGTAATTTTTCACAACTTTTGACGTGGATTATCACGACAAGAGTGCATCGATGAACTTAAATCTTTGTATGGCGATGAAGCACCATTTTATAACACTGTGAAAAACTGGTTTAATGAATTCAATCGTGGCCGACGCTTGCTCAAAGACGAATTCCGTGAAGGTCATCCAAAATCAGTTGTTGTGCCAGAGAATATTGATACCGTGCATGAACTGATAACACAGTCCTGCGTTTTTGAAAAATTTAAAACCGAATATGAGCTTCAATTTGCTCCATCACGTCTGGGATCCGAGTTATACTTGATTTAAATTG
Source organism: Calliopum simillimum (assembly GCA_951812925.1). NCBI lineage: Eukaryota > Metazoa > Arthropoda > Insecta > Diptera > Lauxaniidae > Calliopum > Calliopum simillimum. Next base: position 84,835,355 of record OX638370.1, on the reverse strand, counting down.
CAAGAAACGCTATTCTAAGATATACGGCGTACATCCTGAAAGTAGTTTAGTTTACTTTTGACAGCGGTATTGAATAGCACTAAGCTTTTTATTTAAAGTGTGTTTTTTTAGTTTTTTTCAATCGAATAATTAGTTTCCGAGATATCATTAATTGAAGTAAAGGTATCGCTAATCCCTGTAAAGGACTATATTCAATTTGTATACCTTTACTTCAATGGATGATATTTTGGAAATTAATGATCCAATTGGAAAAGTTAAAAACACGCTTTAAAGAAGAAGTTCAGAGCTATTTAATAGCGCTGTCAAAAGTGAACTAGACTATTTTTAGGATGTACGCCATATATTTGAAAATAGCGTTTTCTGCACTTCAAATCAAGGATAACTCGAATCCCAGACGTGATGGAGCAAATTGGAGGTCATATTCGGATTTAACAAGCAAAAATCTATAAAAATCACTTACTCTGATTTCATACTTTTTTTCGTCGCAGGACTGCGTAACGTAAGATCGTCATGTGACATACCATGAGATAGAAGCATCCTTAGGCATTTCTCCCACTAGCATACATTCGATATTGTATGAACACCTGGCCGTAAAAAAGGTTTGTTCTCATCGGATCCCGCATAATTTGACAATCGCTCAAAAAAAGGCTCGTATCGATTGGTGCAAAGAAATATTGAAAAAATACGATCGCGGTGCTTCAAAAGACGTTTATAAAATTGTCACAGGTGACAAATTATGGATCTATGTGTATGAGCCCGAAACAAAAAAGCACTCGACCATGTGAGTCTTCGAAGACGAGCCAAATCCAACGAAGTTGTTCGTGGAAGAAGCACTTCGAAGCAAATGGTCACCTGTTTCTTCGGCAAAACTGGCAACTGTTCCACTTAAGCAACGTAGGACGGTCAAATTTGTGTGGTACATCACAATTTGTTTGCCTGAAGTCTTCGGAGAAATTCGAAAAATGAACAAGAGAAGACGAATCATTGTTCACCATGACAATGCGAGCTCTCACACATCAGCTCAAACCAGCGCCTTTTTGACCGGCAAAAACGTCGAATTGATAGCTCATCCGCCGTACAGCTCTGATTTGGCACCCAATAACTTGTTTTTATTCCCGCACATCAAGAAAAAAATGCGTGGTCAACGATTTTCGTCGCCAGAAGATGCTGTTGAAGCGTTCAAAAACCATATTTTGGAGGTGTCTCAATCGGAGTGGAAAAAGTGCTTCGACAATTGGTTTGAGTGCATGCAAAAGTGTATAAATCATGCTGGAGAATACTTTGAAAAACAATATAACCATTTTTGATGATAAATATTTGCATTTTCATTATTAGGCCAGAAATATATATAGCAGCCCAAGTATTAAGGTTTTAGTACAATAGAGACATTTAGATTTCTTTTAAAAATTAATATTTGTAATACAATCCAAAATGTTCTTATACAGTAGATGATGAGAAATTCTCTATAGCATCTTCAAAATTATCAATGAGTGAAGAGTGCCTGATCTGGAGGCTGAAAAATTTGATCTGTTGACTCAGGGCGAATATTTTGAAAATGCTTTAGGCAGATTCTCATCATCCTTATTGCACTAAGTCCCTCATATCTTCAAGACATTTCATTCGGTTTTGTTCAGCGTAGACTTAAAATGTTTGCAAATAAATGTGGCATTGAATAGAATTACTAAAAAAATTTATTTAAAAACAATGTATGTAAAAAAAAAAGTGTTTCGTTCGACATTCACATGAAATATTGTGAAATTTCAAACGTTTTCCTGCTATAACTGAGTCAGTTTTGTTCGGAGCATAGTCATTGGTATACTTGTTAGAAGCGCCATTAATCACTCTTTATAAAAGTGAAAAAAAAAGTCGATCGGACTTGGCGTCATAAAAATGTGTAGATGTATACGAAGCGATAACCTCAAAACTATTGTAGAAATTATCGAATAACTCGGGAACGGCCCCAAGAAAAAAAAAAAAAAAAAAAAAAAATCAACAGAGTCAAATCATTTTGTAGAAGAACTAACAATAAACCAAGGATCATCTTTCACTCGTAAGTAGAAAATTAATTTTTTGTTGACCCAACTTAATGTACGTTTGCTATAGATTTTTCACTTCACTGTATTTTCTAACTCTTAAGTATAATGTTTACTTTTCGTTGCAAGTTATTTCGCATGCATGTGCTTGTAAGTGTGGTGTGCATATGTGTGCGCGTGTTTATATAATGCCATAGTAACGTGTGCACTACTATTACAGCTTCTTTGGGTTTTACCTTATTACTTAGATACCACTCAGCATTCGTTTTTGTAAGTTGATGATTCTCTACAATAAGCAGATTATCCCAGCTTTTGGTTTTCCTTTTTTCAACTGTTGACTAAGTAATGAAAATGATACGTTAAATCTAATGTTTAATTTGTATTCATTAAGACATTAATATTAGAATTTTGTCTTTCGAATTATTACTCAATTTTTTTTTTAAAAATACACAGGCACACAAAATAAAACTTATGATAAAGCTTAAAGGTATAGTTTGATAACGAAAATGAAGGCTATTCGATGTTATTAAAAAACTGAATTGCACTTCTACTGCAACCGCAAGCAAGGATACCCCAAAACCCTGACCTCGTTTTCGTATTCAGCATCGAAAAATACATACATATGAGTCAATCTTTGCGTAATCGATTAAGATTTGGGTTGACATTTCTGATTGTTATGAAAATAAGTGAAACGTTAGTATTTGTCTCACATATAACTGTGGTAAAATGATTTCCCAAAATTCCGAAAAATTCTAAGATGGCGGTAATAGGAAGTTCGATCCAACTTTTGGATACTTACATAAGTATTTGAAAATTCATAGCTCCTCGGATTTTTAACCGATTTCAATGCAATTTTCAGAGGAGTGCAAAAAAATATGAGCTATCAAAGAACAAGTACACTAGGGTGATCCGATTTGAAAACTGATATCGGCTACCCCCCTATGTGAAAGTTCATTTAATTTTATGAATATTTGCTCAAAAAAACTATACTTCTGCGTTCAACTTTAGTTCGGCGCATTTTTGATCGAAAATTGTACCTTTCATCAATATTTATACCCTACACCCAGGGTATATTCACTTTGTCCTTCCGTTTGTAACGCACAGAAGGGGGCGTGGCAGATATAGAAAAGTATATATATTTTTGATCAGCGTCACCTCTTGAGTCAATATAGCCATGTCCGTCTGTCTGGCTGGCTAGCTGACTGGCTGGCTGGCTGTGTGTGAAAATACACTTTTTGGGAAAACTAAGCAAGATAATTCAATGAAATTTGATGCACAGCCTCCGTCGTCAAAGTCAGCTCGGGACATTGAAAATGAGCGAAATCGGTCAACGGACACGCCTACCGCCCATACAAAAAATATATTCAAAATGGAATTTAGGAGTATTTTTCACGAAAATGCAACCAAAATATACATAAATACTACGAATTGTAAGCGCAAGTTCTACAAAAAAACAAGGAAAATTTGGACAAGAGGGCGTGGCACCTCCCATATAAGCAAAAGCTTCAAAACGCTATACTGAAAACGTTTTTTTTATATATTCGAACAAAATTTGACTCAGATACTAAAAATTATAAATGAAAGATCTCAACAAGAATTGGGTGAATTCAGACAATGGGGCGTGGCACCTCCCATATAAGCAAAAGTTTCAAAATGCTATACTGAAAGAGTTTTTTGAGATAATCCAACTAAATTTCACTTAAATACTAAATGCACCCTCTAAGCTTAAACTAGACGAACTCGGACAAGAGGGTGTGGCACGTCCCACATACATAAGCAAATGCTTCAAAATACTGCAGTGTAGGGTATTTATTTTTTGGCCAGGCCAAAAGTTACACCCTTACTTGTTTTTTTTTATTTTCATACTAAATTTTAAAAATTTTTATAACGACAAAAGTAATGTCATTATATGATTTGGCCGGTATTCTATCAGTAATCAATTAAATTAGGTTTTGTTTACACAAAAGGTTCACTTGATGTTGTGAAATTGATGCTGTATATTTAAAAAAGTGATATGGGTCAAATAGCCGATTATTATGACCGATTTTCAAAATAAACGATTCATATTTTTGGATGAATTTTTCAAACAAAACACCAACCTAGGCTGAAAGTTCATTAAATTCTATAAATATTTGCCCAAGAAACCATACCTCTACGTTCAACTTTAGTTCGGCGCATTTTCGATTGAAAATTTTACCTTGCGTTTAATATTTATTTTTATGCTTAATTTTCAAAATTTCTATAGAGACAAAAGTAATATCATAATATGTTTTGGCTGGTATTCTGTCAGTAAGCAATAAAATTGGGTTTTATTTTTACGAAAAGTTTACTTGATAGCGTGAAATTGATTACATTTATTCCAAAAATTTTTATTCATAGAATTGAATGAACTTCCACATTGGGGGGTAGCCGAGGTCGATAAAATTTCCTCCATACAATTTGGCCCACCCTAATGAACACTGAAAAAAATGTTTTATTATGTGGAAAAAAGACGTTTTTCTTTTTAGAGCCTTTTTGGGTCGTGGAGCTCCCTTTTTATTTTTATTCAAAAGAAAATTTTATTATAATTATTTTTTGACCTTCAAAATCATGGTATCTATTGCGGTGATCAAGTAGTGTTGTGCTTATCATGAGTAGTTAGTGCACGTGTGCTACCATGTAGGGTTGCCACTATCTGGGTGGTACTTTTTTTTTTGGTTACTGCTGGAGAATTTTTCCGTATATTTTTGTAGAATATTTTAGCCCATTAATAGAAAGTTTTTGAAAAAGAGGGTCAAAATGAACTATAAAAACGGGATATAATGGGATGAAATGTTCTGCAGAATTGTTCCTTGTTTGATTTCAAGTTTTCCTACTAAAACGTCTTAACCCATTATATCCCGTTTTTTTTTTTGTTGGTATTTTTGACTTCCTTTGCCGAAAACTTGGTTAAAATTTGTTAAAAATATTTCACGGAAAATCTCACTAGGAACTGTCAAAAAAAATACTGTCTAGACGGATTACCCTAACTGTTGATGCGCGCGACTTCTAAGCGCTATTATTTAACCTTTTGAGAAGCTTTTAAGTTTATGCGTATTTTAAGCGACTTTATATGTTTTTTGTGAGCTTTTAAAATATAACGACAACAATGGGAAAACAACACACAGGCAAAAAACACATTGACATTTGTATGCAAAAATAACACAGTCATGGACAAACTCATATATTGTAAAAGTAAAACTCAGCTACTCATATAGTGGAAAAAACACGTAGAAAACAATATATACACACGAGTGCACACATGTATAGAGTTATGTGTGTGTATATGTTTAAAATGAAATCGACAAAAGCACGACAAGACAAACAAAAACAACAATAACACTAATGAACATTTCGATAACGATAATGGTTATGACAGTGATGAAAATCATGATGATGATGATGATGATGATGATTATTAAGATGATATTCAGACCAAAGCATTGTTGTTCATAACAAGAACTTTTGTTGGGTCGTCGACGGTGGCGCAAATTGAGACAAAGAAACGTTAAAAGTTAAAAAAGTTAGTAATTTAGTTTTTTCAATGTCAGAATAGTTTATCGTTTCGCATTCAGATTTTAATAAAATCATCCATCCTAGTTTAGTACTATTTCGGTTTGTTCAAATTGACGCTAGTTTGATGATTTCAATTCACTTATATATCTTCTACCTTTCTATATCGATATAAACAATACAATTATTTTTTTTTTTTTTTTAAAAATGGTCCCAAAACTTTTGAAAGTGTTGGGGACACGCTTGATAAGCTCCAAATATTTTTCTGCCTTTCGCTATCGATTGGTGCTGTAAATTTGCTTAGAAAAATGAGCCCAAGCCCCTCAAAAATATCGATGACATTTCTAATAATATCCAAATTTTTTTTTTTCTACATTTCTCTATTGGTTTGTGGAATAACTTTTTTCTCCAAAAATGGTCGGGATGACCCTAACAGTTTCCAAAACTTATTTTCAACATTTTTCCAGCGTAAGCTCTTTTGTTTTCTTCTTGTTAAATCTTCTGAAACATAACTTCATTGTAAACGATCCAATCTCTGCTCAAATTTTAGATTGGATAGTTTGCACTTGAGTCGATATTTGCGTAATTGATCAAGATTTGAGTTGACATCTCCGATGTTATTGAAAATTAGTGAAAAATTTTAATTTATCATACACATAACAGAGCCAAAAGGATTTTACGAAATTCCAAAAAAGTCCAAGATGGCGACCATAGATTGTTCGATTCAACTTTTGGATACTCGCAGATTTGAAAATTAATAGCTCCTCGGCTTTTTATCTGATTTTGATGAAATTTTCAGGGCTAGTGCAAAAAATTATAAGCTTTTGAAAAGTTTTGAAATTGCTCTGAAAAATAATATTTATTTCAGGTGGAAAAAAAGCTTTTTTATACCCTACACCCAGGGTATATTCACTTTGTCCTTCCGTTTGTAACGCAGAGAAGGAGGCGTGGCCGATATGGAAAAGTATATATATTCTTGATCAGCGTCACCTCCTGAGTCGATATAGCCATGTCCGTCTGTCTGGCTGGGTGGCTGGCTGGCTGGCTGGGTAACGGCTGGATGTGTGTGGAAATACACTTTTTGGGAAAACTAAGCAAGATAATTCAATGAAATTTGGTACCCCGCCTCCGTCATCAAAGTTAGCTCGGGGGATTGCAAGCTAGCAAAATCGGTTAACGGACGCGCCTACCGCCCATACAAAAAATGTATTCAAAATGCAATTTTAGGAGTATTTTTCACGACAATGCAACCAAAATACACATAAATACTACAAATTGTAAGCGCAAGCTCTGAGAAAAAACTGAGCGAACTCAGACAAGAGGGCGTGGCACCTCCCATATAAGCAAAAGCTTCAAAACGCTATACTGAAAGCGATTTTTGAGATATTCGAACCAAATTTAACTCAGACACTAAGAACTACAATATAAATGAAAGCTCTCAACAAAACTTGGGCGAAATTGGACAAGGAGGCGTGGCACCTCCCACATAAGCAAAAGCTTCAAAACGCTATACTGAAAGCGATTTTCGAGATATTCAAACTAAATTTAACTCAGACACTAGGAACTATAAATGAAAGCTCTCAACTAAAATTGGGTGAAATCGGACAAGGAGGCGTGGCACCTCCCATATAAGCAAAAGCTTCAAAACGCTATACTGAAAGCGATTTTCGAGGTATTCGAACCAAATTTAACTCGGACACTAAGAACTCTAAATTGGGTGAAATCGGACAAGGGGGCATGGCACCTCGCTTACAAGCAAAATTTTCAAAACACTGCAGTATAGGGTATTTATTTTTTGGCCAGGCCAAAAGTTACACCCTTACTAGTTTCTTATTGAAACCCTTTTTGGGGCTTGGAGCATCCTTTTTATTTTATTTTTTAAATATGTTTTTTACAATTGTCCTGCGACCCTCAAAATCATGGTATCTTTAACGGCTTTCAAGTTATGAGTTGTTGGAGTTGTTTAATGTTGTGTTTATCATGAGTCCTTAGTGCACGTGTACTATCATATAGGGTTGCCACCGTCCGGATGATTTTTGTTTTTTGGTACATTTTTCGTAAAATAGGTATTCTTGTAGAACATTTTAGTCCATTACACCCAAGTTTTTAGAAAACAGGTTCAATCAGACCCATAAAAAGATATATAATTGGTTAAGACTTTCTAGAAAATTGTTCCTTGCTTTATTCCACGTTACATTTTAGGATATCGTTACCCATTATATCGCGTTTTTATGGGTCTTTTTGACCCCATTTTCTAAAAAAATGGTTATGATGGGTTAAAATATTCCACAAAAATATTTTACGAAAAATTTCCCCTGAGATGATTGGAAAACCAATACCGTCCAGCCTGTATCAACCCTATATAGTAGAGTGCGTGCAAAAAAGACTCATGATCAACAAAACATTAAACAACTTCAAAAACTCATAACTTGAAGGCCGTAAAAGAAACCCACATTTTAAGGAGCGCAAAATAATTGTAACAAAACTTACTTCTAAATAAAAAAATATGCTCCAAGCCTTAAAGTGGCTTTAAAAAAGAGAAAACCTTTTCTTAACCTAAAATTTTTTTATTTAAAGTTGTACTTGAACTTTCCCTTTTTTCACTAAAATATGTCCCCAAGAATTTGGGCCAATGTTTCAGAATTTTTCGACGAACATCTTTCAATGCCGCAAATGTGACAAAGTTCACTAGGTATTGGAAATACGACGCTTATAAATAGTGCTAAGTTTCAGAGGAATTCTTTTATTATAACGTAAGTAAGAGAGGTTTCTAGGCGGTGTCACAACCGGTTAAAAACTTATACATTCTTACATAATATTTTTAAGTTCAAATTGATACCGATCTTTCCAACTTATTATCAAAATTGTTGAAATTGCTTTCGAAAAAAATTTAATTCAATTTACTAGTTGTTATACCATGGGTCTCAAAATATCATAACAACGGAGTTTATTCAAGATTCTTCTTGTGAAGTGTGAATTTTTTATTTCAAAAAATCATGAGAAAATATAAATGCAACTACTTTAACACTTGCGGCAAATAATAATAATCTCTTGAATCAAACACTTTAAGTGTTTGGTATTAAAAAAAAAAAAAATAAAAAAATTATCGGACAAGCGAACCTGGGTTCGAACTCAGAACCTTCCGACTGGTGGACTAAAGCTTATCCAATTAGCTACTGACGTATGTTATAAGCAGGTATACAATTTGTATACACTATTTCATATTCGAATGCTTTCTACATTGTGCGTTTATTTTCAATTTAATTAAAAAAAAAGAAAATGAAATAAAAAAAAGAAAATAGAGAAGTGAACTAAAAAAAATTTTACATAGAAAAAAAAAAAAAAAATGAAAGAATTGAAGAAAAAAATTACCCACACTAGGATTTGAACCCGCGCTCATGGATGTCAAATATTTTCATAATTTGTCACAGGCGATAAAAATATTTGGGTGCAACACTTCATAAAATGGTTCGTCGAACTTACAGATGACTTATTTTTTTATTTGTATCAGTGAAGTATTTTTCCTAGTGTTTGCTGCAAATACTTAGCACTTCAGATAAAAGATAAATATTTGCTTGAATTAATAAGATTTTGTTTTAAATATTCAATAGTTTGCCGCAAATACTTGCAATACAATCTTTTTTCTGAGTGTAGACACCTGAATCAATTTCAACATCTTATTATCCATTAGCATTGTATTAATTTCTTAACTGCCCCACTGTGCATCGTCTTAATGAACCCTAATTACCGTTAGACGTTGCTGACACAACAAGCAAATGACAGTGTGTGTGTGTTCGTGAATGTATGAGTAAAACTCACTAAGTATATGGGCGGCTCGTTTGCAACTTTTGTGCGTCATTCATTTGAAGAAAATTTTTTTTCTTATCGTTAAAAGAAAAAACAAAAATGAATTAATGAATTTTCGGCCAAAAGAACAAAAATGAACAGGAATAAAAACAAAAAGAAAATAAAATAAAATATAAGCACAGCTCAACTAATTAATGAATTTTGTATTAGACCTGTAGCAGTAAAAGGACTAAAAGACTTAGCAGCGGCAGCAGCCTAAAAAGATAAGCTTTTGCAGTCCTTGAAAACTACAGGCTACGTGCCAAGGCATAAAGTTAACGGCTTTTTCAATAAAAACATGGTACTCAACTTGCTCTTACGAGTCAACATATTATGAATGTGTTTGTTTTCTGTTAACTGCGTACGACGTATTCATTAAATATGCGGTACCTTGCGCACAAACAAGGACATACGCATTTTTAGATTATTTTTTTATTTCTCTCTTTACATTCTCATTTAATTGCAACAACCGCACACATTGAAAAATAGGTAACAATGTCAACAGAAATTAATTTCTTTCATAATTTTTTTTTTTCTGTTTTTTCTTGTTTTTATTTGTATTTTTCCTTTCATTGTCTTAACAAATAAATGGCATAAGTTTTAATTGTCTTAAGAAATTTTTTCTTCTCATACTTATGCAAACAGCTTTTAAGTATAATGACTTTTCTTTGTTTTCTTTCAATAAAAAAAAAAATATATTTTATATGGTGCTTTCAATGGGAAACGAGCACCTCTCATAAACTTGGAATGTCAAAAACAAAACAAAAAAAAAAAAAAAAATTAACAATTAAAGGACGTGTAAGAACCGAGAAAATATGCCTAGCGAAATTTTTAACTTTTACGGCATTGGGTTGTTTTTTGACCAATGATCTTAAAAAAAACTTAAATGTTTATAAAATTGTTTGGTTTTATTTTTTATAAACTTTTGACGTGGCCATAAATAGGTAAAATTTGAAAGTGTTATGGATATAAAACGTTTTAACGCGAATCGTCAGATAATACTTTAGGACAGAAAAAAAACTGTAAAGGTTAGAAATTTTGTTTTGGCTTTGTAACACAGTGGGCTCAAAGTTGGACTTTAGACAGCAAAAATGCTCCATGGAACTTTTAACATTAGAAAGTCCTGGATAAACGCTCTATTTAATTCGTTTTAAGCCGGATGCACTGTGAGGTAACAAGTCGCTGTGCACTCGTTTGATGCCTCCACATATTTATTTTATTTTGAACATTGAATTTGAATTGATTTAATATGATTAGCATCGTGTTTGAAATATGTTAATAAGTAGGTATAACAAGAAATTTGAGGGAAAAAAAAACCATCAAAATAGTTGGACGATAGTTTAATATATTAAGTACTACAGTTTTAGTAACATATGTAACATTTAAATTTATTTAGAATGATTAACATTGTATTTGAAATGTGTAATAAGAAATTTGACGACAGTTTAATATATTAGGTACAATAGGTTTAGTAACATGTGGCAACACCAGTCAACAGCTGTTACCGCAATCAGCTGTTCACTCACCACACCGAGGTGAGTTGGGATGATTATATCCTCAGTGTAGGCAGAACATATTGTCATTCGAGCGGCGACCGGCAGCGAGTTAAGGTGGTGAGCATAGTAGTTAGTGGTTTAGTTAGCATGGTATTGAGCCAAGCCGATACTGTGAGAGTGAGATAACGTTATAGTGCCATTTAGTTAGAACGGTATTGAGCCAAGCCGATACTGTATGAATGAGAAAGCATAATAACCAGGGATATTCCGTTGTAACGGTGTTGAGCCAAGCCGATAATGTATAGGCCGGACGTTCGAATCTAATTGTAACGCACGCAAATCTGTAAATAGAGTACCGTAATTTTAAGAAATTTGTTAATAAAAGAAATAAAACAACGAAAACCGGTGTCTATATTCAATTTAAACGGAACTAAACTCCAAAATAAAAATATTTTGTGACGCGAACCTTGGCCACTGGCGAGGCCAAACCTCGGCTCTAGCAAAAGCTTCGTCACAGCACTTAGGTATAATATCGTTAGGAAGAATATTGTTTCTACTTTGTTAAAAAAAACCAATTTTCTAAAAGTTGGTAATGTTTTGTTTTTGATATGGCTGATTAGGAATCTAAAAACCAATTTTTGCAGAACGTAATGAAGGATTTAAAATAACAGACAACATAGTCCTTAACTGTATCTATTCCCTCAAAAGACAGAGTACAGGGTGTGTAGAAATTAATGAAACACCGCATACTATAAGATTCCTGGGACTATTATGAACATTTTTTCTATTGCCATTTTTCGAAATTGGAAAAAACAAAGGACTTCTGTAAGCCGTTAATTTCGAAAGTAGGATAACAAGTCAAAAATAGTGTGTTTTTCACAAAAAGTTTACTTGATAGTTGTGAAACTGATGGCATTAAGTTTGATAAAATAATGTTGGTCTCATAACTGATTATTATGGCACAAAATATGTATGACATTACTTGTACCCCTTTTGGCATTTCAAAATAAGTAGATAAAGTGGCAAAAATAAAAGTTGGCTTTGCTTATGAATATGAAATATGTTTTTTTAAAAAAAAAAACAAAAAAACAATTGGATCCAAAAGGGTGATCCGCTAAGCGTAAAACTGCTTTAATCAACAAAAAAGTCAGTATATTGAGGATTCGAAGGTTCCTGATCATTGATATCGAAATAAATTTTTTAGACACATAATAGTGCATATGAAACGGTGGACAAAATAGTGCTAACTTAGCTGTAGTGATGAGCAAAATTAGTCTTGGTCTTGAGTCTTGGTCTTGGTATTGTTAATTTTTCGAGACCAAGACCAAGACGCTGACATCTTTGCAAGACCATGTGTGCCATGGTATTTCGAGGACAAAATCATAACTCAATAAGAGATTTGCGATCTTACAAACCAAACTGCTTTGGAAAAATAAGGTTTCGAAACTTTGAATGTTCAATATTTTTTAGAAATTTTTTCAAGACCAAGACCAAGACCGAGACCAAGACTTAATGATCAAGATCAAGACCAAGACTCTATGTGCAAGAACAAGATCAAGACTGCTATTGTCGAAGCCAATAATTTAAAATCTAAAGCATAATTTTCTTAATAAAACATGACGTATGAGCAACATTTAATAAATCGCACTAATTAAATGTTACTCATACGCCATGTGGTCCAAATTTTCACTCTACGACTACAACTTCAACAAAATATTGAGTTCACTATGAAACAAAATTGAAAAGGGCTCTTATCGGCAACAAATTGACAACTCATCGACATGCACAGTCAATTAAATCCAATTAAAAACAGCACTTCATTTCATCACTCAACCATAAACTCTTTCAATGACGCGACTGTCCGTGTGTGAGTGACCCAGCGATTCGCTCATTCATTCATACTACGCATAACGCATTTTGCACAAAATTAATTTTGGGCATTTTAATTTGCAACGAACTATTTGGGTTTTTTTTTTTTGTTTTTTGCATAATTTAGTCAACAATTAAAATCGAAAATTTTATGCGTACAAAACAACAACAACAACGTGGTATTCATTAACGAACATGGAAAATTGTTGATTCTCTGCCACTACAATAATGGGGCGTGTTAAAGGTGGTGGCAGCAACAGAAACAGCAACAACAAGAACAGCGATAGCAATGAATTGAAACAATTTTCATGCACAATTTGTTAACAAAGTGATGGCAGCAACATTAACAAGTTGGCAACGCAACAACAACAACAACAACAAGTGCAAATACATACATCAAAGAGTTAACCATCACATACACATAGCCAGCGTGCGCCGATGACAACGCACTACATCGCAGCGCAAATAAATGAATGAGCAAAGGACCTCTTATTCTACTATTACAACAGGCACAACAACAACAACAACAACAACAACAACAGTAGATATTGCGTTTCGTATGAAAAACCTTTATGTAGCGGCAGCTTAAAGGACTCTTCTGTTGTAGTGTGCCGGCGCTGCTTTTTATTTGTTTGTCTGTGGGTGTTTTTATAAAGAGTAGGCGGCCTATTTAAGTGTTTCAATTTGTTGATATTCGCGGCATTTAACGCATTTCATGCTGGTATTGAAAAAGCTTTGAAACTTTATTCCCCAAATGACCTTTCCAAAGGACCTTTTATTTTGGAACTTAATATTAAATTAACTACTCCATTTAGTTCAATTTTCGACTGTCTCGTGTCAATTGGTTTAATTCATTGTACATATCTCTGAAACTATTTGATGCAGATGAATGAGATTCGTTTTGAAATGATTTGATTCGCACCAAAACAAATAACATATTCTAGAAAAATAAGCGGAACTCAAAAACTAAATAAAGTCCAAATACAAGTGAAAGGTACTAAGTCAGTTATTCAAATTTTGAGATATTTGATGTTCAAAAAGTTTAATTTAGATTTTTTGAATGGAAATCGTTGTTTTGTTTATACCTTTATGATGAAAATAATTTCTTTTTGGACCAGAAATACCAAATAACTCAAAACTAGAAAAAACTGACTTAGTACTTTTTACTTGTATAGGGACGATATGTCATTCCTCTGAAAATCTTTGCAGCGTATGAATGAGATTTGGAGCATATTTATAAGGCAAAGGAATAAACAACACACAACAAAATCACGAACCTACAAGATATAGTTCAACATATCAAGCCTTAACTGCCAAAAAGACTCAACTGCCAAAAACACTCAACTGACAAAGAACAAATTTTACAGCAGAAGCTTTCTTTGAACTGAAAACAGTGAAAGAAATGGACTATCTAGCATATTTAAATTAATAATGCCCGTAGGAAGAGAGCTATTTAGATGAAATTCGGACTTCAGGTAAGTACGGGAAAAAAAAGTCCATGCCCGCACGTATATTTTTTTTAAGCCCAAGCTCGGCCCAGCCTAATACTTCCATATTATTACACATTCACACATTTTTATGATTTAAAAAAATAGTGTAATTTATTGATTAAGCTAAATCAATGCTTTTCAAAGGAGGAGAATACAAATATTATACATTGAGTGCTTATTTATGGTTTTTGGTCGGATCTAGTAAGATTTTTTGTTTGACTTGACTTTGCTTACTCCATTCTGAGCCTCATATTTATACATTATTTTTTACATTTTTTCGTTTTATTTAAAAAATATTAAATAACGCCCAAAAAAAAAAAAAATCGAACTAACACCAAAAAAATAAAATGACTTAATAACGCCTAAAACTAAAACAAAATAACGCCCAAATTATTTTTATATAAATTTGGGCGACAATCATTTTGGAAATATCGCCCCAAATTTATTTGTATGAAAATTATCCGGGCGTTATTTCGTTTTTGGGTGTTATTTCGTTTTGTTTTATTTTAAACGAAATAACGCCCAAAAAAAACTAACGAAATTACGCCCACATTTTTAGGCATTATTGATTATCGCCCAAATTTATATGAAAATATTTTGGGTTATTTTGTTTTTGTTTTTGGGCGTTATTTTATTGGGCGATATTTCCTAACGCCATTCAATGCTTAGCGTAACTAGATTTGGTTTCACCATCTCGGATTTCGCCAAAATTTAGTACATGGTTTCATTTCAAGCTCCAACCACTAAAAATATCAAAATTAATTATTTTCGGTTTTTTGTGGATTTTTGGGGGTAGAAAGAATTCGAAAATCGGCAAATATCACAAATTGTACTTCAGAAAATTGTCCAAAACTTGAAAAATTTTCAACCGATTTTTATGTTCAGTGCTACGTAGGGCACTACTTATATTTTGGGAACTGACAACACCAATGTCAATAGCTAAAATCCGGCAACACCATAATAAAATTTGAAATTTTTTAGCATAAGCGTACTCAACGTTTTGATTTGCAAGTGCTATTTATTTTGTTTACAGTGAGTTAAGAAAACTTTGGAAAAATCGAGATTTCCGATAGTATACGGGAGAGCACACATTTTAGAAGTAGTCGATATGTTACTGGTCTAAAAAGTCTAAATCGTTCATTACAACCTCATATTAGGTCCTAAAATTCTGAAATAATTCTAGCAAATAATAAATTCCTTGTTGAAAAATAATTTGACTTTGCTCATGATTCTCTTTTGATTTAAACGCCCCTGCCGAGTAAAAAACGCAAAACGCTAAATTTCGAACATCGCCAAACAACTAGCTTGCTACCTAAAATTTTCCGTTTTTCGATTTTTACTCGGCAGGGGGCGCTGAAATTAAAAAAAAATCATGAGCAAACTCGATTTATTTTTTATCATGGAATTTGCTTAAATTTTTTCAGAATTTTATGAACTGTTATGAGGCCCTAATAAGCGAATTAGACATTTTAACTCATTCCGTCGCCATGCCCACATACGATTTTACTAAATATAACTTGAAAATGCCAAAATTTTATTGTACTGTTTCTTAAAACCTGGGTCATATAAGCGAAGGTTATTTTCGGATATGGCCACATAAGTTTCGAGTTTGTTTTTCTTGTATTTGGATATAATACTATTTTTAGTACTCTTTTAGTACAAATATAACAAATAACACTTCATACCCTACTATTAACCAAATTTTCTTTCATATGAACCCAAAATCAAGATGTTATCTGTAACGGTTTTAGAGTTATGATTTTTTTAACATTTCAAAACATGAAATCAATCGGTATAGCTTCAGAAAATTTGTGATAGCTTCGAAATTTTCGATTTCATGTTCAAGCCTATTTTGGGAAGGTAATAAAGTTATGAATTTAAAAGTTAGTGTGTAATCAACATTTAATTTACTACAACATAAGAATTTTAGAACAAATATTCCACCCTTTCATAATTACAAAAACCAATTTCTAGAAAAAAATCATGAAAATTTTTTTAAAAATTTGAAATTTTTGCACCGAAACAGCAACAAATTTAAGTTTTGGACCAAAACTTTCTAAGTAAATAATGTTGACCTAGTCATTTTCTACAAAAGCTGTCTCAAAAACATTACGAAGAAATGAATAGTTTCGAAGTAACGGGCAGTCAAAACGACGTGCTTTTTTTCAGTCAATTTTTCGACCTTTGCTCGAAAGCCGGCTGGGTTTTTTGCACTACCGATTCCTAATTTTTTTTTGAGATCTTATTTTTTTGACCTCTAATTTCAGGAAACGGACGGGGATAAAGCAATATCAGAATTTTGCACATGGCCGCTCTACTGTACACTATGTGAAAATTCGAAAACATTGCACTAATGGGTTAATATTCGAAGAACCATTTTATGCTTATGAACACTAGTTGATAGACTCAAAGGGTTACACATTAAAATTGATTGACGACAAGTTGCTGGTGGCAACCGCATGGAATTGCGTAAGTTAAGCTCTCAAAGCGTGTTGGCATTCAATTTTGCATTATATATTTTTTTTCGCTTTATTTTCTGCTTAAGCCTCTCTTTTGAATATAGTCGAACTACATTATATTTCAGTAATATATCTTTCGATTTCTTAAAATATTTATGCTTTTAACTTTTTAAATCTTTAATTTATGTATGTACATCGTACATAAAACTCTCAAATAAGTTAAGCCATCGTAATATGCAAATTATTGCCAACATTCATTGGAAGCAGCACTAAATGCCTATTCCGACAACTATTTGTTGTTGTTTCGCTCTTGCAATATTTTATTAACTAATGGCAAATATTTATTTAAGCCTTAATTTATTTGAGCACAAAAATTAATTTATACCAAAAATTATTTGAAAATTTATTGAATTGGAATTTGTATGCGCGCTTAAATCAAATTAAAATGACGGAGCAGGATGAGTTGTTTGTGGTGGTGATGGTGAACAGGTTACTTTGTCTGCCACATGGCATTGCTATAGGACGCAGTATCTTCATTAAAATAATTGATGATGTGTTTTTTGATGTTAGTGCGCCGCTGCTTAAATAATTTAAATTAAATTAAGTGTAAACAAAATCAATTTAGTAACCTAATTTTTAGCATTTAATTTAGAGTATTTAAATTTAATTTATTTCGAAATAACTACACATATCTGTTTGGTTAGAGTTAATGCCGGCCTATTTCCGCGCAACATATTTTCCTAAATTATTTTGTTTCAAAGGATGAAGTATTGTGCCATGAGTTGTTAGAATTTAAGCTATACAATTTTAGTAAGTATTTAAAATTGAAGTATGATAAATTTATATTGAACTAAATAAACACTTAGTTTTGCTATTTTTTAACAACAGAAGTGTTAAGGAAGTGTTAACATGGAAATTGATTACATATGTTTCGGCTATTTCCACATAAATATTGTATATATTCTCATAGACAAATATGTATATAGCCTCATTACATAGATCAGTTTTAGTTCAATCTTGTAAGAAACCGTACTCGATTCCATGACTCCGGTTTTCTAATGAAAGCATACGCGGTACTTTAACCATTAGGCTATTGACACGGATAAACTTCTCTCTACATGATCGCCATATGCATAGATCATAGGGCATAGCGCCGTCTGCAGTGAAACATTGCCAAATTGTATTTAGTTGGTAACACACTCTGGTTTTGAGATATGCTACGCTAGCTACAATTAAAACCTACAAGGGCGGATTTGTTGTCCACATACAATGCAGGACCTCAAAATTACGAGACTTTTAATGTTTTTTTAAATTTAAAATTTTTGTTGAATATAAATGAAACATGATTTATATTTCATTTGCAAAGGTTGCAACATAATAGGTGGAAAAAAAGCAATGGCTAGTTTGAATTAGCTGCCATTTTGTAAGAAATGTGAAAAAAATCACTTTGTTTTCACAGAAAGTTTATGGGCATATCCGAAAATAATCTTCTCTTATATGACCCAGATTTTCCATGTTCAATAACCAAATGTGGTAGAATATATTCCTAGATGTATAAAATAAAATTCCCAATAGGTGAACAAAAAACTTTCGACACGAGATGGTGTCAGGAGGTCGTTTTATCCGAAAATTTTGGGAAAATCGAGAATTCCGATAATCTACGGGAGAGCACATAGCTCAGAAGTAGTAGATATGTTACGGGGCACCTTTCCAAATATTCTGGAGTAAAATTCAGAAAAATCTTATGTGTGTCGTGGCGACGAAATGGGTTAAAATATCTAAATCACTCATTACGGCCACATTACAGGTCTAAAAAGTCTGAAAAAATTCTAGCAAATTTTTTGATGAAAAATAATTTGATTTTGTTTATAATATTTTTTAATTTAAGCGCCCCCTGCCGAGTAAAAAATGAAAAACGAAAAATTTGGGGCAAAAAAATGCGATTTTTTGCGATATGCGATCGACACATAAAGCAAGATAGCATGATATTTAACAAATATTCCGCAATAAATTTCAGAAAAATCGTATGTGGGTCGTGGCGACAGAATGGGTTAAAAAGTCAAAATCGCTCTTAACGCCCACATAACATAAGGTCCGAAAATTCTGAAAAAATTCAAGAAAGTTCCTTGACAAAAAATAAATCGAATTTGTTATAATGTTTTTTTGATTTAAGCCCCCCATGATGAGCAAAAAACGAAAAACTCTAAATTTCGCATTACTCCAAAAAATTAAGTTTTTTACCCAAATCTTGGCGTTAAGTTGAAAAAATTATATCGGTCAAATGATAGCATGTTGAGCAGAATAGCACTTTGAACAACAATTAAAATTGTTGCTCGCTAAAACATTGGGCTCCAAATTGCTTGGCGTATTGTCAATAAATTTTCTATCGTTCTTGAACATTAATATAAAATAAAAATGACACTTGACGCCATATGCAAAAATTATGACACATTCACATTTTGACCTTACTATAGCTTCACCTTGTACAAGCCAGATTTTGAGGTGCATAAAGTGAGCTATGCAAGTGTGACGAATTTCGATGTTTTTTGGTTGGGAATTTCGAGCTATTTTCGAGCTTTTCAACAGTAATTTCGAGCTGTCTCGGAAATTTTCCATATTCCGGAAAAGCGGAAAAATTGTTCTGCATAGCTAAGTTTATTTTTTTCAGCCAGACGAATCAGCGGGAAAAGTTAGAGATGAAATCTTTTAACAAAGGAATTTCGAGCTTCTTTCGAGCTAATTTTGAGCTACAAGCATTTTCCGGAAAACTCCCAATTTTTCCGGAAAATCCCAAAAAACTTTTTTTATGGCTAACTTTATTTTTTTCAGCCAGATGAATCCGCGGGAATAGTAAGCGATGAAATCTTTTAACGCAGGAATTTCGAGCTACTTTCGAGCTGACCTTGAATGAAGTGTTTTCCTTAAATTTCCCCGGAAAATCCCAAAAAATTTAAAAAAATTATTTTTTTTCCCTATGTTACGTCCGAAAATTATCCGGAATTAATCCCCATTTACGAAATAGGGATTATGTCCGAAACTGTTTCTCGCGAATCACCTAGTTTGGTAGCCATAGTAATTTTACATAAGAGTAGGGGTAAGTAGGCGGCCTGCGGCCGCAGCTCAGGATTTAAAAATCCCAAAAATCCAACACTGGCGGATCAGTCAGCAATATATCCAATAATTTGCGGACATAACACCCATTTACGAAAAGGGGATTATGTCATGGCACCTCCACAAAAAAATATTTTTTGGGATTTTCCGCGAAAGTTTGGGGTTGTCCGGAAACATCTTTCGTTTTTGATGAGCTCGAAACTAGCTCGAAATTCGTGTGTCAAATGATATGATCGCCAAATATTCTCATGGATTCGTCTGGCTGAAAAAATAAAACAAGCCCTTTAAAATTTTTTTGGGATTTTCCGGGAAAATTTAAGGAAAACACTTCATTCAAGGACAGTTCGAAAGTAGCTCGAAATTTCTGCGGCAAAAGATTTCTTCGCTTACTATTCCCGCGGATTCGTCTGGCTGAAAAAAATAAAGTTAGCCATAAAAAAAGTTTTTTGGGATTTTCCGGGAAAATTGGGAGTTTTCCGGAAAATGCTTTTGGCTCAAAATTAGCTCGAAAGTAGCTCGAAATTCCTTTGTTAAAAGATTTCATCTCTAACTTTTCCCGCTGATTCGTCTGGCTGAAAAAAATAAACTTAGCTATGCAGAACAATTTTTCCGCTTTTCCGGAACATGGAAAATTTCCCAGACAGCTCGAAATTACTGTTGAAAAGCTCGAAAATAGCTCGAAATTCCCAACCAAAAAACATCGAAATTCGTCACACCTGCATAGCTCACTTTATGCACCTCAAAATCTGGGTTGTACAAGGTGAAGCTATAGTAAAGTCAAAATGTAGCTCGAAATTCCTTTGTTAAAAGATTTCATCTCTAACTTTTCCCGCGGATTCGTCTGGCTGAAAAAATAAACTAATATATGCAGAACAATTTTTTCGCTTTTCCGGAAAATGGAAAATATCCCAGACAGCTCGAAATTACTGTTGAAAAGCTCGAAAATAGCTCGAAATTCCCAACCAAAAAACATCGAAATTCGTCACACCTGCATAGCTCACTTTATGAACCTCAGATTTTGGTCAAACACAGCAAATGTAGAAACAGAAGAACTCGCATGGGCATATAAGCTTGTATCAGTCATACTTTGTAACTTTCCTAGCAGTTCCTTGATAACGTTTTTGGTTTAACTCTTCCCGTCATAATGATTCCCATAATTCACGCAAGATTTTAAGTGAAAAGCAAACACATATCTTTACATTTTCTTTGTTAAAGCATAAAATGCTCATGCAAAAAAGCAACATAAGAAAGAGCACACTAGCCAGATGACCTCCATGGCTTAGCTAGTACATTTGGGTGTCCGTTAAGAAAAAGTTAATTTTTTCCAAAAATATTCACACGTATTTCTTGAGTGATTCTAAGCATTTTAAGCCTAGTACATTTTTTTAGTAAGATGCCTCCCTTTTGAGTAAACAATGAGTTTTGCCTGCCGCGGGCGTTCAAAAGTCAAAAACTCTCATCTAGCGGCCGAATCCCATCTTGAGTCATACATCATTTTAAAGCTTATAAAATATTCCTTAATTTAAAGTACTTTTAAATCAAATTCAAAAGTATTTTTAAGTGTAAAAAATTTTGGTGAAAAAAAATTTTTTTACCAAGTAATACTT
The DNA here is from genome assembly GCA_951812925.1 of Calliopum simillimum. Classification (NCBI taxonomy): domain Eukaryota; kingdom Metazoa; phylum Arthropoda; class Insecta; order Diptera; family Lauxaniidae; genus Calliopum; species Calliopum simillimum. The sequence goes on along the minus strand of OX638370.1, from coordinate 84,813,913 downwards.
TTTTGTAAAATGAACACTTAAAAATGAATCCGACCACTTATGCATATATCAATTTATAAACTATGGCGTAAGGTATAAATTTTTTTAAAAAACACCATTTTCATGAAAATGACTAAAAACGCCAACTTCGACACCCTGTATTTTAACAACAAAAGAGTGCTAGCACCAAACCCTCCCGGGTTATTATTCTTGCACATCGGATCTACCATATTGCTGAATTTGAGCGAAATCGGAGACAAACAAATTTTCAGCTGGTACGCTTGGCATGTTTTGCTTCATATATTGCACTTCAGATTTGGAAAAATTAAAATATTTTGTTTGAATTTAATATTGAAACTTTTGAAAAGTCGTTCCCTTATATTTTTCTCAATGCTAGATTTTCTTTTTGAAATTTTTTTTTTTATATTTGAGCAAAGCACATTCTCAAAATTAAAAACATTACAATAAATTGGTCATATAAATATTTTTCACAGTTTAAACTTTCCACTTCATATAAAATCCTTATCAAATGCCAACAATGTACAGTTCAAACTGTAAGTTAGCTAAATATAACACAAATACCTTTACCACATTTTTTTTTTTGCAAAATCAACCAGTTGGTTGCTGCTTAAAATTCCAAGCACAAAAGACTCGTCATTTAACCCCGACATTCCATTTTTATTTTTCGAATTGTTGTTGTTGATTTTTTCTTGCCTTATCATTGACACTTCATAAAAATCAATTGAAAGAATAAGGAAACCGAATGGTGATGGTGGTGGTAACGTTTAATGGACTTAAACTGACCATTTGTGCATTTTGACTCTGGTGCTTGTTTTGTGTTGATTGTTGAACATGTGTGCGCACCCAATGCGATAGAAGTTGGTTGGATCCACATTCAATTGTGAAGTTTGTTAACTAAAATTGAATGGGTTAATATGAAATTTTAATTACGGATGATTTCTAGCTAACGTATGGGGAGACAAAACAATCATTGTTTTAATATATATGTTTAGGCAATAATTTTGCTTGCAAAGCCCTGCTAATGTCCTTTCTAATTCATATTTCACATTTTCTTCAACAGTTGCAATGAGAAGACTTTGTTTTATTAAAGCTTTTGATTAAATGTATTCAAGTCATATGTAGTGCTACCTAATTTTCCTACTGGGAAATTATGGCTTTTGTGTTTCTTCTTCTTCATATCATGAATGTTTTCACTGTGATACTGAATTAATGCGTTCCAGCCAGCAACACCAACTTTTGCAATACACTTGAGAATGACTTTGAAACATTAACAACAATGAGATGAAAGAGTATTGGTATTTACACGCGCACACATACAAATACAAAATACAATACAATACAATGCAATACATACGTACTTAAACACTCATTTACACTTGAATGCACAATAAAAATATTTTTTTTTAAAGAAATACGCTTGTTATTGAAACAAATAAATATAAAATATTAAACCTAAGTCAACAAAAAAAGGATTTTATATAAATAAAGTGTAGATAAAATTAATACAATTGAAAAACAAAAAAAAAAAAAAAAAAAAATATCGCTGGAAAAGGAGTATATAAATAGGAATATATAATGCATCAATTTTAAATATTAAATTGTAAAAACTTCAACTTTAAGTTATGTAGTAAAATATGTCACTTTATCATTGATGAAAAAAGAGTGATGATGAGAGTTTTTGGCTTTTGAACGCCCGCGGCAGGCAAAACTCTTTGTTTACTCAAGAGGAAGGCATCTAACAAAAAAAGCGTACAAAGCATAAAATGCTTAGAATCGTTCAAGAAATACGTGTGCATTTTTTTAGAATTTTTAAAAAATTTTTTTTTTGAGAAATTTTTGAATTTTTTTGTTTTTTTAAATTTTTTCAAAAATTACGCAAAGAAAAAAAAATTAGTGTTTAACTTTTTAAAAAATTCCTAAAAATTTCACACGTATTTTAAGCATTTTATGCCCAGTACACTTTTATCGTAAGATGCCTTTGCAAGGTTATCTTCGTTTCGTTAGATACCTTGCTTTTGAGTAAAAAATGGTTTTTCCGATCGCGTAATTGAAAAACGTAAAAAATCGATTTTGGGACGCGAATATTATCTATACCCCTTAAAAAATTTTAAATTTTTAATCCCAAAATTTTTCTAGGAACAAAGTCATTATTTCCAAAGTGCCATTGGGTATCCATTTTGTAATGAAAAAAGAGTTATAACTAAAAACATGTTTTGTTGGCCAAAATGGGCCTTCAGTAGAATCCAAAGTTCTCCATTGGTTTTTCTTGGAATGAAAAAAAAAAAAAAAAAAAAAAAAAAAAATGATGCAGATCTCGTTTTTAAGATTTCTCCTAACTTCTGAGTCGGTTTCGGGATGAATTGAAATTTCAACTCTATCTAACAATTAGCTAGAAGTGGAAATATTTCATGAAACAGTAACTTGATCGAACAAATAAGAAATCTGTTGAATATATGGTGGAAGTATTCATAAAAAGTAAGGGTTTTTGGGCCTTTTCCTTTTTTGTGTAAATTTTTAAGCCCAAATATCTAAAATTGTAATTGTACTTGAATTGTGTTTACTACCCAAGATTCATCAATGTCTTAAGATTTTTATATAAAATGTAAAGACTTAGGTTGCCCATTAATTTTCTGGAACATAGTACTTCTATTGTTTTCCGGTTTGAATTTTTATAATTTTAAGGATAAGTTTCTTCAGTTCGCATCTTTCAGTTCAAATTGTAACATTGTGTTTTATTCACTTGAAAAATTCAATTTATAGAAAAATTTTTTACGATTTTCGAGTAGATTTATCTTAACAAGGGTATAACGATCTACTGAAAAAGGGCTTTGACGACGAAGTATTATCCAAGGCAAAAGTGTATGAGTGGTCAAAAGAGTCCAAGCACAAACTTCACTTTAAGACGACCCACTAGAAGGTAGTCCAAAAACAGCTATTGTGTCAGAAAACGTCGATGCTATGAAAAAACTAATTAAAAAAAAAGAAATCATCATGTGACCTAGGCATTATCATGACTACAAAATAAACAATCTTGCGTGAATATTTAAGCAGGAGTTACAAGCAACGCGTCGTCGCTTTACCGCGTCATGACTTTTCAAGCGTCTCGTTTTTTGAGTTACATGCCACGCTTCCTCGCGTCAAAGTTTTTTGTGACAACAGCTGACAGTTCATAAAATTAAAAGCAATAAAAAAAGTTTTTGCTGAAGAAATGGAAGTATCCAGAGATTTTTCTGTTTTTTCGGAGCTCACCGAAACAATTTGAAATTTTAATAAACTTTTTATATATTTATATACGTATTAGCAGCCAAACAGTTGAAAAAAAATACGTTTTGAATTTGAAAAAATTGAAAGGTGTGTTTATTAAGCTTGACTCGAGAAAGCGTAGAAAAAGTTGAAAGTTGCTCAACTTTTTGCGTCATATTCTTTTTGACTTTCAACGCGTTGTGTTTTGTAGATCACTCCATACGAATGTATGGTTTCAACTTTTTCTGACAGAAGTGTGTTCCGCGATAAAGCGACGACGCGTTGCTTGTAACTCCAGCTTTAGTGGTTTGGAAGCCTTGTGCGCTTCGACTCAACATAAATCATAAAATGTTCAAAAAAAGAGTCGTGTCGAATACTTAGTGCCGTCAAACTCTTAAGAAAATTCATCAAAAGTGTTTTCATTAACGTCTACACCCTTGTCACAGGTGATGAAACTTAGATTTTTGTAACCAATCGACTATTTGGTGCTTTCCATTTGAAGAAAACTCATGCTTTAGAAATATCATCTTCGGACTAGTCAAGAGCTTCGACAAATGTTTCGAGCACATGACGTCTAAAGAAACATACCTTTAAAATTGTCAAACTTTTGAACTCTAATACAAATTTGCATCAGAATACACTACTGAAACTAAATATATTACAGAAACTTAAAAGGCAACCCTTGCACAAGCCTTACAAAAACATTGCCAGTGTTTTCAATTTTTGAACTAACATCTAATAAAATGAATGACCAATATATTAAGAAGATCCATAGAAATTCACGCAGAAAATGCTTTCATATTTAAATGACAAATGTTTCATGTGTACTTTAACATATTAGTTCTTGATTTAAAATGAATAAAATATTATTTGTTTTACTTTTCTAGCATCATTCAGGTATTTGCATATAAGTATGTATAAGATATATCCACAAGTTAATAGTCTTATAATTTACAATAATAAAATATACAATTTAAATTGTTAATTTTGCCAAGTAAGTAAATTGGTCATATATTTACATATGTACGTAAATATGACTTGAGGTGGTTAACCTTGTAGCCTTAGCAATACACAAATGGGAGCAAAGTTCCATATTGACATTGCATGTTATGTGGTCGAGCTGTTGGCTGAATTTATGCACTTAGATATTTGTAAATATGTATGTGTGTATTATACTTGCATGTATTTGAAGTAAAATTAATGCACTCGATATAAAATTAAATGATATTGTACGCAATTTACCAAAATACATTCAATTTTTTCTATGTACTTATGTAATAATACATAAATATATTTGTTTTCATATTTGTACATATGTAAGAGTAATTTTTTTTTTTCATTTTTATTTTACTTTGATATCATCAAACAAATGATATGCAGCAAATCCTGTATAATCACTGAATAATGAATTGGGATTAAGTTAATCCAAATGTGAGCATTCGTATGCATATGGAAGTACACACACACACACACATTTGCCCGGGCACACATTTTTATTGTGCAAGAGTGTTAAGTTACACCGAAAAGTATTGAGAAAATAAAAAATTCTGACCTTCAAAGCTATAGTCTGGGTATTTAGAAGAAAAATTTGTCTATGGTATTGCAAAGTTTCAGAACATTTAATTAGTCTAAATGTATTAGAAGAAATTTTAAAACGTCGAAAAAGTCCCAAATATTAATAAACGTGTAAATTCGAAAATTTTTGAAAAGGTCGAAAATACTTCAAAATATCGAAAAATTATCAAAAAATTTACGATTATTGAACTGAATACGGAAATCACATTAACTCCTTTCCTTGATGTATTTATAAGAAAATATTTTAAAGATTTTGAGAACGCCCAGTTTGACTGAATTTTATCCAAACGCTTCTTTCAACTAGTGGTGCGACATCGACCGGAAAACATCGATTTTTTGAACATCGATGTTTTCTGAATTAAACATCGATGTCTAGAAAACATCGCCAAAAAAAGATCGATTTTTGTCAACATCGATTACTTTTTTAATACGTTGAAAACTCTGACAAAATTTACCAAATTTCTCTAAAATTTTGTTTAGAACATGGAGCACTAAAATTAAATACATATATAAATGGAAAATATTGCATATTTTTGTATTAATTTAAATATTTCACTTTAATTTTAAATTATAGCAGCCATAACAATTTGAATATCCTAACAAGTATGTAGCTAAAAAAAATGTCATTATTTTAACGAAACTTTAAGTATATGTGACCTGGTCTATGAAAAAGGGGGCTTACGTGCGAAAATAAGTTTTCGAGAAAACAGCTGGTAAACAACTATCAAAGGTCAATTCTATGCAAATCGGCAAAAAAATTTTAAAATTTTTTTTTTGACACCAAGTACCCTTTTCATAGACCAGGTCACTTAGGGGAGACTGGGGCACATCTGACACAAAATTTTCAAAGGCCTGTATCTTTGAAAATTATTGCACGATCTTAATAGTCTTTACTGTTTCTGAAACATTGATTATTTAAGATTAAAACCAAGAAAAAAAAAATTTTAAAAAGACTGCATTAAGAGTACTTTTTAAAATTTTTTCAAAAAAAGTCATTTTGTCAAATGTGCCCCAGGTACGGGGCACATTTGACATTACAAGGGGCACACACAAAAATAACACAGAAACATTAAAAAAGTGTTAGAAGTTGATGTCAAATACGTATTTAGTGCGTGAACGTGAAGTTGAGGCTGGATTTGTTAGAGTTGGTAGTTTAAACTCAATTGCACCCCTCAAAGTCAGGCAAAAATCTTCCACTTCCGGTTTTATAAAAACCCAACTTAATGGTGAAACTCTTCTCAAATAACTGATCTTGTATGAGGTATAGCCAATTAAGTACTTACTTCTACAATTTCCCGCACATGGATTTTTCGCCAAATTTCCCAAGGACAATATATAAGCTTAAAGTACAATTTCCAACAATACCCTTAATGAAAACATCAACATAAAATGTATGATAAGACCCAGTTTGGTGGACATTTCTTTGGTCTGGATTTTGGGTAACAGCATCGTCAAGATATCTGCAGCGCTTTCACATGATGGGGCGTATTTCAAATCAATTTGATTATTATTAAAAACTTCGCATACATGATGAACTTTGATGTCAATATGTTTACTTCGGGAATTCATCCATCCAGATTTTCAAATTAAAATAAGTGGTAGAGGTTCTGGAAAGCATCTATTCAAAAATCTTGTGTTGTAGATAAAACAAAGGAAACAAATTATATTAAGTCAAATGAAATAGATTCTGTTCGGAAGTCGGGGTTTTTCTTTGGTTTCCGATATTAGAAATAGCGTATTTAACTTTTTTTCATCGCCATCGTGTCTGTTCGTTTTCGTTTTATAGTGACATACCATATATTTAAAAGATAAAACTAGAAAATCTTTTAAAATACACAAACACGAACGTCAAATGTGCCCCTTCGGCAATAGTCAAATGTGCCCCAAAATCTCTTTAAGAATTAAAAATATTTTATAATTTAAACTATTTGACCTTGACAAAAAACACTTTTATTCTATTAATTATGAAGGTTAGTGCTGCCAAATTGTCATACTTACTTTCAAAAAACAATACAAATTTATTTGCAAAACCCTTACGAACAAGATGCCGAAAATTACAAAAAAATACACAAAAAGTAAAAAAAGCGTATTGGCGCGGGAGGAGTCGCAAGAGAACTGCCAAAGTTCATTACGTTGCTTCCAATCTAATTAGTTATGTTTCTGCATTTCAGGTTTTTGGTTCGATAGGCGTGTTCACACCGAAAATGGCAAAGTCAAATGTGCCCCGGTGTGAAATGTATCCCAGCTTACCCTATATACCTTTTATAATTTTTTCCTTATTGAAAACTTTTCATTTTTTTTACTTGCATGTGTTTAACAATATTTTAAAAATTTTCAATTTGATAATTTTATGGCTAAAAAGCCTTAATTTTTGTCTCTGATATCGTTTCTGAATTTTGCAATACATAGTTGATTTGAAATATTAAAGTTTTGGGGACTCGCGCATTTTAAAAAACTAAAATCGTATCAGTTTCTTGTTGTGCTGAGATAATATATAATAATCTTTTGCATTAAATGCAACACAAGTACGATAGTACATAAACAGTGCCGGACTAAGCTAAATGGGGGCCCTGGGCCATTCAAATTTTGGGGCCCTCTTTTTTTTTGAATAATTGTAAAATTATAGCCTTATCATGTATGACGAACGAATAAAGTGACTGATTTTCACTCATTAATATCAACTTATTAAAACTTTTTATTAAGAACTTACTATAACCTAAGCGTTCATTTTAGTTCAAAGAATAAAGTTTGCAAGCATAAACTTCAAATCATCCTTTAACTTGGAGGATATAAGCTGTTGAAAATCAGTAAAACGATTCGTTCGTCATACATGATAAGTCTATGAGTCTTTATTTATAGAATTTAAACAGCTTATTCAAATCATTTTGTGGTTGTAAACACAATAATACAATCAAAATATTTTTTTTCTGACAAACTTAGTATACATACAATAGATAAATGTATAAATATAAGTAAAGCTGATTTATTAACATAGTTTTCAATATTGTAGGGTTAATACTAAAACTGGACATCTACAATACATTTTTGATATTTTGATTTAAGCACACATGAAAGAAAAATTTTGAAATGTACTTCATGAAAAAAAAGCAAAAAATTTCAGAATCCAATAGAAAAACGAAATCCAAAGAACTTAAAAAAGTTTTTTTTCAAACCATGAAATATGAACATGTCTTTTTTCAGTACTAACACTACGATATCATCTTAAACATATAGTAACGATTTGTGAACAATGACATTTCAATTATATTTTATTTCGAAAGCTTTTTGATGAAAACAGTAAATCCTACGATATAAACTATAAAGAACTTTTTTGTTGAAAATTTATGCTCTACAAACAGACTTGGGGTTTTGCAATAAAATTTTTTTTTCACAAATTTCAGTGCAAGTGAAAAAATTTTCTATTTTAAAACTTTCCATTATCAGAAAATGCATTCAGTGATAGTGAACAGTTTTTCATTATTACTAAATTTAGTTATCAATCTTCAATAAAAATTCGACTAAATTTATTGATAGTGAAATTTTTTTCACTATCAAAAAATTGATTTGCTGGTAATGAAAAATTTATCATTATCACTAAATCTATTAAAAGTAAAAGTTTCCATTTAAGTTTCATTGAATTCAATCAAATAAATTTTCCCTTTTAAAAGATTAAATTTTTCATTTCAACGTTTTTTTTAAAAAACCTAACATATATTTTTAGGGTTGCCACCAGATTATTTTCTGAAATTTTGTTAAAATCATACTTTTTTGACTAAATTCAAATTTTAAGTATAAGTAACGCTCAGATAAACTTTTTAAAAATTGTACAAAAACTTAAGGATTGCCATCTGGATTTTTTTGTAAATTTTTCCTTAGCCATATAATTAAAAAAATAAAAAATTTAATTTTAGTCTCAAAACGCTTATACAAACTTTTAAAAATCCAGTATATATTTTTAGGGTTGCCACCTGATTATTTTCTGAAAAATTGTTAAAATCATACTTTTTGTGAATAAATTGAAAGTCTTGGTTTCAGGAACGGTCAGATAGCTACAGATTGTACAGATAACGAAAAAACGTCTGCCAACTCTAATATGGCAACCCTAAACTTTTCGTTTCTTATTCAAAATTCAGTTTAGTCACTAAAAAGCGTGATTTAAACGAAATTCTAGAAAATAAACAGGTGGCAACCCTAAAAATATATGTAGGATTTTTAAAAAGTTAATCTAAGCGTTTTAAGACTAAAATTAAATTTTTTTATATACATATTATATTTTTAAGGAAAATTTACAAAAAAAAAAAATAGTTGGCAACCCCAAAAGTTTTAAAAAATTTTAACTGAGCATTTTCTAAACTAAAAAATTGAATTTAGTCACAAAAAGTATGATTTTAACAAAATTTCAGAAAATAACCCTAAAACCCTAAAAATATCTGTTAGATTTTTAAAAAAAACGTTTCCATAGATGTATGGAATCGTTTCCCAATCACTTTTCCATAGACAAAAGGAAACGCGCCAAAGAATGTGATGAAATATTCAACAGAAACATCGTTTACACAAAAATTACTTAAACATTTTTATCTAACCAAAGCCAACAATTAGCTTAAACCTGGACTTGCACACAACTTGTATGATACAAGCAAGCCAATGTGTTGGCTGTAACGTTGTGTACACAGTAGCCTGTGCAACAACTTGCAACAAGAGCGAAGCAGTTGGCAAACAGGTTGCAAGCTACGAACATTCGAACAAACGAGCAAACAAATGACGGAATTCTTGAAAAGGTTCGAACAGCTCTTTGCACACCCTTAATAGTATGTAGTTCCAATTTGCGAATTGTCTAAGCAAAATTTGTGCAAACAAAACTTGTGAAAACAAAATTTGTGCAAACGAAATTTGTGAAAATAGAATTTGTGAAAACATCGAATAAAAACATCGAGGCAAAAAATCGATTTTGCAAAAAAATCGAACTTTAAACATCGATGTTAAAAACAGTCGATGTTCTTGCAAAACATCGATGTTTCATCAAAATCGATGTCGATGTCGCAGCACTACTTTCAACTATACCAATACTATGCTTTATCTTGAAAACTGTAAAAGATACTACGGTTTTGAGAGTCGCAAAATCGTTATGATAAAATTTACTTTTAAATAAAAATTGAAGTTTTACTTAAGTGCCTTTTGTATATATAAGACTACCACTACCAAAGTTTCAAAACCATATTTGCACCAGATGTTTTTTTTTTTGTGCTTCAACATATTTATAAGAAATATGGGACCGATTGGACGAGGGGGTGTTGTAACCCTCATACAAAAAAGAAAAAAAACTCAAAATAATTGAAAATTTTATTTGAGTTGCTCCTACACCTATACCAATAGTTATATTGAAACCAGATTAACACCATTAGTCCGCCTGATATTCCGACAGATTTGTGTTGATAATGGGGTAAATGAATGAATGAACGGTGCGCTCGGTAAACAAAGAAACATACCAAAAACAAAAAAAGAAAAACAAAAACGCTTTTCCACTAACTTTACCTGCATTATGAAACTTGATATCTTGATGAATATTATGCATAGCATTTATCTTGATCAAACGGGTAGCAGCAAAAAATTATATGGTGCAAGAATGGTTTAAATATGTTAAGTATTTTAGGCGTGATATTGAAGAGTACTTAAGCCCAAACGATTGAATTAATAAGTTTTCAAATGCTGCACTGACTAACAAGGGTACCCCTCTTAAAATTACAAGAGTGATTTCCAATGTATTTTTTGATGGTGAGCCCAAATCCGTTTACAGAATTGCTCTAGCATGTCAGAATTTTGAGAAATTTTTAAATAACAGTGAAAAACACACGATTCTTCATTATTTTTGAGGTTTTGAAAATTGTAGTATCTCAAAATCCTAACGTGATGGAAATAAACCAAGCTCAGATTCGTGATTGAGAGGTGTGTGAGGAGGAAAGTTGGCGGAGCCGCATTTTCCTCTTACAAATCATCGCTTCGTATAAATCGCTTATTATTATGTATCATATTTTTATTTTTATATAAATGACTAATCATTTCGTAGTTTGTTGCTATATAGTAGGTACAGTCATTTGGTAGTTTTACCTGGAAAGTTTTGCGGGATTTTTGCAAATGAGTTATTTTATAGATTTCGATGTGCTCTTTCAGAATTTCAACTTTGCTACCTCAAGTCGTGTTCGCTCGCGCCGCCATATTGGAAAAATGGCGTTATTATCATTTGCAAAAATCCCGCAAAACATTCCAGGTAACATCATTTTATTCTCTTAAATGATTGTTCTAATAATAGGTATATTTTTATTTTTTAAGAAAAAACTAACTCAAATACATAAAATGTAATTTTTTTTATAATTATTAATTAAAATAAGGATTTATTATTGTAAACAAGTACTTAGGCAAGAAAAATAAGCGTAATTGAGTTTAAGGTAAAATCCCCACCACATCACTAAAAGTAATATAAACGGCAACACTGCACAATAGCTGTTAGTGTCATTCGATTTGTTCAATGACAGAGAATCATAGCATAAATTTAGACACACAGCAGTGGATTGGGACAGTCTTTGGGTGGCCGGACAAACAGCAGCAGTAAGCAGAAGTATCAGACCAGTCGGCCACGGCTAGCGGCGGAGAGAGCGACGCACAGGAGCAGAGAGTGGTGGGGAATAGAAGGACGTGTTTTTGTTATAACATTATTATAAATATATTGAGAGAAACCGAGTAAAGAAATGAAATTGAAGTAAATTAATAAAACCCAAACCCGTGACTTTGAATTTAACCAAGAGGCCGTTCTTTTATTTGATAAATTTTTGTAACCCCTGGCCACCCACGAAAAAAACCGCTGACATAAAGGTTCGTTATAGGTCCCAAATCACCATAATTGGCTTCAAAAATCAAGAGAGGAAAAAAGGTATCGAATTTGCGGGCTTGTGGATTAAAGAAAAAAAAAATAAAAATGCTGCTCCATGCCCCAAATTGGCTTTAAAAAAGAAAAAAAAAAAAAAAAAGGTTTCTTTACACCTAAAATAAAAAATTTTTTTCAGTGCACTAACGATGAAAAGTTTATTATAATCGGATAAAAATTCGAGAGCTATGACTTTTCAAATATGTTAGTATCCAGAAGTTGCATCGAATTTCCTATTGCCGCCATCTTGGATTTTTTGAAATGTCAGAAAATCATTTTACCACAGTCGTATGTATGTAAAATACTAACTTTTCAGCAATTTTCAAAAAAATCGGAGATATCAACCCAAATCTTAATCGATATCTTAATAGACCCATGTATGCTTTCTTAATGCCTAAGTTTTTGCAAGAATATACCTAGTCTTTACTTTTCAAGCAAATTTGTGTATCCAGTCTGTGTAGAAAAAAAAGTTATGAGGAAAAAACGTGTTTTTTTTTTCCAAAAAGGGTCTTCAGATCGTTTTTAATGGTTCTTTTAACTTTTGAATCGTTTTGAAAACGACTTTTTTTTCTGCTACATACAAATTGAACCAGTTTCGCGAGTATACAAAAGTGTTAGCTTACAAACTGCGAACAGGGAGTCGCTTAATAAAAAATGCAATAATCTCTTATATAGAGAATGACAAGTTCTACAAATAACTTTCATTTTATGTTAAAAAAAACTTTCCGTTTAGGAGTTATTTAATAAAAACCGATTTAAGTGGTTTTGATTCAATAATGGACCTTATTTTTTTGTATAAAATTATTTGTAGTTTTCAAGTTATCGCAATTCGACACAATTATTTATGCGCGTCAAAAGAAGCACTTCTTATGATGCATGAGCAAGTTAAACGATCTTGATGGTTTCTTTAAAATCGAAGATTTTATACTGCGATTAATAACTTGTTACGATATTAGGTCTTTAAATCATTATTAGTTTCGAAGTACTCGACCTCTGTATTGTGTATAATGTTTATGAAATGTCTTTAGTTTCGTTCTTTTGGAAGCTAACAGATGATACATTTTTCTAAAGAAATTATTTCAGAAAACAATACTTGATACACCAGTTTTTTATGAGTGTACTAACTCTCACAAGTTGAATATTCGCATTGGTATGTGCGTATTAACACATACGTAGCTTCACATATGATATTATAACACAATCCTTGTTCATTGTTGGAGGCAATAACAACAACAAGTGAAATTTTAATTATAATAATGAAATATCATTTGAATAACAGTTGGCATAAAGCACATAACAAATATTAAAACATAGAAAACATAATTTATTCGGCATTAAATCTGCTTTTATGAAATATATACATAACTTAGAAATAAGATAATGTGATGAGGAAATTTCAATTGAAAGCAGCACCAACAATTTAATTGAACTTATCATATGAAATCTAATTTTCAATTCTAAATTATTTCTCTCTAAGAAAAAATCACACATTTAAAGTGTCTTTTCCAATTGTAAAATTTACCTAAATTATCTTGCCTAAATTTTAAAACTTTAAAGTTTTTTTTTACACTCGAAAGTTTCGTTAAAATTTTGTGGCTATAAAATTTATGCTGCTCCAAGGAAGAAATAAATGTTGAAAAAAATTGATAAATTGTGACCAGCCAACCAACCGAACCGAACCAAACCAAAAGCACCGGAAGCCATTCATGCAAGCCAGGCCAGTGACTTCCTGCCATCATTCTATTTAATTTTCTTTTTTTTTTTTCATTCTCTACATTTTTATGATAACCACATGCAAAAAAAAAAATACAAAAAACGAAAATTTGTAGCCGCTCCTACTGCCGTTGTTATCCACATGAATAACAATTTTTATGGCAACTTGCAACCGTAACACTTTTGAACCGACATTCAACCAAAAGTTGCCTGGCACCTTGAGCTGACACATGACCATGCTTACATTGTTTTATTGTTCAGTGTTTTTTTTCGGCCATTTGACCATTTTTTTTTGTTACCGGCCACTCCAACAATTTGACCATATGTTGAAGATACTGAAGTGGAGTTTAAAAATTCATAATTCTTTACATTTACGCCCCCTTCGCCCACTTTTTGCATGTAAAGTTGCCGCACACAGAAAATGCAAAATTTTTTCCAACTTCTTTTGTTGCCATTGGGTCAAGCAGTGTATTCTACAGTTGCTACCTTACATAAACTTTGCTCACACACACACACACACACACTTACTTACAATAGCTGTCATATACGAATACTCCATACATGCTCTCCACACATACATTTACCACGTTGACTCCATTAACCTGCAATCATATCCTCCTACCATTTTATCACTTTTACTATTTTTGTCCAGCGCCACCGGTGCATACGTACCATATATATATGTAAGTATGTATAGTATGTGGCGTATTGGTTTCCCCGAACTCGCAATTTTTTGTCTTTTTTAAAGTCATCGTAAGCACTCTCCTAGAACCCAATAGGAAAATTTGTTTTGTGATTACGTATTTATATGCTTGGATAAAATTAATTGCGGGAGATTACAAGGTTTCAAAATTTTTTTTCTTCTTTACTGTCATACAATTTCTAAAGAATGTTTTGAATAGAATATGGCCGGTACAGACATTCTGAGGTCAGCAACTCTTGTCAAGCTGATCTGAGGTGGACAGATCATGTATTCGATATGTCGAAACCGAAAGTGTTTCGTTGGGTGTGTTACCATTTTTTATACACTAATGTTTGCCTTGTGGCCGAAATTCGACCATTTCGATTTGATTATAAGGCAAACAATTTGTATACCCTTTCATGGTCGATAAAACACAAAAGGCTCTTAATATTCATCCTTAGGTTTCAGGTTATTTGCATTCATAAAAATCAGTGCAGCAGCTTGGTCGCAATAGCGTACTCCCCATTATGAGGCGTGTTACTCCTACTAAAGAGAAAAAAGTTTTTGATATCTTTACGTTCTGTTCGTTCCATCTCCTTACCAAGATTCATAAAAATCAATGCCGCAAGCATGTGGCACCGCCCACTTAAAAACATTAAGATCATATTCTCGTTCCATAATGCTAGTCCTATCTCCTTACCAAATTTTGTAAAAATCGATGCAGTGGTTATGCTTTTACAAGAACGTTTTTTCCATTAAAAGGCGGATACACCACCCACTTTTAAGAAAATTATAATTTTGTGCACTACCCCTTCTCAAAACCTTTCAAAAAAAAAAAAAAAAATTAACAAAATCTGTTGAGATTTAGGTAAAGAAATAGGGACTGAACCGATTTCGTTTGGCTATTTATATTTAAGATATTATAATGGGATGTGCTCTAGAAAATTTTTATGAACTGGTTTTGTGAGTTCGTATATTCTCTTGCAGCACTCAGGCCCATATTTTTTGCGTTGCATTGTTAACATCAAACATTGTAAAACATCGCAGTGTTGGGATACTTCGTTCTTTGGTCGCAAGATCAAGTTGTAGAATACTCACGCTGCGAGTGTTTTCCCCAGCAGCTGCAACATAGGCATATTCAAGAAAAATGTTCATCGACACTACTCCTCTTTTCCCCAATAACTCTAACCTATATCCTTTTCTGAAAATCTACAAGGTGAATTGTATTTAGAGGGTCTATTTCCTGAGCGTTGGCTTAAATAATAAAAAAACTGGTCTCAATTTCTTGTAAGTTTTTAATACTACGCAGTTAGTTTCCTCATCAGTAAGAAAATGCGAGAAAGTCATGTTCTTTACCAGACCTTGAATGAAGATTTATAAAGATCAATTCTTAGCGTGCCATGGATGGAACAGTGCCCATAATGCTTTGGCTTTGAGCATTCAAACTTTTTAAACATCTAAATAATAATATTACTGAGAATACTATATGCAGACTATATTGTTGGCACAATGAATCCTCAATTCACATCATTACAGGCACTCTACCGAAGTAGAAAGGTCTAGTTTAACTCTGAAGACAGGCTAAAGTTGCTTTACTCTCTGTACTGTGCTAGACTTAGACTAATTTAGTTTTTTATAGGATTTTCATGGAAGTCATCTCATTTTTTTCAGAAATTTACGCTTATTTACAAATAGTGATGAGCAAACCAAGAACAAGACAATGGCAGCCTCGGTCTTGGTCTTGATCTTGGACATTGAGTCTTGGTTTTGTCCTTGGTTTTGAAAATGAGTTTTGGTCTTGGTTTTAATATTGGGCATTATGTCTTGGTCTCGATATTGGTATTGGTCCTGAACAAAATTTGTATAGATTGATGAGTAATGAACATTTCCAAAACTAATTTTTGCAAAGTAGTTGGGATTTTAAGATGCAAAATTTCAAATTGAGAGATGATTTTATGCCTGAAAGGGGCGTAATACACCTTGAAACCATAAACTACCAAGACTGAAAAGCAAGGTTTGAAACTGTTTTGAGCATTTTCTCAAGTGTGTTACTACCAAGCCTGGGGTGGCATATACTTTCAGTATACCAGATCTTTTAGTCATAACATTAAGACGTAATATTTCATGAAGAATAATGCGAAAAAACAATCGCCTCCAGAGTAGCATGTTAGAAACCGAAAATTTCGGGTAGAAACCATTCACACAACTGGAGAGACCCGTATCTAGCGTTCTACCGAAGGTACATAAACGCGATGCGGTTTTTCTTTCGTCTTAACACCCGTGTCAAAGATCCGGATAGCCCCAAACAATCCGCTGAACCTTCTCAAAAGTTATAGCTCAATGACGAAAGCAGTTTTATAAATTCACACTAAAAATTTGTGGATTTTACTCGAATTTCGGCAAAATAAATTAAAAAACAAGGCTTCCAGATAGTAGCACACGCATGTTTTCATATTAAGCATCACCCACTAAGTGTTCCAGACATACTAGAATGGATGGGAAATGCAACGGGTGCTCACTCGGCTAACCGAGACCTGCTTACACCGAAAGTCACACTTTCTGAGATTTCCCCATACATAAATTGCATTTTTTTTTACTTTGGGAAACCCTAGAGAAATTTTTCGTAGAATATTTTTTAAAACATTTGAACCCATTATAACCCATGTTTTCGAGAAAGAAAAAAGAATCGATGAGACCCATAAAAACTCTGATATAATATGTTAAAATGATCTAAAAAATTGTTCATTGCTTGATTTTATGATGACCTAAGGACAGTGGAAAATTTCACTAGGGGTCACCAAAAACGAAAAATGCTTAATACTGATGAATAATGCTTAAAAAATTTAAGAAAAATGCAATTTTTGCAGAGATTTTAGAGTGCGAACTACCAAGAACACTGTCATTTTCAAAAACTTATAATTTTTTCTACACACTAAATAATTATAGCTTACTTTTCATACATTTGATTCCCTTTAGTATTGATTTTAAACTTTTTTGGTATTAAATTCTGATTTTTTTCCAAAAAAGTATGAAATTTATTCCAAAAAAGTTTAAAATTAATATTTTTTTTTTTGATATTGTTCTATATAAATATTTTTTGGTTTTAAAATTAAACTAAAATTTTTACAGTGTACGGCTGTAAAATTTTTATGTTCTTGGTACCGAACGATAGAACAAAATCTATAAAATATATGTTTGTCGTTCAAATTTTTCCTATAGACTTTTGTTTCCAAGATTTTGGTCTTTAAATAAAAGTGGCCAAAAATTTTGCAATGAAAAATCAGTAAACTTGATTTAAAAAAAAAAAATTGCCAGAGTGATTTTGAAAATCCTTTCGAATTTGAATTCATGAAAATCCAATAGAAAACGCATTTCGCGCGGATGATTAGTAACAATGTTGCCTTAACGATATATAATGACAATATTGAGAAACATATTCTGGAGAGAATACTTAAAGACATTGCTTTGTAAAGAGTACTAGCAACATTGTTTGCAGGATATATATAGTGTTAAATTTACTGTCGACTATATTCCCAATGGGTGTCATCAGAATACAGCACAATATGACAAAAAAATTGCATTTCGCTTTTTAATTGTTACAATTTGTTGCATACTTTTTTGTTGTTGTTTCTTATCCATGTTTTTTTTTGTGTTTTGTGTTGCTTTTGTAATTTAAAACCAGTCTGACATATTTTTTTTTTGTTATTTTTTGGACTTAATTTCTTCATTCATTTTGTACAACGTTTTCATGAACTCATCACATGTTATCGATAACTACGACAGGACATTCAGTATCTCTCTCACATGTATTGATCTGTTGATCCGGATTTCGTTTGTACTGCTGGAAACCATTTTGTTTTTGTGGATTTCATGTGTGATTTTAGTGTGGTCTTTTATGTTGTTTGTACAAGCGGAAACTACACTTTAATCTCTCTTGCATCCATGCATGTATGGATGTGTATGTGAAAAGAGAAGAAAAACAAAATCGAAATAGGGAAAATTAAATGAGACACGGTCTTTTGTTGGGTTGGCTGCTGCGGTGAATGTGGTTGATTTCCTTTTCGTTTATTTTTCAATCGCAATTTATTTTTTATTAAGAGATTAATATTGAAATGGTCAAAAAAACAACAACTATCATTGACGTTAGCTATATAGAATGAACTATAAAAATTTATTGCATCCAACCATTAATTTTATAATAGCTAGGTATTATTTTTAATAATACATTCAGATATATATGACTATTGAGAGATTTGAATGGGATTGAAAAGAATGAAACATTTATTTTTGCTATGCTCTTAACCGTAAAATACAAAAATTTTGGGCTGCAAGGCCTAGCATTAAACTAGATGAATATATTACCTATCGCTGATGTTGAAATCCTCATTATCAAAAAATCTTACGGACTTTCTGGTTATTGCTCTATTTTTCGAGTCAATACCTTTGCCATCGAACGTATGATGGAGAACGTTAGCTTGAAGAAAATTCCTCCAACTAACTGTACTTGAGATATAGAAAGTCAGGCAATACTAAAGGCCAACAATTTAACATATCAGTGTAAGTGCATTATTAAATATATAATACATACAGAGCCTATGCAATTTTGTTACGTTCCTCTATTACAGGCCATAAAATATCGATGAAAAAGTGCAAAGCGACATACATAAACCGTTTCCTCTAATCCAATCAGAGCTTCCTACTTTGTTTTCCAAAAAAAATACATAAAAATCAATGTTTTGATGCAAATCTTTATTTGAAATGATAGCTCGGTTCCTACAACGCAATGTTTAAAAGTTAAGTATTTTGTTCAAATGTTGCCCATGACTAGCTCTTAAATGGTTCATTCTACAAGGGGCACTACATATATTTCGGTAACTGACAACAGTAATGTCAATAGCTGAAATCTGGCAACACCATAATAAAGTGTGATATTCTTTAGCATAAACGTACCCACAACGTTTTGACGTACAAGTGCTATTTGTTTTGTTTACAGTGAGTCAAGAAAATCAATTTAGCCAAAAAATGGAAATTTCAAGAAAAGGTTTTCCTTGGATTATTTTTCAAACTTTCGACGTAGATCATCTCAACAATAATGTGTCGATGAACTCAGTTCTTTATAAAACAATAAAGCACCACTAAAAACCACAGTATTTGGTTGGTATGGTGAGTTCAATTATGGTCGGAGTTCGGTCACCGACGAATTCCGTGAAGGTCGTACAAAATCGCCACAAAACATCGATGCAGTGCATGAACTGATAAGGAAAGGTCGTCATGTGGCATATTGTAAGATAGAAGCATCCTTGCACATTAGTTCCACTTCAATACATTCGATTTTGCATGAACACTTAGTTGTAAAAAACGTTTGTTCCCGTTGGAAACCCCAACGATTAAAAAATTCGACCGTGATTCTTCAAAAGACTCGTATAAGATTGTGACAGGTGACGAATCATGGATATATTTTTATGAGCCGGAAACAAAAATGCAATGGACCGTGTGGGTATTCCAAGACGAGCTAAATCCAACAAAAGTTGTTTGTGGAAAAAGCAGAGCGAAGCAAATGGTGGACTGTTTTTTGGGCCGAATGGGGCATGCGGCCATTGTTCCGCTTGTTAAACGTAGGACAGTCAATTCTGAGTGGTACACGACCATTTGTTTGCCGGAAGTCTTCGGAAAAATTCGTAAAACCAACTCCCGAAGACAAATCATTCTTCATCATGACAATGCGAGCTCTCAAACATCTCTTGAAACAGGTGAATTTTTGAGCAGTCAAAACATCGAATTGATGACTCATCCTCCGTACCGTCCTGATTTGGCACCCAGTGACTTCTTCTTGTTCCCGAACATCAAAGGTAAACTGCGTGGTCAACGATTTACGAGTGCCGAAGAAGCAGTTGAAGCACATTTTGAAGGAGGAATAGGAAAACTGCTATGACAAATGGTTTGAACGAATGCAAAAGTGTATTGATCATCAAAGGAAATATTTTGAAAAACAATAAAGCCATTTTCAATTACAAATGTTTGTTATTGTTTGCTGTTCCCGAAATATAAGTAGTGCCCTACATATAGGTCCAATTTTCGACAACTCTTTCTAGCATATTGGCCGAAATTCCTTGAATAACACACGTTATGTTGGTTTCCAAAGCGTCAATAGTTTCGAGTTTGTCGACATAAACACATCCTCAAAGAAAGTAATCCAATGGTGTCAAAGCACATGATCTTAATGACCAATTAACAGAATCATTTCTTGAAATGAGGTTTTCATCGAACGTTTCCCTCAATAAAGCGATTGGTTTTTCCAGCTGTATGGCATGTTGTGCCAGCACTATTAACCGTTACACAGGCTTCATCTGCAGTTTTGAAAAAATACGGTCCGATTATGCCTCCTGCCTATAAATCACACCAAACAGTACATTTATTGGAATACACTGGAAGCTCTTGAAATGCTTCTTGTTGTTCATCGGCCCAAATACGGCAATTTGCTTGTTAACGTAGCCGTTCAACCGAAATTAAAATTTACACCAAGATAATCCAGCTTCAATTCTTATACGAGCTGTATTTTATAGGACTTTGGACCAAGATCACGTCTGATACGCCATAATGATACATAAGAGATGCCCATAGCCTGAGATTGGCGACTAATGGATTGTTCACGGTTTTCACGAACACTCTCTGCTACTGCAGCAATATTCTCTAAATTATGAGCTCTATGCACTCTGGTTGAATGACGAAGTGGCCCTGTATTGGATAACCCATTAGTTTTCTTTAAAACGCGAATTTTTATGGCTTTTGGGAGTAACGCATATTGTGTCATATGCAAAATTACCAAAGCTTGGAAATATAAAAAGCATTTTTAGTACACCCTGTGCGTAATACTGCAATGTTATTCCAACGAGTTACATCCGTGCAGCTGAAAGCAAAGATAAGTAATGTGGAAAAGGAATAGCACCTTCGCGATTTTATTCCAAGACTGTGTTCAGTAGAGCGCCCATATGTGCAAAATTCTTATTTTGCTTGCTCCCCGTCCATTTCCTGAAAGTAGAGGCCAAAAAAATAATTTCTCAATAAAAAATTTGGAATCGGTAGTGGAAAAAACCCAGCCGGTATTCGATCAAGGGTCGAAAAATTGACTAAAAAAAGGCAAAACTATTTATTTTTTCGTAATGTTTTGAAGCCAACTTTTGTAGAAAATGACTAGCTCAACATTATCATCTTAGAAAGTTTTGGTTCAAAAATTAAATTTGTGGCTGTGTCGGTACAAAAATTTAAATTTTTTAAGAAAATTTTCATGACTTTTTTTCTATAAATTGGTTTTTTGTAGTTTTCAAAGGGCGGAATATTTATTCTGGAATTTTTATGTTGTAGGTAATTAAATGTTAATTAATTAAAAAGAAAAGTTATAAAAAATTATTAGTTTTTAAGAAATGGAGCCCGTTTCAAAGTTAAGGAAAATAATTTATTTTTTTATTTATTCTTCTTAATTTTTAATTTGGAAAGAAACCATTTTGGTAGTCATATTTTCTAAACTAATTTGGGATTGCTGATCACTACGGACTTTTTTGGTCTATGTGTGGCTAATTTGCCGCCACTTAAATTTTGGGATTGCTGAACACGAAAATAGCATTTATTTTCATTTTAGTGCATTTTTGGACTGTTCCAGCAGAGATAATCGAAAATTTCGAATTTCGTGCGCGCAGCCCAGGAAAAAATTTCAATCGAGTAGTCGTGAACTGCATAAAGATGTGAAATTGAACGCGAGTATTTACTGAATAAGAAAAAAAAGTTTTCAAAATCGGTTCATGGCATGGTTTCTATAATAAGGTCGAAAAACGGTATTTTAAAAAAAAACGACTATAAACCAAAACCAAAATAGTTATTTTAGATGTATTTATTAATGTTGAATTCGAAATTGGACTCGAAATTGCTATATCACTTATGGTTTGTGAGATATATCACCCCTAATGTTCAAAAAACACGATTTTTGAGGGTGTGTAGAACACTCACGAAATCGTTTTGGTCTTGTCTTGTCTTCAAAATGAGTTACAGGATGGTCTTGTATGATTTTTCTTTAAAAAGTTATGACCATTTAAAAATTGCATTATAAAAGATATAGCAATATGGCAATTGCTATAGAGAATCCAAACATGATTTTTAACTTTCATGATGTCATTTTAAAATGATCATAACTTTTTTCCACTACCGATTCCAAATTTTTTATTGAGAAATTATTTTTTTGACCCTTAATTTCAAGAAATGCAAACAAATTCACAACTTTGCACATTTCATATATCTTGTGGGCGCTCTAGTGTTCAGTTAGTATTAAAGTGTTGGTTTGACTACAGTACAACAAAGTTGAAATGTGAATATTTTAGTTGCATTTGCTGCCTATAGTATCTAAGTGAAATTTGTTTGGATTCTCTCAAAAAACGCTATCAGTACAGCATTTACATAGAAACTTTTACTTATATGGGAGGTGCCACGACCTCTTGTCCGAATTCACTCAGTTTTTGACTAGAGTCAGCACTCACTGTTCTTAGTATTTACATTTATACAATGCTCATAAAACTGCGTTTTGAATGTATTTTTTGTATGGGCGGTAGGTGTTTCCGCTTACCAATTTTGCTAATTTGCAATCCCGTGATCTAACTTTTACAACAAAGGCAATGTAATAAATTTCATCGAACCATCTTGCTTAGTTTTTCCACAGACGGACAGCCTGCCTGATTTTAGATGGGATTCGGCTTTTTTTACTTTCTTTTACGAAAAAAGTGTTTGAGTATAAAATGCTTAGAATCGCCTAAGGGATACGTTTGAATTTTTTGGAAATTTTTTCAAAAAAGTTCTAAAAAGAGTTTACTCATAGTCCTTAGAAGATTACAAGCTTTTTATGCCTAGTACACTTTTTCGTAAAATTCTTTTCAGCTGGTTCCCCTATCGTGTTTTCTTTCATATAAAACATTGAATATTTTTATAATTTTAAACAGCAAGCGGCTTTCTTTAACTTATCTAACCAAATCAAACAAAATCAATCACATACAACCATTAGTTTCATAAACAATGGGTTAAATTTTGTAAAATGTATCCAATTTTCTTTCAATACAAATCGTTAGGTGTTTGTTCCTGTTAAATCCATTGGGTTCAGTTATTTTTTCCTTTTACGTTTGTTTGTATAAGACGCACACATTCGCTCCATTTAACTTAAGCGCAATTACAACAACACACGTAAACCTTAAAAGATTCCTTTGAAAATTGCGATTTTCTTTCGTTCCAAAATAAAGTCTGTGGTGGTGGCTTAAGCTTTTAGGAAGCTGGTTTTATTTAATTTTAAATTAAATAGAACTTTATGCTGATACCTTGTGTTGCTGCTGCTGTTTTTTCCCTTATCTTTTTACAACGATTTCTTTTTTCGCTTTTTATATTTTACATTTTAAAGAAAAAAAAAAAAAAAATAAGTAAAAAAATAATATAATGCAAAAAACTAAATCCTTTGCACCTTCGTAAGTTTGAATGGGTTGGTTAAAGTCTTCAAGATGTAGCAGCAGCAGCAGCAGCAGCAGCAGCTTTTCTAAATTTCAAATTATTCACGCTGCTGTGATTGTCAAAGCCTTCTTGCAAATACTGAATCCATTTCCGCATTTATTTCCGGCAATTAGCACTCGAGCTGGAAATGCTTGAATGAATTGCAGAGTGAAGTTGACGACAATGCTGTTGCTGCTGCTGTTGATGATGATGACGATGGTGATGGCGAAGAAGTTGTTGACAAGCGAGCCAACCAAGTGAGGTGCGTTAAGTGGGGGTTGGCTCACGTTAAGTGCATGAATCAGTAAAGTCAACATCATTCGAGTGCCGTCTTTAAAGTTGAATTCGCTGTATTGTGGCTGATTTTGGTAAGGGGTTTCTTTTTTTGTTGGTTTGAGTGTTGGTTGAAGTGCATTCTAAATTGAAGCTTGCAGAGAGTTTTCGACAACTGGTTATTTTTTTTTTGACAGAATTTTTGGGGTGTTTTTTTTTTTTTTTTTAATTGAAATATGTAAAATTACTATGGTGGAATTTAAGTATCGAAATTATTGAAGATTTGTAGTTGATTTTATAGTTTATGGAACAGAATTTATTTCATTTTTTTTTTTGTTTGCACATTTAAGGGGGAAAAAAAATAAACCGTTAACTTAACTAAAATGTCCAAAGGCAAAATAAACTCTAAATAGCCCTTTTTTTTAGAAACAACCTTGTAGTACGTGAAGTTAGTTTATTGACTGTTTTTTGATTGCATAGTAGGGGAAGAGTGCCGCCTGCGGGTATGGTTCGGTTGTGGGCACCTCCCGTAACTTTTGACTGAAAACAAATGCGGCTGTAATGACAAGTGTTAAGCGCGTGTTATGACAGCACGAAGTTTTTGTGCATTTACTGGAGCAAAGTTACACATTTGATTTGTTCTGAGAAGAAAATAATTTTTAAATAAGTGAAAGTCAACACGAAAGTTTTTTCCAATAATTTTCCAAGTGCGATAAATCGAAGTAAATCAATCAAAAAGCTGAATGCAATCAAGATGTATGAAGTAAATTTATTATATTTTATGATTCAGAACCTAATGCAACCAAAATTTTCACACAACACAATGTGCTTATTGCTTATGGCTGCCAAAGTCGAGTGTGGGCCCCGAATTTGTTCGGGTGTGGACACCCCTATTTTTTATTTAAAGCATGTGTTTTAATAAAATATCATCGTGGATGCCAACATTTCTAATTTAAATGGTGTTCTTATGCCTTTCATGCTTTTTTAGTGGAATGGAAAGAATCAATAGGCCCTTTAAAGATATCACATAAAAAATTTTTGTTCATTAAGTGTGGGTGGTAAGGTGGCATACCACTTTGCAAAAAACCTTGGTATTGAGTTTCCAGTCAAGTACACCGAGGAGCAGATGGCGGGCATGGATTGGTACAAAAATTTCATGCTTGGCAATGAAGCAATATCAACAAAGGCTAGAAATTACGTCACCTAGCCGGCTTAGTCTGCAAAACAATTGATTTGGCATTGACCACGAAGACAATCAGGTTTGATTTCAGGGCAACAGCCATGATGCCATTCGATCCAGACGTTTTCACTGATGCTAATTTTGTTGAAGCCATTGAGCAGAATTTTTTGAATTTGTGTGAGTCATTGTTTCCAAAATAAATTAATTTAGCTTTCTTCTCGATTTGATTTCGTTTTACTTCATATTTTCCTATTTTTAGCCGATTTTCTAAGGGTGCCCTCAACCGAACCAAATTTTTTTTTTTTTTTTTTTTTTGTCAAAAATGATCATTTCACTATTTTTTTGATATAATTTTTCCAACTAACGAAATCAATTTATTCTTCAAAAGTTAGCTCAGATCTCTAGCTTTCCATTGGTACTTATATATTTGCATAATATATATTTGGTCAAAAGTTATGAGTCGAAAACTAAAAGGTGTCCTCACCCGGTACTCTTACGCTGCTAATGAAAACACAATTGTATCTTTACTAAAACATATAAAATTTTAGTAATATATACTTTAGTTTCAATTTAGAAACACAATAAAATGCACGGTGTCCCGGAAATGTATAAAACTTGAATAAGCTAACTAAAAACATACATAAGTACACTAGGACGAGTCAAATTGTACGGATTAATTTTTACTGACCTCGGCTATCCCCGTACGTGAAAGTTTATTTAATTCTAAGAAAAAATACCCAAGCAACCATACCTGTATATTAAACTTTAGTTCGCGAACCAACTTTTTACAGGACAGCGTTTTTCAAAATCTACACATTTGGTTCCATCTTGTGTCAAATTTTGGTACCTCTAGCTGGAAATTTGAAGGCCTGGGCTCTATTTTTGAAGTCACAACCTAGATTTATTTTATATAGGTTTTCGTACAAAAAAACAAAAAAGTTAAAATACAAAAATGCTCATTACTCAAAACTACGATTTTCGAGTTACCAACTTTTACGTTGAACGTATCGATATGAGCCGTTTATTTTAAAAAAGACAAAAGTAATGTCATAATATGAATTGGCTGACAATTTGTCAGAAATAAATAAAATTGTGTTTTGTTCTCAAGAAAAGTTGACATAGTGATTCGAAATTGATTGTATTAATATGAAAAACTGATATCGGTCAAATTTTTGACTTTTATTGCACCTTATGTGTATGATATTACTTTTGATCACTTTTAAAATAAATGATTCATATTTTTTATAATTTTCTCAAACAAAACACCAAACAAGTGCTTTTGGGCACTGGAATGCCAAATGTGACATCCATTTTTTCTAAATTGCCGAAATTCGTATTGGTTGGTATTTTGTTGTGTAAAATATAAAAACTGTCAATTTAGTTAATAAAACCGCCGCCAGATGGCACTTTGGAAAAAAAATGGAAGTTAGATACGGCATCCTTGTACCCAAAAATACTTGGGCTTTTGTTTTGTTTGAGAAAATCAATGAAAAACTCTCCCAGACAAGCTTGGAGTGCATTGAAAAAGCCATTAGTGATTTTAGAGTTGCTTGGCTGTCTGAGTAAATGTATATGTCGGTGCCGGAAGTGCCCCTTCTTAGACTCTAAAGCGTGGACCTCCGCCTGAAAAATAGAAGCTGTCTTTCCCATTGCAACTGCTTTCTGGAATCTTGGTCCCACAACTCCAGCTCCCGCGCTGCCATCTTCCATTTCGGACCCGTCAGTGAACCATACCTGTGAGCCCTGTTTTACATTTATGTCCTTCCTCTTTCATTCAGCGCGGTCATTGATCACCACTTTGAATTTTCTAGAGAAAACAAATTTTTTACTTAACTTGTCGGAGACCGAACTGCATGTTGTGTCCCAGAATATATCCAGGATCTTGACATGTCCTATTAGATTGCCTTCTTTAAGTTGTAAATGAGGTAGTCTGAGGACAGCACAGCCTGCTTCCTTCTTAACCATAAGGTGAAGAGGGGTGAGACCTGTAAGCATGCCTAGAGCTACTGTCAGGCACGTCCTTAGTGCCTCTGTAATACCCAAGCAGGCTATTCTGAAGATCCTGTTTAGTTCATTCTGAGCCTTTACTTGGTTTACCATTTGACCACCATGCTAATGCAGCAGTGTTCATTGGTACGGTGATAGTTTTATAGGACCATGCCATCATTTTTGGCCGTAGTCTCCATGTTTTACCATATAGCCTTTGACAAGCATATGTTATTCTTAAGGCTTTATTTGTTATGTATGATAGACGACTATTCCAAGTTAGACTTTAATCTAGGATTACTCCTAGATATTTCATCTCCTCAGAAACCGTTAGTACCTTTTCCCCCAGCTTTAGAGCTTTCAGATTTAGCTTCCTCTTCCAAGCAAAGGGCACCAGTGTGGTTTTACTAGGGTTAATTTCGAGTCCTTTCTCTCGATGCCAGCCTAAAGCTTAGTTGAGAGCTAGTTGCATTCGTTTAGTTACGGTAGAGTCAAACCTGCCTCTGACCATAATAATTAGGTCGTCAGCAAAGCCTTGAACCTTGAATTTATGATCATCGAGAATTTCTAGTAGTTCGTCGATGACTAGTATCCATAAGAGCGGTGACAGTACACCTCCCTGGGGGCAACCTTTAGTTGTCCTTACAGTTAGTCTTTCTGTGCCCGCTTCATAGATGACTGTCCTATTTTTAAGCATGTTGAGGACCCAATCAATGATCATTTCGGGTATTCCCTTTTTAATCAGTGATTCCTCAATTGACTTAAAAGACATGCTGTCAAAGGC
Organism: Calliopum simillimum; assembly: GCA_951812925.1. NCBI lineage: Eukaryota > Metazoa > Arthropoda > Insecta > Diptera > Lauxaniidae > Calliopum > Calliopum simillimum. The sequence continues at coordinate 84,786,042 of OX638370.1, read as the reverse complement.
TCCCTGTATGTCAATTGATGAAAAGAGGGATATGAATATCATTCATATTATGTGCCATAATAATTTCTTATTTGACCGATATAACTCAAATGTATGCCATCAATTCCACACTATCAAGTAAACTTTTCTATTGACTTCTGATAAAATGTCTGCCAATTTATATTAAGTATGACATTTTGTCTCTTTATGGACTTCCGAACTAAGCTGCTCATCCATTGAATGCAAGGTAAAATTTTCAGTCAAAAATGTGCCGAACAAAAGCTGAACGTGCAGATATGGTTGCATGTGAATTCTTTCTAAGAATTGAATGAACTTTCACGCAGGGGTATAGCAGAGGCAAATTGGCCCGCGCCTAATTTACATTCATATCATTTTGATATACTTACTCGTGTGTAGAATAAACTGAGGTACCTTCTCCATAAAAGTGTCTATTTCTTTTCAACGAAAATAACTTTCCAAGATAACTTAAGAAACCCAATTCTAATTGACCAGGCAAACTAGCATTTCAATTTGCAATAATTCGGGAAAAGTTGAAAATATTGCTTTATAAAAAATTAAAATTTTCAAAAAAAAAAACTCTTCATAGTTCGACAAAAAGAGTAAAAGGTGTGCAAGTTGGTTTTTTCTTTGTTCACACTCTAAAAAACGTGATATAATAGGAATTGCTAAAACGTAAGAACACGCATTAAGATGGAGAGAAAACTGTCAAAGTTTATGCCGTTGATTTCAGACCTAGTTCTGTTTCTGCATTTCAGATTTTTGGGTCGAAAGCCATATTTACACCGATAATCTCAATGTCAAATGTGCTCCGGCATCAAATGTACTCCAATTTAACTTACAAAGTAGTTCCGAATCTAAATTCATAATTCATGAAAATTTTCAATTGAAATAATTGAGTTTCCAATCGTATTGTCTGCTCTTTTACAATTTAACATTTTGCGTACACGAGTATTTGACGTAACCCTTTAATGTGCATTTGTAACTATATGCATGTAAATATATGCATACAGATGCAACAATTTGAATGCATGCAAGTGCATTTTTTGTTATTTGAAGCTTTAATTGTTGCTTTTACGCAATGGTGGTTGGCTTTGCATCATAGATGGCATTGCCAGTATCGATACACCAAAGAGCGAAAGAAATCAAATCGAAATGTATCCGCCGCCAACCGATGAAATGCAATTCATTTGTTGTTGTGCGCATTTCAAGTCAATTTCAATTTAATTGAATTACCCCTCGTACTTTGAATATGGCGGAATAGTGCATATCTGTATGTTTGATATGAATGAATGCAATGAAATGTTTTTGCATTCAGTCGTGGTCAAGATACTTTTGGGTTAAATGAGACGAATGAAAAATGTAATACTTTTAATTTTCTGTAAATTGAAGTATTAACGTAGGTACTTTTACGAGAAACATTGAATGAAATGTGAAAATTAAAATTTTTAATTTGTTCAAATAGTTTATTTTCAAAGTGCTCTTAGGTTTGGTTAAGAAGACTTGGTTGCTGATTGAATAATATCTACAAATTGTGTTGTGTTAAGCCTGACCAAGAATGATATATCCTATACCTTACACAATAATATGTTTAATTAACTTTATCAACACAATGTTTTCATAGGAAATACCATGTCTCCTTTTTTTGGTGGTACAATTTCAAGTTGCACTTGCGCATGTCATTTCAGGCGTGTATGTGAAGTCTGGTTGCTGTAATGTGCCATGCTTGTGCTTTTAAGTACTTATGTGCCACTTATAAAATGAAGTAGTCAATGAATACACAAAGCAACCAAAATGAGGAAATCCTCAATTTTTTTTTAACTTCGGTTTTTTTTATTTTATTAAAAATCAGAAACCTTTTGGACCTGGGATGAAATTATTTACATTGTTAAAACAATAATTTTGATACTTATTAAAAAAAAAAAAAAAAAAAAATAAAAAAAAAACAAATTGGAAAAAAATACAAAAAAAACAAAAATAAAAATATAAAAAAAAAATGTATTTTTTTTTTGTAGTGGTCAACAATTTGCCTAGTGGCGACATCATCCATTATGATATATTCATTGATGAAACATCATGAAAATAACACGAACATAGCGCACTCTACATGAATTTTTCCGAAATGAGTTTTTCATCGATGAATCATAATCAGAATGTACTCTGTCGAACAATGTCGTTCAAATATCTTTGAACTTTTACAATGTTCCGAATCGGTGATATTGTCTGTTAAAAGCCAATAACAAGTTGACGGTTGCATGACATTATCTGTTATATGTCACCATCAACGAGAAAAAGTCATGGATACAGCCGATTATTATTTTTGCTGTCAGTTTGTCAAGAGAATTGATAAAAATAAATAAAAATTATTTGTACTTTCCTAAAAAATGTGATTATTTTTAATTAAAAAGATAAATTTTATAACTGTTTAAATTATAATCGATACGATCCAGACTAAATATTTTGGGGTAAGTAAATATGTCCTTAAAAAAGCTTTAAAAAGAGTTGTTACAATAAAAAGTCAGAATTTTATCTCTTTTTAATAGATTTCTGTCGTCGACCTACTCCACAGCGAGCCTTAACCAAAATAAAGTTTTATATCAACCACGTCAAATTCGGCGTATGCAGGATTATTCTACTTAAAAACACTAATTAATAACTGCAAATAAAAGTTTCGTACCTGATCGTCTGAAGAAGATATTGCATTTTTACTAACTTTTTTTCTTTGAGTGCATGTATTTTCATATTGTTTTAAGTTTTAAGAAAAAGATAAAAAACTGAGTATGCACAAAATTTTCTGTATGTTACTAAATTTAAAAACTGCAAACCAAAAAATCGTGACTGATTCCATTCAGGAGATATTGATTTTTAAACTATTTTTTATGCTTTTTTTAAAAAACCCGGTTTTTTCGTATTTAAGACAAACACAGACAAAAACCAGATATACTAATAGTCATTCCAGATGTGATTTTTGATGCTTAATCTGAATCCGGTCTTAGAATTGTTATATTACATCTCGGTTTTGAGATATCCTCGCATACAAGTTTAAAAAACACAATTTTTTCCTATTTTTGAAGTTATATAACAAGACAAGGTCATTTTAAGCTGAAAAATCTGGTATGACAACTAATAGCCCTAGTTTTTTTCTTCAAAACACAATTAAATTGATATCGAAATCTTTTTTTTTGTCGGAGATATCTTAACCTAAAATGCTAAAAAAGTGCAAAAACATGATTTTTGGCTATATTGGATGTCATATGCAGGACGCACAAAATTTTTTTGTGAGTTTCTATCACCAGAATCATTTGATACTTTTTTTTGGCTTCAAATTGAGCTATCAAATGGGTATTTCTAATATTTCTCTGCAAAGTTATGATCATTTTAAAATCACATCATGAAACTCATAGTGAAAAATCTCGGTTTTTGGATATATTTGAGGTTGTATACAGTACGGACGAAATTCGCCTGTTTTCTTTTACTAACCGGATCATGTAGTACCATTTTTTATCTCCAAAATGAGCTATAAAGTGGTGTTCTATGATTATTTTTTACAAAGTTATGACCATTTCAAAATTACATTATGGAGTGCAAAACTCACAGGGGTGTCACTCACGAGTATTTATTATATTGCTGCAGCATGGAATCTTAAAATAGTCATAACTTTGTTGAAAATAATTATAGGACACTACTTTTTACCTCATTTTGGAGATAAAGAATGGTATTATATGATCCAGTGAGTAAAAAAAGGCAGACGAATTTCGTCCGTACTGTATACAACCTCAAATATAGCCAAAAACCGAGATTTTTCACTTTGAGTTTCATGATGTGATTTTAAAATGATCATAACTTTGCAGAAAAATATTAGAAATAACCATTTGATAGCTCAACTTGAAGCCAAAAAAGATTACCAAATGATTCCGGTGATAGAAATTCACAGAAAAATTTTGTGCGTCCTGCATATGACATCCAATATAGCCAAAAATCATGTTTTTGCACTTTTTTAGCATTTTAGGTTAAGATATCTCCGACAAAAAAAAAGATTTCGATATCAATTTAATTGTGTTTTGAAGAAAAAAACTAGGGCTATTAGTTGTCATACCAGATTTTTCAGCTTAAAATGACCTTGTCTTGTTATATAACTTCAAAAATAGGAAAAAATTGTGTTTTTTAAACTTTTATGTGAGGATATCTCAAAACCGAGATGTAATATAACAATTCTAAGACCGGATTCGGATTAAGCATCAAAAATCACATCTGGAGTGACTATTAGTATATCTGGTTTTTGTTTGTGTTTGTCTTAAATACGAAAAAACCGGGTTTTTTAAAAAAAGCATAAAAAATAGTTTAAAATTCAATATCTCCTGAATGGAATCAGTCACGATTTTTTGGTTTGCAGTTTTTAAATTTAAAAACATACAGAAAATTTTGTGCATACTCAGTTTGTTATCTTTTTCTTAAAACTTGAAACGATATGAAAATAAATGCACTCAAAGAAAAAAAATTAGTAAAAATGCAATATCTTCTTCAGACGATCAGGTACGAAACTTTTATTTGCAGTTATTAATTAGTGTTTTTAAGTAGAATAATCCTGCATGCGCCGAATTTGACGTGGTTGATATAAAACTTTATTTTGGTTAAGGCTCGCTGTGACTCATGAAAAGTATCACCTAGAATTTTGCTATTGGCAAAGTGTATTTTCAAGAACAAAATAGTAGGACACGGTATGATTTCGGTAATGTGAAAATGGCCGCACATCACTGTAAAAACATAAGAAATACATATATTATCTAACAGACTAAGAGCCAGTGACTGCCTGGCCTAAGTCTTAGTATTAAGACTGATTTCTTTTTGTGAGCGTTCTTCCAATAAAGGTACGTACTTTTGTTATAGTCAAATCTATAGAAGTGGTGCTTATGGTTCATAAGTTTGTGTCTCAGATATTTTCCTATAAAAAATTCTAAAAAGTTGTCTTTGTACAATCTTTAGTTTAGGAAATATAGGCCAGTGGAATTGGACCAAGGCACCACCTCTCAAGATTTGACTTCGAACAAAAGTTCAAACCTACTATTGGAAATACACCCACAAAATAATTCAGTCTTGATACAATGACATACATATCTCAGCCACTCGCTCTCCATCTATGAATGTAATTTATATTCCAACATGTTTTCTAGTACTTAATTATTTTATGTACTTAGTTAGGACTTTATGTAGTTAATTTAAATTAAATTATATTTAATTCATAAATCTAAATAAAAACAAATACAAAACAAAAAAAAAAAAAGATTTTTTAATTTTTTGCTGACATACATGTGACAAAATCATTAATGACAACTTGACGACATTTTCATTCACAAGTCTACAGAATGGTCCACACTGATATTGTCTGCTACGAGTCGCTAGCACACTGACGACTCAGTGACATTATTAGCATAATTCATCAGTGATTTTTTGGGCATTTGTTGCAAAAGTTCATGCATGAAGTCAAACAAATATCTCCGATTGTCAGCAATGATTTAATTTTGTCTCTATTTATCATCTATGAATCGTGGTGTCGTTCGCCACTAGTGGCTGGGTGGTTAATTAAATTCAAAAAAAATTTTTATTTCGATACCTTAGAGCGCTATAGTCCTATCTCCACTTTTTGCGGTTTTGAGATTTTTGCACTTATGGTGTCTTAGTGGGTTTCTTTATCGAATGGAAAAATGGGATGTCAAAAATACCACTTAAACACCAAAATATTCGAAAACTAAGAAAAATCCTATCTCCAAACTGTAATTTTTTCAAGAGCGCTACTGTCCTATCTCCACTGATTATTTAAATAAGTCACGTTTTTAAAAAAAACTCTTCGTTTTTTCGCATTTTCTTCGCGTTTCATGATTTTTTGCGACATTTAAGTGAACAAATTTGGTTCCATCCAAGGGTCCACTCTTGTTTGTCGGAACCATTGCTCAAAAAAAAAAAAAAAAAAAAAATTAATTTTTTTTCGTGTTTCCGACGCGTTTCATTACTTTTTACGACATTTTAGTGGAAAAAATTCAAAAAATGTACTAAATGTGTCGTTTATTTTAATAGTAGTGGATTTCTATATAAGGGCAAAAATAATGGCATACTAAAAATTAGCTGTCATTTCGTTAGGAATTAAGAAGTGCTCTAAATTGACAAAATTATAATTTTGGCCAAGAGCCAAGTAGTTTATATCCTGAAATATTATTCTTCTTAGTTTAAGTGCTCTTAAATTTTCAAAGGAATATAAGGATTCATTACATTTAATTATATTTTAGTTGAAATAAACGATTATGTTGCGTATTATGCATTAATAATATAAATATTGGCAATCTCCCATTCAGTTTTTAAGCTCTTTAAAGATCAACTTAACAAAAGCAATGACAATTTTTATAAAATATTCGTTATTAAATTTAACAAAAATTAAATCCATTATGTCGCCTGAACAAATAAATCAGCACAAAAATATGTTTCAATTCAAAGGGGATCATGTTAGCATTTCATAAATTTTAAATTTCGTCATTAAAAAAAAAAAAAAAAAAAATATCGTTTTTCTATCATAGATATGTATAACGACTGCAACGGCAAGTGGCTTAGTTCGGATTAAATTTTCAACTGAAATACATGCACATATGCATAGAAAAATAAACACACACACTCTATTACACGCCAATACACATACACTTATGCGCACTAATACCCACATAAACGCCATTCAAAATGAATTTAGACATGCATTTTCAAGGATATACAGAGAATAAATGTATAGCTTTTATAGAGCTTTTCTGGCTTGCTGCGCAAAAACTTTTTTTTTACGATTTTCTGTGTTACAATTTAACAAGTTAAATATTTTGAATTTTCTACACTGCGAGCACTTCACTTGAACTTCAACGACTACACACAGCGACAATAACATTCAACTACATATTTCCGAGTAATAGTAAAATACATGAGTTTTGTACAACTATTTATTTGTGAGCGGACAATTCCATATGAACTTTCAGTGACAGGAAATTTTGTACATAAATTACAGAAAAAAAAAACATCCATGTGACCTACTGTTTTGTCTTTCCGAAGTATGATTTAAGAAGAAAAATAAGATTTTGATTTTTTGAACTTTTCAAAAAATAAAATTGACCAAAACTCTTAAAAATCACTCTTTACTTTGACATTTCTTGACAGATTTGCATGTTGTGATCTATTTGTGAAAGGTAGTGAAATCAGCCTATTAGCGCAGAATAAGTTTTTTTTAGTTTCATGGCAAAAAGTATTTTTTTTAATACTTTTTTAGTACTAGAATTAATAAAATTCTCCATGGCCTACTTTTTTGACATCCAAAAATATTTTTCTTGAAAGAAGACAAACTATCTTTCATTTGAATCCAATATTATAAGGTTACTTTACCAGATTACAAGTATTAGCTATTTTAATATTTCATAATATAAAACCACATACTTAAATAAAAATTGTCTTAGAAGATCTAAAAAGAAGACGATAGAGCGTTTTAACTAATCTCAGCACTAAAATAGTAGTGCAAATAGCACTTTTAGCCATATAGCAGTAAATTTACTTTGTGCTAGTAGCCTGATTCACTAGCTTTGCAAAATAGGTCAGAACATAAAAAGCGGCTATGGATCATTATTTTGAGTTATGTGAAGCAGTTTTCTACTACAAAATAGATTTTGGTAAGTCAAAGCATACATAGGTCTTGGAGAGTTCTTTGTAATTTCGTTACTAAAATAGTACTTTTTGTTAAATACGAAAAATTTGACTTAAGTATTGCAAAATTAATACCTTTCCAAAAATGGTCTGAACATGAAAATCGGATAAGACATGTCCAAGATATGGACAATTATCTGAAGGAGTGGTTGGCACAATTTACCAATTTTCTCACTTTTTACATTTCTCCAAATCCACAAAAAAAAAAAATAAAAAAGATAGCATTTCATATCATTTTTACGGTTTTGAATGAGACATAACCATGTTCTAAATTATGGCAAAATCGTAGGGGGTGAGGTCAATTCTTGTTACGCTAGGCATGTAATAATGTGACGTGGTCTGGAAAATGGACCTTAAGTAACTTATGGTCGAAATTGTGTTATTAGAATTTCTGAAAACACAGTTATATTCTAAACTGAAAAAACTCGTACAATTTCCAAAGCTGCTGTAATTTGAAGTTATTAGTTGAAAAGTTTTGAGAAAATGAAGATTAATGTTTTGAACTGTTTACACTATCTTGCATTTTAAAGTTTTTATCATATCGACGCCATAGATGAAAAGTAGGATGTTTCATTTATCCCTCGAAAACTAGTATGTTTAATATTTTTGGACAAAAAGTAGGATGTTCCAAACTTTCAAACGAAAAAGAGGATGTTTCATACTGAATGAATACATAATGAATCAACCTTATTTTCATGCAAGGCATCGAAGCGTCCTCGTTTTCATTCAATATGTTAACAGATCCAATTTTTCGACATGATATCTTAAACGTCCTGCTTTTCCACATAAAACTTTGAAGTAGCCTACTTTTTGTCATATATAATGAAACAAACTAGTTTTCGTCAAAATTAGTTTGAAACGTCCTACTTTTTGCTGAAGAATCTACGATAACCTAGTTTTCGTAGAACAAATAAATCATTTTACTTTTCGTCTCAGGCATCGATATGTAGTCATTTAAAACAGATGTGTGAGGAGCATGATTTTTCGATTCTACAATGTCTTTTTCTTGTCTTGCAAAATTGATTAAAGTAGCTCAGTGTCATTGTCATAGTTTTTGCGAAATTAAGTTAAAATTCCTTTTGCTCTTGAAATATTTGAGTGAATGTACTCTACGTATAGCCCCACTGTCCATGTAGACGACACTCCAGAATAAGTAAAGCTGTCGACGTTTTCAACATCATTATTGCCATTTTCATTCGAGTTGTGTCATGTCTTCTGTTATTTTAACTCAAAATCTTGTCATTTAATCATGTAAGGGTTTTCTAAACGTTGGCAGCTCTCGACAAATGAAAAAAACTCCTTTAACCATAGATCAAAGCTTACTTCGCATATTAGAGTTTCCGCGCATGTCATATCGTTGGGTTACAACTACAACTAGATATCAAGATTTTTCATGTTTTGAGAAAAAATTGTTTTAAGTTTTTTGAAATTCGTTTTTTTGTATGGGATTTTGAAGGTTTTTGCTGGGGCATAGAGCCATTTTTCTTCATGTTTCTGTATACTTAATTCAAAACATCAATATATGTGGATGTCTAGTTGTAGTTTTAACTCGACGATGTATGTAGATGTATTATTTAAATTTTATTGTTTTTTAACGATTTACCTATTAAAAATCCTGTTTTTCAAATATGAAAACTTGCGAGACGTAATTTTTTTCTATTTTTTATGTTTTTTTTCACAGAGATAGACTCGTTACTCTTAACCATTTCATTTAATTTTATTATTTTTTTTTATCTTTCTTATGAACTTTCCTGTCGGAAGTCCTGTTTTTCAATACGAAAACCTGTCAAACGTTAACTTGAAACAAATTTTTTCTATTTTTTATTAGGACGAGCGATTTTGTTAATTTTTTAAGACCAAAACTGGACAAACAAGGTAAATTTTTCATGTTTTTTATTTTGTTTGTTTTTGAATCAAGAAGAGATGAACTCGATTCCCGTAAATTTGTTTTGCAAAAACCTGTTTTTTGTGCAAAATTTTAAATACTTTTTAGATTTGAATGAACGTAATAGAAAATGTTTGATCAGCTTCAACAGAAATTTTTTCTACCATTGAAAATTTTCATTAAATACTTTGATGCATCCAACGTATAAGTTGGTAACTAAAGTTACGGGACAGTGATTTTCGAAATCTGCGCATTAAACTCCATCTAACTATTTTTTAAGTTACAACTTAAGTATATTATATTTATGTCTCCAAACAAAAAAAAAAAAAAAAAAAAAAAAAAAAATAATAGGGGAAAGTGGGGTAAAGTGGGAAGTGCGGTAAAGTGGGAAATGCCACTTTCCGAGCAAACTAGCAAAGTTGAGCTGTCATGCGCTTCTGACATGTACTTGTAATGACCGTAAGCAAATCTTTATGGTATAGCGATGAGTGCATACGTATTTTTGTGATCTCTGGAATCATGTAAAGTTTTAAAGTGATTTTGAGATTTCATTTTGAAATTTTTAAGCATCGATATTTTTACTGTTTCTGCAGATAAACCGATTGTAAGTACACAAAAATATTCTTTGCAGTCTTAATTTTGATAACGCAAAAGGATTCCGTGTTATTCATAGAGTGAAAGAATGAAGCTCACATCTTTTGCAAAATGTGGTTTTGGGGTAAAGTGGGAAATTTTTTATGGGGTAAAGTGGGAAATGTTATTTCACGATTGCTAATCCCCACTTGTCAACGTATTATACTATTTCATGATCCAAATAAGTGTTGTACATTTATAGAGTAATTTAGGGTAATGTGGACTATGCGGGTAATGTGGTGCACTCTTTTATTTCTCATATTAAAGACTGCACAACAATTCTGGTTATTTGTGCACAATAAAAAGTGAAAAACATATTCTTTACGCTCTTTGGCTTTTCTATAATGCTAATTATTCGTGTGAAATTCTTAGTATATACTGTGAGGTCAAGTTGACTTATTTTTAGTACTTGGTGAGTAACTAAGTTACTTCCTCAGAACTCAGTTTTCTAAAATTCAAATAACTCTAATGCAATTTTGGATCTACTATTCAACGAAAAAATGCATTAGCAAGTCTGATTTCACATTTCTTTTATATAATCAATGATTATTTCAAAAACGTGATGTATTCGGGTAATGTGGACTACCCCATATTATATACCGTATATCAACTTTGACTACTGTTACACCTTAAAAAGCTAATTGCATGTGTAGGATACCCGAGTTTGAGTAATGTGGAGTACTATTTTACGTATGATTCGATAGCCCTTCTTACTTATTCACATGTTAGTATGAATTTGGTTTATCTTACCAGAAAATATTCTTTAATAAGAATATAAAGCAAATATAATCTTAAAAATTACTACTCGACTTTTAGTCAACAAAATTTGCGAATAACGGTACTTCTTTAGGAAATGGGCAGGGTGAGCCACATTACCCGACACTTTTCTTTTTCAGCTATTTTTAGGTATTTTCAATTTAACTGGCCTCTCGCTTGAAAATGTTAAAATTTTAGTATACAAATTATCAAATAGTAAAAACAATAGAATAACTAATACAAATAAATTGACCAAGCTTACCTACTAGCATTACTTTGGTAGAAATTGGTAAAAAGAAAAAGGTAACCACATTAACCTAAATTACTCTATTAGGGCTGTCCAAAAAAAAAAATGCATTTTTAAAGGTGGCTCAAAGCAAAAATATATTTTTAATATTTTTTTTTTTTAGCATTAATTTTACAATGTTGGCAAACAATTTGAAAAATTTGTTTTAGAGTAACTTAAAAACATTAATTTTGTTTGTTTTTTAATGAGCTTTAAAATCTATGCTGTCATTTTGACAAAAAAAAATTTTACACCTCTTAAAAAACGAAAAACTGTCTAAAAAAGACGAAATTTTATGGTTTTTCAAAGAAAAAAGTCATCGTGCTTTAAACGAAATGAACATTTTTTAACTTACAAGATCTCATTCAAAAGAGCTTTTAAAACCTTCAAGACAAGACATGTTAAAACTTTTTTGGGCCAGCAGGCTCGATGATATAACGTTTGAAATATGGTAATGCAGCCCCGTGAAAGGCAAAACGCTTTTTTACTCAAGAGGGAGGCATCTTACAAAAAAGTGCACATGGCATAAAATGCTTAGAATCATGCAAGAAACAAGTGCGAAATGTTTTTTTTTTTAAATTTATTAAAAATGACATTAAAAAAATTTTTTTTCTAAAACAAAATAAAAACAATTCACTCTTGTTCCTTGCATGATTCTAAGTATTTTATGCCATGTGCAGTTTTTTTGTAAGATGCCTCCCTCTTGAGTAAAAAAGCGTTTTGCCTTTCACGGGGCTGCATTACCATATTTCAAACGTTATATCATTGAGCCTGCTGGCATGTCTTGTCTTCAAGGTTTTTAAAAGTTCTTTTGAATGAGATCTTGTAAGTTGACTTTTTTCTTTAAAAAACCATAAAATTTCGTCTTTTTAAGGCAGTTTTTCGTTTTTTAAGAGGTGTAAAATTTTTTTTTTGTCAAAATTATAGCATAGATTTTAAAGTTCATTAAAAATCAAACAAAATAAATTTTTTTAAGTTACTCTAAAACAAATTTTTCAAATTGTTTGCCAACATTTTATAATTAATGCTAAAAAAAAAAAATATCAAAAATATATTTTTGCTTTGAGCCACCTTTAAAAATGCATTTAAAAATCTGAAAAATTTTTTGGGATATTCTGTCATGATGTAGAACGTGATGTCAAAGTATACCTAAGAAATTCGAAAAAAAAAATTTTTTTGAACAGCCCTAATTTATATTGTGAGTAAAAACTCCGGAGAAGCTAAGCGGGTTGCAAAAAGCAGTTGAGAAACGTTTAGCAAATAAACGGAAGAAAGAGGGAAACGAATCACAAAAAATAGAGTACCAGGAGCAAAAAAGCACCACCAGCAAAGAAAGCGTCAAAGAAGAAACAAAGAATTTCTAGCTCAGATGAAGATCGTGATTTTTGCACCATTTGCATGGAACTCATGCCCGAAATCATGACCAGACACAATACCATCAAATGCAACCTAAAGGATTGTCAACGCCTATTTCACTTGAAATGCGTTAATCTCACTACAAGCTTCTTTTATTACTAACACTGCGACTCGGACTTTGATGTTTCATCAGAGAACGACGAATAAGCTACTATTTCACAAATTTTTTTAAACACATTTTTCATACATTTTTTTCCAGCAAAATCATTATTTCTTTTCATATTTACTCCTATGGGTGTGTTCCTTGAACCTTTTTTGACTTACAATAAAGATATTAGAACTTTTTTCCAACATTTGTAGTAGTTTTTATGAGTTTTGAAAGTTTCCCACTTTACCCCACGATTTTTAATTTTTGCCATTTTGGGCATCCTCGATCAAAGCGTCGTACTCAACAGAAAATCCAAATTTTCGGTTCGTTTCTTCGGCAAAAATAAAGCTTATTTAATTTTCTTTATTATAGGAAGTTGAAACTGAAAAAATAAGAAGTTTTGTTCATTTAATGGAGCTTCGAAAAAAAATTTCCCACTTTACCCCACTTTCCCCTACAAAAATTATCATAACTAAAAACTACGATTTTCGAGTAACGGACCCATATGTTGGACGTTTCAACTCCTGCACAGATGCACAGATCTCCCACTTCTACTCAGTTCTTCCGCTTTAATCGGCTATAAGTTTGAAAGAAAAAGCTCACATTTCCGAATTAAAAATCATAAAATCACAACTTTATCTGGGAGAGAACTAAAGTCTCGCAAAGAGGTTCCTTGTGAATGTATACACTTAAGTTAAATACATAAATAAGCAATAAATAGTTACCCATTGAATAGTCCATAGAATTTAATACGTCTACGTTTGCATGTATTTATGTAGGAGCACTGACAAAATGCTTTGGTGTATCCTGTGTATATTCCGGAACTCTCTGAATACCCCATTTAATGCAAAGTTGCAGTTTAAATTCAGCACCCAGCAACAACAACAGCAGCAGCAGCATGAAGCCGCAATGAGAGCCAAAAGCAGCGGCATCGCCATCGTCGTCGTATTAAATGCAAAGTTTTTGGGGTTGTAAAGTTTTCACTTGTTGTAAGTTGTTACTTCAATTCTGTTGTTGTTGTTGTTGTTGTTGTTATTGTAACTTTTGTCTATAAAGATATACTTCTCGTCGTATACTCTAAGTATGTTTGGCAATGTGTATTTTTTGTAATGTGGCTTGTGTAAAAGTTTTGCTTACCAACATTCAGTACAGAACTTTTACTGCACAACATTTGCTGTGCAACACAAACTGAGGAAGAAGTCTTGCGCTGCGATCATGATTTTATTTGTGATTTTTCTGTGATTTTGTCTCGTTTAACTTGCAATTTATTTAAGATTTCCGATAGTAAATTTTTGAACTTTTTGATGGCAGTAAAATTTTTGTTCTTCTGAACTTTCCGTTTCTTAAAGAAGCCAATAAGGAATTGAAGTAACATAAATTTTCATTTATAAAATACCATTGCAGGGAGAAGTAGCAATAAGTCTGCTTTATTAACTGCAGTATATTTTTGTATCTACTGTTACTCTTTCATAAGTATCTGCATTTGTAACCGTATCTGTTTTGTATCCGTATTTGCTGTTGTTATTATCAAGAGTATCTATCCCCCTCCTCTTTGTGCTGCATCTATGCAGTATTTTTACCAGCTCAAAATTTATTAACAGCAGCGTGCCGTATCTTCTGCTTATACTCTCGTACGCGTATACAAGTTAGTGCAATGGCTTCTTTTTTTTTCTTGCTGTGTGTGTGTGCAACATTTGCTTTTGTAATGTTGGTCCTAATAGTCTAAGATACGAATAAGGAGAGATTTGCACCCATCTGTTTAATGGATGAAACCTATTTTATATGAAAGTAAATACGTTTAGAAACATTTTGTGAGTAGGTTGTCTAAAAAAATCCTGGCAAGGCTATGGTTCATTCCATATTGAAAAGTGCATTTATTTGAAAAAATGCACCCATCTGTTTAATGAAAAAAATATATGCCATTCGAAAGTTTAGAGCCTCTACAATATATTAAAGTAGGGTTGCCTATTTTTTTCCTGGCAAGGCATAGGGTTGTCAGGCTTTAAAAGGTCGGCCAAAACCACAAATTTGCACCCATCTGTTTAATGAAAAAATTATATACCATTCGAAAGCTTAGAGCCTCTACAATATGTTAAAGTAGGGTTGCCTATTTTTTTCCTGGCAAGGCATAGGGTTGTCAGGCTTTAAAAGGTAGGTCAATACCCCAAATTTGCACTATGTGTTTAAAAAAAAAAAAATGTTTAAAATGTTAAAAAAATCTGTTTAATGAAAAAATTATATACCAATCGAAAGTTTAAAGCCTCTACAATGTGTTTACGTAGAGTTGCCTATTTTTTTCCTGGCAAGACATAGGGTTGCCAGGCTTTAAAAGGTCAGTCAATACCACAAATTTGCACTCATCTGTTTAATAAATAAATTTTGTGTTAAAATAAAGATAATTTCATTGCGAACACCACGGTGATACAGGGTTGCTTGTGAAAAACCTGTTTTAAGCCAGGGTTACCGAGCTTTAAGAAATGAAATATTGGTACAAATGAAAATGTGCGACAGAGAGATCCGAGCGAACTATTTGGTTAGGATGTATACTAGACCTATCGTTAAATTGAAAATGAAAGAAACCTTGCTCCCAGGGGCTAAAAGTTTCTATTGGTGGAAATATCAAGCATAAAAATTTGGTTCCGATCGAAAAATATTTTACAGAGCCGCAAGGCCGTTGACAGGTCGGAAAAACGCTATTTATATGGAAAAATGGTGCCTTAATCGCAAGAATCAGTCCTATCTCTGAAACTATTTGAGATAAGTGAATGAAATTTAGTATGTGTACGAACAATGCTTAAGTTATTTGCATCCAATAAAAAAATAGATGATGCCACGCCCCCTTGACCCGAAATTATTGTATCTCTGGAAATATTGGACTCATGGGAATGAGACTCGGTACATATGTAATTGGCACTGGGAAAAATAATGTTTGGTAAAAAATGGGCGGGGTCACGCCCCCTCCTTCTAGAAAAATCAAATTTGTCATATCTCTGAAACTATTTGACACATATGAATAAGATTTGATTTCAGGTAATGGAAAGTGAACAGGATATGGCACTGTAAAAATGTTAAAGCAATTTAAGGTACTTAGTTCATGTAGAAGCAGTAATTTTTTCTGTTCTTATTATGGTCTCCTAAATATAGACACCATGCAAAAAAAATTTGGTCCCGGTCGGAACATATTTGACCGTGCTACCAGGCCGTTAAATGTCGGAAAAACGCTATTTATATGAATATAAGGAAACAATCAATCCTATCTTTGAAATTATTTGACATAGGAGGATGAGATTTAACAAATTTGTTCTTTTTTTCAATGAGGGGCGTGGCCCCGCCCGTTTTTTTGAAAATTTTTTTCCCAATGCCAATTAGAAAAATACCAAACCTCATTTACCTGAGCCAAATATTTTCAGAGATACGACAAATTTCGGTTGGAGGGGGCGCGACACTGCCAATTTTTTTATTGGATACTATTAACTTAAGTATTCTTCATATAAATACTAAATCTTATCCTCCTATGTTAAATAGTTCCAAAGATGGGATTGATTGTTTCCTTATTTTCATATAAATAGCGTTTTTCCGACCTTTAACGGCCTGGTGGCACGGTCAAATATGTTCCGATTGGGACCAAATTTTTTTTGCATGGTGTCTATACTTAGGAGACCAAAATAAGAACAGAAAAAATTACTACTTCTATATCAACTAAGTACCTTAAATTGCTTTAACATTTTTACAGTGCCATATTCTGTTCACTTTCCATTACCTGTAATCAAATCTTATTCATATGTGTCAAATAGTTTCAGAGATATGACAAATTTGATTTTCTAGAAGGAGGGGGCGTGACCCCGCCCATTTTTTACCAAACATTATTTTTCCCAGTGCCAATTACATATGTACCGAGTCTCATTCCCATGAGTCCAATATTTCCAGAGATACAATAATTTCGGGTCGAGGGGGCGTGGCATCGTCTATTTTTTTTATTGGATGGAAATAACTTAAGCATTGTTCGTACACATACTAAATTTCATTCACTTATCTCAAATAGTTTCAGAGATAGGACTGATTCTTGCGATTTAGGCACCATTTTTCCATATAAATAGCGTTTTTCCGACCTTCAACGGCCTTGCGGCACTGTAAAATATTTTTCGATCGGAACCAAAATTTTTATGCTTGATATTTCCACCAATAGGAAACTTTTTAGCCCCTGGGAGCAAGGTTTCTTTCATTTTCAATTTTAACGATAGGTCTAGTATACATCCTAACCAAATAGTTCGCTCGGATCTCTCTGTCGCACATTTTCATTTGTACCAATATTTCATTTCTTAAAGCTCGGTAACCCTGGCTTAAAACAGGTTTTTCACAAGCAACCCTGTATCACCGTGTTCGCAATGAAATTATCTTTATTTTAACACAAAATTTATTTATTAAACAGATGAGTGCAAATTTGTGGTATTGACTGACCTTTTAAAGCCTGGCAACCCTATGTCTTGCCAGGCAAAAAATAGGCAACTCTACGTAAACACATTGTAGAGGCTTTAAACTTTCGATTGTTATATAATTTTTTCATTAAACAGATTTTTTTAACATTTTAAACATTTTTTTTTTTTTAAACACATAGTGCAAATTTGGGGTATTGACCTACCTTTTAAAGCCTGACAACCCTATGCCTTGCCAGGAAAAAAATAGGCAACCCTACTTTAACATATTGTAGAGGCTCTAAGCTTTCGAATGGTATATAATTTTTTCATTAAACAGATGGGTGCATTTTTTCAAAAAAATGCACTTTTCAATATGGAATGAACCATAGCCTTGCCAGGATTTTTTTAGACAACCTACTCACAAAATGTTTCTAAACGTATTTACTTTCATATAAAATAGGTTTCATCCATTAAACAGATGGGTGCAAATCTCTCCTTATTCGTATCTCCTACTATAATTATTGTTGCTGTTGCTGTAAATTCAAGAATCGCTTCCTGCATTGTTTTATTTGATTTATGATTCAATAGCTCAGCTGCAATTGCCGCACTAAGTAAGTGCATATTTGCATTTGTGTGTGTGTATGTAAGTGTGATGATACTAGCATTTTTGTATATGTATTTATTTGCACAAATGACGGTCATCATTGCAATATGGCGCATGTTATTGTTGTCATATCTATTATTCTTGTTATGTGATTAATGTTAATTTTACATGTAATTATGCATCACAAAACTTAACGTTTTCTTAACTTAACGTTTTCTGCTAAAAAGTGTCCATCATCTTGAAAAAACTCTTTTTAATTTTGTGACCATCGAATCCGTACATTCCACATGTTAGATTATCGGAAAAGTTTGATTACAGATTCAAATGTTTTCTTATAATGGGTAATCCAATACTTTCTACTTTGTTTTCTAAATAAAATGCCTAAAAATCAATGTATTGATGCAAATCTTTATTTAGAATATTAGCTCGGTTCCCACTACTCAATGCTTAAAAAATTATTTTGTTCAAATGTTGCCCACGACTAGTTCTTAAATGGTTCATTCTGTGGGTCCAATTTTCGACAGCTCTTTCGAGTATATCGGCCGGTATTCCTTGAATAACACGAGTTATGTTGGTTTTCAAAGCGTCAGTATTTTCGGCTTTGTCGACATAAACAAGTGATTTAACATATCCCCAAAGCAAATAATGGCGTCAAATCACGTGGTCATGATGACCAATTAACAAGAGCATTTCTTGAGATGATGTTTTCATTGCACATTTCCCTCAATAAAGCGAATGTTTCTCCAGCTGTATGGCATGTTGCGCCATCTTGTTAAAACCAGAAGTCGGCTATACTAATATCCTCAGTTGGACGCTCATAATGACCAAAATAATGTTGAAGAACTCTATAATGTTCTCTAACTGATGACTGATTTTGGTAATAAGTTTTCACAATTAATAAACGTTGTTCAAGAATAAGTCTATCTATGATTGAGTCGTATTAAATACTGAACACATACGTCATATGGACAAGCCGTTTGACACATAACATCTGTCAAAACAACCCATTTAGAAAAGAGACCTCGTATTGGATGACCCGTAACATGGAGTTGACAATAAACCTCGTAGCGGCTTAAGATGGGGTCTGGGCAATTGTCACAAGATGAATTTCTCCGGCTGAAATATAATTGACTGGTATTTAAATGATATATTGCTTCAGAGAATTCTGAATTTCAAGTATCGAAACTATGATAAATCTAAATGATGACAAGATACTCGAGTCAGTATTTTTTTACAAAGTGCAGACCAACTTCAACTGCTTTTTTGAATCATACAGTCCGATTTTCAAATTGTTTCTAAAACAATTTCCTTCCCCCGCTAACCATTGATTAAAGTTAAGATTGATGCATCATATCTGAAGAAAGATTTTCTCAGGTTTGTCGATTTGCATAAACAGAAAACTGCTTTATTGCTGTCGAAGTTTATGAACAACACATATTTTAAACTTATGAAAAAGTCTCGTTTTCTCAAAAATTTTTTGTTTCTGAAACTGTGTTTTAATGGATTAAGTTGATCAGAAGAAAATTCTTCGGTAAATTAATCTCAAAATTGATGGTTTATCTAATTGATGTGTATATTTTCTTAATTTGCTGTGCCTAAATCATATCTATTTCAAATTTTGCAGCCACGGCACTAATTGAAATCGATCGTTCAAACTATTTTACATCGAAAACAATATGTGCAAAGTTTTTTGCACCAACGATGCAATCCGTACGTAGAGAAAACAACATTGTCAAAAGTGACATAAACGTGGTTATTTTAACCCTTTCATGCCCACTGTTGCCTATAGGCAACATTGTATATTTGCGCTAAAGACTCCGTTATTTTCTAATTTTTTCGCCAATTACGAATTTTGTTCAATAGTTTTATATACAGTGACTTACGAAATTGATCACGCTTTGGCTATGAATGCAAACAACCAATAAAAAGTTTGAAATGGGTTCGTATTTTTAATGTGTCTTTATTTTGTTAAAACTGCATAAAGTAAAGGAAAATGAACAAGGGACAAATTCCATGAAAACTCTTTCTTAAATAAAAAATAACAAACCAAAATCAAAAATACTCAGCGTGATCAATTTTGTGACTTTACATTATGAACCTCGGAAATTAATTTTGATATTTTATATAGCCTCCTAGTGCATCAATAACTGCTTTTATTCTTCTGGGCATACTATCTAGAAAAGTTTCACAAAATTCTGGAGCAAAAACATCTCAAGCATTTTGAGCCTCAGGCCACAATTCATTAAGAGTACCAATTTAACCTTCCATCGATTTTCTCAATATACCCCATAAGTGCTTGATAGGATTGAGTTCTGGAGATTACGAGGGACATTTTATTGTTGTAATTCCATTATCTTTAAGCCATTTTTGTGTCCTTTTTGCAGTGTGTTTTGGATTATTGTCCTGCTAAAAGACAATAATCGAAGCATTTACTTTCAAATCTTGTAAAATACCAAGCAAATGACATCGTATATTTTCACTGTAAGACTCTGCTGTTATTCGACCTTAAATTTTGGTAACTCTACCAACACCTTTAGTGGTCAAACATACCCACATCATTATTGACCCTCTTCTAAACTCAAACTCTGTTGACTCAAAGGGCGTGCAAAAGTTAAAAGCCATTGAGGCACAGAAAGTTGCGTTGGGAGTTTGTAAAATGTTACAAAGACTGGAGCCCTTACGATTGGGAGAAGGTTATATGGTCAAATAAAACCAAAATAAACCACTTAGGATCGGAAATCAGTGAGTGGGTTTGGAGGAGTAAGGTTCGAGACTTCAGCCATACTATGTTAAGCTCACACTTCAGTTTGGAGAAGGCTCAATAATGGTGTGGGTATGTATGACCACTAGAGGTGTTGGTAGAGTTGCAAAAATTGAAGGTCGAATAACAGCAGAGTCTAACAGTGAAATTCTACGAAGTCATTTACTTGGTATTTTACAAGACTTGAAAGTAAATGCTTCGATTATTGTCTTTTAGCAGGACAATAATCCAAAACACACTGCAAAGAGGACACAAAAATGGCTTAGAGATAATGGAATTACAACAATAAAGTGTCCCTCGTAATATCCAGAACTCAAACCTATCAATCAGTTATGTGGCATATTGAGAAAATCGATGGAAGGTTAAATTGATACTCTCAATGAATTTTGGCCTAAGGCTCGAAATGCTTGAGATGCTATTGCTCCAGAAATTTGTGAAACTCTTTTAGATAGTATGCCCAGAAGAATAAAAGCAGTTATTGATGCACTAGGAGGCTATACAAAATATCAACATTAGTTTCCGAGGTTCATAATGTGAAGTCACAAAATTGATCACGCTGAGTATTTTTGATTTTGGTTTGTTATTTTTTATTTAAGAAAGAGTTTTCATGGAATTTGTTCCTTGTTCATTTTCCTTTACTTTATGCAGTTTTAACAAAATAAAGACACATTAAAAATACGAACCCATTTCAAACTTTTTATTGGTTGTTTGCATTCATATTCAAAGCGTGATCAATTTCGTAAGTCACTGTATGTTGCTTGCTTAGTAATAGATTTGCCTCCATAAGCATTAATAGTCATCATTTGAATAATGTTCTTTGCTATGTCCATATGCAAAAAGTTTATTTTATGTAATTTATAATCAATATATAAATAAACTTGGATCAAAAAGGACATTAAATAACTAAAAACATGTTAGAGAATCAGAAAAATAAAATAATTGCACAAAAAAGTTCTTAGTTGTTCCTCAGTAATTTTCCAAAGCCAATCTTGCCTATAGGCAACATTGGGCACTTATGGATATATTTCGAATACTTTTATATTTCGCATTAAGTATGCTTTCCATGTCTGTAAGTTGGAGAGAAACCATATGAATCATTTTGATTTGGAATACAGGGTGCTCCATCTTTTATGTCGGTATGTAAACGCTGAATAACTTTCACATTTACCAACCGATTGATTGCATCAGATATGTTTTGGAAACGTCAATTCAGTACAATTTTTGCCATGGATCGCTTCACACCAAAATAACTGTTTGGGCCGGGATTTGCGCAAAAACCATCATTGGGCCATTTTTTTAAAGAAAACGAAACTGTCGATGGAAATCGATATCGGTGAATGTTGGCTCATTATGTCTGCCCGCAAATGCGTGAGAAAGGTCTAGATGGTTACTGGTTTCAACAAGACGGTGCACCATGCCACACTGCAAACGCAACAATTGCATTTCTGCAACGAAAATTCCCGGGACGTCTGGTGTCAAAAAGAGGCGACATTGACAGATCACCTGATTTAATACCCCCGGACTTCTTTTTGTGGGGTTATCTGAAAAGCAAGGCTTACGCCAACCAGCCTCAAACTATTGACGAGCTTAAGGCAAACATTCGTGCTGAAATCGACGCTATAACACCCGAGATGCTCGGAAAGGTAATGGCAAACGCAGAAAAAAGGAGTCATTTTGTAATTGCTAATAAAGGTGGCCACTTAATTGATATTGTTTTCAAAAACTAGTCCAAAAAAATTGTAAAGAACCAAACTGAATAAAAATACATCACTTATAGAAATCGGTTGTTTTTTCTCAAAGTTATTCAATGTTTACATACCGACATAAAAGATGGAGCACCCTGTATATTCAGGCATTGTCCTACATTCGACCTCCAACATATCCTAAAATTCAAATTTAAAAGTGTTTTTCGATAATGGTTTTGCTTCTAATGATCGAATTATAAGATAAACTTTTCTGAGGAGCACTGCTGTGTACAGAACTTGATCTTGGGGGGAGGGGTTTTCACATAAAAAAACGAAGGGGAACTATACTGAACACTAAATTTGTGCCGTTAGAGTATATGGGTAAAAATTCTTCCGGGGAAGTCGAACCTCCAAAACCTCTGTGTGCACAAGCCAGCTTAAGAGTAGGAACAACTCGTAATGATCATCTAGGAAACTGTTGTCTAAGTCAAGAAAAGGAGTTATGAAGCTTAAAAGGACGAGGATCACACTATAAAGCTTTTGGGTAGTCCTCGTCCAGCTATTGATAGCTTCAATGAGCACATGGAAGTTGTTGATCTTTCCGATATGTTACTGGAAATACACGCGCTTAACCATCGTTCCAAGAAATGGTATCTGCGCATAGTATCTTGGTGCATAAATGTATTTTATCTTTAACTCATACTTGAGTATAAGGCCAATATGCAATGACTTTTATCTCTTTTCAAGACACTTCCGTTTGAGTTCCAACTCCAATGACTTTTTCCAGGTGTCTTTTTATTTACCTTTCTAAGCTGCCTTGTGGATGCCACTTAGGTGCTGTAAATTTCGTTGTTTGATCTTCGGATCTCTTTAAGGTGTAATTCAGAGTTTGGGATGGTGTATAAAAGAAGCAGAAATAGATAGCTATTCTACCACAGAGATATAAAATACGATAAAACAGGAACTTTCAGATAGATATAGCTGATGAACTACTGCGACACCTGCACACAAGTGAGCAAATTTTTCACCTGCTCCAGCTAAAACCCCTCCAAACTTCTATTATCATTTTACACTATGGACCCTGAAAACCTATTGGGACTTCAGCACAGTATATATTGGAGAAAATGGGTATCAAATTGTGAATCAAATTTCTATTCAAATTCAATTCAAAAACAGCATTGTTCATTAATTTTATTTACAAAGTTTACCAGCAATGCCCGATGTTGCCTATAGGCAGCGTCTTCCAGAGAACAAACTAGGATATGCAGGACCTTGAAATTAATAATATTTGGTTTTTAGGTCTATATTTCCAACTGTATAGCCTCAACAAAATTCTAACTCCCCCCAAATTAATTCGGACATGAAAGGGTTAACAACGTTACGACCCAAAATTTTGAGCAAGGCTCGTTCGTAGCAGGTTTAACAACACGCGTTGCTAAATGAGTTTCAACTACGCTCGTGAGTGATTTAATAAAAAATGAAATATAATTAAAATACAAAAAAAATATTTATTTTTTTTGTTTTACTTCTAATTTTTTCCTGTCAACAACAATGAAATTGATATTATTTTCGTTTTTAATATTGAATTTTTGCTTTAAATAAATATCTATTTATTTGGTATTGGGAAGATTTGAACCTAAAACCTGTGGTGTGATAGATGCGGACCTTAACGAACTCAGCCACCGCCATTTTTTTTGTGAGGTTGACTGAAAGTTTATTTGTTTCGAAATTAGCTTCTACAACGTTCGTGAGTGTTTTGACTACGTTTCGTAGCTGATTTGGATTTTACTACGTTTCGTGGTGTTTTGACCACGTTTTGTTGCTGATTTGGATTTAACAACGCTTTGCAACCAGCGTTGCTAAATAAGTTGTAATCACATTCGTAAGTGATTTAGCAAAACTCCATGCAAATATGATCTTGGAGCGTTGTCAAATCCAAATCAGCAACGAAACGTAGTTAAAACACTCACGAACGTGGTAGAAACTCATTTAGCAACGCAAGCTATGCTTGTTTTCTTCGCTCTATGTAGAAATTTTTGAATAAAAACACAACATAGCCATCTCGGATTTTACTAAAACTTTCTACATAGTTTTGTTCTGGCAAAAAATAATTAAATTGGTGAAAAATTTTTTTGCGATTTTTTTTTTTTTTTGTGGTTTTTTAGGGGTGGGTGAAAAAAGTAAAAAAATCGTTAAATAATCACAAATTCTGCTTCACAAAATTTTTCATAACATGGCCATTTCTTAAACGGAGAGTCCCGGAACTGTCAAATATTTTGGAAACTGAAGTTATAATTGAAAAACCCAAAAAATGAGGTTACGGGTAACTTAAAAATTTTAAATAAGAACCCCCAATTTTTTTTATGGATTCGGAATCTACATTTAAAAATACGACGATTTTGTTAGAAGCCCTTCTTTTTATTCGGCTAAGATTAAAAATGAAAACTTTTTTACCTAAAACTTCATGAAAAAATCTATTAATCGAAAAACAAAAAGATAAAACCCAAATATTTGACCACTACGGTTCTTCCCTGAGACCCTGTATTCGTTTGACCACAACGGTTCTTCCCTGAGACCCTGTATTTATTTGTGATCACAAAGTATTTTGTCTTTTGTCTGGCAAACTTTGATCGGTCTATTTTGTAGGTTTCTAATCGTTTTTCGCTGGTAACGGGTTATAAATTTAGTGTATGTATGTTTTTTGGGAAAAAGCGTTGTATTCTAAAAATAGGTCGTTGGTTCTTCAGACATTTGTCATTTAGAAAATTTTAGTTTTTACAATAAGTTTTTTTTAGTATTTTCTAGTAAATATTTGACAGCGCCTGTAGTCTTTGAAAACTAAAAAACTTTTAACTAATTTTAAGTTTAAGGTGTACTTAGCCTGCAAGCATCTTTAAATTGTTAAGCACACTCCATTAAACGCACAGTCTCTTAACCTCAATTTAAATTGCACCGCACTGTAGCTGCGCATTAACTTGTACTTAGAATTTAATTTCATTACCATAAATTTCCGTCACCAACATAGGTGGATAACCAATATTTAACCGTCTTTACTGTCAACGCTGCTGGTTTACCTGCGTTAAATGTCTTTCCTTCTGGTTGTCTGTTATTTCTCATATCCTTGTTGCTCTTTTTAGTACCTGTCGCGTAATTTTTTTTTTTTTTTTTTGCTCTGCTTGCAATGCAACATACACTCGTAAAAGTATGAATGTTATTTAGAAAATATTTTATAAAAAAAAAATGGGAAATTTTCTAAGTCTTAAATTCAAATGACATAAATTAAGCCGATAGCCCTGGCAGCTAGTGCTAAGAATTATTTATTGTAAATTTATTTTATGATAAATAAATAATAATAATGATATAAATTTTTTAGAAAGTTGATGCCAGTTTTTAAAATTGCAAGACTTAAAAACAAACTGACACTGTAGAAATTTCTGTTGACTTAATAAAATTTATAGTCCGATGCGGCCTGGCAACTCAAAGGTCTAGTGGTTTCGTCTGTCTATATTTAGTTCTCAAGAATTATAAGTTCTATTAATGGCCGCCTAACAATATGCTCAGTATCTTAATGTAACGGCTAGTGTCTTCTGCTTGATTCTGCTATTTATATTTTGCGCTGGTTAGAGTAACCATGACGTATGATTTACCACTAAATAAATGGTAGCTAGGAAATATTTGTCTACTTCCTTTGCTATTTTAGTTATTTCCATAAAAGATAACTGAAGTAAATTTTTCTTCTGACATTTGATGCCTGAAATTTTTCCCTATGTAACAAGGCGGCTATAATAATTTCCGCTTACCTTACTGCACACAAATAACAGTTTTTTCAGCACTCAATTCAACAATTTCGCTGATGCCAGCGACATCACCATTCGCACTCGCAGATAATGATGGTAATGGTGATGGTGAATTAATACCCACTTGTTGGTGGTGTCAATGAGGCAGTCACGTAGCTACAATTTTAATTTTATGGCATCCGGACAGCCAAAGTCAGTTCTGTCTTTCAAATCATCGTTGTATTTGTCGTCGCTGTCGTTTTCTTGGTTATTTGTGGTACCAGTAGTTGCTGTCATCAATATTAAGATATGTTAACGACCGCTCATTGAAAGTTGCTTCCTTTTTGCATTTCCTTTCGTTTCCGTTTGCTGTGTCAAGCAAAACGAATCGTCGCCGCATTTCAACCAAACCCCAACAACAATGGTAGTTTGCAGCAGTTAGTACAGTGTAGGTACATCCGCACTCAATTGCGGATAGCCATTAACGGAAGGAAAATGAAGTAAAAAAGATGACATTGTGTCAATGTTGTCAGTCGCATTGACATTTAAAGGAAATGAAGGCAAACGACAAGCACATTAAGCACAAGGGAAAAAATGGCGGTGTGTTTAAGCAGAGAAAAATAAGAAAAAAGGGAAAGTAATAAATAGGCGGGCTAAAATACAGAGTTATGACTTAGCGTTAAGGGTTAATGGCTGGTGTTAGTCTGTATAAAAATGTTCCATCAATTTGAGTCCGCATATCAAAGACTTTTTAGTATGCAGCACGTAATGTCAGTGCTTCCGGTGTCATTTATTTGAGATAGCTGCCATTTCATCTTGACTTTGTCTTTGTCATGGTCATCAATTTTAGTTCTCTTGTGTTAAATAATGAAAAGATATATTTTGTTAACAAAAACATAGAAGGAATTTATATGCAGTAGAGTTTTAGATAGCTTTGAAAAATAATTTTTAATTGACGTGGGTTTCGTTTTTTAATTTATTTAAATTTTTTTTATATATAACAATATCTTAGCAATCTGTCAAAGCTGTAGAGTGATAATGACTTTATCAAATCTGCTCCTTGGAAACAACAAGAAACGAGAGCCTTTTATTCCTAATATAACGTGTTTGAACCACATGAAAATGGGTCTTGATTCGGCTGTCCTATTTTAGTGACATATGTCAAAAAGAACTTTAATCCAAGGCATCATAATTTTAGTATATGGTTTGTCATTTTACATGTATCACTTAACTGCCTCTGAAAATATCTTTTTGGACTAAATTATTAAAGTTATGATTTTTTAAAGTTTGATGGTCTGGAAATTTTGTTCACAATATAGATTTGCATACTTAGATATTAGCTTTCTTTCACTATGGAATAGGAATTCAAGATCATCACATAAAATGTCTAATTTTATTTCACTCTAAGGATTACAACTTAAAAGTTTTATGGACTTGCAGCGGCTTGATTATTTCAGTATTGGGTGTACAACTTAAAAACCGGAATTTTTTAGCGAAATTTGATGCTTTATTGTGGAAAAATGTTACAATATATTTTATTCAAAGTATTGTCCATTGGAAGCTACAACATTTCCCCATCTTTCAGGCAATTTATGAATTCCATCCCAAAAAAATTGCGCCGGCTTGGCGGCCAAAAATGAATCGAGCCCATTTCCGATATCTTGAACTTAAGTGAACCGTATTCCTGATAGGGCATTCTGCATTAATCGGAACAAATGGTAGTCTGATGGTGCAAGGTCTGGGCTATAAGGCGGGTGAGGCAAAATTTGTATAGATTTCCCATCCGTTGTTTTCTAGGTAATTTTTGACTAGGGCAGCAATATGTGGCCGAGCGTTATCGTGGTGGAAAATGATTGACTCGTGTCTGGTCGCATACGTTGGCTGCTCTGCCTGGATTTTCTGCTTCAATCGGATCAATTGTTGACGATAGAGTTGAGCATTAATGGTTTGGCCACCTGGCAACAGCTCATAATGGATCACACCTAGCTGGTCCCACCAAATACAGAGCATTACATTCGAAGCGTGAATATTTGGCTTCAGTTGTGATGGGCCGGCTTCACCTTTCTTGACATACACTGTTTTGCGCTTGGGATTATCGTAATGGATCCACTTGTCATCGCCAGTGACAATACGATGCAAAAAACCTTTCCTTTTGTGGCGTTCAAGCAGCATTTCGGACATCAAAAATCGGCGTTCAACGTCCCTTGGCTTCAACTCGTATGGCACCCAATTTCCCATCTTTTGAAAATATCCCAAGGCTTTCACACGTCTGAAAATTATTGCTCGATCAACTCCCAATGATTCTGCAAGTTCTTCTTGCGTTTGACATGAATCTTGATCGAGTAATGCCTCTAATTCTTCATCCTCAAAGTTTTTTGGCTGACCAGGACGTTCTTAGTCTTCGACATCAAAATCACCACTTTTAAACCGTCCAAACCACTCACGGCAGCTTAATTCAGCTGAAGCATAGTCCCCATAAACTTCTACAAGCAAACTATGACTTTCCGCAGCAGTTTTCTTTGCAAAACAAAACCTCCCGCAAATGCTGTCTTTTTCTCCAATTTTCGAAGTTATTTATCGTGAAAAATAATAATGATGCACACAAGAGAAAATTGTTTTGTTGACTGATTTTGACAGCTGTCAAATGTACCTTCAAAATGACATATATATAAAGTTCGAGCTTTCACGATATTTGTTAGTACGGACATCCACCGTCAAATTCCGGTTTTTAAGTTGTACACCCAAAAAAAATTAGGTTCTCTCAAGGTTCTGTACAATGTTAGCTGTCAGTTACCCCTTTCACACCGCATTTTGGAACGACTTTTCTGTATTGTTGCAACGCTCTAGTTTCGTAAAACTAATATCTGCCGTGTTTCTTTTCATAAAAATTATTTAAGTGCCGCACAGTGGCAACAACTGCCATTTTTCATTGCAAAAATCATAATTTCTGAACGAAATGAGCTATCTCTATGATTTGTTTTGTTATGAATAGAAAAATAATATAGCTCTTACTTATTGTGCAAAATTTGATTTTGATAGACCATAGAGATGCTATGGAATTCATGGTTAAATTTAGATTTTCTAATATGCGCACAAATAATGCATACAAAGTTCTTCATGTGAGTCTTTTATTGAAAAAAATTTATTAGTGACAAAAATTATCATTAATTTATTGTTTCTGAGCAAAAATCCGTGGTAAATAAAAGTTTTAAAGTCCAACATTTTTTTCTGAAGAAAGTAAAAACTTAAAAAATATCAGAGTTTTCCATTAAACCTGAATTATAGTTGATTCATGGGTGCTGAATACGAATTTGAATTCTATTTCCTCTTTCAAAGTCTCAAACTAATGCTACACTGGAAAAAATGTCAAAAAAAATAATGTTCAACAAAAAAAATTATTGTATCATGCTGCATTTGAAAATTATGCTTGTCTCCCTTAGCTTTTGATCTGAGCTTTCGTTGACTATTCCAAATAATTTGGTTGCATTGCCTCAAATAACGCTTGCACTGCAGCATTTTGAAAATATTGCTTGTATGGGAGGTACCACGCTATCTTGGCTGAGTTCATGTAGTTTTTGCTCTGACCTTCGATTATCTATCCCTAGTATTTCTGCGAATTTTTTTTTAAAATTACCTCAAATAACTCAAGCGTTACAGTATTTCGAAAACTTTGAGTGTATGGGTGGTGCCACGTCCTCTTGTCTGAATCAATCAAATTTCTGATTAGAGTTTGCATTTAATATCTTTAGTAAATGAGTAAAATTTGGTTTGATTACCTTAAAAAATACTTCCAGAATAGCATTTTGAAATTTTTGCTTATATGGGAGGTACCACACCCTTTTTTAGAATTTAACCTAGTTTTTGCCTGTAGCTTTCACTTACCATCTTTATGTCTTTATGTCTATTTTGGTTGCATTATCGTGAATAATGCTGATGAAATTTTGTTTTGAATATATTTTTTATATGAGCGGTAGGCGTGAGAAAAAAAAAACAAAAAATGGAAAACTCGAAAAAACATGGACTTTGACCAGCTTTACAGAGCGAACCATTTCTTCAAATGAGTTTTAAGTCACCATTGTGCGCCGATGAACGTCACAAAGTCACTTTTACATAAGATGAAAATAATTTATAAAGCACGTAATTCTCCATAAATAAGACCCTCGTACATTTGATCGTGCGACTAATCGTTCATGAGTAATCGTAATTTGAAAATTAACACAATTGTGCATACGCGTCAAAAGAAGCACGGCTATCACAAAAACTATATGAAGTGCAGCAATAAAATTTGATATCTGCGGTAGTAACAGTAGCATCTGGCCAATTGTTGAAAATAGACATGATCGTTCAGATAATTATTGAGAAAATTGTCCGGCATTGTGGATTTGCCATTTTGATTAAAAAAAAAAAAAAAAAAAATGGTTTCCAAATATGGACCTGTACAGGGTGGCTGATTCGAACTGTTACCAACTTCAGATAGACTTATCTGACAGATGGACATTGACAGCTGTCTAAAAATTGGCATGACGTTAGTTCATTCTATTGTCAACAAGTAACCAAAAGCATTTGCGCGTCAATTTATTGAAAATAAAAAATTTTCGAAATGGAATTCAAACGTAATAGTGTGATTGCTCTTTATTTGGCTGGAAAATCGCAACCAGCAATTGTTCGTGAGCTGAAACATTTAAAAGTGAATAAAATGTTTGTGTATCGGACCATAACACGTTACAATGGTACCGGCAGCGTTGCCAAACGACATGGTGGTGGGCGGAAAATAACTGCAACATCACCAGAAATGGTTCGAAAGGTGAAGGTCAGAATTGAGCGAAATCCGAGACGCAGTGGCAGACAAATGGCTGCCGAGCTGAAAATATCGCGTAAACGAATGCAACACATATTGTCAAACAAGCTCGAACTAAAGACCCTCAAGTTCCAAAAGGTGCATGATCTCACTCTTGCTCAAAAAAAAGTTAGGCTCGATAGAGCCAAGGAGTTGTTGCGCTTGCACGCCGCCGGAAATCTGTCACAAATTGTCTTCTCTGATGAGAAAAATTACTGTATCCAGCAATATGTAAACAAACAAAATGATCAGGTTTACTTGACAGAGAGGTCTTACAAAAATTTGAATGTTCGTTTGGCCACCAGGACGCAGGCACCACCGCATGTGATGGTTTGGGCTGTAGTGACTGCTGATGGGCGCTCACCACTCGTTTTTTTGGCCGCTGGCGTCAAAGTAAACGCCCAGGTGTATCGTAAATCAGTGTTGGAGGGTGCTTTACAACCGTGGGCACGCAAACATTTCGGTCGCAAGCCATGGACATTCCAACAAGACTCGGCACCGTCACACAAAGCTCGTGTGAATCAAGAATGGTTAGAAAAAAACCTTTCCTAGCTTCATTTCTGCTCAACAATGGCTCTCAAATTCGCCTGATGCGAATCCGCTAGATTTCTTAATCTCGGGTATGTTGGACAAGAAGGTTTTGACTAAAAATTACCAGAGCGTTGATGCGCTAAAAGTGGTCCTTCAACGAGAATGGCGCAAACTTCCACAAAATCAAATTCGTGCAGCATGCGACTCGTTCTTCGACCGTCTACGGGCCATAGTTAAGGCCAAAGGTGGCCATATCGAAAATCTCAAGTAAATTCTTAAAATTTGAACATTTCCAAACAATTATAGCGTTTGATCAATAAAATCTGTGCATGGAAACTAAAAATATAGTCTTTTGAATTGGTAATACTTCGAATCAGCCACCGTGTATGTATGTACTCTCCTTTAACTCCTAGGTGGAGCATAGGGCCAAAAGAGAATATTTTTTAGAGCAAACTTTTAGCTAGTTGCTAGATTTCAGAAAGTTCTGGACCTTAAAGTTGATTTATTAAAATTTTTTTCCTAATTTTTGAGCTTGGCGGCCATTTTAGTATAAAAAAAGTTCTGTTTGTAATTTAATAGTTTTTTTAAAATTTTCGTTAATTTTTTTTTTAATTTGGCAGTACATATGTCATACAACCTTTGCAATATGAGGTCGCAAGCGTTGCACTGCATATGATGCGCCCTTTATTTACTTCCGCCTTCAAACAGATTGTTCTTGTTTTTGACTTCAATTAGAAGGAATGGTGCAAAAAAGTTACCACAGAATTAAAGAAAATGTAACGAAGATTCAAAAAATATAAAAGGGTATGCTAATAGGACTTTTTTCGGCAAAGTCAAAATAAAGAAAAAAAAAAAAAAATTAAATATCAAATTTATAGATCCAAATCTTTGCGAAGTTTTTTTAAACCATGGTAACCAAATACACCTTTAGAAAGCTCATATTATTAGCTTAAAGATTTAAAAAAAAAGGTTTTTTTTTTGCTTAAAACGCAGGGATGACCAAACAAAATTTTTTTTTCTTAAACAATTCAGTCTTAACCTTATAACTCCTCAGAGGTACATTTTAATCCCCTCCATTGAGGTGCAACTTTTTGTTAGTCTAGGCCTTCTCTATCACCTCCAATAAGCTTCGTAACCTTATTCGATACATCAATGAAAGCATTGCACAAGTCATAAAAGCCACACTTATAATACATTTTTCTTAAACATCTTGTGAACTATGAAAATCAAACAATTGAACAGTTTATTTTTTATTTTACATACATCTATAAATCACTCAAAAAAAAAAATAAAAAAATGTTTTCTCAGCTTTGCCATGCTGTCATTTAGTTTATTTTCTATCTGTTTTATTTGAGACCAGATGCTAGCTAAATCGGTTTGTTTTTAATCAAGCATAAACTAATAAAATCGCATTAACCAAGTAAGTGGAAAAGGGCTGTAATACAACGTTTGATTGAACGCTAATTTAAATTTTTTTTGAGCGCATACACAAAAAGAGCTGTCAATATTTATAGCAAGTTCTCATATAAACAACAATGTAAAATGTGGAGAAAAAATTCGACGAAAGATAAGAAAAATGCGCGTAAATTGCAAAAAAGGTCAAAGAAAAAACGAAGCGAAAAGAAAGAAATGCAGAAAAACATGGAAAAACAAAATGATTTTCATTTTTTAATGTGTCACATTGTTCACAACATGGTGAATGACAGGGCCGATTTGAAAACTGATCTCGGCTACCCCCCTATGTGAAAATTCATTCAATTCTATGAATATTTGCCCAAGGAACTATACCTCTGCGTTCAACTTTAGTTCGGCGTAGAGGTATGGTTCCTTGGGCAATTATTCATAGGTTGGTGTTTTGTTTGAAAAAATTCATCCAAAAACATGAATCGTTTATTTTGAAAGTCGGTCGTAATAATCGGCTATTTGACCCATATCATTTTTTTAGATATAAAGCATCAATTCCACAATATCAAGTAAACCTTTTATGTAAACATAACCTAATTTAATTGATTACTGACAGAATACCAGCCAAATCATATAATGACATTACTTTTGTCTTTATAAAAATTTTTAAAACTTAGTATGAAAACAAAAAAAAAATATTGATGAAAGGTACAATTTTCGATCAAAAATACGCCGAACTAAAGTTGAACGGAGAGATATAGTTCTTTGGGGAAATATTCATAGAATTGAATGAACTTTCACATAGAGGCGTAGCCGAGGTCGATAAAATTTCCTCCATACAATTTGGCCTACCCTAATATATACATATATTTTATTTTTAATTTTGTTTTCTCCTCTCATTTTAATGTGCATTGTTGTGTTGTGTTTGCGTTTACTTTCTCTTTATCCATATTCCACTACTTTAAGCAAGTCTACTCTACTGTCAGTCAGTCAATGCGTCGCTGAGTCAGTGATTGCAACTCGCGAACTTTTCCAAAGTATCATTAATAAAAATGTCACCATGCGCGTTTATTCGCTTTATCCCCTACACTTCTGTTTCGGAGTACACGCTGTCTTTCATACGCTCGCTTGCTTAAGTTAATTTAATTTTTCACAGTCCATTAACTGTCATTTCCGCAAGTCAAAATCAACAGCACAAAGAAAAGGAGTGAAAACAGGATGCCATAGTGCACGGAGGATACATTGAAAAAAATATCAGGGAAGCGGAAGTGAGACAGAAAAGCGTTAGCTAAAAAAGACAACGTTCGGAAAACAACGTCGTTGCACGTGATATTGATATTTGCACAAATATTTCCTTTTACTGATGAAAATTGGTGTATAATGCGAAATTTCAATGGTACCTAATTCAATTTCAAAATTTTTCCCCTTTTTTTTCTGCTGAGCCAATGTGCACAAAGTGGAATTTAGCTATAAGCCAATGTGTCGAAAAGAAATCCCATATTTGAGATTTGTCTTTATTCTATTAAAAGTTTAAAGATTATGGCACTGAATTTCAAAACGTTTAGCTTCAGTTTCTTAAAGCACCTTTTTTGATATTTAAAAACTTAACTTTTTGTTTTCATTTGCAGTGCCATAAGTACCTTCTTTTGGCGCCGTACCTTTAAAAAGAGCTTATTATTTATTTTGAAGAAATCGAGTCTAAATTGGTCTGGAAATGCTATGAAAATGAAATTAGTTTCCCAGGAAACAATAGAAGACGATAGTTGGAGGAAGTGTTTATCTCAGGAGAATGAGTGTTAACAATTGCAAGAGGTAGCCAGAAACCAACAAAAAAAGAAACAATAATCCATTTGGCCTTGGTCCTTTGTGGACTGCATTGCCATGGAAAAACATTTGTTTTCGTCTGTGAAAATCTTTTTGAAAATGATTTTCTGTGAAAACACCCAAGTTAATCTTTTATTATGTCAAATGTTTTGTTCATCAATTATTATTTTTAAGCCTGCAAAAGCCTGCAGCTTTTCAGCTTCAATTAGCGCCAATTAGAGTAATAAAGCTGCTGCTGGCAAACGTTAATGTTGTGAATATAACAATGATGTAAAATGAATCGCCTTAAGACTAAGGGTGTAGACGAGTTTTTAAGAGGGGGGATAGAAATAATTTTTTAACTACAATATATAAAGGCTCTACTCCAAGTGAACTTTATCGAAATTCAAATTAACCCTTTTTGCAAATCAAAACTAGTCTATTCCTTGAAATTCAACCTTTTAAAAATTTCCAAAAATGTATTTGGTCCGAAAAATTTAGTTCTATATATTACACTGTGGAACAATTTCGAACTTTTTTTAAAACATATTAGAAAATCCAAAAAATTCTTAAAGTAGACTTTAAAAAAAAACCGATTCTCGTGGTTTTTCTCCAGCAGGTCACATTTTTTTTTAATCGATTTTTGAAGTTTTTTATCCACTGTATATGAAAAAACCAAGAATATCGCATTCTTGTTTTAATTCGATAAACTTAACTATATGATCCTTACATCTGATGCGTATCATGTGTTCAGCAAACTTATGCAGAATACTGCGGGAAATATTTTTGTAAAAATTTTAACCCTGTTTGACCCCCACATGTGGGTAATTTTTGCCCTTTTCTTAAAAAGGTACACTTCACTTTTCTTTTGAAGGTGACTGTACTTTTCTGAAACACTATTTTTACCCTTTTTTCAATTTCGAATGGAGTTTCAAAAAAACATTCGCAAAAGATATCTTACGGGCTGCTAAAACTAAGTAGGCTCAACAATTTTGAATACAATATCATTTTACGAAAAGGCGTTGCAAAAATCAATTTCGAGTGAGTTCCTTTTATAAATCTGATATTGCCATCAGATAGAAAAATATTAGGAACTAAAGGATTTGAAAATTTGAACCCATTCGGGCCAGTGGTTTGGTTTCTACAGCCTCTCAAAGTAAGTAAATTTTGAAGTTAGCGAAAAAACTAAATTTTTGAGAAAAATGCTTCATATTAGGTTGAATATTTTGGCAAGCGGTTAAAGAGGAGTACGTTTTTCTTTTACTTAAAGCTTTAATGGTTTAGTTTCATAAAACTGATTAGCAAAACACCAAGTTTTTTTAGAAGTTTTTATTTTTTATGAATTTTTTTTTGAAGACATTGCTTTTAGCGTAGTTTTTAAGTTTGGGTTGAGTTTAAAAAAAACTTCGCTTTTTGTAAAGCTCGGCTTAATACACAATTAATTGATGTTTATCTCTAAGCTTGTGTTCCAAAAACTGTATGGTTTTACTTACAACCATTTGTGTAAGAGCAACTTTTATGGTGAAACCTTTGGATAAAAAGGCTAATTTCACTAAGTTTTAAGTACAAA
Source organism: Calliopum simillimum (assembly GCA_951812925.1). NCBI lineage: Eukaryota > Metazoa > Arthropoda > Insecta > Diptera > Lauxaniidae > Calliopum > Calliopum simillimum. The sequence continues at coordinate 84,749,873 of OX638370.1, read as the reverse complement.
ACTTTATATTTTTAATTTTATTTTTGTCGATTACAGCGCCATCTAGGTCGTACTTTTTTGTACTTTTTTACGTAAAATCGGAATCTGCAATAAAAAATGGTGATTTCCATTTATAATTTTGATTTTTCCCCCGTCGACGGGTGTGAGCGTCGAGGGATAAGAGGGGGCCAAAATTCAAAACGTCGGATAGATCTCTGAAAATTATTGGACATGTAATTTTTTATTTTTTGATTTAATGTCTAATTTCAGAAATATTTGACCGTTCCAGTATTTTCCGAACGATAAATATGTAACTCACAGAAAATCGAACTTCAACAAAACATTGCTTTACACCCAAAATGCAATCTATGTAAATAAAATTTAGGGTTGCAATAGCTATGATTATTTTCTATCCTTAACCGAAAACAGACTTAAAATACCGTAAATGGTTCAGAAGTTATGATTTTTACAGGAAATGCCAGATGTTGCAATTGTGCGTTGGTCCCATCGCTTCTCGGCCTTATGGCTAAGATCAAAGTGAGGTATCTGCTTCTGAATTAAAACCATTTATTTTTTGTATGGTCCTTGGTTTATACCATACACATCCATGCAGTTTCGAATCGATACCTTTCATAATTTTTTTGTTGTTGCATGCAATTTTTCTATGTGGGGTGTAACGCCCCATCATTAGAGCCTCAATGTTTTACGATATTAGCCTGGTGAAAAATTATTGGCAGGTACCGTGAAAATATGGCTTAAATATTTCTAGTGAGTTAGGTGTGATGCTTATATTGTTGTTTTTTGTATGGGGGGTACAATACCCCGTAGCCTGATTCCCTAAAGGAGGTTATAGGTCACAAAGGAAAAATCATTCCGTAAAAATTGTTTTTCAAATAGCACAAAGTGATAAAATTCTCGTCAAAAATTACGGTTTGTTCCAGTAATTCAATTACTTTACTGAATTCTCATGAAAAAGTAATGGCACGAAAGTAAAATATTTGGCTTAAACTTTGAAAAGTACAGATACAAACAGTGAAACTATTGAATATAGAATTAAAAACTTGTCGCATGAAAAAATGCCAGTGGACTCTGCAATATTTGCTTAGAATACATTTCAATTATTACTGGTTGAGATTGTAAAAAATTTTATTGAAATTTAATTTAAATAAAATAATAAGCTATAGAAATGAAAGTGCTACAGTAGCTCAGTGGTTAGTAGTCCGGGAGCCGGTGACAGTAAAACTGCACTTACACCGATTTTCAAAATTTTTACATGAATGGATAGTGTGTGGTCATAGGTACAATTTAAGCTTGGTGTGCCGCGATTTATCCTGGCACCACTATTTTTTAGCAATTTTTGAAATTTGAATTTTTGGAAGCAAATCGCACTCATACGGATTTTAATTTAAAAAACGCCATTTTGTTGCAAATTTTTTTTAATTGAAGAAAAGTTTGGTGTGCCAACTGATATCCTGGCACAAAGGTCTGGCACACCGATTTAAAGGACATAAATGCAGAGAAATTTTTTTTTTTTTTTTAATTTGCTTGTTATAGCTCTACTTGGTGACATAGTACAAAGCCTAACCAAAATACCTGTCATACCAATTATATCTAGTCCAGCGATGAACATTAAAACCATTTGAAGGGTGGAACGTAAAACGTCATCAGCAAAGAAAAGCAAAATTTCCGTGCAAATATCACTATAAAACACGAACAACCATTACGTGCACAGCGAGCTGACATGCTTGATGTGCTTGAAAATTACCACCAAAATACAAACTTTTTCAACTTGTCTTCATCTTCAAATTGAATTATTTTTTCATTCGCTGTGTTACATTGATTACAAATGAAACAATTCATTTTGAAATTTTGAAGAAAAAAGTGCAACACGGTTTGAATTCGTTCAAGCGACGGATATTATTGAAACAATAACTAAACTCCCTACACTGATTAGGACGTTGAAAAGTTCAGAATGTCATAACAGACATATTTTCATAAAAAACAGTTGATCCAAAAAAAATTTTAAGCAATATGCCAAGTTGTCGTGAACTAAAAAAGGTTAAAGTACTCTTGAGCCCTTAGTGAATTAGAAAAAAAAGTTTTTGAAATAGGTTTACCTACTACTTTTTGAAATACAAAAGGCTCAAAAATGGTATCTTTGAAAAAAAAAAAAAAAAAACAAAGAGCCGACACAAGAATAGTCATTTTCAATGTATTTGTCCGTATGTTTTTTAAGATTTCCAAACCTAAAGTTCAAAAATACGTTTTTTGAGCTTATTAAGAAAGCGCACAAAATTGTTTTGCTGTTTGCTATTGGTCTTGAATGATTTTTCTCTAAAACATATCATCATTTCAAAATCGCTTGGCTACACAACTATGATATCTGAGGTTGAGGATATATTATAAACTGGTATGACAGGTATTTTGGTTAAGCTTTGTACTATGTCACCAAGTAGAGCTATAACAAGCAAATTAAAAAAAAAAAAAAAAAAATTCTTTGCATTTATGTCCTTTAAATCGGTGTGCCAGACCTTTGTGCCAGGATATCAGTTGGCACACCAAACTTTTCTTCAATTAAAAAAAATTTGCAACAAAATGGCGTTTTTTAAATTAAAATCCGTATGAGTGCGATTTGCTTCCAAAAATTCAAATTTCAAAAATTGCTAAAAAATAGTGGTGCCAGGATAAATCGCGGCACACCAAGCTTAAATTGTACCTATGACCACACACTATCCATTCATGTAAAAATTTTGAAAATCCGTGTAAGTGCAGTTTTACTGTCACCGGCTCCCTGCCTATAGAGCATCGCATAGAAACACAAAGGTCTTAAGTTCGACACCAATCAACATAATTTTTTTTTAATTTTTATATTTTTTTAAAAATTGACCATGTGTAGTCAGTAAAAAATACTGTTTTTCTTTACGGGCGCACAGTTACTGAAAAAATCAGTAAAAATAACTGGGATTTTCAATGAATTTTTACGGTTTAGTTTTTTCCGTGTAATGTAGATCAGTCGTACACATTATCCCTCTCTGGTCCTTCCTTAAAGGGGATATATTTATTTAATTTACAATAGGGGCTAGGGTTTCAATATTTATGGGAGCCGCTCTAAGGGGGATTTGGAAAGGATAGGTCTCAAGGAAAATATTTTCCTCTTTGAGAAGTTATTGGCGTAAGTCATATTAACATATTAATCCCTTCCTGTCCTTATTGAAAGCGAAAATATTGATTTCATTAAGAATAGAGGATATTGCTTACACATTTGGGCGATAATCATTTTGGGAATAACGCCCAAAATTTATTTGTATAAAAATTATTTGGGCGTTATTTAACTTTTTTGTTTTTGGGCGCTATTTATTTTTATTTATTTTAAACGAAATAACGCCCGAAACAAAAAAACGAAATAAAGCCCAGATTATGGGTGTTATTTCCAAAACGATTATAACCCAAATTTATATGAAAACATTTTGGGGGTTATTTCGTTTTTGTGCGCTATTTCAAAATTTTGGGCGTTATTTCGTTTTATTTTTGGACGTTGCTTAATTTCTTAAAAATAAAACGAAATAATGATTATAACCCAAATTTATATGAAAATATTTTTGGCGTTATTTCGTTTTTGTTTTTGGGCGCTACTTCATATTTTTTGGGCGTTATTTCGTTTTGTTTTTGGCGATAACGCCCAAAATTTATATGAAAATAATTTGGGCGTTCTTTCGATTTTGTTTCTAAACGTTATTTCGTTAAAAGAAAAAATTAAATAACGCCCAAAAAAGAAACAAAATAGAGGCCAAATTTTTGGTTGATATTTCCAAAATGATTATGGCCCAAATTTTTATGAAAATAATTTGGGAGTTATTTCATTGGGCGGTATATCTTAACGCCCTTCACTTAGATCGTTAAAGAATGGATTTCCCAGAATCTAGACAAATCAGGGCAGTTGCAAAGATACATAATGATCGAAAGATTCTTTCTAGTTGGTACATACAACTCCGACAGAATGAATTAAAGTGCACACCCAGTCTTTCAGTGTCTAGTGCAAACCTCAGTGATTCTAGCCATAAAAATATGGTTTTTCGACAGTAGGTCTGATGCTTTTGCAAGAAAGTTCTTGTCTTCACTAGACATGTGGAAGTGTAAACGCACTCTGAATAGGCTCTGCTGGAAGAAGAGCTATTTCTTACCAGTTCATCAGCCAAGTATATGATATACTTTTTTCAGAGAATTATTTATTTATGCTTTTTAATTTTTATTTTCATTAATTTCGGAAAGCCATCGAAATTCGTTCACAAATATAAAACTTTCACTTTGGATAGTTGCGAAAAGCTTCCTTTTAAAGAAATATTATTACTTGCATTATATTTCCAAGAAAACATTGTTACGTCGGCCTAGTGTTTTAAATTTGTATCGATTGGTACAATTCAGTTTTACTTCTGTTAAGCTTTGCATCCCTAGCAAATTACTTAACATGATCGTGTGAATGGAATGTAAGAATGTTATCGAAGGATGTGTTTATTGATAGTGTGCATGGGTGAGTGAGTAGGTAGATTTTGCATCGACAGAGTGTGTGTGTCAGATTGGAAGAAATCTAATTTACATGGGTGGTGATGACTTAGCAAGAAGTCAACGAAGTCAATCGCTTAATTGATTTTGAAATATAAAGTCGAGTGTTTTCTTGAAAGAAAATTTTTTTTGTAAAATAGTTAGATATTTAAACAAGAAAAATTGTAAAATATATATATATAAAAAAAAAATATATATTTTAAGAGGAAATTTAATTTAATTTTTTTTGTGTTTTAAAAAAAAAAGTAAAAAGAAAAATTTAAAAAAAAGGCGTTCTTCAATTTGGTTAAACCATAAATTTTGGAATTTTTATGTTTTTTTTTTATTATTTTTTTTTTAAGAAAAAAAAAAGGGGAAAAGAAGAACAAAATCGTAAGTAAATCGTAAAAGAGAAATAGTAATAAAAAATAAGGATTTAGCCCAATTTTCTTAACTAGATAGATACTTAGTTGGTGAATTTGGAGAATTTAACTTTTTGGTTGTGGCAGACCAAAAACAGCAGAATTAGCTGAGAAGAAAGACAAGAGAGAGCAGCAATTCCGGCCTTGATCTTGAAATATAGGCAGAAGTTCATTGACCCAGTGACCTAGATTTTGATGTGGAGAAGAGATTCAAAAACTGAACGAAACTGAGCGATTTTTCGTCAAACGTTTTTAAATTCTGAAAGTCTCTCCCAGATTAAAGCGGGAAAACGAAATTTAGTTAACAGTTGATCTATAAAGGTGTCCGTCGGTTTCGCGCGGAGTTTCAGGAATTAACTCGACTTATAGGAAAATAAGAAAGAAATTATTAAGTTTAGTAATTTAAAGTGAAAAAGAAAAAAAAAAGGAAGGATTTAAAATAGTGAAATAAAATTTTTTTAAAAGAAAAAAAAAAAAGGAAGGTTTACAAAAAAAGTCATAAAGTAAAAAGAAAAAAAAAAATTGTGGAAAGTGTTAAGTGGTGAAACAGGAGAAAATAATTTGAAAGAAGTCTAAATTAGAAAAAAAGGTATATGAGCCAGAAATAAAGAAAATTGAAATTAAATTATATTAAAATAAAAATTCTTGTAAATAATTGAAAGTTTAGGAAGAAAGAAAATCGAGAAAAAAACCTAGATAAGTGAAAGTGAGAAGGCTAGTGTTTTTTTTTATAGCCTATATCCAACCCGTTCTCCCTTTAGCTCTATGCATGCTGGCGCCAACATCGAGAGATCCAGAGCGGTGAGTAAAAATAAATTAAAACTTTGTTTTTGTTAGAAAATATAATTTGTTTTTTTAACGAAAGATTGACCAGCAATTCTGAGTACACAAAAGAGGGGCAAGGAAGGAAAAACCTGAATCAAGTTTTGTTTCTTGTTTTTTTTTTTTTTGCTTTGTTTTTGGACTCCGAAAGTTTGATTTTTGATACTAATCTCTTGATTTCTTACGAAACTTTCATTTATTGTTATATAGATTTGTTTTGCCTGATTTTTTTTTGAGAGAAAAGGAAAAAGATTTTTGGTTTAACTTAAATTATTTTGTTTTTTCCCTTGTTTTAACACTTTAGGCTTTGCACAACAAAAAAAAAAATTTTGTAACATTTAGATAGGAAAAGAAGAAAAAGATATAAGATTATATGTAGTATAAGAAAATTAATCTTAAGTTTAAAATTTTGTACTTTTCTTGAATAATTTCACCTAATGTTAGTTTTTTTGATGTTTTTATAAAATGCGAATTGGCTGGAATTAAATCGTAATTGAATTCAAAAATGAACAACTATTGGGTACTATTTATTTTTATCTGAAATAGATAAAAGCATGAGTAGGTAATTTTTTTTCAGTGTTGGTGTGGGTGTTTACTCAATATGCAGGTGTCAAGGTCGGACGGACGAATTAGGTAGACTGAATGGAAAACGGACAGACATAATACTTAGACGGACTTATTAAGCCGCAATTGGGAAACACATTGCAAGAAGGAGCCCAGATGTGTTTCATGGCTATGGGGGTGGGTTGGCTCTGGCTTAGGACGAAGGACATAGGACAGTTTCTTTTCTATCCAAATCATTTTACTTTCTTGGGGGATCTATTGCTCAAGTTTCAGCACACCGAATAGATGAGTAGTTTGAATCATTGAATGAATTTCTGTATGTGATGGAAGCGTGAGTGTGGGTTGTGGTCAGGAACTGAGTGAAGGGCTTTGGTGAGTGAGGACATAGTAAATGTAGGGTATGCCTGAGCTTGAGCCATAGTTGAAGGTAGTCTGTCTTTTCTTTTTTTTTTTGTTTTTAGAGTTCATATATTTTTTTTTTTTTGTTTTTGTTAAGAGTTTTTTTAGGCACAAAGAAATTCTTTTGTTTTTGAGTTGGTTATGAGCGCATATCAGCAAGAATTCACCCTATTCCTGGCGAGTAGTTCGGGCTATGCAACTTGTGCCAAACCGCTGGAAAATGCCTCATATGCCAAAGCTCAACTCATAACAATGGCGCCCAACGCTAATAGCACGGTTTTGACTTTAGTTTTCTTTTTTTTAATACGCTTTAAATTTATTTTTGTAGACAGTTTTCATTTTTACTGACAGATATACAGAGTTTTTGCGATTTTTGAATTGCGCCTCAATATTCATATATTTTTAATGAAAAGTGAAAATTCAGTGGCAATGAAGTATATTTGTACAGAGTGCCTCAAATGCAGATCGCGTTGCGAGATAGACTCTGTTGTGAAGTCCTTCTAGTTTTTTTCTAACTATTTACTTGTGTAAGGGTATAGATGGGACTTAAGCTGCCGACGTTTATGTTCTAGAACGGATAGTTGTGAGGCTTGTTCTTATGTGCTCTTAGGGGTTAGGGTGGACAATGCAATATCCGGGTATTGTTATGCTTAGGCAAGTTACGCGAGCTGCGTTGCGTTAGGACACCTGTTTGACATTAACATCGGGGGTTTGGGGAATACTTAAAATCAAGACTTTCGACGATGACACACGGACCAAATTGACTTGGACACACTGAAGCATGCTGAAGTAAACACCATAACACACCAACCATTTTCTTTAAAACAGTGTAGATAGCACGTAATTCGTGAAGTTAACAAGCGTTTTTGTTATAATTTTTTATTATTATTTTAAACAATTTAGGTCGTTTTTTTTAAAAGAAAAAAATTTTTTTTTTTTTTTTTTGGGGTCAAGCTTGAAATTTGAATTTTGAATAAAGTTAGATACCACCGTGTTTATTTACACATTTTCATGGAAATAAATTTTGTTTGGATTTCGTATTTAATTTGTTCTACTTTTTTTTCCTGCTAGTTTTAGAATTATTAAAATAAATTGAAGTCACTTTTATTCCTTGCTTCTAGTTGCTACTTAACTTTTTATTTTATTTCTTTTGGGTTTTTTATTAGTAGTCTTTTATATAATTTTTATAGTGGGCTTTTCGAATATTTTTAATATATAAAAATATTTGCGTTGGTTTTTTTTACTATTTTCTTTTATTTTTTTTTTCCTTGATACCAATATTGAATTTTTTATACGATTTAAGATTATAATTATTCCAAAAATTATTTGTTTTTTTTTTTTCCCTTAAATTTTTTTTGAATAACCATTTTGCTTCACAAAAAGTTTTGGATTGACTTTTTTTGACTTAAGTGTTGATTTCGGTATTAATCGAAGGGTATTTTTGAGTGAGTGTGCCTGAGGATAAAACTTGTTTTAGCGTGAATGGGTAAGGGGAAGCAAACCGAAAATAGACCAGCACCAGTTGTTAATCTGGGAATTTTGCCAGAAAGAAGGGCAACGCGAGCGTACACCAGGCTGTTGGAAAATCAGATTGTGGGCTCGCTGCTTACACAAATAGATACTGGTATTCCGAAGAGCATAGATTTTGTGCCAGTGGACTATTTTTCGAAGTGTTGCAATAGGGTGTTCGGAAGGAGAAGTGAAGATTTTGTTCCACCAAAGAGCTCTACTCAGGTTGAACAGGTAGTAGCAGAGATAGCAAATCGGTCGGTTAGTTTTGAAAGAAAGTTGGAAGCGATCTTGGATATGTCGGAATCAGGTGAGGATAATGGTAGCTCGAATGCGAGGACAAACGAGGTAGTGCATGGTGTATTGTCTGCAAATTCGGACAATCCCGCTGAGAGTGCGCGTGGTAGTACTGAGAATAATGCAGCAGCAGCAGGAGTGCCTAATGTTGGAATTACCCTTGATCTTGCTGCAATGTTTGCAATGATGATGCAGCAGTCGCAATTGATGACTAACTGCATGAATGAAATGCGTCAGCAAATGAGTGAAATGAGGAACGAGGTAGTGACGTTAAGTCATAGAGTAGTAGATGTAGAGAACGCGGCTCAAACAAGTGTAGTGATACCTCCAGGATCAACATCTACACCTAGTCAGCGCGCCAATATCCTGGCGGCTGAGCAAATAGCATCTAGCGAAGGTAATGCGGAGGATGGTTCAGGTGGTGGTGCATCAGGTGGGTCAGCTGGCGGAACTAGACCAAGTGATAGCAATAGGGTTCACCATACTTAAAGTGAAATGCTAAGTTAATGCTTGTTTTGTCATTTCTACTGAGGGTTATTGACCCCTCAAAAGCCCCCTGCACCAACGGTCTACAGCAATTCAAACAAACAACATTAATAATAATTTAATTGACCTAACAACAACAAATTACCGAAATTTTCACAATAATTTCTAAATGAAGTGCTGTTTAACGAGAATAATAGCAGTGACAACAACAACACCAACAACAACAACAAAAACGAAAAACAACAATTACAAAAATTTGCCAACGCTGATTTAGTTAAATAATAACGCTCAACTCAACGCCACATAAATATAAAAGTTAGCACACAAACAAAATCGCGCGCACAGATACACACACACATACAGAAACAAACAGTAAAATAAAGAGACAACTGAATTTACGTTCACAGCCAGTGATAACCTGATTACAACATAAACAATTTCCGTTTCCGTTTAAAAATCCTGCTGCTGCTACAGCAGTATACTCCCATAACTCTCGCACACAAAGTCAGGTAGGTACGGATACCTTGTGTGCCGCTTGAATTCCATTATCATTACTAACGGTTACGGCAATGGTAACGGCGAAGTTAACGCTTACGCCATCTTGCGGTACATTTAGCATTACATTTCCTTTTATTGCGCTCTTTGTAGCCTTCATTATTTTTATTATTATATCCTTGTTGTTTTTGCTTTTATTCCGACGCTATACTGCTGTTGCTCTCATTCTGACTGCTTGGCTGGAAGTTTTTGTTTTGCTTTTTTTATACGGTGTCCTTTTCCTCTTTTGACTTTTGCTGCCCAATTCATTATCCTTAATTTTCCGTGTGCGGTGCTCTATGAAAGGTAATACAATTTGAAGTCATACAACGCCAGCAAGTAATCAATGTGGGGAGACAAAAAAATAAAAGAGATGCCATTTAGTGCAAGTTTCATGTAAATTTGGGTATTGTGAGCGAAAAACCCGAAAAACTTATTTGTTGTATTTACATGCTGATGGTGTGTTAAAAGCAGTATTATCAGAAAGTACCGTCGATAAAACTACGTTTTATATATGTAGATTACTTTAACACGAATGAAGTTCGTAAATTTCTTTTTCGATATTACATTTTGAAAACTTTGGTTGTATGCTGGGTTCCACCACCTCTTGTCTGAATTCATTTAACTACCCTTATTGTTTATGTGAAATTTGGTTATATTTTTTCATAAATTACTTTAGGTACAGCATTTTGAAGATTTTGCTTAGGTGGAATATCGTTAACACTAAAACGTTAACACTAAAAAATGATAGTTAAGTACTTGTCTTACTTTTGATTCCCTTCAATATTGATCTTAAACTTTTTTGGTATTAAATTTCGTTTTTTTTTTTTTCAAAACAGTTTGAAATTTATTCCAAAAAAGTATGAAATTTATTCCAAAAAAGTATGAAATTTATTCCAAAATAGTTTAAAATTATTAACTTTTTGGCATTGTTTTATACAAATACTTTCAGGTTTTAAAATTAAACTAAAATATTTACTGCGTAAATAGGGCGGTAGGAAATAACGCCCAACCAAAAAAAAAACTAGTAAGGGTGGTATATTTGAACTGGCCAAAAATTAAATACCTTACACTGCATTTCAAGTGTATTATTAATAAGCACTTAGTTGATAAATACTATGCGATATTTTTGTACATACAAGTATTTATTTAAATAAATTATTTTATTCTCCCGTAACTCCTAGGAGAATATAAAAACAAATCGGTTACGATTAAAGAAAGTTGTTTTCTGGGGAATTGTTGATTTTTGCCCTGAGATATTGTTGGAAATTTCGTTGGATTATCTCAAATAACGCTTTTAATATAGTATTTGGAAGCTTTCGCTTGCATGGGAAGTGCCACGCCTTCTTGTTCTAATTTACCTAGTTTTTTGTCAGAGCTTTCATTTACTGTTTTTAGCGTTTTAATGAAATTTGGTTGTATTATCTCAAATAACGATTTCAGTATAGCATTGTGAAACTATTGCTTGTATTGGAGGTGCCACGCCCTCTTTTCCAAATTCACCTAGTTTTTTGTCAGGGCATGCATATTTTTTTTTTTAGTGTTCTAGTGAAATTTAGTTGGATTATCTCAAATAACAATTTCAGTATAGCATTTTAAACCTTTAGCTTATATGGGAGTTACCACGCCCTCCAGTCCGAATTTGCCTACTTTTTGCTCAGTGCTTGAATTTACTGTCCTTAGTTTTTATGTTTATTTTGCTTGCGTTATCGCAAATAATGTTTCTAATATTGCGTTTTGAACATATGCTCTGTATGGGCGGTAGGCGTGTCCGTTAACCGATTTCGTTTATTTTCAATCCCACAAGTTAACTTTAACGACGAAGGCAGTGTGTTTAATTTCATTGTATAATCTTGGTTAGTTTTCCCAGAAAATGTATTTCCACGCACTCCCAGCCAGCCAGCCAGACAGAGATGACGCTGGTCAATTATATATGTACTTTTCCATACCTGCCACGCCTTCTTCTCTGCGCTACAAACGGAAGGACAAAGTGAATATACCCTGGGTGTAGGGTATAAAAATAACGCTGCAATTATTTATATATAAATATGGGCTATAATCATTTTGGAAATAATGCATAAAATTTGGGCGTTATTTTGTTTTTATTTTGGGCATGATTTCATTAAAAAAATGAAATAAACCCCAAAGTAAAAAACGAAATAATGCCCAACAAAAAAAAAAAAAAAACGAAATAGCGCCCAATTATTGACATAAAATATTACCCAATCAGTATGAAATATGCCCAAAAAACAAGCAAAAACTAATGCTTAAATTATTTTCATATAAAATTTGAGGGTAATTATTAGCAAAGCCTTGGCTTTATTTCACTTTTTCTAATTTTTTAGAAAAATTAAATAAAGCTCAAAATAAAATCGAAATAAACGCCGAAATTTTTAGCGAATGAAGCCAAATTTCGGGAGTTATTTTCAAAATGATAGGTGTGAAAATGATTTGGGCATTATTTGATTTTTGTTCCATATACTTAGCTTGGGCGATATTTCATTTCAATAATTCGTTTTATGGGCGTTATTTCATTTGGCGCTCTTTGCTAACGGACTATTTTTTTATTTTGTTGGGTGTTATTTCCAGCCACCACTTTACGAGTAGGGGTACTTCAAATTTTCGGATAATTTTCCTTACACTTTAATATGGCAACCTCAAAATTATTTGCAAATGTAGTATTGCTACCTTATATTTAGGCATTGCGGTAGACTTGACATTGACATGAGAAAAAAAAAAAAACCATTGGGAAAGGTCCTGTGGGAACCACCATTCAAAAGAGGAAGCTTTGTATGTATGAAAAGATATTTATGCGATGCCTGAAACAAGAAACAAGGCAATGAAACACAACAAAACAACAAGAAAACTTACAACAAGTAGTACTTTTACAACAACAATAACAACACACACAACTTCAAGTACCACAAATTTTCAAGTCCTTTGGAGCAAAACGGCAATTCATTATTTGCCTATGGAAAAGCTACGATGGTTGGCGGGTCTTTTGTGTATGTGTGCGCACCGAATTTCCCAAGGGAACAGCACAGTAGCAAAGGTACCATAGCCAATGCAACAATAATAACAACAACGAAACTTTTTGGCCTTTATATTATTTGTTGTTGTTTTATATTTTTTTATTTGTGGTATTTTTTTCCCCCTTAACTCTTAACTCTTAATTTTTCTTTTTAGTTTTGTTTTACGTTTGTATTTCTTTTCTTGCATTTTTATTTAATATTTTTCACTTAATTTCCATCCTCTAATGTCCTAGATACAGCGTATTTCCAGTTTGTCCTTTTTTCATTCGCAATGTAAAGAAGAAGGCATGACGGTTATGGAGAAAAGCATATAAATTCTTAATCAGCGTCTGCTTCTGAGTCAATATAGTCTTGTCCGTTTGTTTTTCTTCCTGTTTATTTCTGCAGAGATCTCGATTACAGGAAAATGAAGGATAATTTGATATAATTTAAAGTACTTTCTGCGTAGTCAAAGATAACATGATGGATTAAAACTATAGCTGAGATTGTCACAAGTTTGCTATATTGTAAGTGGAGGCTGTTTCCGACAAAATGATATTTCTCAAAAATTGCAAAAGAAATCAACATTACATGCGTTTAAAGAACTCTATATGTGACGCGTTTGACAAAAGTGACATTATCCTGCCAGAGGCAAACTTGAGTTTTTGATGCTTTTGTGTAAAAAATTAAATTTTGAAGAGAACGCAGAAAAAATCGCGGTCAAAGTTATGGCGTTTTGAATTTTATAGTTCAAAAATGTTAGTTTAGAGATAATTGAGTTTAAAGTTTGGCAGTAGTAAGGTTTGCAAGATGTAGAGGTTAATAGATTTTTATGCTATCTAGCGGCTAAAATTTAAAATTGTTTCACTTGTTTCTTGATCTGTATATATGTAGGTAGCATTTGGTGTCAAAAATCTAAAACATGATTTTTGTTTTTAAGAAGTAATACAGTAATAAAAGTGAAATCAGTAGTACGATAAGTATCTTTCCCAAAAACTTTCCAATAAAATCTTTCTCTTAAGCTCCTGATAATATTCTTTCTATATGGAGATGAAAATATTTCGTACTACTTTATTTCTAGTAAATTTGACTAGAATTTCAAGTCAATACAGTAACACGTCCCCAATAAAATTTATTTTACCTTACTGTACCTATTCACGTATTTTGTTTTTTGAAAAAATGGATGTAACATTAAAACGAAAATACAAAGAAAGAAAAAAACTAGTAAGCCCCACTGTGCCAAACGGTTCGAATAGTTTTTTCTTTAAGAATTTCTCCCGCAAATGGATCAGTAACCGATCCGTAGCGGATAAAAAATATAAACCGTTTGGCACACTGGAGGGTGTAACCTTTGGCCTGGCCAAACATTAAATACCCTACACTGCAGTATTTTTAAAATTTTGCTTATATGGTAGGTGCCATGCCCTCTTGTCTTATTTCACCCGGTTTTTGTTGAGAGCTTGCACTTACAAGTTCTTAGTGTCTGAGTTAAATTTAGTTCGATTAGCTCAAAAAACGCTTTCAGTATGGTTTTTTAAGCTTTCACTTATATGGGAGGTGCCACGCCCTCTTACCTAAATTCGCCCAGTTTTTTTTCAGAGCTTGCCCTTACACTTCGTAGTATTTATGTGTATTTTGGTTGCATTGTCGTGAAGTTGCATTTTGAATATATTTTTGTATGGGCGATAGGCGTGTACGTTGACCGATTTCGCTCATTTTCAATCCCACGAGCTTACTTAAACGACTAAAGCAGTGACAAACATAGCTATATCGACTCAGGAAGTGACGCTGATCAAGAATATATATACTTTTCTATATCTGCCACGACTCCTTTTCGCGTTACAAACGGAAGGACAAAGTGAATATATCCTTGATTTAGGGAACAAAAAATTAAAACGAAGAAGGATTCCAACCGGGGTCCATCCGTGTGATAGACAGAAAAATATTACTTTTATTTACAATTACAAACTTTTTAGACCTCTACATCATTGACGTATAAGGCAAAATGGTATAAAATTCATATATCGCGACCTTAGAACAACAGGGTTCTAACTGACATTTTTTGTGAAATTGAGTTACATATTGCTTCGTACTAAATAGACCACGCTCTTTCGATTACCGCTACTCAAATATTTCTATCTCCTATGGTTTCTAAGATAATTAATGAAATTGAGATGCACAAGGTTCTAACTACACATTTTCGAATCAAAATTAATTTCACAAAGTTCTAACTGCCAGATAGAACTTTGTGCTTCTGTAAGAGAGCAGCCAAATTAGATAAAATCGTGTAATTTTGTTAAACAAGCCCCGATTTTGAACCGACATGGCTCATTTTGTTAGTAATTGAACTTAGAAAAAACTAGCACTTAAGATTTATGCAGTTTTTGAAAAAAGGTCGAAAAACGGTTTTGGAAAATTGTAGAATTCGAATCAAAAATAGTCGTTTTCGATAAACTTGCCAACGTTTAATCCGAATTTGGCATCAGAATCGCTATATCTTATAGTGTTTTTGAGATATCCTACTCCAAATGTTCAAAAATGATAAAAAACACGATTTTTGAGGTTGTTTCGAAGACGTCCAAAATTGTTTTACTATTTTCTATTCAATGCAACGTTTTAGTACTTTTCTTTGTCTTCAAAATGAGCTATAAATTGGTCCTGTGTGATTTTTCTTTAAAAAGTTATACTCACTTTAAATGATACATAAAAGTATGTCAATTTTTCAAAACCCTTTTTCGACCTTTCTTCAAAAACTACATAAATCTTAAGTGTTGGTTTGTTGTAAGTCCATTTACTAACAAAATAAGTCATGTCGGCTCAAAATCGGGGCTTGTTTATCAAAATTACACGATTTTAACTAATTTTACTGCTCTCTTAGAGAAACACAAAGTTCTATCTGCAAAAAAAAAAAAAAAAATCTTACAGAAGCACAAAGTTCTATCTGGCAGTTAGAACCTAGTTTCTCAATTTCAAGTACCTTATCATTTAGCAACAAAGTTCTATCGATTTTTTTAAACTTATATTCCTTCTTAATTAGACAACGTAATTTAATTATTTTAGTATCAATGAAATCCTCGCTACAATCAAATGCTTGCAATATAAATAATATTGTGATTAAAATTAATTCTTAATAGTTATACGACACGAAATATTCAAACATAGATTTCTCGAAAGTAATGTGAGTGTAGATAGAACCCTGTTGTTCTAAGGTCGCGATATATTAATCTAATCTAATGTCTAAAAATTAATATTTTTACTGGAACTACTAAGTGAAAATGGTTATTAATTCTAATCGCTGAAAACATAGTTTACTCTACATATCACGGCGTGCCTTAACCCGTTTTAAATCGAACGTCGTAGCACATCAAATTTTTTTCCAGATTCTGTTTTCTTATCGTTCAAATGATGTATGAAAAAATTTTCACTATTGACTTCTCGACTAAATTTTGAGATAGTCCCATTTCCAATTGGGGCATTTTCCCACACAAAAAAAAATTTCTTTAACTATATTAAACAAAAATCAAAATAATCACACCCAATGTGTTTTGCGATGCTTAACACGAATACGACCTCAGAATTGCTCTATCGAGTATAGTTTTTGAGATATTCTAACCTAAAAACCAAAAAAAGTAGTTTTTTGCCATTTTTTGAAGCTATATAACTATGTAACATATCATTTATTCATGTGCGTGAAATTAGCCCTGCTTTTGTGGAATTTCCCGAAAAAAAAATTGTGCCAGGGTGTGCTCCACTTGTGCCTTGTTGTACCGTATTGGAAATCAAAATCGGTCCAAGGGTTCACTTTTTATAGGGAGGTCCTTTTTTTGTGCGAAGTTAGGCCTGCTTTTGTGGAATTTCCCGAAAAAAGTTGTGCCGGGGTGTGCTTAACTTGTGCTGTGCTGTGCCGTTTTGGAAATCAAAATCGGTCCAATAGTATAGATTTTATGGGGAGGTCCTTTTTTGGTGGATACATAAATTTGTAGAATTTCCCAAAAAAAAAGTTGTGCCGTGGTGTCCTCGACTTATGCCGTATTGGAAAAAAAATTGGTGCAATAGTATAGATTTTATGAGGAGGTATTTCCAGGGCTAACTTCGCATACACCAATAAACGACCTCCCCATAAAATCTATACTATTCGACTGATTTTGATTTCCAATACGGCACAACGCGGTACAAGTGGAACACACCCCAGCACAACTTTTTTTTTGGGAAATTCCACAAAAGCAGGGCCAACTTCACGCACATCTTGATAAGCCTCACCTCTTGAGTCGTTATAGCTATGTCTGTCTGCTTGTTTATATGGCTGGCTGTTCGTGGAAATCATTCTAATATTTTTTTGAAGCAAGATAAATCGGTATAATTTTCGGTCGGTAAAACGCAGTAGTAGTATAATTTTTTTGAGATAATGCAATTGAATTTCACCCAGATACTAAGAATAGTGAGTGAAACCTCTGATATGAATCGTGGTTTGGACAGGAGGACGTGGCACCTCTCATACAAGAAAATTCTTCAAAATACTTTACTAAAAGCGTTGTTTGAGGTAATGCAATCAAATTTTTCTCAGATGCTCACAATAATATGTGAAACATCTATAGAAAACAAGATGGGGCACCTCCAATAAAATAAAAATTTCTAAATGCTGCGTAAAGCTGTAGAATATTAAATTTTTGGCAAGACCAAAGATAAAACCCCTACTAGTTTAATTTCTTTCACTTAATTTTCATCCATTTTCTATTTTTTTGTTTTATTTTTTCTTGTAAGAAAATTTATTTATCCTTTTACCAATACCACAAATTTTGTTGTATTTTCTCTGTGTTGGTACGTAGTATGCCTGACTGTCTGTCTGTGTATTAAACTCTCAAGGATAAAAGTTTTTCAAGTTAAAATTTGTTGGAAATTTGTTGTCGGTGGCTTTTTTTTCTTTGTTTTTTATTTTTCTTGTATTCATTCTACTACTAACCAACTTAAGTTTAAGTTATTCTGATTTGCAGATATTTTCTTAAGATATGCACAAATCGAAGCAACTCTTAAGTTAAACCAAAATTCCTGAAATAAACTTTTAAAGCAGAAATTTCTTTAAGAAGCCTTACAATCTTTGCGTTTTCTCTTAGAAATTTTTGGAATTTTAAGAAATTTCTGTTGTATGAACAATGGAGGTAAGAGAAAAGTGCTTAATGAAATGAAAATTTAATTAATAAATGTCATGCGGGTTAAGTTTAAAGATTTACTCATCTCTGAAAATTACAGAGAACTGAAGCTTGTTGCTTGATGACCTTCAGTCCAAACTAATTTCATAGAATATAACATTATCTGCAACTTTTTGTGATATTGTTGTGGGAAGCAAAAGTAATATCATAATGTAAATAAACAACAATTTTTGCAAATGCCATTATATATTATTGTGCTTATACATTTATGTTGAAGATACATACCGAATTAGCTGGAAAGTAGCTTAATTAATTTAAAACAAGACACTTTGCGAGAAAAAGCACTAAATTTTTTTAAAACAAACTATTATGTTTGAATGTATTTAAAAGGTAGTAGTTTGACATAAATCATATATTGAACTTAATGGTATTAATTCCGTACTTTTTTGCAGGCTTTAATAAAAACCAAATCAATTTTTTTTAGTATTTCACAAAATAACAGCTAATTTTTATTAAAACGATGACTTCATAGTTATAACGAAGAATTTCTAGGTACTCTACAGGCAAAATAGCTACGACGGACTATCAACAAGCCTTAACTTGTACTTTTATGGGACATCAGAAGATTGCCGAAGGTCATCCGAAGGCTTGATATTCAAAAAAAAGAAAATCTAGTTATACTACACGGAAAAGTGTCTAAAGCGGACTATCAATAAGCGTTAATTGATAGTTTTATGTGACATCCGAAATTTTCGGAAGGTCACCCAAAGGCTTCATAGTCAAAACGAAGAATATTTAGGTATAATGCAAGGAAAATGTCTAAGGTGGATTATCAATAAGCCTTAATTGATAGTTTTATGGAATACCGGAAGGTTCCCGAAGGTCACCCAAAGACTTCATAGTTAAAACGAAGAATATCTAGGCTATACTGCAGGAATAACATATATGACAAACTAGGTTGGGTTTGGTTATGAGGGCATGGTCAAACTGTAAGCCGACTTCCACCTAGATAAGGTGGTAACCCAAAAAAATTATTATGGCTTTTTAAGTGGAAAACATGACTTTTTAATGAAGAAAGCTAACAAGCAACCTCATTTCGCGAAAAAACCTTTGGTAACCCTAATATTGTGAACCTAAAATTTTGTTTCGTTCTTTTTTACTTAATATGTCAAATTATAGAAAGAAAACATTGATAAGCAATTTATTCAAAACAAATTCCAATTCGGTAAAGTTGTTTCGAAGATATTTAAATTTGAATGTAGTTGAACTGCAGTGCCATCTGCTGGAAACTATCAGAACTTTTGACTTTTGATTCGATAGGTCGACTTATTGGTAATCTAAAGGTGGAAACTTCGTCCAAATCGGTACAGTAGTTTCGAAGATATAACGTGTTAAAATATTTAATCGTTAAAGGTGCCATCTGGCGGTAAATTTTAGAACTTTTGACAGTCTCGTTTCATCGGTCATTGGTGAAACCTCATTTCATGGGTCATTGGTGAAAACCTCGTCGAAATCGGTGCAGTAGTTTCGGAGATATTCAACTTTAAATAAAACATTTTTTGAATTTCAGCCTGCTGCTGTTTCTGATCGCCTGGTATTTTGTAAAATTTTCTATATGGCGAGAACACAAAATTTTTGAAATGCAAAATCAAAACATACTAAATGCTATCTCTATATGCTATCTCTATATGCTATCATTTGGCACATGGATGTTTATTGTATCTACCATCCACCATGCATTTGACCAAATGTATATTATGCAGACATATTGGTATCAATGGAAAGCTAGAAACCTAAGTGAAGAAAGAATTGATTCCGTTAGTTGGAAAAATTATATCAGAAAAACAATGAAGTGATAATTTTTGGCAAAAAAAATGTTTGGTTCGGTTGTGGGCATCCATAGAAAATCGGCTAAAAGTTGGAAAATATGAAGTTAAACGCAATCGAATGGAGAAATTCAACAAGCTCTGCTCAACAGCTTCAATAAGATCAGCGTCACTGAAAACGTCTGGATCGAATGGCATCATGCCTGTTGCCCTGAAACCAGACTTGATTGTCTTTGGCGTTAATGCCAGATCAATTGTTTTGCAGACTAAGCCAGCTTGGTGACGTAATTTCTAGTCCTTGCTGACATTGCACTTTTCCTAGTATGAATTTTTTGTACCAATCCATGCTCGCCATCTGCTCCTCGGTCCCCTTGTATTTAAACTTAATAACGAGATTCTTTGCAAAGCGGTATGGCACCTTACCACCCACACTAAATTGAAACAACATTTATCTGCGATATCTTTAAAGGGCCTATTGGTTCTTCCCATTCCACTTAAAAAGCGTAAAAAGGCATAAAAACACTATTTAATTTAGTAGTATTAGCATCCGCGATGATATTTCAGTAAAACACACGCTTTGAATGAAAAAAAGTGGGATGCCCACAACCGAACCAATTTGGGGCCCATACTCGACATTGACAGCCACTTTAAAAAGCAGTAAGCACATTGTGTTGTGTGAACATTTTGGTTGCATTCAGTTTTGAGTCACAGAACACACGTATAATTAATATTCTGCATAAATATAGATTGCATTCAGCTTTTCGATTGATTCACTTCGATTTATCGCACTTGAAAAATGATGGAAAAAATGTTGTGTTGACTTTGACTTATTCAAAAATTATTTTCTTTCCAGCACAAAGCAAATGCGTCTCTTTGCTCCGGTAAATGCACAAAAACTTCATGCTGTCATAAAACGCACTTAACATTTGCCAGCACAGCCGCAGTTTTTTTCTGTTAAAAATTAGGGGGGGGGTGCTCACACCCAAATCATACCCGTATGCGGCACTCTTCCCCTTCTGTCAATTATTAAACATCTTCAGTTTTTGTGAAAACAAAGCCCAATTTTTCAAATTCTAACCAAATGGCTGCCAATTAATATTAATATAATAATGTTCCACCTTATAACATTTTGATTGCATTATTCGAGCTTCGATTTCGTATGATCTTGCCAATTGTACCAGATGAAAATTTTTTCGATTTCGCTCAAAATTAGCAATATGGTAATCCCGGTGTGCAAGAGAAATAATCCGGGAGGATTTGATCCTAGTACCATTTGTTATTTAAATACAGGGTGTTGAATTTGGCGTTTTTAGTTATTTTCATGAAAAGAGTGTTTTTTCACAAATTTATAGCTTACACCAAAGTTTGTAAATTGATATATCTAAGTAACTGGTCCTATTTATTTTTAAGTGTTCTCTTTATAAAAAAATTTCTTGGATGATTCTAAGCATTTTATGCCTAGTACACTCAACAGAAACTTTTTTTTCACCAAATAATATTTTTTTATAAAAGAACATTTAAAAATGAATAGGACCAGTAACTTAGATATATCAATTTACAAACTTGGTGTAAGATTTAAATTTTTTTTAAAAACACCTTATCTGCCAAATTTGAGCGAAATCGGAGACAACAAAATTTTTAGCTGGTACGCTTGGCGTGTTTCGCTTCATATACTTACATATGAAGCTTGAGAGTTTGCTAAAGAAAATGCTGTAACAGCTTAAATTTTTGCTAAATAAATAAATTTATTAAAAACCAAAAAATTTTTAAAATATACTGTTTTTATTTATTTTTGTTTCTTTAATACATTTAATTGTAAATTCAGTTTTGTTTTTGTGTGTGTGTGTGTGTTAATTACATTTCATTACAGTATAATCTCATATGTAGGTATTAAAATAATGCAATTACGATTTAATTATGATGAATGTTTCATAATAAAAACGAAATTAATTTAAATATTTAAATATAAATAATAAATTTAATGAAAAATCATAAAAAGCCGATGGATATATGTATACTCGTAGTAGTTATTTACAATTATTAATAAATTCAGTAGTACGTACATATGTAGTTGTTTAATACTAATTTTAAATTTAAGTTTTGTTTATATGAGTACAATTACTTTAAATATTTGTAGGCATAATACTATGTAACTTTAAATACATACATACATACATGGGACATTTCTATCTTTTTTGCAACTTAAATTAATAGTTCTTTAGCTTTTCTGTCTGTGTGTGTGTTCTTTTATTTGTGTTTGTTTGCTGTACAAATGTGTGTAAATTTTACTTTAAAGTGTTAGGGTTTCTTAGTAATACGCTACAAAGATAATACTATTCAAGGAATTAATAATATTATATTTTATATAATATGATATAAAATCACTATTTCTAATTATTTATTTTCGATTTTGATTTTATTTATTTCTATGACATTTTGTTGTTTTTTATGCATTTTTGGTACCGACTTATTTTTTATTTTCTAAAATAATACATATTGTTTCTATAAATGTATTCTTTAGTTATAGTTATTGGTTGCTTGTAATATATGAAGCAAACAAATTTAATTAAATTCTTTAGTGAATTCCTCAAGTGTAATTTATAAAATTTATGAATCATTAATTTTTGTAAAATTTCTCTTTTGTGCTTTAATTCTTTGGCATATTTTCTTTTAAATGCTTTGTTTGACTTTTTGTTATTGTTTTGGTTTTACAAATTTAGTTTAATATTTGATGAGAAAAATGATATTTTGTTAAATGTTTTCATAAAAATCATTAGGTATTCATTGAATAAACATTTATTTTTATACATAGCAGATTTGTGGATTTTTAGATTTGCTTTAAAATAATATCTACGCTAAAATAGATAATTTTTATAAAAGAATAATAAAAAAGATACATAATTCTTAAAAAAAAAATATTAAATGAAACATTGAAATTAATATAAAAAATTATAGTTAGTAATACAGTATTTTTTAAAAAACTTTTCCATACAACTTTATACGTAACTAGCTTCCTCAAAGTAAGTAAATTAAAAAGCTTGCAAAACAAATATTTAAAGTACATTAAACAAATAATATCCACAAGTTGTAACTCACTTATCTCGGACTAAAATTTAATCAACCGTCTATAAATTTTCCTACAAATTAGACAAAAATCTATTTCTTGCCTGGAAAAGACTAAAAACTGAAAAAAAACTATATATTTCGAGATTCTCTTTTTTAATAAAATATCCAGATGCGTGTTAATGCTGCTTAAAGGCTATAATAAAGAAGTTTGTCCTCAATAACTGTGAAAATATTTTTTTTTATCTAACACGATATACCTTGGAGACACCTTGGAGACTTGAAATGGAACCACTCAATAAATATGGTTGAGCTAAGCTCTACTAAGACCAAAAAATATGCATCTTTCGGTGTTTTGAAAGCTTACGTTTGAACTTTTTTTAGAGCCGACAAGGTTTTCCCCCTTTAACGCATTCTTGTGTTAAATCGCCATGTTAAACCATACGTTTCTTACATCTGAGGTGTATCATGTGATAAGCAAACTTATGCAGAAAATTGCGAGCAATATTTTTGTAAAAACTTTAACCCTGCACTTCTCTTACTTATGGGCATTTCCCAAGTGATGAACGTGACCGTCATACAAATTCATAGTACAAAAAAAGTGGAAATAAAACCTATTTTTATTTATGTTATTACTTAACGTTATAGCTCTTAGGTAGCGCTATAATTAGTGTCAACGTTAATAGCAAGCGAATTTCTGGTTTCAAGATACATGCAAAAAAAGACACAAGACGAACGGGACAAAAATTGAAGTAGTTTTTGTGCCTATTCAAAGAAGGTCAGAATTCAGCGAAATAAGTCAGATTTTTTAAGTGCGACTTATTTTAGAATCTTATGCAAAAATAATACTTTATAATGTACTCCATTTAATTCAAATACTTTCTGTACTTTTCTTTGTTTTGATCATAATCTGAATGGATACGTGACAATATGAACGTGACATTTTCTCCACCATACAAATCTTAAGTTGAAAACCTTTTAAAAAACCAGCATTTCCCAGTGAATATTCATCTTATCTTGTTAAGTTGATGTGGCATAAAAAATTTTTCCAAAGGATTTGTCCCTATTCATTTTACATGTGTACCAAATCTCATAAATTACATTTTTTTTTTCTCATTGAACACAGGTACACATGTATCAGATCTCATTCTTGTGCGTTAAATATTTTCAGAGATATGACGAAGTGACTTTTGTGGGGGCGTGATACTCCCATTTTTCCCAATACTTATAATTTCTCTTGGTGCTTTTTACATAAGTACCAAATCTCACTCATGTACGCTAAATAGTTTCAGAGATATGATTATTTAAATTTATGGGTAATTTTTACCCTTTTCTTAAAAAGGTACAAAAACTACTTCCAAAACAGGAAAATATTGAATAAGTATGTACAAAGAAATAAGTATATGCCATATAATTTCACACATCATTAGTGATGAGCAAACCAAGACTAAATCAATAGCAGTCTTGGTCTTGTTCTTGCACATTGAGTCTTGGCTTTGATATTGAGTCTTGGTCTTGATTTTGCTCATCTTGGTCTTGGTCTTGAAAAAATTTTCAGAGATATTGAGTATTCACAGTTTCAAAACCATATTTTTCGAAAAAAGTTGGGTTTTTAAGATGCCAAAATTCAAATTGGGAGACGATTTTATCTTGAAAACGGGCGTTACACAACTTTTAACTATACATAAATTACAAAGACTGAAAAGCAGTCTTGGTCTTGACGATTATCGTGGGCAAGACCGAGACCAAGACTAAGACCATAGCAGTCTTGGTCTTGGTTTTGCAAAAGTATCAGCGTCTTGTTCTTGGTCTGGCAAAATTATCAAGTACAAGACTCAAAACCAAGGCTTATCTTTATCTTCACTACACATACTTAGGGCCGATTTCACAATGTTCACTTAAGCATTAACTGGAACTTTAACTGCAACTTTGACATAAAATTTCATACAAATTTTTAATTTATCTGAAAGTTAAATTTTAACTGAACATTGTGAAAACGGCCCTTAGTCACTTAATGCTGAAAAGTCCAAATGTTAACGCAAAAATATCGTCAATACCAAAATCATAGATTTTTACTCATTATTCTTAAGTTCCAAGAATTTTTTGTTTTAGTGAACCCTAGTTAATTTTTGCGTGGAATATTTTTGCAGAATATTTTAACCCATTATAACAAGATACAATAGGTTGCTGTATTTTAGAAAAAAGTTCTCTTGTGTAATTTTATTATGACTCTGGGACAATAGGTTTTATCCAAAATGTAGTTTTAGAGGAGAAAACTGACATCTTTAAAAAAAATCAGAAGCAAACTTTCGCAACTCCTTTTCCTAAATCTATTCTCAGAACCTCATTTTTATTTTATGTCTTGTACAGAGTTATGTACGTGAACAAGTTTAAAGCCAAATTTCGTAAAAAATTCAAGGCAATAATATTTTTTCGGCAAAGATCAATAGTTCGGTAATACAAAATTTTACAAAATTTTATAAAATGTTCGTTAAAAAGTTTTACGTTAAGATGTTAATGCAACAAAGTTGATGAATTTAAATTAATTTCAGTAGTGTTTGAATTGTAAATTAACAAACAAACAGATGCGTGCACATTAACGCGGCAATGTCCGTTTGAAGTTTGAAAAAAAAAGAATGTCAGTTAATGAAAGACACAGTATACTTTATGTAGGATATTAACTTACTTTAAAACGACTGAAGTTTTGTTATGATAAGGTTTCTATCATTTTACACACAAGTCGATATGGATATAAGTATTGATTTTAGAGATATAGTATAACAAAAGTTTTTTTTATACTCTTTTACATATTTTACTTAATATTGTAAACTACAAACTAAGATCTCTTTATTTTGCTAAGTGAAAACTTATTACTAAAACAGTATTTTTATTTTTCTTATTATAAAACACAAATACGCACACGCATTTATACACACAAATTACAGCTATTTATTTGTCAGAATTTTATCTTAAATTTATATGTATTCATATACTCGTATGTACTTACAACAACTACAATATGTATAATGGACTGATATGCAAAAAATCGTACAATTTAATACTATTTACTACTATTTCATACAATTACTTATACTACGCTTTTCTTTTTTTTCTGCTTAAAACTACACAGTTTGCATAGCAAAAAAGGAATGTATGTGTCTGTAGTTAAAGTATGAAATTAAAAGAAAATACGAATGAAAAAATAATAATTTCTTTCAATATCAAATGCGTAATGCGCTTATGTTTTCAAGTAGTTTTTGCGTTCTTATTTTTCGCCTGCAATCGCTCATCGGGTTCAAAATGTTAGTGCTACAACTATTCTGTTATTCCTACATTTTTATATAGTTTTTTTTTTTTTTGAATTTCACTTTTTCTGAAATGCGAAATGTATGCTAAGTCTTTAATTTTGCAGCCGTGAAGTATCGCCTAGTACTTTGCACTTATTCCGTTATTCATTATAAGTGGGATGCAAAAATATGAAAAAAAAAAATTAAAAAAATCTTGCGTAACTATAATGAAATTATGCGCCATTGAAGTTTATTTTTTCAGGCTGCGCACATATATATATATAAAGTATTACCACTTCTACCATACAGGGTGCATTGCATAAGGTGACGAAGCTTCTGGGAGGTGATAGTGGAGCAATAGACTAACAAAAAATTGCGCCTGGAGGGGTAGTCTAAAATGTACACTTGAAGAGTTATAGAATTAAAACTGATTTTCTTAATTGTTTCAGAAAAAAAAAATTTTCTTGGATCAGCCTAACGTCTTAGAGAAAACATTTCTATGGCAAAGTTTTAGCTAATTGTAAGAGCTTTCAAATAGTGTATATAGTTTATAGGGTTTAAAAGGATTTCGCAAAGATCTGGAAATTTTTTTTTTTTTTTTCTGAAACAAGTCAGAAAATTAGTTTTAACCCTATAACTCCTCAGGGGTACATTTTAGACCCCCCCTCCGGGCGCAATTTTTTGTAAGTCTAGGCCTGCTCTATCACCTCCTAGAAGCTTCGTTACCTCATGCAATACACCCTGTATATTATTGATGTTGTAGCCAGTTTTTTTTTTTAATAGCGCGCGAATGATTGCTTTTGAAACAAATTATGCTGCAGTAGCCAGTTTGTGAATAGGGGCGCTGTGGCAATGATAATGGCGTAGATACTTACATAGTGTAATAGAATTTTGTATGCAAATAGGTCAACGACAACGTTTTAAATTAGTAGCTATAAAAATCTAGATTTTTTTTTATGCAAAAAAGGACTTTTTTTTTTTTCTGCAACACACTGTGCTGCAATTTTATTTGACTAGCGGTGTTAAAATTAGTAGCAAGAATTAGCGGTAAATAGTGGCTGCTTTTATGCAAATACTATTCTAACTGTCTAATTAGGATGCATGCTGTTTGTTGAATTGAAATGAAAAAAAAAAGATATTTATAGGCTCAACATAATTTCTATGCAAAATCTAAAAATTCAATAAAATGCTTTGCTTTAAGCACCTATAGACACATACTCCTTAAGCAGCCACTTATCAAACTATAAATTATTTAAGTGTATAAAAATACAAGATAGATATGGTTGACACATATTTGTTTTGTTACATCGGAAAATAGATACCAGGAAATGAATATATACGCAAAGTAATATTCTGCTATCAAAAGCTCACAAAAATCAATAGAAAAGTAGGAAAATTTTTTTTAAAAATCATATGACAAACTGTTGCAGTGTTTCATATGCAAAGAAATAATTTAAATGATATATGTAATTTCTTTGTCAAGATATTAATAAAATGTATATATATAAATAAAAATAATTTATTTATTTAAATTTGTACACATATTCCGAAGCAGCAACTTATCATTTTACAAATTACTTAAAATACAAAAAAGATATGGTAGAAATGAAGTCATTTTGTTACATCGGAAAAAAGTTATCATAAAGTGAATATATACGTTAAGTAAAAATTTTGAGTTTTTAAAAAATTATTTTAAAAATTTTTGCATAGAAAATGAAAAAATGAATCTAACACAAAATATTTGTCCTGACTTTTATTTATTTTACGCTTATAATTTCCTTGATAAACAGCAAAATATTTGCATTAACCCAGATCGGTCCAGTAACGATTCCGTTGAAATTTTTTTGTTAATTTCAGAACACAGGCTGATTTGGGCCTAATCAAGAAAAATCCGTTAGAATTTTTTGGACATCTCTTACAGTTGGGGTAGTTTTATACTGCTTGGACCATTACATATACTCAATTCGGAACAAAACTGGTTTTTGGTAAGTTTTTGCAATTTTATTTGAAAAAGTTATAAAGTTTCATTGATATGTCTTTTTAAATATTGTTTTATGATCAAAGGAACCCACTTGCTTGATAACAACTCAGTTCAATTAGAGCACATATAAATGCCATTGACCACGCAACCATGTGACTACATTGAGCCATTAGTAAAAAACGGTGCTTATTTTCAAAGATAAAATTTTTGTTTTAGGAAGCAGAAACTACACTAAACTGATATATTGTCTCAAACACTATTTTCTGCTTCAAAGATCCCATTTGGTTTCGTCGGGATCCATTCATGCTCTCGTGGTCCATGGCCAGGTGGCCACAATTTACCGATTTTTTTTACATTTTGCACCACTCCAAAATCCAAAAAAAAAAAACATCCCAGAATTTTTGTTTTGCCATTGTTATCGGTTTTGTCTTAAAATGAAACCATGCAACAAATTTCAGCAAAATCAGAGAGGGTAAGATCAATTCTTTTTATGCTACGCCAAAAAATGTGCTTTTCACCCTGGTGGTGCAAGTCAATTTATGGGCAAAAGTAATTTTATATTGTATGTATTTTGATTTTTTTTGTTTCATACGGAAAACTAGAAAAGGGGCTTTCTCGAAGGGGGCATCTGATCGGATTTTCTGAACAATGGGAAAATGATCACAAAAGCCTATAGAATCACCCCCATTTTCAGTTTTTGTCGTAATTTTTGTCTGATAATCCTGCCCTTTAACACATTGACTGCCATTGCTATTGATTTCAATAGCCAGTACAGTTTCATTCAGGCTTGTGGCTATGGATTTCCATATTGGGTTCTTAGTATAAAAAGTATGGTAGAAGGGGGAGGTTTCGACACGTGGGAGGCTTCATCAGTTCCAAATTTTGCGATTTTTATTCGCACTTACTTCCGCGTGTAAACCAAAAAGTCTTACTCCTAATGGTACGCAGCTATCATTAAAATTTCTCTGCAAAATTCGGCTAGGGTGCGTTGTTATTCGTGATTTTGTATTTTTATAGCAAGTTGATGTAATATTTGCTTCTTGCTTTTTGTGTGATACTCGGTTAATAAACTATAAAATTTCTGTTTTTTTTTAGCAGATGCTTAAATGCATTATTACTGTTAATACTAAATTTAAGGTTTGCAAAATAAATAAAAGATAACTGCGAAATTTTGCAAATTTGGAAACAAGTGGATAAGGGAGGATTCGTCAAGTGTAAATGGGAGGATTCGACAACTGAAATTTATACATATGATTCAATTATTTACCATGAATCTGGAGTTCGGTTCTAATGCCGAGGTACAAATGGATATAGAATCAGCCTGAATCATGTCTTGAACTCGTTCAAGGCTCTGACCTTCCTGCTCCGAATGATTTGCTGGATATGGCCCCGGTTGAAGACGACATCCCTGATTTTCGTTCTCCCATTGTATAACCGGAAGCAATTCGTCTTTTACCATCTACATTCAAAAGGTTGAAGGTTTCCAAAAACCAAGGGAATCAAAAATTTATATGACTGACGAAGCCTCCCCAAAAGTGGGAGGTTTCGTCATTTATTTTAACTATGGTTTTTTGGTCACAGTTCCGAAAATAGCGAACATATCGAATTTTTTGTAATTTACAAAAGAAGCACACATATTCGTGCATAGTTTGTGTCTATTCAAAATAACATGCACAATTGCATATGGAAGATATAAGTACTTTTTTGTTAGGGTGTCGAAACCTCCCCCTTCTCCCATATATATTTTCAAGGATAAAATGCTGGCATTAGGAAAAAGAAACTACTCCAAACTGTTTTTCTATAGAACCTATTTGGTTTCCTCAGGATTCATTCATGTTCTAATGATGCATGGCCAGTTGACCATGTTGTCATATTATGTGCTTAGTATAAAAACTACTTATTTTCAAAGATAAAACCTTGGTATCAGGAAAAAGAAACTGCACTAAATTAATTAATTTTATTTCAAACACTGTTTTATATTCTATGAATCCCATTTGGTTTCATTGAAATCTATTTATCTTTGAGTGGTTCATGTCCACGTGACCAAGTGGCCATATCGGGTTCTTGGTATGAAAAGTTCTTATATTCAGGGACAGAATTTCGGCATTAGGAAAAAGAAACTGAACTAAAATGATGCCTTGTTTTAAGAACTATTTTATGTTCTACGTATGTCGTTTAGTTTCATCAAAACCCACGCATGTTCCTGTAATCCACGACCAAGTGACCAAATGGCCATATAGCGCACTTTAAAGCAAAATGCTCAAAACACAGCTACTCTTCACTTTAAAACAATAATATCTCAATATCTCTGGTTACAGCATCGTTTTAAGCATATCAAAAACCTTTAGAGTTCAGAATCAGAAAATATATTTCTCACAAAACATGGCTTCGCTTTCAAAAAACGTCAAAATTGTCCGAAAAATATATACACATTGGGCCAAGGGGTAGAAAACTACCCCAGCAATTTCAACATCGGATATCTCAGACATGGCAATCCCGATTTGAATTATTTTTTCACATACTGAAACTACCATCCTTTGGCAACATGAAACAAGTGCTGATGTTATCATTTTAAATATTATTTTTATTTTTTGTTTTTTTTTTTCAAAAATGGTCTTCTTGGAGACTTTTGGTTAATGTAAGAGGGCAGTGTGGGCCTGGATTACCAAAGGTCTTCATGATACACAAATGATAACCAACATTCCAAAGATCAGATATGTTTCAATAAATAATTTTTAGAGTTTCCTTTTTCATAGAAATCACTATTTTAGTTTAGGGGTAGAAAAATACCCCTCTGTGCCGATATGGATTAATTTCAATTTTAGTTTGAGCAAAATAAACGTTTATTATACGACATGTTTTCAATGGAAATTTTCTAAATTGCAAGAAAATGTAATAAACACAGAAGCTGTAAATAAATTCATTAAATCAATAAGAAAGTATGTTATTTTGCAGAACCAACATCAAATTGAGCCAATTATTCTCTTAATTTTTTCATTTAGTATTCATAATTAAATTAAATTATGCAATAATGAGATGAAATATTGGGTGAAATTGACTTTTAATGAGTAAAGTTATACCAACAAAATATACTTAGATCTTAATTGTTAAAGGAATTGACATGATGAATTTCATAAATTTAATAAAAAAGAGAAATTATCTTGTGTACTTGACATTCTCATTACAAATAAGTTTTTTACTTACAATTAATTACCAATATATTCGTGCTTGTTGTCTTTGAAACTTTTTCTTTTGCTACGATTGAAAGTATACTTTTCAGATTTTTATGTTTCATTACTGCTGAAATGTAGAAAACTGGAACTTTGGTAAAATTTTTAAGCCTAAAGTATACTCACGTACTAGCTAAATTAAGTAAATGGCCGCTCATAAGCCAAAATCTATCGATGCTGTTTAAACATAGTCTTTTGAGAAAATTATGTTTAGCTTTGAACACAATACAATAATCTTACGGTTAATTGAAATGCTGCATTATTTGGTTATAAATTAAATATTACTCATACGACATGTAGTGCACATTTCAAAGTCATATAACTCTTTATCGATGACAGATAGAATTTTTATTCAGGAGACGTTTCTTAGAGCCTCAACAGCGCTGCTGTAGACTTTAGTTCAATTAATGGCCGCTGAGAAATAAGCTGATTACAATGACTTTTAAAATGGACCTACAATATTACGCTTTTGAATAAAATCTTTTTTCAGTGATAGTTTTCTTAAATTTTTTTACAAAAAAAGTAATGAACCATTAAAACTGAACGTAAAAATGTTGAACTGAAGTTAAGGAAAAATATACACAATTGACTTGGGTTGAGAAAACAGTTTTTCTGAATATTTCCTATGACAAGTTCATACTTTGAACTATAACTAAACACACACTCGCATTTATCTAACACATTTACAGATAAATAATTTATATTTTTAATGAGCAACTAACATAATTATAGACTACTTATTAGAGAAAAGAATAAAAACAATTTTACAATTAGAAGTCATTACGTATGTATTATTTACAACAACAATTTAAATGATAATGCCAACAAGAGTTGAACTATTTGGACGTTTAGACTATAAGTTTGATAAATAAAAAAAAAAAAATATATAAATCTCATTTGTAAATTTCACTTTCGATAAAAACTTTCAGTGTTGAAAGTGTTGTTACATTGACAATTTAAATACAGCGAAAAAACAATACTCAATTTACAGCTTTAAAACACTGACAACAATTGGCAGTGACTGCTATTGCTGCTCTACACCACTATGCATGGCAACAATTGCTGCCGCCATCATCATCATCGTCAACAGACCGCAGTGCACTTCAAACTACAGCAGCGATGGTTGTGGTGGTTCTAACGCTAGCGAGTGTCTTTTCAACATTTGCAACATCATCAAAGACAACAACATCGGAACTACGCGTCGCCGATGACAACGTTGTCGTCGTCGACGCACTTAATGTTGCTGTCGTCGTCGTTGTCATAGCCCCCGTCGCCGCTGCCTTTGCTGCCGCCGACTCGCTAGCAACAATTGTCTTTGTTTCCGCCATGCTAACCATCGTTTTGTCATCATCATATGCACACGCTGCCGCTGGCAGTGGCCGAATAAGCATTTGACTTGATTTAACTGCGATCCATTCATTGCGCGCCGCATCAAACCACGTCAAACCCAAATTGTAGCGACCATTCAGATTGGCGTGCTGACAATGAGAGAACCACCACCCACCCTCATAGTTAGCAGCACAGTGGGTCTGTGAGATATCACGATCTACATCGATCGCTGAAAATTGCATACCCTGTTGATAGTCGAGCGCATCCGATGCATTTCCGCTATAGCCAGCAATATGTAGACGATAGCCATCGGCGCGTGACGACACCTGAAAACGTGCATATTCCGCTAGCCATATATTGTCATAGATGTCAGTCATTTGAACGCGCAGCGCAGTGCAATTGTTCTGGGTGAGCGCATGCAATTGTTCATTGCCAATCCAATATTCACCAGCCGGTGAACCGAAACCGGTAGCATAGTCTTCCCAAGAGCGATTGAAATCGGCGCTACCATCGAAACGTCGCTGCACAGTTGTCCAGCCATCTGCGGCACAATGGGTCATAAGTGGATGATGTTGGCCAGCGGGTGCAATGAGATAAAGGCCGTTGTTGTTGGTGGTAGCAGCAGCAGCATCACTGTTGCTGGCAACGAGTGATACTTCGCTGCAATCGTGTGGTAATTTGTTGATTATCGATTCATATTGAAGTTCAACATTTTCCAATTTTGTAACAAGATTCTCGGCATATTGTGTGGGGGATGATGATGAGGCGTTGCTATCGTTGCTCTTATTGTTACTGTTGATGTTGTTGTTTTGGCCACTATGACCATGGTGCTGATGATGAGGTTGGTTGGTGTGATTATTCAGCTGCAATGAAAGAGAATCAGAGTAAAATTTGCAAATTAGAAATGTTTTCAGAGTAAATATTTTAAAGCTATTAAATGTGGCGCAAATTTTTAGTGTGTTATATTGTGGATAAATTATGACAATAGTGTTATATATTATTAAATAATGCTATTTATTTTGTTGATTATTGTAGATTTATTTTTGCAAAAAAAAAAAAGCAAAATTGATTTTACATAAACTATTCACATCATTCTTAAATTTTAAAGATTTCTTGTCTCGTTCGCTAGTGGAATATTTCAGCACATTACTTTAACCAATCATAACCCATTATCTGGAAAAAAGTGTATAAAAAACCCATAAAAGCAGGCTGTAATGAGTTGGGATGTTGTAGAAAAGACTTTCTTGCATGATTTAAAGATGACATTGGGACTACAAGTTTTATTCAATAGTAGTTTTATGGGCGGAATTTCAAAAATACGCTTTTGTGGGTATTTTAGCTAAAAAAACAATAAGTGTTTCATGGTAAGATATTTGTTATATACCTTGATTTAAGACAAAATATTCGATATATCGCACAACTCATTCTGAGCATTTCTGAGATCGTAATAATAAAAAAACTGTATCAACCCTTGCTTGAAATGGCGCACAGTGGTCCCAAAGTGAGTTTTTTGCACCCTTTGAGATGCATTGTAGAAAGATTTCAATGATACCGCTGTTAAAAAAACAAATCGTTTTGGCTCAAACCCGAAAAATCGAAATCGGAAAATTTATAAAACTTTACAATTCGAGAAGTATTCATCCGATCCTTTAAATGGGTAGAAACGCTGCCCATTGAGCCCATGTGATACTTATTTTTCAAAATTCCTTCGGTTTTTTCCGGGAAACCTTAATAACTCGGGAACCATTGATCCGATTTGAATGGATTTTTATTTTCAATACGTAGAGATGTTACCCAGTGAGGTTTCGCAGCATTCATTTTTTCAAAGTTTTCTCGGTTTCGTTCGGGATATTAAAAATATTAAAAATTTTTATCTCGGGAACCACTAACCTGATTTGAGTGATTTTTTTTTGCGTGGTTAAATTGATTGCTTAGTAAAGTCCTATTGCATATTTTTTCGATGTTCTTTCGGAAACGTCCGGGATATTAAAAAACAAAGTAAATTTTACCTCCTTTCTTAACTTCCGAGACGTTTCAAGGTTTCAAAGCTTTCAATAATTATTTTTAATAAAAAAAAAAAAAATAATCAAAACCACTTTTTTAAATTTTTTACTATTCCGGTCCGAGGAAACTTTGAAAAAATAAATTTTACAAAACCTCATTGCAACATACATATCTACGCCATGAAATCACTCAAATCAGACTAATGGTTCCCAAGTTATTAAGGTTTCCCGGGCAAAACCGAAAAAATTTTGAAAAAATTTATTTAAGAGATCCCACCGGACAACATATCTATGTACCCATAAAAATAACCATTCAAATCGGGTTAATGGTTCCGTAGTTATTAAGATTTTTATTATCCCGGACAAAGCCGAGAGAATTTTGAAAAAATAATTTCACAAAACCTCATTGTGCAACGTATCTCCCCACTGAAAAAAATCAGAAAAATCGGATGAATGGTTCTCAAGTTGCAGAGTTTTATAAATTCTCCGTTTTCAATTTTTTGGGTTTGAGCAGCAAGAAAGGTAGTCAAAACGATTTGTTTTTAAAAAAACTGTGGCTTATTTTTTATTTTCTTTTTTAAATTACATATACGCCCTCATCATTGAAATCTTTCTACAATGCGTCCAAAAGCGGGCAAAAAATTTTGTTACAGAAAGCACACTTTGGGACCACTGTGCGGCGATAAGCCACTCCTATATGACCTTAAAAAAATTTTAAAAAGTTTTCAGCTCACATCAAATTTTTAAAGGGCTATCGTGAAATTTTGAAAAATCAAAATACGACTTTTTAAATAGTCTAATGAATGAATGGTTCTCCAAAAATTGTATCATTAATTGTCGCAGAGTTCGAAACCATGTTTTAAATTCAAGTTTCATATTTTAACTATTTAACACAGATACTTTACTTAAGTGTCTGTATGAAAAGTTAAAAATAAAAAATAATTGTAAAAATTTTACTATAAAATTCTAATATAAATTGTTAAAAACTCATTCTCCCGCCTGTCACAAGCCGCTTCTTAGTGCTTAATACATTAAATTGACATACTCAGAAGTTGATTCCTTATCCTAGGCTAATTAATCTCCGATCAGCTTTTGCAATTCCAACTAGAAATTTTTTAACTATTGAGTAAAATGAGAACTGCAAGTGAAGTGAAAGAGAAGACTTAGTTCTTATCCACCTTGGTCAGTTTTAGTTGTTCGATAGTGTGTGTTATTGCGTTTTTTTTTTTCTAAAGTTTTGAATTTTTGTTAGGAACACAAGTGTGACATTCTTCCGGTATGTTTTTTTACATTCCTACACGTATTTTATCCTCCCGTTTTTTTTATATTCCTACACGTATTTGTTTATCCTTAAGTAATTAAATCAAAAAACAATCAGAATTCCTATCCATCAGTTTTTTTGTAATGTTTACTATTTTTAATGTGATATTATTGTTTTCGCAATATTTTACCATTCTCCCGGCTTACATTCTGCCATCAAGTTTACTCAAACTTTAAAATTAGTTAAGTAAGCCTTCTTTTAATTATTTATCTGTAACCAATTTCAGATGATAAGGCCGTCATATTCTCTATCTCCATTTAATAAAAAAAAAATACATAAAGGTAAAGATATAAAACAGCATGTTTTGGTACGATCTTCAAAGCATGATCTATATGGTATTCTTGTCACGATATCAGATTTTAAGATTGGCTGTATCTTCTGCTTACTACATACAGAAAAATTATAGTTTACTTTTCTTACTTTTGATTCCCTTTAGTATTGAATTTAAAATTTTTTGGTATTAAATCCGGTTTTTTTCCAAAAAAGTTTGAAATTTTTTTCCAAAATAGTTTAAAACTAATACTTTTTTTTGGCATTGTTCTAAAGAAATACTTTTTGGTTTTTAAGTTAAACTAAATAGGGTCAAACCAAAATGCCCTTTTGGCTGACCTTTCAATAAAAAAACCCATTAGCGTAATCAAGAGAAAAATCGAAAATAAATGTATTCAGTTTGCTAATTCAAGATGGTCAAATCTTCAAACTTGCAATCACATAAGATCTATTTGGCCATCATATAGTATTAATCGTACTAAGTTTTTAATAGCAATGGAGAAACATAATGTACGGATTTTAATCGGTGATATTACTGGACATTGCGCCATGGGAATCCATGCATCTCGTTTAGGTTTCTCAAACATTGGCGACCTTTGTAGAAGTTGTAAAGACCCTGATATGGAAGAAACAGTCTTTCATTTCTTTTGTGAATGTCCAGCGCTTGCGCTTAGACGTAGAAAGAATTTTGGTCATTTCAATTTGGAATCACTTGACTCACTATCTGAGGTGTTATCTCAAATCCATATGGATTTATATATGTACATCCAAGTGGTTCTCTTAGACTTTCTCTGCTAAAGCTTTTAGTATCGGGTATACAATGGGCTCTTTCTCGAGGCCTAAGTTAATGTTGACAACATGTTCATCTCCCGGATCTAACCTAACCTAACCTAAGCTAAGTTAAACTAAAATTATGTCTATGGAATTTTTATTTTTTTGTTTTTATTTTTTTTCAATGAGTTATGTCAAGGTTAAAGGAAAAACCTTAAAGCGCATTATACGAATATGCTTGAATTTTATTAAATTTAAGTTAGTACTCCTATCGTAGTAGTACTATCGAAGTAATCTATCGATGAAAATTTCATTCAAATAACTCAAATTATGCTCCATGTGCCACATTTTCTATGATGAACGGTACAAGAGCACTAAATTATTAATAAATAAAATAGTAAAAGAAACGAAAAATAAAAATGAAACATGATCACAATTTTTTACACAACAATAGGTTTTGTGCAACAATCTCCCTAACCACCCTCGATTCTTCATAAATATTTAATCGCTTATTATTTAACTGAAGCGAAAAAATCCAAAATAAAAGAAATATTCCAAATTGTTCATAATTTCAATGCTGCCTTTGTATTGACTACAAAAAAAAAAAATTCTTTCGGCTACGAATTGCACACTGCTGCACAACCCTGAATGCTCTACTACTTAGGAGTAAAAGTATACCGACGAAGACGAAACCTTCTCAAGAAATATGAGTATGATGATTGAAGCTGATTGTTGGAAAAATTCCACTCGTCATTCTTGTGGAACATTTTCACCATTCATAACGATAACGATGTTTGCACAGTGCAACGAATGAAGGGGGTGGTGGCAAATGGTTGCCATCATCTACTCACTGAACCAAAAACAAAACAAGAAAAAATTAAGGAAAAGGAAAAACACGACAAAGAACTTATTTACTTTATTTTTCTATTTTCAGTGTTATTTTCGCTTTCCAACTACCCCACATTACCGATTCCTTCCTACCCAACTCACTCACTCACTGACCTCTTACTCAATGTAGTGCACCAGTGCCTTTACTTTTGCTGCCACTCTCTACTCCTGTTGCTGCTGCTACTGCAGCGCTAATATTTTACTTCAAATTGATTTCTTTATCGATGAACTTTGTTGCAGTTGTGTTGCCATTATGGCATTCTATATATTTTTAGCTATTTGATATTTCTTCTTTATTTTTCGTTTACTTTGTGTTTTTTTTGATTTTTCTTTACTTATTTGCTACTTCTATATTTTGTGTATTTTTATTGCTTTGTTCGTTTTCATTTTCCTCAATTGAATTGATTTAAGCAGCAATTTCAATCATTCGTTAAAATAAGTTGGAGCAGCAAAAATTGAAAATGAAAAATATGAAATTCAATACAATAATGGGTAGAAATGTACTGATGGTAATGTAAGAAAATTGTTTATGAGATATAGTGAAAAAGTCAGAAGTGAAAAACTTTAAGAATTTGAAATTGTGTGTTTAAAGGGCATTAAGATACTTAGCTCTAAAATATAGAGATACACAGATAACTCGTGTTAATTACCCAACAAACAATTTTAAAACCTTTTCAATTTTTAAGCTTGGAAAAAGTTAATTTTCTAATGTTTTCATAACCAATATTCAAATGTTTGGAAAATAATATTTTTTTTTATTATTTTTAAAATTGATTTGCAAAAATTGGAAAATGTTTATTTCCAAAAGTTTCAATAACCGTTTTCCAAACATTCGAAATATTTTTATTTTATTTTTTCAATGAATTTGAATCATAATTGGCACGTTAGGTCAGTTGATAAGACTGCCGACTCATAATTTGGAAGTCATAGGTTCGATCCTAACCAAACATAAATTTTTTGTTTATTTTTAATTAAATTAAAAATGCTTGGAAAATGTTGTTTTATGAACTTAATAAATACTAACAAAATGTTAGTTGAAAAGTTAAAAAGCAATTTAAAAATATTGTATAAAAAAATTTGGAAAATATTGTATAAAAACATTTATATCAGGTGTTGGAATTAGTTTTAAAGGTTTTCTAAGAGATGGCGTAACTATCCACAGATCGCATCGGGCACACCTGTGACTATATTCATTTCAAAGCACATTGTCTAAGCTTCATTTTTCAGTATGTGTCATTTCACTGAAGTGTAAACAACATAATTTTTTTTTCTGTGAACATGTCGACTTTCGTTCCAACAAAACGCAATTTGCGGGAAGGTTTACTTTTGTGCTTCCATTTGAAGAAAAAAGCGGTTGAAGCACAACGCACGCTTCCTGAGGCTTACGGGGACTATGTTCCATCGATTTCTACTTGTGAGTACTGGTTCCGTCGGTTTAAAAGTGATGATTTTGATACGGAAGACAAAGAGCGTCCGGGCCAGCCGAAAAAGTTTGAAGATGAGGAATTGGAGGCTTTGCTCGATGAAGACCCATGTCAAACCCTTCAAGAATTTTCAGAATCATTGAGAGTCGACTTATTAACGGTCGGCAAACGCCTAAAGGCCATGGGAATGATTCAAAAGCAAGGAAATTGGGTGCCGTACGAGTTGAAGCCGAGAGACGTTGAACGGCGATTTTGCATGTGCGAACAACTGCTTCAACGGCATAAAAGGAAGAGTTTTTTGCATCGTATTATCACTGGCGATGAAAAGTGGATCCATTACGATAATCCTAAGCGAAAAAAATCTTGGGAACCACCCGGCCATGCATCAACATCGACGGCCAAGCCGAATATTCATGGCGCCAAGCTTATGCTGTGTATTTGGTGGGATCAGAAGGGTGTGGTGTACTATGAGCTGCTAAAACCTAACGAAACCATCACTGGGGAACGATACCAACAATAATTGATGCAATTGAGCCCAGCATTAAAGGTTAAACGGCCGGAATATGCCAAAAGACACGACAAAGTGGTTTTTCAACATGACAACGCACGGCCACATGTTGCAAGAACCATCAAGGAAACGTTGGAGGCGCTGAATTGGGATGTGCTAACCCACCCGCGTTATAGCCCAGACATAGCCCCTTCCGACCACCACCTATTCAGATCGATGACGCATGGCTTGTCTGAGCAGCGCTTCACTTC
Organism: Calliopum simillimum; assembly: GCA_951812925.1. Classification (NCBI taxonomy): domain Eukaryota; kingdom Metazoa; phylum Arthropoda; class Insecta; order Diptera; family Lauxaniidae; genus Calliopum; species Calliopum simillimum. The sequence goes on along the minus strand of OX638370.1, from coordinate 84,710,012 downwards.
TTACGAGGATACCAAAAAATGGGTCGATTCGTGGATTGCCTCAAAAGACGAGTCGTTCTTCCGGCGCGGAATCTATATGATGCCAAAAAGATGGGAAAATGTTGTAGCTAACGATGAACAATACTTTGAATAATATACATTGTACCGTTGTTTCTAAATAAATGCTCAAAAACCGAAAAAAAGCCTTTAAATTAATTCCAACCCCTGATAATAAGCTCGCACCAAATGATTTTCACAAGCTTGCTATGAAGGGTCTAGTTTCGATTATTAAATAATTAAAATTCAAGAATTTCCAAATATTTTGCAAGTTAATTTCCAAACGATATATTTGCTTCAACAAACGTATAATAAGTTATTTTCCAAACGTTTTTGTCTGTTGGGTACAAAGAAGTCACTACCAATTCATGTTATTTTGTGTAAAAAAAATTATAGCTATGAACTATCTTCAGTCATACATCATTTTAAGGCTTATAAATTATGTTTCAATTTAAAGTAGGGGAAAAGTACCGCCAGTGGGCATGCTTCGGGTGTCGGCACTCCCCGTAACTTCTGACAGAAAAAAATGCGGCTGTTCTGACAAATATTACGTACGTATGACAGCACGAAGATTTTAAGCATTTACCGGAGCAAACAGACACATTTGCTTTGTGTTGAGAAGAAAATAATTTTTGAATAAGTCAAAGTCAATACAAAAGTTTTTTTCAATAATTTTCCAAAGTGCGATAAATCGAAGTGAATTAATCGAAAAGCTGAGTGCAATCTAAATTTATGCAGTAAATTTATTATATTTTGTGATTCAGAACCGAGTTCAAACAAAATTTTCAAACAAAACAATATGCTCATTGCTTTCCAAAGTGGCTGTCAAAGTCGAGTATGGGCCCCGAATTAGTTCGGGTGTGGGCACCGCTCTTTTTTTATTTAAAGCATGTGTTTTACTGAAATATGGTCGCGGATGCCAACGTTACTAATCTAAATGGTATTTTTATGCTCTTTTTACTGTAATGGAAAGAACGAAAAGTTCCTTTAAAGATATCGAAGAAAAAAATGGTTTTCATTAAGTATGGGTGTTAAGCATATCACTTTGCAAAAAATCTCTGTATTGAGTTTCCAGACAAGTGGTCAAAGGAGCAGATGATGGGCATGGACTGGTTTAAAAAATGCACGGTTGGCAAAAGAGCAATGTCAACAAGAGCTAGAAATAACGTCACTTAGCGAGCTTAGTCTGCAAAAAAATTGATCTGGCATTGGCGCTGAAGACAATCAAGTCTGGTTTCAGGGCAACAGGCATGATGCTGTTCGATCCAGACGTTTTCAATAACCAATTTTCCATTTGATTGCGTTTAACTTCATAAAATTTAACATTTTTAGCATATTTTCTAAGGGTGCCCACAACCGAACAAAAAGTATTTTTTTGTCAAAAAAGATCACCTCTTTGAATTTTCAAAAACAACCTATCTATAAATATCACGCTGTACGTTAACAACAAATTATAGTAAGAAAAAATCCCTACGGATTATAAATTTTCCACACTAAAACTACAATACTGCCAAGTTTGGGCGAAATCGGTTACAATTAAATAATCAGTTGGTACACTTGGCATATTTTCTTTCATATATATTAGCTGTTTTACCCGGCATTGCTCGGGTATTGATCAAAAGCAAGAAAGCACTAAAAAGACTAATAACGATAACTATTTTTCAAAATAATGTGCCACAAGCAGATGCTGCCATATATTTTATTTATTTATATCCATAAAATTATCGGTAAAATATTAAAATATACCGATTTCTCCGGTGAAAGTCTAAAAATATCGAAAATATTGAAAAATATCGTAAAATTCCAAAAGTATTGAAAAATATTGAAATACATTAAAAAAATCGGTAAAAGTCGAAAAATATCGGAAAACTGCTAAAATATCGGAAAGAGTTTAAGAGTATTGAAAAATATCGAAATACATCGAAGAAATCGGTTAAAGTGCAAGTGTGTCGAAAAACATTTTAAATATATATGTGTGAGAAAAATCGAAAAATATTGAAATATGGTAAAAGTCCAAGTGTATCGAATAACATCTGAAATATCGGTAAAAGTCCAAAATCAAATACATCGAAGAAATCGGAAAAACTCCAAATGTATCGAAAAACATCCAAAATATCGGCAAAAGCCTAAAAGTATTCAAAAATATTTTAAACATAGGTTAAAATCCAAAAATATCGAAAAACATCCAAAATATGGGTAAAATTCCAAAAGTATTGGAAAACATCGAAGAAATCGGAAAAGTCAAAAATGTCGAAAAACATCCTATGAATCGGTAAAAGTCCAGATATACCGATAAACATCCAATATATCGAAAAATGTCCAAAAATATTGAAATACATCAAAAAAAATCAAAGTCCAAGCGATTCGAAAAAAACACAAAACGACCGAAAAAAGTCCAAAGGTATCGAAAAATATTGAAAAAAATCTAGATATCGATAAAAGTCCAAAAATGTCGAAAAGCACCCTTAATGCCGACGAAATCGGTATGAGTCCAAATATATCGAAAAACATCACATGTAACGGAGAAACAACAAAAATGTCAAAAAAAATTTAAAATATTGAGTTGGCGTAACCAATCGCTTTAACCAACATAACATCAAATTCTATATTCTTTCTTCAAGAATTAAAACAAAAAAAAAACAATAGACGGAAAAGACAACAACAACACATAACTCATGAAGCAGTATAAGCAATAGCGTCCCAGGGTGTTCCAAATAATAAAACAATTTAAGATTGTTGATATTTCGCTATAGATGTTTTCCATCTAGTATGTTTAGATATTTTTCGTTTTACCTATGAAGCCTTTTTATGTCCTACTTTTGGAAAAATCTTTGGTATTCTACATCTTTTTCATCGAAATAGCTTTGCTTGCGATATATAACGCGATGTCACGAAAACTAACGCAAGAAAAATATCGAGACCATGAAATTTTACACTAACGCGGTCAAGAAGTTTCACTTCTATTATTTATAAGTAGATTAACTTTGGCTAAAAAGTCTAACCATATACTTTCTGATACTCGGTAGCCCACTGGAGTTTTCCAGACTGAGCTTTTTTGGTACCAAACTCAATACGGAAAATTTGTTTCGATATAAAAAAGTCTAAGGGTTCACCCAAAATGTGTCGAATTTGCTTATTGGCGTATTTGTTGAGCCAAGACTGAGCGGCATTGCTGAGCGCAATTTTTTCATGAAATTCCGGACTATCTTGCAATTCATTTTAAGCTTTTTCAGTGAAGGCAAGCATTAGTTGCTGCTTTTCAGTAACTTAAATTATGTTAGCAATTATGCTAAGATCTTATTGAAAAATCTTCCAGTCTGTGAACTGAGAAAGCTCACAAGCCGTTGCACAATCCGGCAGGCAGACAAATTCGGTTCTTTAACAACAATGGCTCTTACAGCGATGTAATTATCTTCAGAATTTTCAGAATGCACTGATCTTATTCTTGTTGCTGTTGTAATGTTATGTAACGTTGAATGAATGCAAAATTTATCCATAATAGAAAACTCTTAAAAGACTTGTAATAAATAAAACACTCCAAAGAATTAAAAAACAAAAGTTTTTATAAAAATTAGTCACTTGAAATAATTTCAAAAAGCAAAACAGCAATTACATAAGGAGCAACAATGAAAGTTGAGTTTACTTTGAAGTTAAAATTTATACATTTGCACATTTAAGTTTTCATTAAAATCATTTTGTGAGAAAACCTCCTCTACTGCTGCTCCTTTTCGTCTTTTCTAGACAAACGTACTGGATTTATTAAAACTAAATTAAATGCAAACCATTGTCGAAACCACGTCACTTTAGTTTGCATACTAATGTACACAAAGACAAATACACACAGAAGAGGCACAAGCACACAGGCGCATACACACACACACGCATAGACGTTCCTCGCAAAAGACAAGTGCACACATAAACATATGCAAAAGAACATTTAATATTGTCATACATTTTAACCGCCAACAAGTTTTCGTTGCAAATTATGAAAAGTTTTCAGATTGTACAGGAAGAGGAACAGCAGGAGTTGAAGCAGCTGGTTAGTTTTGTTGGTTGTGGAGGAAAAAAGTTAAGAGAGAGAAAACTAAAAAAAAAAAAAATTAAAATTAAATTTCCATGTTATTTTCACTAGACATTTAATGCTTTTGTTTGATTTTGCCAACTGTGCGAATTTGTATTTTGCCCAGTCCCACTCTTTCTCAAGTAACTTTGTCTGTGTATGTATATTGTAAATGCAAATGTGGTTGTATGCAGTGGTTGGTTATAAAAGGTGAATCAAAGGACAAGTCTGCCTTTGAATTTACATTTGCATGCATATGCATGTAAGTATATAGTGAAGTAACTGCGTGTGGCTAGTTGCTTTGCCTGTGTGTGTAGTTATAAGTGTGTTTGTTGTCAGAAATTTCGATGTTTAACTGTAGTTTCAATTAAATTAGTTTTGTTTTGTTATTCTTTGGAAATTTAAATTGCAACGTGTATGGTACAGAAAAGACTTATTCGATACAAGTCATTATTTCATAACTAGAGTTTGCCTTGTGGCCAAAATTCAACCATTTTGATTCGACTTTAAAAAGGCCATGCAACTTTAAACATAAGCTCTCTAAGTAGGAACTATGTCTGAGCGTTTTTTCTTTAGGGGCTTGGCACTAACTTTTATACAAAAAAATGTTTTTAATATCATTTCTTAATGTGCATTTTTTCTCCATATCGAATTTCACAAAAATCGACGTAATGGTCATACTATCGCTTCTTAGTGTTAACCCTATCCTCATACGAAATTTCATAAAAATCGATGACGAGGTACAGCGTTTAAGCCGTGACAGAACTTTTTCCAATTAGGGACGTGGCACCGCCCACTTTACTAAAAATAAAATCTGGCAAATATGTTAACGATAAGACATAGTAACAGGGACTGGACTGATTTCGGTTGCTTATGTATAATGATATTTGGAGAAAAAACCTGTCTAAATGTGCTCTAAAACAATTGAAAGACATAAATGCTGGTATGGAATGTCATGAGTGTCACAATCTCCATTGTCAATTGGTTATTATAAAATGCACTGAATCAAAACAAACTATCGCAAGTCGTTTATTAATGCATTTTTTCTTTTTTTCTCAGATAAATCTTATATTTTTAGCAAAAATAAAAAAAAAAGTTTTAGAAAAAAGTTTATTTTCTGCAAGCAGAAAAATATGTTTCTCTCGACTTAAATTTTCTTCTTCTATGCATAGCGTACGAGAAGCTCACAAAGGAAATAACTAAAAAAGCGGTGTATTGTGCCGTTGAACATAATACTTCTGGTTGGTGTCAGAATATTGAATCATTGTCATAAGTGTCACGTCATACAAATTGCATGTTTATAATTTAAATACCCAGTAAATACGTAATTTTCATTGCTGTCAAATACGATTAGCTAAATTATATAAATACAAATTTTTCTTGCAAAAACATACAAAAACAAACAATATGTCCTGAGTGTCACGGCTATGAGTGTCACAAAACAATAATTTTTAAAAACGGTTCAATAAGCTCGCTTAAATTTATAACAATCAGAAGGTTTTTTCAATGCCCCACATAATATTCTAGAAAATTGAATCATTGTCATAAGTGTCACGTCATACAAATTGCATGTTTATAATTTAAATACCCAGTAAACATGAAACTTTCATTGGTCTCAAATACGATTAGCCAAATTATATAAATAAAAGATTTTCTTGCAAAAACATACAAAAACAAATAATATGTCATGAGTGTCACAGCCTCGAATGTGACAAAATAATAATTTTTAAAAAGCGGTTCGGTAAGCTCTCTTAAATTTATAACAATCAAAAGATTTTTTCAATGTCTCACATAATATTCTAGAAAGTTGAAGCACTGTCATAAGTGTCACGTCATACAAATCGTATATTTATAATTTTAATACCCAGTAAATATGAAATTTTCATTGTTGTCAAATGGAAATAGCTAAATTATGTAAACATAAATTTATCTTGCAAAAACACACAAAAACAAATAATACGTCATGAGTGTCACGATCATGTGTGTCACAAATTAATAATTTTTAATAAGCGGTTCAGTAAGCTCGCTTAAATTTATAATAATCAAAACTTTTTTTTTTTAATGTCCCACAAACTATCAAACATCTGTAAAAAGAAATTTTGTTCCATTGTACCACAACGACAACACCAACTGAAGCAAACATATTTCCTATGTCAACAAAAAATTTTGTAAATTGCAAGGTTTTTTACTTTGAGTGAGATTTCGTAGTAAACCAGTAGATGCAAAAGTAAAGCATGACAGCATTTTTGGTGGTCGTCGACGACTAACTGAAGCAAAACACTGCGCTATTTTGTAAAAAGACAAAAAGAATTAAATAAAATTGCAGACAGCTACTATTAAAGTAGTACATAGTATATATAAATTGTAGCACAAATGTATGCTACACTTTTTTTCCATTTTTTATTTTTTTTTGCTTTGACTATTGTGCTATTTTTATGCCGGAAACGCAATTTCTATGCGGTTCGTTTGCAGAACGTGACAGTTTTTCTATGTAGCTAAGAACTGAGAAAAAAATAAAAGTTTTGAAATACAAAAAAATAGATAAAACTTTAAAACAAAACATAGAGAGAAAAATCACAAGAACACAAGAATGTATTAGCAGCAACACGACGAGTACATCACTGAAATTGCAATGTTTTATAAAAAAATGTAGCATAAGTTTAGAAATCCTTGCAAAGCTTATGGTGTGTTAAGAAAACCAAAAGGAGTAGCAAAAGACAACTGCGATTTTGAAATCATAAAAAGCGTGCTACTAAAAAATGTTAGTATGTCGCTGCGCTCGTAATCTAGCAAGCGACAGAAAATCAACGACCGGAAATGCAGCAAACAAAAGGTCACGCATTTGGACCTTGTGACTTAAATTGCTGGCATTTAACTTTAAATATGCTGAGATTGAGTTTTTCCACAGATCTTTGTTTCTTTGTATTTGCCATGTCTCTATGCTTTCTTCTTGTTTGCTTGTTCTTGCTTGTATTCTTCTTCACATTTTTTCTAAATTTTTATTTTATTTTTTTTGCTTGTACAACTTTTGTGTTACAGTATACGTTTTTTTCCGGTTTTACCCAAACGGAAGAGGAAATTAAAATAAAAATATTTCCTTCTGTTCGTTTAAGTTGGTTGTCGGTCTTTTTTATGTAGTTTTTCTTGTTGTAGTTGTCAGCACGCACATACACACACAAATACCGGAAGTTTTGCGCTTAAATTGAGCAAGAAAATTCTTACATGTTGTGAAGACTAGAAAAAAGTAAAATTGTGTGTCCAAAATATAAAGCAGTTGAAAATTATTTACGTTCCAAAAAGAAAAAAAAATTAAACAAAAATCTCAGTGGAAGTTTGGGAAGAATTTTTAATAAAATCTTACTTAGTTTTGTTTGTAAGAAAAAGCAATCACTTTATCTGAATATAAATTGACAAAAAACTACACAACAGCAAAAAAAATCACTTTTAAATTCTTAACTAAACTCTAATGCCATTTCAGGTTGTTAAATAGTTATCAAGTGTAAGGTATACGCAGCCACTAATTAAACTTTCAGTTATTCTAGTACGTTGAACGGTGAATATGAAACACAATGATTGGACACCTTACATTGCATCGGAACAACGATATTGGACTTCAACCTCATATCACGCATTGGATGTGCACGGCAATAATGCACTCAAGAGTTACTGACCCTTATCATATAATTCGATTTGGATTCGAACCAAATCTTATAGAGTTTTTGCTATCATATATTTTTGGTTTCCAGAAACGAAATCAAAAATCGAGAAATCGAAAAATTTTATGGCAAAAAGGTCCATTCGAAATCGAGTATGGTGATAATGGCGTTCATATGGTGCAATAGTTTGGTAGCCTACTCTAGAAAAAAATTTAATGTTAAAAAAATCATATCCTTAATATTGATTCTCATATTGAAAACATTTCCAGCAACAGCGCATAACATACATATGAACCTAGTACTTAGAACGATTTAGGGGTAAAATTTTCGACGAGGAATAAATACAGAAGAAGAAGTTTCAAAACAGAGTAAGTTATTTAAAATTTTACAAACGATGCCTCCCCACACGCTGATATTTATCATTCAGTTAACTGATAACAAAAGTTTAACCAACTGTATTTTATCTTCAATCATGAGTTAACCATGAGTAAAACCCATAAATTTCATTGGTTAACCAATAGTCAACTAACAGGTGATGCTACAGAAATAAAATCCACATTATTTTATTGAAAATTTTAAAAAACGTTTGATTCTGATGTCAAAAACAAAGCATATCGATAACTTAGAGCGCTATAGTCCTATCTCCACTTTTAGCGATTTTGAGATTTTTGCAGTTATGGCATCATTGTGGGCTTCTTTACCGTGTGGAAAATTGTGTCAAAATACCACTAAAACACCAAAATATTCGAAAATTAAAAAAAATCCTATTAGTACCTACAATCATTTGGGAGAATAAAATGATGTTACCTGGAATGTTTTGCGGGATTTTTGCAAATGAGTTATTTTATAGATTTCGATGTGCTTTTTCAGAATTTCAACTTTGCTACCTCGAATCGTGTTCGCTCTCGCCGCCATATTGGAAAAATGGCTTCCAAATTAAGTTTTTTACAAATATCTCTTTAACGGTTACATTTAGAGAAAAATATTGTGGCGCAATATTGTAGCTTATAAAATTTTCTATAAAAATTACTTCTTAATTGTTTCCGTACGACTTATAACTCAGGAGATATCCTAATTCAAAATTTTAAAAAAATTTGTAAATTGTTCATGCCGCTTATGAGTTGACGAAAAAACAGTTCGGAGAGACCCTTAAAGGGAATTGAACGTACTACAAAATGCGAGCAATTTTTTTTTCTAGAACGAACCTTTTTGGAGCTATTTGGAAAAAACGGTTTTTTTCTAAATTTTAGGTTTGTTGAAAAAATATCTCCTAAACTATAGGTCATGTAAAAAAAAAATAAAAATAAGCTTATAGTGAAAATAATTTCCTATAAAGAGGTGTTTTTACTTTGAACTCACCGTTCATGAGTTATTAGAATTTTAAGCTCAACACATCACTGTGCCTACTCATAAGCCGAATTACCATCTATTAATTTTTTTCAAATTTTGAATTAGGATATCTCCTGAGTTATAAGTCGTACGGAAACAATTAAGGGATCATTTTTATAGGAAATTTTATAAGCTACAATATTGCGCCACAATATTTCCTCTAAATGTAACCGCTAAATAAATATTTGTAAAAAACTGATTTTGGACGCCATTTTTCCAATATGGCGGCAGGTAGCAAAGATGAAATTCTGAAAGAGCACATCGAAATCTATAAAATAACTCATTTGCAATAATCCCGCAAAACTTTCCAGGTAAAACTACCAAATTACTGTACTATATCTCCAAACTGTAATTTTTTCAAGAGCGCTACTGTCCTATCTCCACTGAATATTCAAATAAGTCACATTTTTAAAAAAAATTCTTCATGTTTTCGCGTTTTCTTCGCGTTTCATGACTTTTTGCGACATTTTAGTGAACAAATTTGGTTACACCCAAGGCTCCACTCTTGTTTGTCGGAACCAAAAATTCAAAAAAAAAAAAAAAAACGTTTTTTCGTGTTTTCTACGCGTTTCATGACTTTTTACTAAATACGTCGTTTATTTCATTAGTAGTGGAATTCTGTTTAAGAGCAAAAGTAATGACATACTATAAATTGGCTAGGATTCCGTTAGAAATTAATAAAATTGGTTAAAAACAAAAAATTATGTTAAAATATACCATAGGTAAAATTATTGCATGTATCGTTATATCAAAATAGCAGACAATCCTAAATAACCACTGTTTGAAATCTTCTTTTTGCATTTCCCAACAATTGAAAAAAAGGAGATAGGATTATAGCGCTCTAAGGTATCGATATATTGACGAAATTTAGAATACTAGAGTTCGTTTTGTGGTCGACATTTGCCTATAAAGCAAACAGTTTTTATATCAATCCTTGGTCGATAAAACTCAGAAAGCTTTTAATATTATTCCTTAGAGTTCAGGGCTAGAAACTTCTACCAAAGAGCAAAAAGTTTTTGATTTCTTTCCATCCTGTTCGTTTTAACGCCTTATCAAAATTCATAAAAATCAATCCTTAGTGCTAAATCTATCTCTATACCGAATTTCATCAAAATCTATGCAGTGATTTAGGCGTGAGAGCGTTTTTTCAATTTAGGGGCGTGGCACCGCCTACTAAAAACATAATGGTCATTTCATCTTTTCTTAGTGTTTATCTCCATACTAAATTTCATAAAAATCGATGCAGTAGTTTAGCCGTGAGAGCGATTTCTACATTTAGGGGCGTGGCACCGCCCACTTTCGAAAAGAATATAATCCTGTGCACTGCTCCTCTTCACAACCTTTTCAGCAACGAAAAAATTAAGCAAACCGGCTTGAATCAATTCTTGATGCATCTGTAGAGTATCGCTAAACATTTTGGATTGTCAACAGAGATAAGTACTTTTGCAACTAAGTATCCAATAGGTGGTGAATAACACCTTTATAGTGTACCATTTTTGAAGCACTTGAGCCTTTAGAAGCTACAAAAACATAGGTGAGAAAGAAAAAAAAATAAATTTACTATCTTAGGCTTTGAGAAACAGATTTACATTCCTTCATCATGTGACGCAGTAGAATCATTTTCGACTAAAGAAAAGCTAAAGTTATTTATGGAAAGTGTAGCGGCCAGTAATCAAAATTGAGTTTATTGTAGAGTGCAAAGACATAAACAATATCACGTAGTCCTAAGCTATTATGATGCATCGGAACTTAGGCATTGTGCCATTAAACTATTTTCATTATATCATTTTCTGCTTGAAATGGTATATTAAAACAATTAGCTAAATTTTCAAAAATTAGTCACCCCTGAGTATTTATTGGTTTCTTTTAATGTCAGTGAAAATAGTGAAATTAAGTATGCTATGGCCAGCAATCAAGTTATAAGTTATTTTAAAGCACTTGAAACTAAATAAGACGCATTGCGTTTTAAAACGTTATGTTACATCGGAGAACACTAGTGAAAGATAAATGGAATTTTATTCCACGCACTCGCATTAAATTATCTAATTCCTGCCTAATTATTTCGCGACCGAAATAAAACACTTTTTAAACTTTAAAAAAAACTACTTTTTAAATTAAAGTTGAAAATATTGAAAAACTTCGAAATGGCGAGAAATCAAAGAGAAACGCACGGGTTCAAAAATCACACGGTGTTTATTATACAGCGGTTGTACAAGTACAAGTTATTTTGAGTTTTACATTGTAAGTTGGGAGCGAGAGGCGCAACCCAAAAAGAATAAAACAAAGGAAAATAAACAATTAGGAAAAACTGAACGAACACCACTGTATCGACAGTAAAGATACAGGGTGTTCGCTAGGTTTGGCGTAAACATTGCCGCCCACCTTGCAGGAATGCAATCAAAAAATTAAAAAATTCAAATACAAAAAAAAACTTCAAGTATAAATAAAGAAGAAAAAATTACGTTATGAGAAAAAACCAAAAGAATAAATTTAAGTTAAAAAATGGAGAAAAAAAAAAATAATAAGAATAGAATAGTTGGTTGGGTGGGGGGTTACCAAGCCCCAGAGCCGGACAAGATCCATCCGAAGATGGTACTCTGGGCGATCGGCTGACCAATCCCGGTTGGGAAGACGCCCGCTCTCAACGCACGCTGGAACACTTCCACACCCAGGCGTAGATGGACCGGCGCTGACTTATAAAACTCCGGATCTGCCAGTGTCATATTGAAATATGGTTCTGTAAGGCGTTCGCTCAACGATCGTGAAGGTGTCACAATCGTGTATCGCTGCCGAACCCTGGCCATCACCTCAATAGATTCGCCAGACCCAGTGCATGGCCGAATCTTTAAAGTGCACACCTCCTCCCCATTCATCCGAGATGTGCTCCAGCGCCATCGCTTGACGAGCTCTTCCGAGATGTACGTGCTCGGTGAGCACCCATCTAAAATCGCCCGCTCCTTTCGAAGTTGGCCCTGTACCAACACGCGCACTACGGCTGTAGGCAAAAGTGTCACCGTGTTTTGCAGTGACGTTACAGAGGGAGGTGAGGGGGACGACCACCTCAAAACGATTGGTCGAGACTCTCTTTGCTGCCGATGACTCTTTTGTTGACGCATTCGTTGAGCATTACGCCCACCGCGCCGGTATCCGGGCTTTGTACCGCCTTGGTTATCATCATGAAGCAGAGAATGATGATCGTCACCGCAGTGCTTGCACCGATGGCGGCTTCCACAATTGCTGCGCGAGTGACCATCAGCCAAACAATTAGAGCAGATCCCGTTACGGAAAACTGCTCGTAATCGCCCAGCCAAGTCCTTCGACAGAAATTGGCGGCACCGCTGAAGAGCGTGCCCTTTAAAGCACAATCGACAGTGGCGAGGCTGTGCTCTGGATGTCGATACCACCTTAGCGTCAGAGCAGACGCTTGGTTGCAGCGGAGTGACTGCGACGACAGCGCTGGACAAAGCCGTTCTAGGAGGCGTACAACTACGCACAGTTTCAGCATCGCTAGTGTACATAGCGAGATCATCAGCCATATCGGAGACACTACTGTTCGACGACATTCTGTAATGGAATGGTAAGGTTTATGGTTATGGGAAGAAAAGAGTACAACAAAAAATAGGAGGTTTTTTTTTTTATATATATATGTTAGTGTGTAGTATTATTGTGACACCGGAAGTGCCACAAGTTTGACTATAGGCCGCGTAATGCAGCCTCTTTCGGTTTTTACATCCGCAACCCTGACGCGATTATCACTGCCAAGATAAACTTTCAGTATACGACCCAATCGCCATTCGTTAGCCGGTAAATTTTCATCCCGTATCACTACCAAATCGTTAACAGCGAAATCTTTCTGTGGAGTTTTCCACTTAACGCGTTTGTGTAACTCCTTCAAATATTCGTTTTTCCACCGACAGCAAAGATGTTGCTGCATTGCTTTTAGCTTTCGCCAGCGGTTAACGATTGATAATGGCTGTTCAGCTATTTCAGGTTCAACGGGGGAAAGTAGCGGGCCACCGACTAAGAAGTGGCCTGGAGTTAAAGGCTGAAAGTCTGAAGAGTTTTCAGTCATGGCACTTAGCGGACGTGAGTTTAAGCACGATTCGATTCGGTTAAGTAAAGTGGTAAATTCTTCGAAAGTGTATTTTAGGCTCCCAGCAATTTTCTTAAAATGGGTTTTAAATGATTTCACACCAGCCTCCCAGAGTCCTCCCATATGAGGAGCCCCAGCAGGAATAAAATGCCAAGTGAACCCCTGATGCGCAAATTGTGTTACAACGGCATCATGTGCATTGCTAAGATATTCCTTAAAATCCTTTTTAAACGCTCTAGATGCACCAACAAAGTTGGTACCGTTGTCAGAATAAACATTAGCAGGGCACCCCCGTCTCGAAACGAAACGAGTAAACGCTGCTAAGAAGGTAGCGGTAGATAGATCACTTGTGGCTTCGAGATGAATAGCTTTTGTAGAAAAGCAAACAAACAAGCAAACGTACCCCTTAGTAATTCGACAAGCTCTGCCAGAATAACTTTTTATGTCAAACGGACCAGCGAAATCAATGCCAGTAGCCGAAAAAGGTCTCGACAAAGCGGTGCGTTCAGGTGGAAGTGCAGCCATAATTTGAGATCTTTGTTTTTTCATGTTTATTACACAAACCTTACAGTTGTGCAAAGTTGTCTTTACTAAGTTCTTTGCTCGTGGAATCCAGAACTGCGTTCGAAGAAGCCGAAGCACAAGCTGATTCCCCCCATGAAGAGAAATTTCATGGAAATCTTTGACCAAAAGGCGTGTAAAATGACTGTTATAAGGTAACAGGATTGGATGCCTTTCGTCATAAGTGAGCATAGGTGCAGAAGCCAGCCACCCACCAACACGCAATAGCCCATCATGGTGAAGAAATGGGTTAAGAGCTAAAACTTGACTTTTCTGGTCAATGATTTGTTTAGTTTCTAACCGATGGTATTCATTCGGGAAACCAATTTTCTGACATAAAAGTATCAAACGAGTTTGAACAATCTTGATTTCGTCACTGTCTATAAACGTCGTTTGACGAGAGAAAGAAGTACGACGTTGCGGATGAGTGCGATTGAGGAAACGGAAGACATACGCCAAGACACGTAGTCCTCGTGGTAATGAAGAAAACCGTTCCAAAATATCGTCATATGCGGAAAAATAAGAAAAATGTACCTTAACAGTTTTCCGTTCGAGAGAAGTTTCTAAAACTGATGGTTGAGGTTGGCATTTCCAAAAAGAGCTTTCCAACGAAAGCCACGATGGCCCATGCCACCATAAAGCGTTGTCAACTAGTTCTTGAGGTGTTACCCCGCGGGTTGCTAAATCAGCAGGATTGTCATGTGATTCCACATGAAACCAATTTTGATTTCCCACTTTTTCTAACACTTTAGAAACCCTATTGGCAACGAAAGTAGCCCACGAGCAGGGAGGCTTGGACAGCCAAGCCAGCACAATTGTAGAGTCAGTCCAACAATAAAGACGATGACTCTTGATTTGCAAATTTGACACTAAAGTGTCAACCATATCAGCTAGTAGAGCTGCACCACAAAGCTCAAGTCGTGGCAAAGAAACCGTCTTGACAGGAGCAACCTTGCTTTTGGCATAAAGCAAATGCGTGACAATGCAATCATTTTGCCTGACACGAAGATAAACAGCTGCAGCATAAGCCTTTTCAGAAGAATCACAGAATGCGTGAACTTCGACATCAGAGTTTGGCGAGAAATTGACATAACGAGGAATCCTTATGTCGTTAATTTTCTCATAATCTTTCAAAAAAGATTGCCAAGATTGAAAACTGTGTGAAGGAATACATTCATCCCAACCTATTTCGTCCAACCAGAGCCGCTGCATAAGGATTTTAGCAGTCACCACTATAGGTGACAACCAACCTGCAGGGTCAAAAAGCTGAGCAATAACAGACAAAACTTCTCTTTTGGTATAAGATGCTTTGACCTCTAAACGTTTTGTGGTAAAATAGAATAGGTCTGAAGTCGCATTCCAGCGAACACCCAGTGCTTTGACACAACTTGCATCTTCGAATTGCAGAAAGTTTTCCGCTAAGAGATGCTCTACGGGAAGCCCCGCTAAAATGCTGGCTGAATTAGATGTCCACTTGCGCATAGTGAACCCCGCTGAATTAAGAGCCAAAATTAACTCGTCTCTAGCCTTCAGTGCACTTTCCACATCGTGTGCTCCTGCTAAAGCATCATCGACGTACGTAAAATGCCGTAAAATTTCCGAAGCAAGAGGATATTGCTCCTGAACATCATCTGCCAACTGCAGAATAGTTCGTATGGCTAGATATGGCGCGCAATTCACGCCGAAAGTGACGGTTTTAAGCTCGTAATCCTGAATTTCATCTTCAGGCGAGTTTCGAAAAAGAATCCGCTGATACCCAGTATGTTTGGGATCCACTAATATTTGGCGATACATCTGTTGGATATCCCCGTTAAAAACGTATTTGAAAAAACGCCACTTTAAGACCAACAATGTTAAGTCCGCTTGAAGAGTAGGACCTGCGTACAGGACATCATTCAAGCTCATCCCATTGGACGTAGGACTTGATGCGTTAAATACTACTCGAACTTTTGTAGTAGCTCTGTCTCGCTTAATCACCGCGTGATGCGGTAAATAATAGTGAGATGGCGAAGTTTCATATTTGGGTGGAGAAACCCGTTTCATATGACCCAATTTTAAGTAGTCATTTACTACTTCATCATATTCAACATTAAGGCTAGGATTTTTGAGCAATCGAGCTTCACCTCTAACAAATTGCTTTAGTGCGATACCTCGTGAAAAACCTAAATTTATTTCACTGGGGTAGCCACTTTTGAAAGGTAAAGTGACCATATATCGACCCCTTTCATCACGTTTAGTAGTCTGTCGATAACTTTCCTCACATGCCTTGTCAATAGGGGTTAAAAATTGCTTTTTTGGAAGCTCTTCCAACTCCCAAAAGCGTGCTATCTGTTGATCAACATCAACTTCAGAAAAATGTGACAAGCATGTGGTAAATGTGGAGATTTCCTGCTGAGGCATAGGCCCCGAAAATATCCAACCAAAAACAGTTTCTTGAGCTAAGAGAGAGCCAAGAACGTTTCGTCGGATTCCTTCTAGGATAATTGCGGGGTATAAATCACTACCGATTAATACATCTATCGGACCACTTCTGAAGAAATGAGGATCTGCCAGTGGAATGTCAGGCAGCTTCTCACAAGTAGAAGGATCAATGGAAGAAGATGGCAAATTTCCTGTCAAGCGAGACAGCACAAAAGCTGTTGCTTCAATTTGAAATTGTCTATCTCTAAAAGAACTAATTATGATATCACAAGCTTGTGACACCTGCGCTGAGACCGTATGATTTAACCCAGAAACTTGAGCGTTAACAACTCGAGTAGGAAGTTTTAACAATTTTTGTAATCGCTCAGATATAAACGTACCTTCCGAGCCAGAGTCAATAAGTGCCCTGGTGGTGTACGCCGACCCTAGGTGACATATGGTCACCATGGCAGTACCAAGCAAAACCTGTTTGGTACTAGAGGAAAAACAAGTCTGTAGGTCATTCTGAGTGGACTGTAATTGAGTAGAATGCGATTGAGTATTTGAGCCCGGGGGGTTTTGAGGAGAATTCGACTTGCCTGAGCCAACACTCGAAGCAGAAGAGGAGGTTATTGTCGAATTCCGATGCAATAATGTGTTATGACGTTGTTTGCACGTCGCACAATTATAATGGCTCTTACACTCTTTGACTTCGTGAGAGTGACCTAAGCAATTGACACAAAAGTGAAATTTCCGTACAATTGCAAGACGTTCTTTTTGATCCATTTTTAAAAATTTTGGGCAAAATCTTAGCGCATGTTGTTCCGACGAACAAAGTTTGCAATTTGAAGAAACTACATTTACTTGGTAACTATTTACCTTTTTACCAGATGAATAATTCTGGGTTGATTTTGAAATTGAAGGTTGTGGGTTTTGTCGAGGTATCGCACCACTTGAGTTACGAATATCCGACACAGTTTCCAATGTTTGAAACCGACTGGTAAGAAAATCGTTCAGTTGTTGCCATTTTGGAACTTCAGTTTTATTCACAACTGACTGCTCCCATAACGAAAGCGTGACCTCTGGCAAGCGAGTAGAACAAAGATACACAAAAATTGCATCCCAATTCTCAATATTAATGTTGTGTGTTTTTAAAGCAAAGATACAACCATTAATATCCCGTTGGAGCTTTTTTAGATCTGAACCAGATTCTTTTGGTACGTGAGGTAGATTGAATAAAATTTTCAATTGGCTGTTAACTAGAATACGTTTATTTTCGTATCTGTCCCTTAAATCCTGCCAAGCTTGAGCAAAACCGCTGTTTGTCAAAGGAGATTTCCTCACAATCTCCTTTGCTTCTCCCCGCGTTTTCTGATTTAAATGGAAAAGCTTTTCCACATCATTCAAACGCTTATTTGAAATATAAATGGCAGTGAACATGTCCCTAAAGGATGGCCATTTTAAATAATCCCCGTCAAACACCTCCGTATCGCATGGTGGTACAGACATGCTATGGCCACTTGAAAGTTCAAGGTCCCCAGTACCTTTAGGCCGAGATTTCTCAGCTTGAGAAAGCTCAAAAATTTTTGCCGCCACCCGGAGGTAAGATTGATAGCACTTTCGATACTTTTGTTTCACAGCATCCAACTCCGAAACATCCTCATCTGATATCTTGTCTAAACAAGTATCATATGTTGCCTTAACACCCTTCCATTGAGCTTTTAACTCAGTACTTTGTGCTTCAAGGGAAAATGGATCGTGCGTTTGAACAGCCTGGAAATCTGTTTCAAACTCCATTAATGAATCGGATAGACGAATAAACATTTTTAAATGCGACATTATGATTTTATTTCTATTTTTTATTTACTTATTACACGTAGATAAACTTTAATTCAATTGTTGAAACCAAAAAAATGCACAAAAAGCACTTGCCAACAAAAAAAAAACAATAAAAAATAAACTTGAATTAAATTGAGTTCGTCAAAAACAGAAAAACACCAGATAATAATATCAAAAATGTCACTGAAGTTTGAAAAAATACTTCACAAAAATGAATATTCCGATTCACGGCAACAAAAAAAAATTACGAAAGCCACAACAACAACACTGCTATATTTGGAAAGAAAAAATTAATATATTGATCAAAAATTTTCAAATTCTACAAACTAAAAACTATATTTTTAGTCACCAAAAATAATGTACACACCCTAATGTACAACTTTTTAACCAAATAACAATTTTTTTGAGAAGTCAAAAAAATTATTGTTTCCGCCCCAATGTGCAACTGGTTTGCTCGTATGTATGTATTTACATAAAACAAACCCAACCGAAAATTAATATGTATGCACGTACGTATAGCTGCAAGCAGAAACGATGCTTTTGGCTTTGGTCAGTACGTACACGACACAAAGAGGAGACCAAAAAATTGCATGTAAATATGTATGTATGTAATACAATTCGGCTGAGCGAACAACAGTGGTTTTACATAAAAAGAGCTTAGATTTTTTCACGGTTAGTTTGTCTCTCAAAATAAAATTTTCTATATACACACAAACAACTTTATGTGTAAAAAATCAAAGGCGTTAAAAATTTGAGACAGGTCAATGTCTACATAAATCAAAGCCTTGGAAAAAAAGTTTACATAAAGTACCCAATATGTACTGTATATGTATGTATGTCTGTATATACTTTTATCCCGCGCTCAAAATTTTAGCACTTTTGTTTAAAAAAAACCAACGTTTTTTTTTATATTTTATTTCGCGACCGAAATAAAAAATCACTTTTATCAAAATTTTTAAAATTTTATTCTACGAGACAAAATTAAACTACCAAAAATTTAGCAAAATTTACCACTTTTTTATTTTCACAAGAATTAAAAAACCACTCTAACCGAATCGAAAAAAATTTGAAAAACCTAGATTTCGTCTCTTTTCTTCCCTTAATTTTTTTGTGCAAAAAATTAATTTTAACCACGTACCTTTTAGATTAAAAAGTCAGCAAGTTACACTTTTTTAATTCTTTGCTGCAAGCTGCTGTTGTTGATGAGCTAGCTGGTGCTGCTGGTGATTTAGATGTTGCTGATGATCTCGATGAAAATCAGGAACCACTGCACTGAATCACTTTCTTTTTTATATATATTATTAAAAAATATATATTTTTTATTAAATAATTTAAAAATAAATTATTTAATTTAATTTTCTAAGTTTCAGAAAATTATTTTTGTTTATTTTTTTAAAAAAGCACCAAGCACTCGCGCGTAACCGACGGATCGAAAGGACCAATATTTATTTCGCGACCGAAATAAACACTTTTTCAAACTTTATAAAAACACTACTTTTTATAATAAAGTTGAAAAATACTAAAAAACTTCGACTGTTCGAAAATTTAAGAAAACGCACGGGATTCGCAATTGAGATGCTGTTTATTAAGCTGCGGTTGTACCAGTACAAGTTATTTTGAGTTTTACATTGTAAGTTGGGAGCGAGAGGCGCAACCCAAAAAGAATAAAACAAAGGAAAATAAACAATTAGGAAAAACTGAACGAACACCACTGTATCGACAGTAAAGATACAGGGTGTTCGCTAGGTTTGGCGTAAACACTGCCAATGGGTGAAAACTACCAATGGCAAAAACTACAAATTTTTTTGGTCTAAAACGTCTCATTAAGTTTGCTTTCATTTGAATTTTTTCAAATATATTTAGTCTACCATGGCGTATGAGTGGCATTGAATCTCCATGAAATTTGTTGTTATCTAATAAACTGAACATTTTTTCTTATTTTGAAATCCGTAAAAAAAAAACTGTCAGCAATTTAATAAAAATCATGTCATCATAAAAGATTTCGGCCAAAATTTTTACGATAAAAGAATTTCGTACAAAAAATTTTAATAAATATATATCCCTCCCACTCTCTTTCTTTAACTTACCCTCTGTGCACGCCGCTGATGATGCACCATTGCACGTTGTACATCTTCAACGATGCTCTGCAATCTACCAAATTGCTGTTGCAATTGACGTACCGATGACTCCATACTACGTACACCTTCACGTTCATCCTGCAATGCACTCACGCTGACAGCCATCGCTTGCACCGAACGTGCCACATTTTTACCCTCTTCACGCACTAAACTTTGTTCGGAATTGAGTTGTGCATTGGAAAATTCCAACTTTGAGATTTCATGACGCAATTCTGGTATACTTTTGTCCATTTTATTTTGTATTCCTTCGACATCTTCAAGTAATTCCAACATGGAAGAATGTAACTTGTCAAGGGATGCAATCTGACGACTGAGATTAAAATTGGCATCAGCAATGCGATGTTGTTCGATTTCAATCGTACGCACACGTTCACCAATACGATGGTATTTTAGCTCAGTCAGCTGGCGTTTGAGATCATGTTGTGCCAATTGCAATTCATGAATTTGTTGACGTTGAAAACGACAGTGACGACGCTTATGATCGGCCAGTGTGGCTGTGCTGAGCTGAAAGTGAAAAAAAGTTTGGGAATTATTATTTTTTGCATAAGTTCAGTTTTTAAAAATACTTTAATATGAGAGAAATAGTGTAGTGATAATACTATCACGGTGTGCCTTAACCCGTTCTAAATCGGACGTCGTAGCACATCAAATTTTTTTCCAGATTCTGTTTACTTATCGTTCAAATGATGTATAAAAAAATTTTCACTCGTGACTCCTCGACTAAATTTTGAGATAATCGCTTTTCCAATTGGGGCATTTTCCCATACAAAAAGAAAAAAATTTTTTTTTTAACTACATTAAACAAAAATAAAAATAATCACAATCGATGTGTTTTGCAATGCGTAACACGAATCCAACCTCAGAATTGCTCTATCGTGTATAGTTTATGAGATATTGTAACCTAAAGACCAAAAAAAGTTGTTTTTTGCCATTTTTTGAAGCTATATAACTATGTAACATATCATTTATTCGTCAAATGTGGCTTAAATACTTGAAAGCCCTAATCTTTTCCGTTAAAACCTAATTCAAGTTATATTTATATCTTCATGCTTCTAAGAGATATCGTAGACCGAAATATTGGCAAAACGGGTTTTTTTGCACTTTTGTGTCTTTTTAGGTTAGGATATCTTTGAGAAAAAAAAAGGATTCAACATAATTTAAATAAGGTTTTAAAGGCAAAGATTAGGACTTTAAAATTGCTTTCCAGATTTAACGAAATTAAAATTTCTTTCACATTTTAAACATGTTCAACGAACCGACTACTTCTAAATTCAGCAGTTTAACACCTCTAGTGTTGTTACGTGTATGGCATACGGCTGAATTTTGAAATGGTCGGTTCGTTGAACATGTTTAAAATGTGAAAGAAACTTTAATTTCGTTAAATCTGGTAAGCAACTTTAAAGTCCTAATCTTTGCCTTTAAAACCTAATTTAAATTATGTTGAATTCTTTTTTTTTCTCAAAGATATCCAAACCTAAAAAGACACAAAAGTGCAAAAAACCCGTTTTGACAATACTTCGGTCTACGATATCCCTTAGAAGCATGAAGATATAAATATAACTTAAATTAGGTTTTAACGGAAAAGATTAGGGCTTTCAAGTATTTAAGCCACATTTGACGAATAAATGACATGTTACATACTTATATTGCTTCAAAAAATGGCAAAAAACGACTTTTTTTGGTCTTTAGGTTACAATATCTCATAAACTATACACGATAGAGCAATTCTGAGGTTGGATTCGTGTTACGCATTGCAAAACACATCGATTGTAATTATTTTAATTTTTGTTTAATGTAGTTAAAAAAAAAATTTTTTTCTTTTTGTATGGGAAAATGCCCCAATTGGAAAAGCGATTATCTCAAAATTTAGTCGAGGAGTCACGAGTGAAAATTTTTTATACATCATTTGAACGATAAGTAAACAGAATCTGGAAAAAAATTTGATGTGCTACGACGTCCGATTTAGAACGGGTTAAGGCACACCGTGCTATATAGAAGTGATAATATTTGAGTGACAGAATATAAGTAAAAGAGTTTAACTAAATTCAGGAAAATTATACCCGGTTGTAATCATGTTTGCATTGCAAATTTTCGAAACATATTTTTTGAAAAACTGGTTTGTTCTAAAGTACCCTTTGGAAAAAACATGTAAGGTAAAGCAGCCAATGCTCAAATTTTTCACAACTTTAGTGCGCTTTAATGTTAATAAAATCCCATAAAATTTTCAGTTATATGCTGCATCGATCGCAAGATATTTTCAGTTTTTTCTAAACACCATGACGTATGAGTGACATTTAACATGAAAAACGCTTAACATTAAATTATTTAAAAATATACAAAAAACAATTTATTTAAGTTTAATTTTTAGTAGATCTAACAAGCGGATTAGTTTCAAAGATAAATTGAATCCAAAGTATTTTATCAATTTCAACAATTTTTCAAAATTTTAAGCTCCAAACTTTCAATTTTTCTTTTGTTTTTCTAACTATTCATCAGCACTTTTAAATATCTTCTCCTTTGTCTATTCGACTGCACTTAACTGCTGTCGCCCATTGTTTGGCTTTTCAGTGCAGAAGAAGTTACAGTCTTCTCAGTTCAGGAAAAAACTTTACTTTCTCCTACAGTTTTGCCCAGGGCACTTAAGCACCAGCAAGCGGCATACAAACGGCCAGCACTTTGGTTATCATCATCCATTTAAACTTGACCTGTTTTGCTGCTTGAATGCAAAACTTTTGCATTTTATTTTGCTGCTGGTGATGTTCTTTATACTTCCTCTATTGCTGCTCAGCTTTTTGTCTTTTCAATTTATTTTGCTGTGCTTTGTCATCTATATCTTTATTGCTTTTGTTTTCGCTATTCTGTTGCATTTGACTTTTGCGCTTTGGTGCTATTTGAGATGTTCGTTTCTTTGTCAAAAATGGAGATGGGGGCAACTTTAATCTGTTCGACTTTTTTTTGGACAATTACTCCCAGCATTTGCAGTTCCAACAGCAATGTCCTTCAAAGTTCTATGCTTTGTTTTGAGTTCTTTATTGGATTTTTATTTCAGTTGCAGTTGTGCTTTGTTTCTGCTTTCGTTTTGTGAGCCTGAGCCCAACAACTTGCTGTATTTAATTTGCTGCTTTTTAGCCTTTTGGCTACTGTTTTTTTTTTTTTTTTTTCTGTTTCTTTTCTATTTTACTCTTATCTTCTCACTTGTAATATAATTAATTGGTTTTTTCTGCACAGTTTTGATGCAGATTATACAAAAAGTTACTCCTGTTGCTGCAACAGTAGCAGCAGCAGTAGGCAACAACAGTTGGTGTCAGCTACTGCATTCAGTACTCGTTTCCGCATAATGAAATCAGCATAAATAACGTAATTCGTTAGTTTCTCGAAATACTGAGTAGAAAAACATTTGATAATTTTGGAAAATATCGATAAAGAGACTTTTTTGATACTTTAAAGCATTGGAGTGGTGCCAGTGAAAAGATCTTTGTAAAAATTTATTCTGGTCTAGCGCTTTTGCCGTTTCTACATTTGAGGCTCTTGTATTGAGTGTAAATAGGTCTAATGCTCTTCAGTACAGCACATCGCCCATTAAAAGTGTTTTCAGTTGAAGGTTAAGTTCAGCAGACAAAGTCCACATCATTCTTTTATCTTTCTCGAGATAGTGCGAGATGTATTAATGAATATATTTAAAATACATTCATTCCGAAAATGTTTTAAACAACCAAAATACGAAACAAATTAAATTAAATTTCGTAATTCATAGCGATAGTTAATGCTTAATAACTTAAAAAATATTGTTTTTAATTCTAAATTTGGCCATGTAAAAAATTCGTGTAATGTAAAAAATTTGGAACTTATATGATCAATCCCACATTTTTTATTCAAAAATCATGTGCTTGATCCTATCACGTATTTTTTCACAAATTTCTGTCATTGAATTTCATTGCTGTTCTTCAAACAGTATTTCTGTCAATAATTTCTACATCAAAAATGGCTTATTTTACGCTTAATTCGCTAGGCGGAACACATTAATTGCATTTTTTTTATTTTGGATAAGCAAATATTTTGTAATTTGAAATTTTTTGTTGACAAAATATACAACACTTAACAAGCAGTCGTTATGTATATTGTATAAAGAAAAAAAATATTCTATGAAAAACTTAAATTGAAATTGTGTCACAAAACCATGCAAAAAGTTATTTTTAATTTATTTTCTTTATGTTTCTAAAAAAAATAAACATTTGAAAAATCACAAGTTGCATACGTAGGGTAAATTGGGATACTTGTGAAAATGGGGCACATTTGAATTTGCAGAACGATTGCGAATTAAGTTCAATTGCTTTTTAAAAGTGAGTATCCAAATCCCCTGGCACTTCTCTTAAATTTTAACAAAATAAAATTTCGTTTTATGAAAACAAAGCAAATTAAAAAATCCTAAAGAAATTTAGAAGCGCATTTAACCTTTCGAAAAGAGAACACTTAACTCCATTTTTTGCCTTATACACTTTTTTCGTTAGATGCCTTGCTTTTGAGCAAAAAATCGTTTTTTTGACCGCGTAATTGTAAAACGTAAAAAAAAATCGATTTTGGGATGCGAATATCATCTATACCCCCCAAAATAACTTATAATTTTTAATCCTTTAAATTTTTATAAGACATAGTTTTTATTTCTAAAACACCCTTGGGTATCCATTTTGAAATGAAAAAAAGTTATGACCAAAAAACATGTTTTCTTAGCCAAAATGGGCTTCCAGTAGAATCAAAAATGCTCTATTGGATTTTCTTGGAATGTAAAAAATAAAAACTAGTAAGGGTGTTATCTTTGGCCTGGTCAATATTAAATGCCCTACACTGCAGTATTTTGAAAATTTTTCTAATATGGGAGGAACCGCGTCCTCACGTTACTCAAAATTTGCATTTAGTTCTTTGTGTCGGAATTAAATTTGGTTGGATTATCTCAAAAAACGTTTCCAGTATTGCGTTTTGAAGCTTTTGCTTATATGGGAGGTGTCACCCCTCTTGTCCAAGTTCGTCTAGCTCAGAGCGTGTATTTATAGTCCATAGTACAATATTTGAGTGAAATTGAGTCAGATTATCTCAAAAAACTCTTCAGAATAGCATTTTAAACCTTTCCTTATATGCGGTGGTGGGCAAAATGCCCTAGGGCAGCTTCATATCAAAGAGAGGACTTTTTGTGTATCTTTTCGTATAGGATAAAAGGAGACAAGAAAAATGAAAAGAGAATTTTGTCCAGCCACGCTCTCTTGTTCGAGCTCACTCAGTTTTTATTCAGAGCTTGAGATTACTATTCGTATTAATGTGTATTTTGGTTGTATTGTCGTGAAAAACACTCCTAAAGCTGCAATTTGAATACATTTTTTGTAAGGGCATTTTCAATCCCGCTAGCGTACTTTGACGACGGAGGCAATGTACCAAATTTCATTAAATTCTCTAGTTCAGTTTTCCCAACCAGCCAACCAGACAGACGGCCATGGCTATATCAACTGTAACGTCCCAAATGACGTCACAATATAATATAATAACATATCACAAATATTCAATACAAATATTACATAATTACACGAACAAAGAAAAAAACACCAAAAACAATAATTAAAACCAACAGTATTTCAAATAAATCTTCCCTCAATAACTTACTCAGGTGCATATATGCAACAACAAATGCATTGTCGTCACACATATACACACACAGTGAAAAACACAACAAACTGGCCGCGGCTCACGACTATAAAAGCACGACGTTAAACACAGAAGGGAGGCAGTCACAGCCAGACAACCGATGCGAACACATCAATTGCGAAGCACTTGATAGAAGTAGCAATCGAAGAATTGTTTATTTGTGCAAAGGCCTCGTATTCCAAGGTATCTTAGGGTAATTTGTTAGAATGTAGTCGCCTGGAAGATCTTGTATATCTTCCAAATAGGCTCCTGGCACTTTAAGTGACCAGAGGATTATCCAGGGTGCTGGATACACCATATAGTATCATTTCAGTTCCCGTGACCATAGGATTGTAGTCGCCTGGAAGATCTTGTATATCTTCCACAAAGGCTTCTGGCACCTTAAGTGACCAGAGGTTTATCCACGGTGCTAGATACTCCATATAGTATCATTAAAGTACCCGTAGTCAATAACCAAAATCCATTGTCACCTGGAAAACTGCCATAAAATCCAGGATCAAGCACAGGTCGACATTCCAGGAGAAGAGGAATTCAGCCAGCAGTATCCCAGCGAAATAAAACAAAAACAAATGAAATAAATTAAAACATACATTATCCGATTGTAAACTTCTTTATAAAAAACCCAATAAACCAATGAAAAAATAAATTTGCAAATAAAAATTAAATAAATAAAAATAAAGTATTTTGTAAACTGAAAGCTTGATTGTCTTTTAGTTGACTATGGCAACCGCTGACGCTACCTCAGCCTCTGGAACAAAACAATCGTTACACAACTCAGAAGGAGACGCTGATCAAGAGTATAGGGGCATATCCGAAAATAATTTCCTCTTATATGACCCAGGTTTTAAGAAAATTTTATTTTAGTTTTTCATGTTCAATAACCAAATGTGGTGGAAAATATTCCTAGATGTACATATAAAATGAAGTTCCCAATAAGTGAACAAAAAAATTTCGACCCGGGAGGGTGTCAAGAGGTCGTTTTATTTAAAAATTTTGGGAAAATCGAGATTTCCGACAGTATACGGGAGAGCATATATTTTAGAAGTAGTAGATATGTTACGGGGCATCTTTCCAAAAATTCTGCAGTAAAATTCAGAAAAACCTTATGTAGCTCGTGGCGACAGAATGGGTTATGTGGGCGTAAAAAGAGATTTAGACTTTTTAACCCATTCTCTCCCCACGACCAACATACGTTTTTTCTGTGCTCAATCACATATCGCCAATAATCGCATTTTTTACCCAAAATTTAGCGTTTTTTGTTTTTTACTCGGCAGGGGGCGCTTAAATTAAATCTTAAAACTTGAAAAACTGACTTAGTATTTTCACTAGTGTAGGGAAGATTTATTAGATTTTGTATATGTATGCTCTTGAAAATATGATTCATAGCTTAAAAAAAAGAAGAGAAACCGATATACAATATAAAATTGGTGGAGAATATCTAATAGAGCATATCGTATATGGCACACTTTTGACAAAATCACTTTTTAGAAACATTCTTAAGGCAGCTAGTTTTTTGAAAATTTTTATTCTTTGTTTAGGTTACCGGACATAATCCCAACGGACATAATCCCCATTTCGTAAATGGGGATTATGTCCGAAAATTTTTCGGTCATAATCCCCATTTTGGCCATGGGGGTTATGTCCGCAAATTTTTCGGACATAATCCCAATGGGGGTTATGTCCGAAAAATTAAATTAAGAAAATTTTTGCAATAATCCATTTAAAAAATTTATATGGTGTTGGATATTATAGACTGATCCGCGGCCAAAGGCCGCCGCGAAGCCGGTGTTGGATTTTTGGGAGTTTTAAATCCTGAGTTGCGGCCGCAGGCCGCCCACTTACCCCTATCCTTATGTAAAATTACTGTGGAATTTTTGGGAGTTGTAAATCCTGAGCTGCTTCTGTTGTCAATAACAAAATATCGTTATGGGGACTATGTCCGTTTTTTCCTGGGGATTATGTCCAAAACACTTGCGGACATAATCCCATTGAAAAAATGGGGATTATGTCCGAATAACTTGCGGACATTATCCCCATATCTTGAATGGGGATTATGTCCGTGGGGATTATGTCACGGCACCCTTTGTTTATATATCGCATGCTTCAAAACAGATCTTTAAAAATTATGTGACAAAGATTTCCCAGTTTTCCCTACATACCATATTCATGTTTAAAATTTCGTTTGAAAAAAGCAAATATTTTATCATAACATATGTAGCTCGCAAAATACTGTCATACTTTTTAATTCGTTTGACATTTTCTGGGAAATAACTGAAGTGATTTTCACGCGCCAAACGTTTGTGTACTTTTTTAAATTTTTGCCCATACTTTTTTCAAACTCATAATTTTTTTTTTTTTTTTTCAAAAAAAAAAGAATTTTCATATCAAAAGAAATTAAAAGTTCGTATGAACAACTACTATTGGCTGAAAAATGTTTTATATTACATTACAACATTTCATAGTAAAAACAAGCTTTTTATGGCTCATGTACTTGACTGAAAATATTATGTTGACAACTTTGCAATACAAGTGATGTTTTCAATTTAAATTTAACAAATTTATAACTTTTAAAGAAATTTCGAAAAGATCTAAATAAGTACATAGTTATGCATATAAGACCGATGATTAATTTTTAATAGTAAAAACGTATATATCATCATACTTTGTTGCCAAAAGTATCATTAGTATTGCCAATATTATAACAACACTAATGCATATACAAGTTTGTTATATTGCTAGCATAAATTACCACTACTACTATCTAAGTGCATGCCTGCGGCATTCAAACAAATGGAATATCACATTCTTCTCCCTTCATATTGCCAGGCTTGTTGACGCCATTGCCATTGAAGTTAGAAAAAGTTTTTTAATTAATTATGCACGAGATCCAGTAGAGTTTTTCTCTTTTAAATAACAAAAGTTTGACTTAAATCTTATTTCTGAAAACTTACAAAGTTGCAAAGCTGTGATTTTTTGCCGCTGTATTTTGAGTTTTTAATTTATTGTGATAATTTTATCACACTTCATCTTGAAATGTGTATGAGCACAAAACTACAAATGAAATTATCCAAAAATATTAGATTTAATTAATCTTTTATATTTGTTAAAAAGTTCATTAATAAGAAAAGTCTGACATTTCAACTTTGTGATGCAT
Source organism: Calliopum simillimum (assembly GCA_951812925.1). Taxonomy (NCBI): domain Eukaryota; kingdom Metazoa; phylum Arthropoda; class Insecta; order Diptera; family Lauxaniidae; genus Calliopum; species Calliopum simillimum. The sequence continues at coordinate 84,680,995 of OX638370.1, read as the reverse complement.
AAATATTTCTATGCTTTAAAGAAAACGGAAAAATTCAAATAAAAGCGCACAGCAGGAAAAAAATAAGTATATCATTTACATATTTGCATGTTTTTTTATGTAAATTTTTTGAAATTGTTTATAATGCAAATTTGTTTATGCTAATTAGTTTAATATTTCAGTTGATCTCATTTTCTGCCTGTTGGCAAAATCAATGTATTGTACCTTTTTTTTTTTTGCTTGATGTTTTATCTCATGATTGAAATATAAAATTTACGCTTAACTGATTTTCATTTAATATTTGCAAATTGTTGAAGCACACACACGCATACAAATGTTAATAAAAATGCAAATAATACTAACGCAGCATGCATGTGTAAAAATTCAAATACAACACATACAGACAGTCGGTTTGCGGTTAACATTAATGTAATCAATGATTATCCATTGATATGTGATTAATAAGTATGGATTAGTGCATCAGGTGCTTGCGATTTATTAAGAAATATTATTTATATAGAAAATTTTAAGCGTTAGGGTATATTATGGTATATTATAAAGTGACATCTATATATAAATACGTGAACAGTTGTTTTTGCCCCCCTTTTGCGAGCTAACCATTGAACCGATTTTCGATATTTTTTTTTTTTTAATATGAAAGGTACTTTGGTGTAGAATGCACAAAACTAAAAATTATCCGCATAAGTTGCCATTAAGGCATTTAAAAACACGTTCAAAGTTTCTCATATAATTACAACAACAACAGCACCCACAGTGTAGAGAAATTTTGTTGTTTTTCTCTTGCTTGCACGAAACCGGTTTCGTTGCACTCAGTCGACGGTCTGCACCGATATTTTGGATGTTTTTTGATACTTTTGAACTTTTATCGATATTTTGGATGTTTGTCGATACTTTTGGACTTTAGCCGACATGTTGGATGATTTTCGATACTTTTGGACTTATATCGATATTTTGGATGTTTGTCGATACTTTTGGACTTTAGCCGACATATTGGATGATTTTCGATACTTTTGGACTTATATCGATGTTTTGGATGTTTCTCGATACTTTTAGACTTTTACCGATATTTTGAATGTTTCTCGATACTTTTGGACTTTTACCGATATTTTGGATGTTTTTCGATACTTTTGGACTTTTACCGTCATTTTGGATGTTTGTCGATACTTTCGGACTTTTACCGTCATTTTGGATGTTTTTCGATATTTTTGAACTTTTACCGATGTTTTGAATGTTTCTCGACACTTTTGGACTTTTACCGATATTTTGGATATTTCTCGATACTTTTGCACTTTTACCAATATTTTGAATGTTTCCCGATACCTTAGGACTTCTGCCGATATTTTTGATATTTTTCGATACTTTTATCGATATTTTGGATGTTTTTCGATACTTTTGGACTCTTACCGACATTTTGGATGTTTTTCGATACTTTTGGACTTTTATCGATACTTTGGAATTTTCTCGATACTTTTGTACTTTTACCGATATACTGGATCTTTTTCGATACTTTTTGGACTCCTACCTATTTTTGGAATGTTTTCGAATATTTTTCGGCACAAGCACTACACCAATTTTTATGTTATTCGGTTTGGAGATATACTGAGCCTGCTGCATCCAAAAAATGTAACTACGATTAATGGATACTCAATATTCTGTGTTTTTTTTACCAAAGGTTACTCTCAGAAAAAATGTATCTATCTTAAAGTAAAGGGCCAATATTTGGCAACCGGCGTTACTAGTATTTCATAGTTGGTCAAAAATTTTTTGTAACGATTAGTCAAGTTTTTTTCCTAAAATATTTAAAAATATTTAATTTTTGGACCAAAATTTTCACTTTATATTGAAAATCCATAATTCAAAAAAATAAAAATTTAAGTAACTTTTCCGCCTCTGAGAAAATTATAAAAAATATTTGGGCACCCTTCACATGTCAAGGAACTATGTGTATACCAGAAAAAAAATGTGTTAATCGAAACGGGTTCAAAAGTTATTCAGAATATATTGACGCCGCTAATTTTCAAGAACAAAAATAGTGCTAAGGGATTCGCTTAGTTATAAAGAGCAAAACAATTTCGTGCGTTCTCCATACAACTTCAAAAATCGTGTTTTTGAACGATAAGGTTATGCATAATAGAACAATTTTAAGACTGGATTCGGATTTACCACCTACAAATGCATTCAAAATTACAATTTTGATTTTAATTTGTTTTTTCTTGAAATGTACCATTTTTCGAGCACATTTTAAAAAAAGAATCAGTTAGGACTTCATTCGGAACAGTTTTGAAACTACACTGAGCCAAAAATGTCCCTTAAATCAAGTAGATTGTCACATTGACCTATTTTACTAAGAATTCCAATTAAAAGTTGAAAACAATATAGATTTTCCATAGATAAATCTCTATGACTACTGAGAAAGTCTTCTTAAAAATTCAAAAAGATTTTCGCAACATTTATGTATGACGCTTTCCAGCTGAAATTTTTCAAAAGTTGCAGTTAGGTTCTCAGAATTTTATAACAATTCACAGAGATGTTCTTAGTGCACAGTTTGGAGACCTCTCATTATTAGTTTTGCGAAAAATTTTTTTTTTTTGCAAGTTATGGTCACGGAACTTCAGAGTGTCAAAGTAGTGTTTTTTGCGAAAAATCGTTGCAATTTTTTTTCACAGTAGTTCAACAAAAAAAGGTGTCACATCTACCGGACTTACCCTAATTTAGAAACCTTTAAATCTTCTTAAATATTGTGAATCTTTCACTTAAAGCAAGAAACTCTGAACCGTTTAACTCTTCCGTGTACTTTTATCTCATAAAAAAGTCATCCTTTCAACGCTGCAATGAAACTTTTTCTTTGTATTTTTTTCAACATTTCTGAACTATTAAATAGAAAAATTAATTACTTTTTTTTTGTACAATTTCTACAAATCGCATATTTTTTTTGAATAGCAAACAGAAAATAAGTTTTTTAGTACAAAAAAAAAGTAGTAAGTTAAGTTAAGTTAATTGTGCAAAGATAGTGAAAAAATGTTAAAAGTTATAAAAATATTATGAAAAAAAAAGTTGGTGAATGCAAAGTGAGGAAAAAATTCAAAAACTACAAACATTAATCATTCACTAGATAGAGATGTGCAGAGTATTTAATATTTGGTAGACCCAATACAATTCCCTTGAAAATTATTTTGCAATTAGACTGGCATGTCAAGTTTCGCAATTAATACCAATCACTGAGATTTATAGCGAATTTAATATTATTGAACAATGTTAAATGCTTTCAAAATATCCTACAATACAATATCGTATAGCAAATATGTGCCCTAACAAGAGTTTTTAAACTTTTAATGCATTTTGTGTCCTTTTGAAACAACAAAAACCAACAACAAAATGTCCATGCTCTTGACAAATAACATTTGATAACAACTTCATTAACAAATAGTTAGCAAAACACATGTCAGCTCAGAGTAAAACATCGAGAGACAAGCAAAAACAAACATCAACACACACATTTAGGGATTTATATGTATAAGTAGCATAGGGTAGTCTGCTAATAAGCTACATTAAATTTAACAACAATGACAACAGCAGCAACAACAACAATAATAACAGCAACAACAGAATTCAACTAATTGCATGTCGAAAAGTTTTCATTCAACGTATGCTGTTGCTGCTATTTCTGCTGATGTTTGTGAATTTTTTTGTTAAATGAAACAAAGTTTTCCCTATAATGTTGATGAGATTATTTGAAATCAAAGTAAAAATTTCATTAAAAACATTTGCGTTGTTATTTCAGTTGTTTTTTCTTCCTTCAACTTGTTGTCTTTTATTTTCCATTTCGCTTAGTAATCATTTCATTTTTCTTTACATTTTACTGTTTCTGACTTGCACTATGATTTTTTTTGTTGTGTAGCTATGTTTTTTTGTTTTACTTTTTTACTACTTTTTTACTCCTTTTTTACTACTTTTTACTACTTTTTTTCCTACTTTTTCCAATGGTTCTTATTTCTTTTATATTACTGATAATCTTTTTTTTTTTCACTAAACTCACAGTCACGAGTAGTACGTAGTAGATTACTACCATTGCAAGAGCAAAAATTGCAAGAAACTACAAAAAAAAAAACTACTATAATGTGCAAAATTTTTATGAGATCATTTTCAGACTAATAACGCATAAAAAATGGGGTGATAACTGTACTATCAATTATTAAATTTATGGGCATTAAAAATGTGCAAAAACTGCAGCGAAAATGTGCGTAAACATTAAGTTGGGTAGCACCCATTAAAAAAAAATCTTTTCTGTTTGCTGCTCAAATATGTTGCTTGACTTATTGTTGTACATTTATAAAAATATTTTGTCACTGGTGAAAACTTTAAGTGAGCTTTTTTTTTTTTTTGGAACAAAAACACGATCAGGCCTGTTCCGTAATCCATGTGGTTTCAATTACTTTTCATTTTGGAAGCTTTATGATGAAAAAAAGTGATTCACACGATAAAAAGTATAAGAATCTCTTTTGTGGAAAATTATAACAGGTTCTTCAAATCATATTGATTTGTATGTACGAAAAATTAACCGTATGGGTGTTATTCGATTAAATCCAATTTGGTGACTTTTTGCGGTTTTTTGAGAACATTTCCTAAAAGGTAACTTTTTCGTTAATGCAAATCAATATTATTTGTAGAACTTGATACTTTTTATCGTTCGACTCATCGTTTTCATCAAAAAGCCTATGATGATGCAAATCATATACTCTTATTTGCCCACACACCGCGACTTAAGCATGCAATTTTCATCCAACAGCCAACCAAACAACCAACCATCCAACTAACTAAGCAACCAATCAATTGACCAACCAAACTTACAACCAACCCACCAATTAGCATGCAGCTTTTGTCCAACGGCCGACCAACATCGGACAACACATGCAACCTAAACATGGAACTTATGCCCAACTGACAACCAACATCGGACAAACACATAGAAAAATCGTTGGTCGTCATCAATTCAACACTTATCTCCATACGAATAAACCACACACGGATATCATACTGTCGGCCAACTAAGTTTGCATACAACTGAATATCGCGACATCAAAGAACCCTAACGAGCATTACTTTCGAATCTAACCCAAAGGGGCGGGCGGCCAACTTTTAATAAAGGCAATGAAGCTATTTGCTATTGGAGATACTTTCTTTCTCTTGATAGTCGCCGCATAAGTAAGGCGTGATCCTGGTTTATTTAATGCATCCAGCGACGAGGACACTTAGAGATAGGACTATAATTTATTATTAACAATTTAAGACTCATTTGGAGGACAAATGATGGAGTGGCATGGTCGTGATGTACTCCACGACGGACAGACCTGGACCAGGGGCAACTGATGGAGAGATGATGCACTCCACAACGAATACAACGAATAGACGGAGACCCAGAACAAGTGATGGAGAGGTATGGTCAGTGATACACTCCACGAAGGACGAACAGAGATACGCTGTAACCCCAACTTCGGGTAGGAAGATTAAAATTTAAGCAATGTGATAACTCTATATTATATTTATACTATATTATTAATTAGGTTAACATTTAACTGGTGGCCGCCACATAGGTTTTAGTAAATAAAGTGAATTATAACGTTTGAAAAAGCTGAATTTTAATGGGAAATATATGTAGACTTTGTAGTGAACCCTGGACGCTGATGGCAACACCACGGCTAACGAAGGAAAGGTTCTTTACAAGCCTCTTAGATGAAAAGTAAAGCACGATATACGTTTTCTATATGTTTTTCATGAGAGATATCTCATTTCACAGACTTTTTCCCATAATTTGATACCATGTTTCATTAAGAAAATGTCGAGCAAAACAATTTTGGGCGTGCCCTGTAGACCTCAGAAATTGTGTCATTGAACTTTTAAGTTGGAATATCTCAAAAACTATACGTGATAGAATAGTTTTGAGACAGGATATGGACTCTGCACTGATAAATACATCGAAAGCTACTACTACTACTACATATTTCGACTTTTTTTCGGAGGCTAGTCTATGAATTTATATCAAAAACTTTTTTTCTTCTTCAGTAAGAGCTCGCGAATATCTGACATCTTTTTTTTAGTTGACAACAGTTCGATTATAATTTTTTCCCGCTGACTGGCATGAACAGATTTAGGTATGCAAGCTAGCCAAAAGACTCTCATTTTTAAAATGTTATAATTATTTCTTGGAACATTATATTTTTGTGAATTTTATGTTATTTCAATATACCAAGGTAGTCGACCCATCTTAATATACATAACCATTATAGGAGTATTTAATGATTTCATTTGACGAAACTTAATTTAAATTTGTTAATTCCCTTTTGAATCCTTAAAACAATAGTATTTTAATAACTTTTGTCTATATTTTTCTCAACGTCTTTTCGTAATAAACTAATGAAATCCCATTTTTATTGCTTTACTGAAGTTGGCCCAGTTAAGATAAAGGAGCAAAAAAGCGTTAAAAACGATAAACTAAAGCTGCTGGCAGCATAAAACCGCAGGAGCCGTTGTAGTTAAAGCAACAATGCAATAACAATTTAACAGCGCACATAATCATTGCCATCATCATCAGCATTATCATCAGTAGCAACAACAACAACAATTACAAAAACAATGTAATCATTATCAGCAACATCATCGTTATTAACAAAAACATTATCACTAACATCAATGCTTGCAGCAACGGCGGCAACAGCAGCAGTAAAAGGCAGCAACTGACGACTGTCTACTGCTTTGCTTGGCCGCAGCAGTGAAACTTCGACTCTGCTTTTGCTCCACATTTGCTCCACTTTTTGCGTGCATGCCCTTTTTCTACCTGCACCACCTTCAGTTTTTGTTTTGTTTTTTGTTTCTGTTGCTGCTGTCAATATGAAAACCATTATTTTTAAATTTTCTTGTTTTTTCTGTTTCTCGTACCATTGTCTCCCGTAGCGATGCGCTGTTGTATTTCTGTGCACATTTGTCTTATGCTTTTTGCTTTTGGTACTTGAGAAGCGTTGCTTAGCGCCACCTGCTTTACTTTGCTTTTTTGTGACTTTTTGCGTAAATTTTTTGAAAATAGAAATATATGGAATACACGTTTTTTCCAAAATAAGCGCTATAAGCAAACAGAGCTGTAAAATATTTCATTCTTTTGAATTTGGGCATTCACAGTTTTCGAAATTTTTAAATTTGCACGCACTTCAGTATTATAAAAACTTTAGCATATACCGGCGCGCATTGCTTCACCTTCCCTTGTACGTATATGTGGGCGCGGCATCGCCAATTTTTCTTATCAACGTGATTTTACCGGATGCATATTGTGTATGTACCTAAATTCAATCATATACGATACACGTAAAGAGTTCCCGAGATATGGTGAATTATCTAATTTCATTTTGTGGCGTGCTACCGCTCACTCTTTCATTGAAAATTGTTTGTCAGAGTGCTCTTTATGCATGTACTAAGCCTCATTAGTATACGTTAAATAGCTTCAGAGATATTAGTTTACTTTTTCGAGGGTGTGGCACCGCCCATTTTTCCATTGAACATTATATGCTTAGAATCGTCCAAGGAACACTTTTGAATTTGTGACGAACTCTGCCCGTTTGGGCCTACGTTCAAAGAGTCGGTTCTGCACAACTGTCTGTTCCGGTCAAGCTCAGGGATGGGGTGGGGGATGTCTCCCGAACGCAGACGAGCAGTCACACTTAATTAAAATTGGTGTGCAGAAAAAAAAACTAAAAACATTTAGACCGAATTATAATATTTCCTAAATAGCCAACTTCCCACAAAAATAGAAAAAAAAAACAAGATAAATGCATTTAATTGGACTATTATATCAGTGACTCTAACATGGTGGTTCCTTTGCCTGAAATGACCTTGAGGAAGGAGAGGATGATGACGATTGTCCTTCCTATTTGTCTTTACCCGCCCAACCTGCTAACAAGGTTATATCTATTCGTTAGCCCACATTATACTACCTACTCTTCTGCTTCACCTTTCACAAATCAAAACAAATATGTTTAGCAATTCATATTCTTATTTTAATTTCAAATTTTCAAAAAAAACTTTTCCTTATACACAACTTTAACGAAAGTTAAATTTTTATAAATATTTAATTACATTATTGTAAGATACGTATATAAAAGCAAATTTATATTATCTATTTCAATTGCAAAGGATCAAATTTCAAAATTTAGTAAAAAGTTAAATTGGTTTTAAAACCAATATGAAAAGGTTTACCAAGCCGGTGGTAACACTGTAACATATTTATCAAAATGCAAAAATCTAATGCACTTTTAGATTGGTATAATAGAAACCGCAGTTATAATGGGAATCAAAACAAAACTAAAGATTTCTTATCAAAAAAATGAAATGTCAACTTAATGTCGAACTAAGCAAAACCAAAAATGCAAAATGTAATATGTATACTAAATACCAAAACAAAATAGAAAACCAAAAAAAAAAACTTACTCATTTATACCTTGAGATTACCACTCTCCCACGTCGACAGCAGGCCTGTTGTTGTTGTGGAGATCCATGCAGAAGTAATTGTTGGTTTTAGCTTAGTAGAAATTTAGTTATTTTGCATTATTGTTTTCTCTATTAGTAATCCCAGAAAAAAAATTATTGAGAGAATTTAAAAAAAAAAAAGAAGAAGTGTTCTCAAAGACTTACTCTAATATTGTTTTTGTTTCTTTAAATGCGTAAAAATCTGGTTTTCTTTCTTTGAATTTCCAGACACCTGTTTCATTGAAAACAGTGCTGGCGAAAAAAAAATTAAGAGTTTTGAAATTTAATTCTTTACTTAAGATTAGACTTTTAATTTTTAACTTAATTAAATTTAGTGATTAGTTACTTAAGAAAAAAAAATGAAGTTACAAATAAATTAATTAATTTTCTGAATCCAATTTTAAATGTAAATTTAAGATTGATCAAAATTTATGTGGTTTTTCTTATGGATTACTTTTTCTTAAGATTTTAATAGAGCAAATTAAATTTATGTTATAGTTACGTATAAGAATTTTTATTGTCTTTTATTTCGGACTCATTCCGGCAGCTTCAAATTCAAAGCATTGTTGCCTGGGCGATTCTAATGATCGTGCTTCGTTGATCGTATATAAATTCTCGACTAGCTTGGACAGATTTCAATCAATTGCCAAGTTTTCCATAAAGGCTGGATAGTTGTGTGGGACTTCCAATTATTTGTGAAGATTCGTAATTTTTCCGGCGACCTTGTTATTGTTGCTCGATGTTTGCATGTTCACCGCAGCAATCTCCAAATATCTTGGTCAGCTTCACATATAGTTTTAGAAAAACTATTGAAATTCAACACCAGCTTGATTGCCAATCTCTTAGGCTTCTTTAAATTTACTTTCTGATGGTACTTTTTAACGATTCTAATATTATATGATCAATTCGAATTTTCTTAATGATCTTGCCGTGACGAGATTCTGCCGCAAAAAGAAAAGAATCATTTGAGGAAATCCGACGGACATAATCACGTTTTTGCATAATGACATTTCACGATGTCCAATGCATACCATCATGCTCCAGTGCATGTTAAACTTTTAACAAGTAGAGATGCTAGTCCAACGCAAAGTTTTGCAACTATGTTACGACTAATTATTTACGACTAATTTCGTTACAATTTGATGAAAGTTTATTAAGAAGTATTTTAATTATAAAAAGGGCTATTTTCTGTTAATCAGAAATCAAACGGAGAGTTACAAAATATTTTGTATTGCAAGATATAATATTTTATATGCTAACAAAAAAAAACCAACCTCACAAAACAGATACAGTTCAGTCAAAATCCTAAGTGAACTGGAGCTGAAGAAGGCTATTTTATTCTATTGTGAGTATAAAGATAAAGGTAGGTTACGACTTAGATAACATTGAAATGGCCGAACTCATGTCCAAATGTCTTTTGCGTGGTATATACCTAAGAGCTTCCCTTCCAAGTCCTCTAATTCATAGTAGGCGTTGCCTAAAACATTTTTCACTCGAGATTTTATACCTACTGGAGCAAGTTTTGCATTAAATGCTTTTTGGAAGTTGCTCTGCGCAAAATTTCTCCTCACAACTACTTGGCCAACATTAAACTTTCGAGCTCTAGATCTAAGATTATATGTATGGGCGTTTTTATCATATGCAGCTTTTAGTTTTGCTTTTATACTGTCGCGTATTATGGAAAATTCATCGAACCTCTCAACTTTTGCATCGTTTTCAGAAAGGATTTGCAGATTTCGTAATATGTTATAATCATTTCCATGAGTGATCATGTTTTGTCCCATGACAACTTGGTATGGAGTTCGTCCCGTGGACTGGTGGATACTATTACGTAAGGAGCAATTAATGCTGCTGATGTACGAGTCCCAGTCTTTTTGATCTTTACGAATATATGAACGAAGTGCTTCGTTTATTGAACGATTAACACGTTCAGATGCATTTGATTGGGGACTGTACACCGCAGTGCATATATGCTTTACTCCATATTTAGCTAAAAACATTTCAAATTCTTTGCTCTTGAATTGCGAGCCGTTATCCGTTACCACTGTCTCCGGAACCCCAAAACAATCAAATAAGTCAGATTTTAAGAAATCGATTATATTTTTGGAAATGAATTTTTTCAGTGGCTTAAGAAATGAAAATTTCGAAAAATGATCAAGAGCTATAAGAATTCCTATGTTCCCCCTTTTAGAGCGTGGAAAAGGTCCTATTAGGTCTAGATAGATCCTTTGAAAAGGCCTCTCGGTTTCTACCATGTTACCCATAGGTGGTCTAAGACTGTATGTGGGTGGCTTTGAGGTCTTGCAGAGCTCACAAGATAATACATATTCCTTTACATTTGTCACCATTTTGGGCCAATAAAAATAGCGGCGCAGGCGCTCTAGCGTCTTGGCGATGCCACCATGTGCAGATGTGGGAGTGTCGTGAGCAGCATGCATAGCGTCCTTTCTGAGCTCTTCAGGTATAAGCAATTTCCATGCTTCAGATTCATCACTATTTCCTTCCGAAAAATTTGTCCTATGATAGACATATTTATCTACAATTTTGTAATCTGGCATTTCTGATTCCCGAAACTTTTCTTTTAATGTCACATATGAATCGCTGTCAAAATATTTAGATTCTAAGTCAATCATTGGCTGAATTTCTATGTCCACTGAATCGATTGCAACCTCGGTATCAAAGGAGCGAGAAAGTGCGTCTGCCACAACGTTATCTTTTCCTTTTCGGTGCTCTATCAAAAAGTTAAATCCTTGCAATTTTAAAGCCCATCTGGCCAATCTTCCACTAAGGTCTTTTTGTGCCATTAGCCACTTAAGGCTAGCGTGATCTGTGACTACTTTGAACTCATGGCCCTCAATGTACGGTCGGTATTTTTTTATAGCAAGTACGACAGCTAAGCATTCCAGTTCAGTCACAGTGTAGTTGCGCTGTGCTTTATTCAGTTTATGGGACATAAATGCTATAGGCTTCTCGTCACCATTTTCATCATTTTGAGCCAACAGCGCGCCTACACCGTACTGACTAGCGTCGCATTGAACAATAAAAGGTTTGCTGTAGTCCGGATGGACTAAAAGAGGTGCAGAGGACAACTTTTGCTTTAATGTTTCAAAAGCAACTTGAGCTTTTTCATTCCAACTAAAGGATTTCTTTTTTGTCAACAGCTCCGTCAAGTGAAAAGTAGCAGAAGCATAATCTTCAATAAATCTTCTATACCAGCCCGTCATTCCCAGAAATTGACGAAGCTGTCGAATCGTTTTTGGAGCTGGAAAATTGTTTATCCCGCTAACTTTGTCCGGGTCTACCTCAAGCGACCCTTTCCCTACGACATAGCCGAGGTACTTCACTTGAGATAGCCCGAACTTACTTTTCTGAACATTGATGGTTAATCCCGCTTTTCTAAGGTTAGATGCAACCTCCAACAAATGCCGAACGTGCTCTTCTAGTGACTGCGATACTACCAGTAAGTCGTCAAGATAGACAAACACATGTGACTTAAGATGGTACGGAATCACCTTGTCCATCAAGCGACACATGGATTGCGGCGCATTACACAGACCAAATGGCATTCTGGTAAACTGATATAATGGCCGATTCGGAACTGTAAACGCAGTCTTCGGACGTGATTCAATGTCTAGCTTGATTTGCCAAAAGGCATCTTTCAAGTCAATTTTTGATATGCAGTGGACTGGCTGAAGCCTGGAGATTAAACCATCAATATTAGGAATCGGATAGGCATCTTTGGTAGTGACAGAGTTTAATTTACGTGAGTCAAGACAAAATCTTACTTTCCCAGGTTTCACGATAAGAACCGTTGGCGATGACCAATGAGAATTTTGTGCCTCCTCAATCACACCTAAGCTGAGCATTCGATCTATTTCCTGACATAGGAGTTTTTCCATCGCTGGTGAAATCGGATAATACCTCTGTTTTATTGGAGTGGCATTACCAGTGTCGATCCTATGTTCAATTAAAGTTGTTAGACCCAGACCTTCCTTTTCGAACGATGGGAGTGCAGAAACTGCATTCTCAAGCATTCGACGTTCTGAAGAACTAAGGTTAAGATAATCAGAACTAAGTTCTGTACAATCGATTTCACTCACAAAATTGCTGTACTCAAGTTTGATGCCAAAAGCATTCCAGAAGTCGATTCCACATATTATATTTTGCTTTATACTTGGAATAATCAAAAATTCGAATAATTTGTTTTGACCTTGAAAGGTTACTGAAGTTGAAAACAATCCTACGACTTGCTGTTGTTGACCGTCAGCTGTCTTGACCGAGCCTAAGAACTTTTTGCATATAGCTTTATTTTTTGAAATTTCATTAGCCAAATCCCCACCTATGCAACTTTTATTAGCACCACTATCCAGTAGAGCCAAGAAAGATTTTTCAAAAACACAAACATTAGCATATGGACGAATATCCAAGCCTTTATATTCAACGGCCGAAATCACAAACCTACGCAATGATTTTTTATCCTTCCAATAATTACGCAATCGTAAGGTTGATCTACCTAGTGATTTTTCACTGGTACTGTTTGCAAAAATCCTAGCACGAACTTTATTATATTCGGCGAGTCTGACATGATAAGGTCTTTTGAGAGGATGTGAGAATTCAATGTGGCAAGAAGTTGGAGTTGGCAGAGAAATTATTTCCGAGGTCCGTTCTGTTGTGGATGACCGCTGTTCGCCCGTCGGACATCCCTTTTCCCGTTTTCCGAATTCCTAGAACATTTCAAATAAGATGGTCGATACGTCTCTGGGGCACCACAGCCATAACAAAAAATTTGTCTAGGTTGGACACAATCCTGATACCCATGACCCGACTCGGAACAATTCCAACATTTGATTGCATTTTGTTCAAGGACACAGATTTTTGCTTCCTCTACCTGAGTTTCTTCAACATTAAAATCGGTTTCGACTTCAGAGAGATGCTTTCGAGAAGTAAAATTTTTATTGGACCACTGACTTTGTATGTCTTTTACAAATTTTTCATGTTTCCTAACTTCCTTTCGGAGAGTTGCGATATTTGTAATATCTAAATGTAAAAGATCGCGTCGCAATTCTGGTTTTAAATTTCTAATAAGGGTTTCGACTAGTTCGTTTTCCGACAAGGATGATCTTAAACGATCACAAATAGTCATCACCGAGTCAACAAAATCATCAAAAGATTCACCAGGCGTTTGTTTCCTTCTTCGTATATCGTCCATCAATTCAGAATCAGTCACGTAGTCTTTGTACTGACGGCGAAGAGAATCACAAAGATCGAACCAATCCAAATTTTCATTCTGGCGATGGTATCTCCAGAACCATAACTTAGCTTTCCCTTCAAAGAGACTATGAGCATGTTGGCACAAAAGTGTAAAATTTCCATTAAGGTGATCTGACGTAAGATTGTTGATACGATAAATAAATTCGTCCACCGATATATCATTAGGTGAGCCACTAAACTGGACATGCCAATTGTAAATAATCTTGGATATATTTTCAGTCGTTATTGATTGTCTTTGCGCAAGGCGATTTGGCAAGCTATTTTCCCGTCGGGATTGATTCCGTTGAGGAATGTCGCGAGGATTACCAAAAGATAATTCTTGTGGAAACTGAGGAGTGTTTGGTCTAACAGGCTGATTTAAATTAAGGTTTCGCAAAAGGTTTTGAATTTCATTTGCAATTGTGCTTGAAATTTCAGTTCGAAAATCATTCAGAGATTCTGTAATCAAATTTTGTACGCGACGATCCGTAGCTTGATCAGATTGAGAATTATTGGGAATCGTGTTTCTTCGATTTTCATTATTGCCTTGGCCTTGAGGTAAGCTAGGATTAATATTAGGATGAGTACTGGCATACAAGCGAGTATTTGGACGTCGTCTTACTCCACCTCTTGGTGTATTCGAAGGTATATTCGAAGCAACTGAGGCAGCACTTGAAGTAGCAAGAACTGGAAGGTCGGAAATGAGACATTGACCTCGACAAACGGGACAAGTTGGATTGGTCTCTATCCACGCTCTGATGCAGTGGTCGTGAAAACTATGTCTACATGGTGCATAGGTGCGCTTTTCAAAATTCAATATGACTTCGCTACACACAGTGCAAAAATTTGTTTCTAAGTCTAACTGTTCGGGAATATTTTCCTCACTTCTAGTAACAGGCATTTTATGTGAAATTATAAAAATATAAAATGGGTGACAATGGTTTCTGTATCAATTTATTGATTTATTTTTCGTTTGAAAATATTCAAAGACAAAACTTAAGCAGTCCAAGAATATTTTGTTATATAGCGAGAATGTTTTAAAAATACGTAAAATATGAGGCAAACAACTCTAATTATTCTCACAACTAGAATTATTTTATTTATCAGAAATTCATCTGCAAACGTTAAGCAAAAATTCATTGCAACCGCAAAAAAAATTTCAAATTAGGAAATGTAAATATAAATTCAAAATAGGTTTGAATTGCTACTCGGTGAAGTAAAAGGGATAGTTTAAAAAAAAATTATTTGACAAAAGAAGATCATTTAAGCACAGGAAAAATATTACGAGAAAGAAAAATTTGTATTTCGTAATTACTTTTTAATGACGAGTATATTTCCAAGATAAAACCAAAAAAAATAAAAATCTCAAGCCATCTAATAAAGTAATTGAAAACTTTTAATTTGTTACTTCAACTAACTGCAACTACTCATAAGGGTTTTGACTTCAGGTACTACTAAATCACAAAAAATCCGCTTACAAAGTAAGTAGCCTTAGCGAAGAACCAATGCATCAAATTTTCAGCAAAATTTGACATTCGATTGTTATTTATGCGGCATGTATTCAAAAATTAATCAGATAACATGAATCCTGCAATATTTTCACAAACGATAGAAAGCAAAAAAAAATAAAACTTATTTAAAAAAATGGAAAGTTGGTTTAGGTAGGCAAGAAGGAAATAAACAACTAAAGTATTTTTGAAATTACATATAACATTGCATTTTGCAATAATTATTAGATTAAATTCAGTTTTGGTAATATTGCAGATAGAGTTTTGCAAAACAAATTTAAACTGATTTTTAAGTTGAATATCACCTGCCTTGCCCCACGTTGGGCGCCATTTAATTATGTGACGAACTCTGCCCGTTTGGGCCTACGTTCAAAGAGTCGGTTCTGCACAACTGTCTGTTCCGGTCAAGCTCAGGGATGGGGTGGGGGATGTCTCCCGAACGCAGACGAGCAGTCACACTTAATTAAAATTGGTGTGCAGAAAAAAAAACTAAAAACATTTAGACCGAATTATAATATTTCCTAAATAGCCAACTTCCCACAAAAATAGAAAAAAAAAACAAGATAAATGCATTTAATTGGACTATTATATCAGTGACTCTAACATGGTGGTTCCTTTGCCTGAAATGACCTTGAGGAAGGAGAGGATGATGACGATTGTCCTTCCTATTTGTCTTTACCCGCCCAACCTGCTATTCGTTAGCCCACATTATACTACCTACTCTTCTGCTTCACCTTTCACAAATCAAAACAAATATGTTTAGCAATTCATATTCTTATTTTAATTTCAAATTTTCAAAAAAAACTTTTCCTTATACACAACTTTAACGAAAGTTAAATTTTTATAAATATTTAATTACATTATTGTAAGATACGTATATAAAAGCAAATTTATATTATCTATTTCAATTGCAAAGGATCAAATTTCAAAATTTAGTAAAAAGTTAAATTGGTTTTAAAACCAATATGAAAAGGTTTACCAAGCCGGTGGTAACACTGTAACATATTTATCAAAATGCAAAAATCTAATGCACTTTTAGATTGGTATAATAGAAACCGCAGTTATAATGGGAATCAAAACAAAACTAAAGATTTCTTATCAAAAAAATGAAATGTCAACTTAATGTCGAACTAAGCAAAACCAAAAATGCAAAATGTAATATGTATACTAAATACCAAAACAAAATAGAAAACCAAAAAAAAAAACTTACTCATTTATACCTTGAGATTACCACTCTCCCACGTCGACAGCAGGCCTGTTGTTGTTGTGGAGATCCATGCAGAAGTAATTGTTGGTTTTAGCTTAGTAGAAATTTAGTTATTTTGCATTATTGTTTTCTCTATTAGTAATCCCAGAAAAAAAATTATTGAGAGAATTTAAAAAAAAAAAAGAAGAAGTGTTCTCAAAGACTTACTCTAATATTGTTTTTGTTTCTTTAAATGCGTAAAAATCTGGTTTTCTTTCTTTGAATTTCCAGACACCTGTTTCATTGAAAACAGTGCTGGCGAAAAAAAAATTAAGAGTTTTGAAATTTAATTCTTTACTTAAGATTAGACTTTTAATTTTTAACTTAATTAAATTTAGTGATTAGTTACTTAAGAAAAAAAAATGAAGTTACAAATAAATTAATTAATTTTCTGAATCCAATTTTAAATGTAAATTTAAGATTGATCAAAATTTATGTGGTTTTTCTTATGGATTACTTTTTCTTAAGATTTTAATAGAGCAAATTAAATTTATGTTATAGTTACGTATAAGAATTTTTATTGTCTTTTATTTCGGACTCATTCCGGCAGCTTCAAATTCAAAGCATTGTTGCCTGGGCGATTCTAATGATCGTGCTTCGTTGATCGTATATAAATTCTCGACTAGCTTGGACAGATTTCAATCAATTGCCAAGTTTTCCATAAAGGCTGGATAGTTGTGTGGGACTTCCAATTATTTGTGAAGATTCGTAATTTTTCCGGCGACCTTGTTATTGTTGCTCGATGTTTGCATGTTCACCGCAGCAATCTCCAAATATCTTGGTCAGCTTCACATATAGTTTTAGAAAAACTATTGAAATTCAACACCAGCTTGATTGCCAATCTCTTAGGCTTCTTTAAATTTACTTTCTGATGGTACTTTTTAACGATTCTAATATTATATGATCAATTCGAATTTTCTTAATGATCTTGCCGTGACGAGATTCTGCCGCAAAAAGAAAAGAATCATTTGAGGAAATCCGACGGACATAATCACGTTTTTGCATAATGACATTTCACGATGTCCAATGCATACCATCATGCTCCAGTGCATGTTAAACTTTTAACAAGTAGAGATGCTAGTCCAACGCAAAGTTTTGCAACTATGTTACGACTAATTATTTACGACTAATTTCGTTACAATTTGATGAAAGTTTATTAAGAAGTATTTTAATTATAAAAAGGGCTATTTTCTGTTAATCAGAAATCAAACGGAGAGTTACAAAATATTTTGTATTGCAAGATATAATATTTTATATGCTAACAAAAAAAAACCAACCTCACAAATTTTTTTGGAATTTCGTTTTATGTTAATTTTTTTTTTGTTAAGTTTTAAACGTCATTTTTCAAAAATTTTTCGGAGAGAAAAAAAAAATCACACGTATTTCTTGCACGATTTTGAACATTTTATGCCGGCTCCCTGAAATAACGCCAGAAAATTTTTTCGAAATAACGCCAGAAAAATCTTCATACAAAATTCTGACGTTATTTCCATTTTGTTTTGGAAATAAGGCCAACAAATTTTCTGACGTTATTTTCTAGTTCAGTTTTGGTTTTATTTCCAAAACAAAATAAAAAATAACGCCAGAATTTCGTAGGGAAATTTTTCTGGCGTTATTTCCAAAAATTATGGCTTTATTTCCAAAAATTATGTAGTTTACAGAAAGGAAATAACGCCATAGGAAATAACGCCAGAAAAATCTGCATACAAAATTCTGGCATTATTTCCATTTTGTTTTGGAAATAAGGCCAACAACTTTTCTGACGTTATTTTCTAGTTCATTTTTGGTTTTATTTCCAAAACAAAATAAAAATAACGCCAGAATTTCGTACGGAATTTTTTTTTGGCGTTATTTCCAAAAAATTTTCTGGCTTTATTTCCTATGGCGTTATTTCTTATGGCATTATTTCCGGGAGCCTTTTATGCTATGTACACTTTTTTCGTAAGATGCTATCCTCTTGAGTAAAAAAGCATTTTACCTTCCACGGGGCTGCTGACCAGACATGTTCTAACGTTTAACTGACTGACCGACATCTCTAAGGCTTTTGCACGATAAAATTTGTGCAGGAATTAACTCCAATAACTTTTAAACTAGTTGATATTAAAGAAGGAGGATTTGCATGTCCACGCACAAGTTCTAAACACTCCTGAATGTATATTTCGGTGTTAATCGTCCCAGTTAAAACAAATGAACAGCTTCGTCTACCGCAGCTGCAGATTGCCTACCATACCAAAAGCTTCTTTGGAATCTTCATATTTTTTGGGCCTTAAACTCTTCCTGAACATTTCCTCTATGATCTACAATATAAAAATCAACACCTGGGAGCTGCGAAAAGTCACCGAGTACTTATGTAAGTCTCATCGTTCATAATTCAACAGTCAAATTTTTTAATGAAGTCTCGGTAAAGTATTTTGGCTCGCTTTTTTTTTTGGAATTTCTGTCCGGAACCTTCTGGAGTTAAAATGACTTAAGCCCTTTCTCTTTATGAATTTTTCTGACAAAGACCCCAGATAATTGGACTTTCACAGCTACTTTTCTTCCCGATATATTGGGATTTTTCTTAAGAAGAGCTATCACCTTCTTGGCAGCATTAGGATTATCAAAACCTTTCTTTTTTCTACTTCCTTGCTTTCTACTAACGGTCAGACGCTCTCAGTCTACCAGTTTTCCTATCCTGTTAGTGCCATCTGTTAGCGATCTTTCTTGCCAGCTTTATAAGATGTGAGCTCTGACGTCTTATGCTGTCCACTGGTTTACCAGTTTATTGCATACACAGTCTTTGACACTCCAGGACCAGCAAGTGCTTTGGTGTCAGCTCTGAGTTCAACCTGACTCCGCGATATTTAACATTTTTTCCCATTATGTACGTTTTCAAGAGTATACTCATCGGAATTTCTAACGGTAAATGCTTTTTGGTAGAGATAGATCTGTCTTTTGTGTAGCTAGCTGGTCAAGCTTCTGTTGAGCATCATCAGTATTTCTGACAGCAATGCCATCTGTGTAGCTAGCCAAATAGGTGTTGTCTGACATCTCAATGTATTTATGTCGTCGGTACAAACATTCCAAGTAGTGATGAGCAAACCAAGACCAAGACAATAGCAGTCTTGGTCTTGGTCTTGTTTTTTCACATTGGCTCTTGGTCTTTGTTTTGATATTTAGTCTTGGTCTTGGTTTTGATCTTGCTCATTAAGTCTTGATCTCAGTCTTGGTCTTAGTCTTGAAAAAATTTATATAGATATTGAGTATTCAAAGTTTTAAAACCATATGTTTCCAAAGCAGTTGGGTTTTTAAGACGCCAAAATTCGAATTGAGAGATGTTTTAATCTTCCAAACGGGCGTGAAACTCCTTTTAACTATAAATTACCAAGACGGAAAAGCAGTCTTGGTCTTGTCGATTATTGTGAGCAAGACCGCTATGGTCTTGGTCTTGGTCTTGCAAAAATGTCTGCATCTAGTTCCTGGTCTTGGTAATTTTGCGAGACCAAGACCAAGAACAAGACGCAAGACCAAGACTAATTTTGCTAATCACTAGGACCAAGAAGGTAGCCTTGTGACGCATGCCGCTGTAAGTGCCGTAAACTAGAACTCTGTTGCAGAGATAACTACGTACCATTTTCTTCAGATCTCTGTTAAAACCAATTTTTAAATCTAGTGTTGCTAACAAAATGATACGTCTGGTGTGATGGTTTACATTTTGGGAAATCCGTACGCTTTTTATAACATCCCCTATGGCGTCGACTGTAGATCTACCAGACCAAAAACCGTATAGTATGTTTGATAGATCGCCACAGTTTCTTAACGTTTCCGATAACCGCGACATACACAGTGAGGATGGAAACTTTGGATTGCTTTTGCTCTTGCTGATTAGTATAAGCTGTTTAGTTTTCCATACTTCCTTCTATTAAGCAGGTATTACTCATTTTAGGAAATAGCTTTTTTTTGCGAACTCATGCTAAAAAGGTTGATACTGTCTACATGATTTGAGTATAACATTGGATTATTGAATCAATTTTTCGATTTATTCGATTATAGTGTCATATGAGTGATAAACTAATATTTTGTTGAAGTGCTTATTCAGCTTCATGGGCTCATAATTTTTTTTTAATTTATGTATATTAAACTCTAATCATACAAAATTATTTAAAATAAAATTAAAAAAAAAAATTTATAAACAGCAATTAAACTTCACTTTTACGTCCTTAGCAAACTTTCTCAAGCCATTACCTTAATACGGACAAGAGGGAATATTAAAGCAAAATTTTAAAATAATAAATTCAGTGCAGAAAAAGCTTATGCTTTTTTACACAAAAAAGCTCTTCACACTTATTTAGTGCTATGTGAATATAACATCAACTCAAATCCTCCGCATCCCCCCCCCCCCCTCTAAACCATTTCATTTAACGACTGTTGCACCTTCAGTCTTGTGGTCATTACCATTACCACACTGCTACACAACGAGTACATTAATGAAATCTTCCAGATGTTAGCAGCTGTTAAAGCGCAGTGAAAGCTGTCGTTTTTTTTGTATTTTTTTCCAGTTTATTTTTTTCCAGTTTATTTTTTAATATTCCACTTTACCTTTCTTATCCCACTTTTTACATTTAAGTTAAGTAAAGAAAGCATTTTTTTCTTTTTAACTCAAATGTGTTTTCAATACGCTTATGCTTAAAATGTAGTTAAATATATAAAGAGTATCCTTTTAAGGATTAAATTTTTCTTTTCTTTCTTTTTTTTTTTAACTTTAGCTTTAATTTTTTTATTAAAAAGGGTTCAAATTAAATTCATACGGCTTGTGTAAGGTGCAAAGGAAGCCAACCAACCAGCCAGTTGTGTTAAGGCGGCATTTAAAACACATGTTATTTGGCTTGAATGCAGTAAATACAGAGATGGAGAGAGAGCGAAAGAAAGAGATAGAACGAAAATTCAAAAGAGATCAAAGTGGATTTTTTCTTCTGGCACAATTCATTTTTTCTCATACAACGTTTTTTGGCTGGCCATTTTTTTTTTTTTTTTTCATTTACCTTTTTATTGCGTTTAGAGTATTTGGGTGCCCTCTTTATTTTTATATTTTATTTGGCTTTTATTTGTTTTTGCTTTTGGTTTTGTTTTTTTTTTTTTTTTTTTTGTTTTTTGGTCGGGTCTTTAAATGGTTTTTTAATCGAAAGCCGGTTTGTTGGCACCAAACAAGCTGCTGATGTGTTGTTCCATTTAAATGGTTTTCAATTTTTCGGGTTTTTTTGTTTTTTTTGATGGATTTTGTTTTCATTTCTTTTTGTATACGGGTACTTTATGTTGCCTTTTATTTTTACTTAAATTAAAAAGGCCGTTTCTTATAATTTGCCTTTTTGGAAAAAGGCAATTAATTTTTGGGTTGCGATAAAATAACAATTTTTTTGAGATTAAGATTGTGGTATAAATATATACGAGTTTATGTACATATTGTTATGAAATTAAGTCTTGAAATTTTCCTTAACACTTTTCGTAAGAGTTCAACCTTTCATTGTCACACGATTAAAATTAAAAATTTTTCTAATCTCTTTGAAATGTGTTTATTTTATTTTATGAAATTTTATTGTAATAGTTCAATGTTCTTTGCAACAGTCGCAAATAATTTTTCTACAGGATAGTCCTATTCGTTTCAACGTTTATAAAGGGTTTTTCAATAAGAGCGCTACAAAAGTTTTTTTAAATAAAACAAAACATTGATATCCATCAATGAAATTCTTTATTCCTGTAAAGGTACATTCGATGCCATTATGTATGGAACTCGATTTTTTTTTTGCATGGCCACCACGGGCACGCTTGCAGAAGTCTAGACGCTGAACCAAATTTTCGACGGTTTTCAAGCATAAATCGGCCGATACTGCTGGAATTTTACGATCGACATTCGTACGAAGTTCATCAACCGTCGCTGGCTTGTTGGCATAGCCCATAGACTTGACGTAGCCTCACAGGAAATAGTCTAACGGAGTCAAATCACATGACCGAGGCGGCCAATTGACTGGGCCATTTTGTGGGATAACACGTTCACCAAACTTGGTTTTCAATAAATTGATTGTGACATTCGCTGTGTGGCTTGCGGCACCGACCTGTTGAAGTTACATATTGTCCCAGTCCATATCATCCAATTTGGGCCAAAAATATTAGATTACCATTGAACGGTAGAGATTCCCATTCACAGTAACGTACCGGTCTTGATCATCACGGAAGAAGTACGGCCCAATGACGCCGCCGCGGCCAATAAACCACACCAAACCGTAATTTTTTCGGGATGCAATGGTGACTCATGGAGTACGTGTGGATTACTGCCTGACCAATAATGCATATTTTGCTTATTGACGAAGCCATTCAGCCAGAAATGAGCCTCATCGCTGAAGATGATTTTTCGATGAAAATCCGAATCATTTTGAACTTGTTACTCATTGTTGTTACCAATTGACGAACATTCGACGCTTCTGGTGGTCAAACGGCTTCAGTTCTTGCGTCAATTTGATCTTGTAAGGATGTGGGCCAAGATCTTTTCGCAAAATTTGCCACAATGACGTCACAGATATGCCCAACGCATGAGATCGACGTGTGAGAGACACATTTGGGCTTTCTTGAACTGAAGCCTCAGCGGCAGCAATATTCTCGACACTACGAGCACTTCTTTGTCTCACTGGCACGGAAAAATTTTGTACTGTGACTGTGGATTCAAATTTTTCCACTAGACGCTCAATTGTTGATATGGTAGGATGATTATGACGACCGTAAATTGGACGTAGCTTGCTCTCTTAAAGTTGAGGCCACTGACTCCGAATTTCGGTAGTAAATTTTAATAATTTCTACTCGTTGTTGGCTCGTATATCTTTCTATGAAATGACAAACCTTACTGAAGAGAAATTACAAGAGAGCGGAAAAAATATGGCGTCGTTTGCTGTCCTTATTGGTCTACTTTTGCAGCGTCTCTATTGAAAAACACTTTATATACAATTGTGTTAAATTTTAAATTGCGATAACTCAAGAATGGTGTGTTTCACGATAAAAAGTACAATGATCTATTTTATAGAGAATTACTTACATGCTTTTGAACGGTACTATTTTAAAAAAATCAGAGATACAAAAGGCAAAAGGTGTCTGGTCTATTGTAGAATGCATCATATCCATATATCTTTATTTCCGGCCCGTGCGCATATGGAGTGGGGGCTTTGGGGGACTGAAATCCTCCCAGAAAGATTTTTTATATTGAAATAAAATAGAATTAATTAATCAATTTTATTTGTAATATTTCTGTGGGTTAGCTCAATTTCAACCATTTATAGGGGTACTAATTTTTGTAAAAAAACCTACTTTTTTGCCGAAAATTTAAAAAATAGTAGGAACGCGATTTGATGGCAAATTCCTTTAAAATATAGACCATCTAATAGTTTTAGTCAGATACCCTTTAGAAGCAGTTATTAAGGTTTTTAGAAAGAAAGTAACAAAAAATATAAATTTTTAGTCCAGTAATTAGTTTTCTGACCAAAAAAAATTAGAACCAAAAATTTTTTAATTGGAATAATTTTATTTTGTTATTTTAAAACAAATGTTTAAAATCGACATTAGGATCATTTCCAAAGTAAAAGTTATTCAGGCCCAAAGGTCGGAAAAATTAGATGTTTTTAATCGAATTTCGAAACAGCCAAAAAAAATGCTTTGTCTAAAATCAATATTTTTTTTTGTTGTTATACATATATCAAAATAACTTTCTTAAGTCTAATATTTTCCATTGCTGTTGACCATCGCTCGCTATCTTTCGGACAAAACCACAATATACGTATGGTTCTTAAAGGATTCTTGGGGTACCTGCTCGAAAAACTTCAGCCAAGACCATTTTGCGATTCACTAGGGAATTTAACTTTACGCTATCAATATAAATTCTGCAACAAATGAGATCAAATGGTAATCCGAGATTGCCATACTGAAATGAGATCAGTAAGATTTTTTCACTCGGATTATGTAGTGATGCTGCGAATGCTTGCGCGTCGGTCTTCCTCCACCTTTTCAGGAATTTTGTCCACTTTTTCGGTGCATGGTCGATTTACATCACAATTTCAAGAACGGAATCGATCAAACCAGAAAACATGGCGTATGTCTGAAAATAACGTTTTTTGCACTTTAAATAAAGGATCGGTTAGGTTTGGCTATAAGGGCATCGTCAGCAGTTAAGCCAATTTCCAATTAGACTATTCTGCTGGTCCATTGTAATGCCTCAAGGATAACTCGGATTTCAGATGAGATAGAAAACAAAACGGATGCCAGATTAAGATTTTTGAGGTAAAAGACTGAGGCTTTAAGCTGCGCTATCAACATCAAAAATCTTGAAAATTAAAACTTTGAAGCTAAGATTTCTAGAAAATTATACAAGTTACAGCAATTCTAAGGCCGGTTTCAAATTAAGCATTAAAATTTACATTAAAAATGTTTTTTTTTTTTTTTTTGTTTTCGCTTATTGTTAATTTTCTAAAAAAAGCAAAATATTTTTTTTTTAACAAAAAAAATTGCAAAAAAAGTTCATACAAAAATGCGATCAGCTGAAATTTTCAAAAATACCATTTTTGAGTTTTTAAATAAACGGGAAACTAAGTTACTGTGTACTCAGTTTTCAATTAATTTTTGTCAAACTTTTTTTTTATACAAAAACAATGTAAAGGAATTTAGTTACCAAAATTCGACCCTGAAAATCGTTGAACTATTTAAAAAAAAAAACTTTTTCTTTATACTTGGAAACCAGAACAACTTTGCATAAAAAAACCCAGAGTGAGACGACATCGAGGTAAACCGAGTTGAAACTAGGTGCAGGAATCATTAGAATACAATGGGTTATCGTAAATATATATTTCCGGGATGTTTTTCTCAGGCTTCTGTGCATTCTCCTTTGTAATATAAGAAAATTCCACGGGAATATTTATTAAATACACTGCAGTATTTTCAAAAATGCACGGCCTTGCTTTATTTCGTATTTGCTTTTTATACTTCTTTTTTTTAATCTTATGAAAATTATTTAAATTAAACATTTAGGCACATATTTCCAATGATAGATTTTCATATAAATCTTTTCAGTGCATTATTCTAACGTACAATTTTTACAAATTGGAGATCACTAAAACACGGCAATGAATGTTTCGTCTTCTGAGACGATAACTCATCAGACCATTTTGATTTTGTTTTTTTATAAGAACTGTAAAAATGACTTTACATCCAAAGATCACGTCAATATTCTTTCCTTGCCAATGAAAGTGTTTATATATTGTTTTCAGGGCAAAAAACTTTAATTTAAAAAAAGCCAACAGCTTGAACACCCATTATATATTGATCTGAATATATTTACTATGAATATTTGCTATGATATTTGACTTCTTCTATACAATAAATATTTGATTTTTTAATAAGAAACAACAGCAAAATTTATTATGTAGCATAAAAGATGTTTTATATGCAAAAGGAAGCAAAAATCTCTGCATATACCCTACATAAACGAGCACAGCCTTTGGGAAATTTTTACAAAATAAAGCTCAAAGAAAATAAAAAAGAAAACAATGGAAATACAAAATATGTAACCAGGCAATATGCGTCAAGAGAATATCGCAAATTTCAATAAAAAGGAAGTGAAAATACAAAAATAAAAATAAAACACACTCCCGAAATAAAGTGCTTAAAATGAAGTCAGCAAATAAGCGTAAAAGAAAATAAACAAACGAATAAACAAACAACAAAAAATGGCATATAAAACATAGCGCAAATGCTGTTGAAATGCTCTGATTTTTGCCACTGCTGCAGCCAGTACCAGAACCAACACTATCACTGCTACTGCTCTCCCAGCTCACATTTAATCCACAGAGTTATTTTATTGTTTTGTTATGTTTTTACCCCAGATTGTGTTGCGTTGTTGTTGTTGTTGTTGTTGTTGTTGTTGTTGTTGTCGTGTATCACTCGTTTGTGCCTAAGTGAGCGTATGTTTATATGTGTGAGTGATTGTTATTGTTTGTGTGCGTCTGTTTTTGTTTTCACATGCTTGTCTTTGTGATTGTGTCATTGTTACAATTGTCAAAGATAATCATTGATTGTTCACATTGATTCATTCATTCACTCATTGTTGCTGTTTCATTTTTGCCTTTAATGTCTTGCTTCGTATTGCACAGTGGGAATGGAGAGTTAAAAAATATATTCGACAGTTTAAGAGATATAAGGGGTGTTCCATTAAGACCTGCGGTACTTTGATTATGAATAAAACGGTTCGGAGTTTTTCCAAGTATTTTATTTCGTTCAAAAGGTCACACAATAGGATAATGTGTGAAAAATTATTTTGCGGATATGTTCACCGCAACAATTTCGTAGATATCTCACTCTTTTGGCCATATTTTTGATGGCATTTTGCAGCATGGCCTCCGAAATGGCCCAAATAACCGATGTAATATTGCTCTTGAAGTGTGAAATCGTCTTCGGATCATTCAGATAGACTTAAGCCTTTGTGTAATTCCACAGAAAAAAATCTAACGGCGTCAAATCGCATGATCTGGGTGGCCAATTTACATCACCGCGAAGTCTAAATTGAGGCAAGTTGTGTGTAGTGTAGCGCCGTTTTATTGAAACCACATATCATCCAGACCCTGAGCTTTACTCTGCTGCAAGAAATATTCCTCCAACATGGCCAATTGTTGCGAACAATGGTGAATAGACATTTCGGGGGACTCGACGACACTTTCACTTACGGTAGCAATATTCTCAGCATTGCAAGTACAGACACAGTTTGATTAAATTTATTCACAATGTTGCGCACAGTTGTTTCGCTAATATGGTGATTGTGACCCCATTTTTGGTGAATCGATCGTAGCGTTTGCACACTCGACTTTGATTTTAAGATTCAAAATTCGAGTACATCTAACTAATTCTAACTAAAATCCTTTAGTGTCACGATTAAAATAACATAAAATATTTCGGACAAGGGTCGATAATGCAGATTTTAATCAATAACAAAGTACCACACCTACTATTGAAACACCCTTTAGAAAATATGGTTACGACATTGAGTCTCTAAATTATAGTTGTAATTTCTTAAGAGAGCGATCACTAGATTGTAATGCTATCAATATAACAACGACAAACGTAAAAGCGACTCTTTGCAATGTTGGAATTTTCTTGAAAGCTTTTTTAACTTCTATACGGCTTATTCAGTAGATTGTTAACTTTATGCAACATACAAGTATATGCATTTACCAGTGACTCAGTGGCCAAAGATTTTTCGCTGATTAATCTCATGCAAAATACACCCCATTCAAAATTCACCTCATACTTTCTGGTTTGTGCATATGCTATATGTGCATGTGCTTTCTGGCATAGGGTGCACTGAAATCGTTTTTTTCTATAACTTGTACATGAGAAATTTCACTAGAACCACTTACTCTTTCCATTAGCACAAGTGAAGTCATTAAGACTCGAAAAAATTTAAATTGCAAAAACAAACCTGACTGATTCGATTCAATTTAAGTTTCATTAATGTAATGCATTTCTGTAGAATTCGTTTTTCGTTTGTTCCCCATTGTACACAATTGTACACAGCCTTTTGATGGTACTTTTTTAAGTTGTCAATTGACAGCAGATTGATGTTCATTATTTTATGTTGCAAATGCAATAAAATTCATCACATTTTTTTCTGCTGCTCTGGTTGTCATTTTCTCTATATGTATACTGGAGGATGCTTCATTTGGAACATATAACATTCAACTGCTGCTAACTAAATATTTATGACTATCGCTACCATCAACGCTGCTGTTACTGCTACCACACAAAAGCGGGTGGTTACAACTCTGCTGCAGCCTCTCTGATTGTGAGTCTCTGAGCAACTGTTTGCGTGCGTATGAAATAAAAAAAAAAACGAAAAACTGGAGCCGTGGGAATTTTATACTGAAATGAAAATTTATTTTGCAAGAAATTAAGCCAGGCAAAAAAAAATCAACAGCAAAGCGGCACAAAAATGTATATATGAAACACGAAACAGCATTACAGTCTACAAATAAAATCAACTTACGAGTAAGTGAGTCCTTTGGGCCTTGAGAAATTTATAGAAAAAAATGTTTATATTTTTTTTATGCTGAATTGCTTTTTGCTGACAAAAATACTGCAATGCTGCTGTATATAGTTCAAGGCCTCAACGAATCTTTAAGCTTTAAAGTGCTCTATGCAAAATAACAAAAAACAATTTGCCGCATAAGCTGTTTATAAAAATTTCTTGATATTTTCGCAAGCATTAAATTAATGTTATTTGCGTTTTGGGATATGAAATTTGTACAAATATAAAAATTGTCTGAAATAATCGTTTCAATAAATGCTGAATAAGCTTTAAAGTCATATCTAGTCGAGAATTTTTGCGGAATGTTAAAAAAAAAAATTAATACTATCATAAGTCAATGTTTTGGGTAAACGTGACGTATGAGTCACTTTGAATTATTTATGAGGAACATATTATATTTTCACTTTAAAGCTTTTTCACACAATTTCGATCTAATTAATATTAAATTTAATAATGCAATTTTTCTGTTTTTGCAAATCTGGCTGATAATTTCAATTTTGGTAAGTGGCTGCTTTAAGATAATTATGCAAATATGTATTCAAAATAATTGAAGTTTATATGGAAAAAATTGTTATTTTAATATTTAAGCACACAAATAGTGCAAATTGCTGTATTGTTATTGAGAGCACTTGAGTTTGATAATACTTTCAGCATTTACGTCAATTATCCCTTGAATAATTAAACCATAAAATCCTTAAAAGCTACTACAAATACTCATGAAATATTTAAAAAAAAGATATTCAAATCAATTTACTTAATATAGCAAATTCAATGAAAAAGCTATCAGCAGTAAGAATTTTTTTGTTTTTTTTTTGCTAGGATTATGTAGAAACAAAAAAAAAGTAAAAGTCTTTCAACTTGAATTAACCTTTTAAGCACCTAAATCATTAAATTTATACAGGATATAAATTTTTTTTACAAAATCACACAAGAAGCTTTACTATAGTGGCTTTTTCTTGTTTTCTTAAGCATTAAATATATTATTATATGTATATTGAAAATATTCATACGAAATTTGCAACAAATTTAAATTCATTAAAAATGAATTTGATATTTTTGGTAAAACAACACGTACACAATTTGTGAGCAAACATTGCCACATTTTTAAAATGCGCACACACATATGCATTGCATGTGCATGATGCATAATACAAATGCATTAGAAAGTGCTTCACATACCGTAAAAACTTTAGTAAAAACGACTTCACATGAGAATTAAATAACAAAAATAACAATCGAAAGAATTTTTGTGCTCCAAAGTGCAATGCTGACAAGGGAGCATAGCAGTAAAAGCAAAAAGCATAAGGAAAGTGAAAAGTTGGCAACTCTGATGTGGTAGCATTTTGCAAGGACATAAACAAAACTTTTTTTGGCAGCAGTTGAAAAAATTAAAGGTATGTAACTGATGTCGGGTGGGTGTGTAGCAAGGAACCAGGAAAAACCAAAAGTAGCAGGGAAAGAAACGAGAAAACGTGTGTGGGTAAAATGTGAAATTAGGAAAAATGTGTCTGCGCGGTGACTTACTGAGGCCACACTAAGTGCATTCACTTAAGTGTAGGTTGGTTGAAAATGGCAATTAGGATAAAATTATTAAAGAGAATTTGCGTAAATTTAAAATGATACTTTGGGAAAGAGGTGATTGTGGTAAACAAAAAGTGGTGACACTAATGATTAATGTGTTGGGTTCAAGTTTGGAAAAAAAATACAAATTAAAAGTGACTCAAATGAAAAATTACACAAAAACCATCAAGCTATGACAAAAAAAATGGATAAGTTTTTGGTAGTACTAAATTCACTTTAGAATTTTATTTTTATTTAACATAACACATAGCAGCCAATGATTAAATTTAAATATTATTGCAAGCCACATCAGTATGTGCAAAATCTTCAAAACACAATAGCTCTACTTCACATCGTAAGACGTAGAACTTTCAAAATTGTTAAACAACATGACGTATGAGTGATGTCTAATTCTAGTGAGTATGAATATATACCATTTCACATAGAACAATTTTAGTGAAAAAATGTATAGCACAAATTTCGAATATTGCTAATTCTTGCTATTTCGTATAGACCAGCGCCTAATAGAACTATAAAGAAGTTTTTATTTTCGGAAAATGATTTCTGATATTAATTTGGAGTAGTTACATAAATATGAACCATAAAAATGATAAAAGGAACAAAAAATTGAGCAGCCAGCACTCAACTTTATATATGTTAGCCGCCGTTTTATGGTTAATTATTTGCCTCCGACATTTCATTCCAAATTAACATCAAAGTCTGGTTATTTAACTTTTTAGTTCTTGAATATCATGGCGTATGAGTAACTTACGACTTTATGCAAACTTAAATTTTTTCTAGTTTTCAAACAAATATTTCTGGCTTTATTAAAAGCATTATTTTTAGTTATTTCTCCGCAATGATTTCGAAAATTTTGAGTCTTAGTTTTGTTTTTTTTTTTATAAGAAATTTAATTTCAAGCTTGCATGAAAAATTAGATGGCAAACAAAAACGGAAATATTTTCAAACAAAACTTTTTCCACATCATCTCCCAACCAACCACCTACAACTTGACACTTAACACTTTGTTTGCCACGGATGTTGAGCAGTGCTGCCAACCACCTGTGAATTTGGAAGTTTTCAAAAGTTTTTTGAAATGTTTCAAGCAAGGAATATGATGTGAAAAAATAAAAATAAATAAAAAATTATAATATTTCTGTGAAATGTGAAATAAGTATATTAGACTGGTTTAAATTTGTTCGGGAAAAATTGAAATTGCTTTGACTTCCGGTCCCAGTGTATGAAAAGTTTCCTCTTGATTTGAATAAGCAAACCAAACCATTTTCATAGCCGAAAAGTGCTCCTAAGAATGGGAAAACTTTTTTATTTCAAAACTTCATCTGTTGAACTTTTTATGGTTATTTTAAATCGTGAATTTCGAATCTGCAATTGATTTCTCTGTTAGTTCTGTAATTCTGGAGATATTTGCCATTTCATTACGTAACTTTATTTTCCACCGTGAATGGACAATATCTTCAAAACAACAGAGTCTAGGAAAAAATAAATTGCAGATTTAAATTAAGCGCCACAAAATCCATGTAAGAAGTGGAACATTTTAAATTTACCTCTTTTCCACTCTTAAAATGATTAGGGATCCATCAAATATTCTCTGAAATATTCCAAATTTTACATCAAAATAAACTTTTGATGTCATGAGAACGAAATTTTGAGAAACTTTAAGTTTCAAACCACCCAAATATTTACAGAGATAGAACAGAACATTAAAGTAAAATATAATTAAAGTTTCAAGGAACTTACAAATAGATTTTCGAATTTAAATTGAGTAAAAAAGAATTAAATTAGTATTAAAATCACATTTTTGTTAGAGCAAATACTATCAAAAGAAATAAGCAGCCATCAATTAAATAACAATTTTATGATGCATCAAATGTAAATGCACAAAACTTTCTAAGGAATAAACTCTCTAACATAGATCAAAACAAAGCTATTGCACTTCTAAACTATTACACAACCAGACGTATGAGTAACTTTAAAATTTTATAAAAATTAACAAAAATTTTAAGCACAAAATTGTACATCAGTGTCCAGCTAAAGAATTTTTTATAACTTTGCAACATGATGTATGAATAAATTTAAACACCTAAGCAATGAATCTGAGAAGCTTATAGATATTTTCGGCACACCTTAGAACTATTGCCTCATAAATGTTTTACTTACGCAACAACGAAGGGAAAACATTTCAAAAAACAAAAACTTTTTCATGCCACTTTTCACACTTCACAACTTTTAAAGTATGCAAAAATGTATGTTGCAACAAAGTGTTGCCAACCACCTGTGTAGCGAAGTTTTTTAAAAAGTTATTAAGTGCGTTGAATATTAAATGTTTAGATGACGACGCCGTTGCTGATGATGAGCAATATGCAAAAATATTTTTCAATATTAAACATCAAGTGTTTTTAATACAAAACGTACAGCTTTATTAAAAAATGCTGCTTAATTGCAAAGTTTGATATGTAAAATCATAAACTTTCAAGTTTGAAATTTAGCAAAACTTGCTAATAAAAGTTTTTCATAAATGTAAATAATTCAGCTATGAATTTTGATGAAAAAAAAAAACATATTAAATAAAAATGAAAATCCACCACCAACAAAACGTCAGTAATCAAAAACTTACTAAAAATGTTACCAACACTGTCATATCACAGCCGTGTTGCTTATAAGCATTATAAAAGATAATCAAAAAAATGCGAATAGTATAATAAAAAGGAAAATTCATAATGGCATTAAAATCCATTTAATTACTCATGCAAAAACAAAAAAAAAGCTTTGAGAAAACAGGACGCATACCAACATAAAAAACACACTAACTTGCTTGCTTACAAAGCATGAATATGCAAAAGCAACAAAGTGAAGGATATAAAATGATTTAATAATCCAAATTTGTAGTCATTAGCAAAATTATAAAACAAAAAAATAACCGACGTATACATAAAGTTGAAATAATTAGCCAGAGTTTCACTTTTCATGTTCCTGTTTGTATGTGTTACATATGTGTGTGAACATTTGAGCATAGCCTCAAGCCAAAAAAAAACATTTATGTAAGTAGTAAAAAGGGATGAATTGACTTAAGTATAAAGTTAATAAGTTAATCTGCGTTGTTGTTAAGTAGCAGCACCAGTAGAAAATTAAATAAAAATTACAAAAAAAACTTTCACTACTAGAAAATTGTAAAAGAAGAATCAAAAAAAAAAAAAAAGAAAAAAGGACATGATATGGCACACACAGAATATGTGTATGAATTTAAATACAAACATGAAAACACGATAAGCCACCGTACTATATGGCAAAGGACACAAGTTGAATTAATTTAACAACATTTTATAGCAACGAAGCATGCAGATGAATTAAGTTGCCAACATCATCAACCAACACTAGACGATAATGAAGATGTGAGTTGGTGTGTGCTGAATTAGTGTTGTTTGAAAATTTAATATCGAAAGTGTGCTCTATTGCGGCCACTAAAACTCTAAAAATTTTCCTAAACTGCATATTTATATGAATATAATTTACACAAAACTCAAGGCTCTAATCATATCAGATTCGAGTTATTGTGTATTAAAACTTAAGTTCAACATGGCGTATGAGTAACAAAAAAATTTTTTAAGTGAAAAGATAGACTTGCGCGAGTTTTAACGTGACCTCTTTCAAGAATAATCTAAAGTTTTAAGATTTTCAAGTAACATATCGTTTACTAAGTTACACAGTTTTAGCTTGAGCCAATTATTGAAATTGTTGAAGTACACATTATGTTCCTTTAAAGTGTTCTCCATTGCGGCCACTAAAAAGCTATACATTTTCGTAATCTTCACATTTATATGAACATAATTCACGAAAGTCTCAAGGTTATACGACATATCAGATTAAAGTTATTGTGGTATAAGGTCAACATGGCGTATGAGCAACAAAAAAAATTTTAAGTAGAAAGATAGGCTTGCGCAAGTTTTAACGTGACTTCCATTAAAAATAATCTGATGTTTTTAGGATTTTCAAGTAACGCTTCGTTGCCTGCTTACTTAGTTACTTAGTTTTAGCCAATTACTGAACTTGTTGAAGTAAATATTGTGCATCTTTAAAGAGTTCTCTATTGCGGCCACTAAAAAGCTATACATTTTGCTAATCTTTATATTTATATGAACATACTTCACGAAAGTCTCAAGGTTCTAACACATATCAGATTGGAGTTACTGTGTTTTAAAAATTAATTTCAACATGGCGTATGCGTAACAAAAAATTTTTTGAAGTCGAAAGATAGGCTTACGCAAGTTTTAACGTGACTTCCATCAAGAATAATTTAAAGTTTTAGGATTTTCAATTATTACTTCGTTACTTAGTTTTAGCTTAAGCCAATCACTGAAATTGTTGATGTTAACATTGTGTACTTCTTTATTTCAATACTATGTCACTAAATGTAGCAACGTCTGAATTTAAAAAAAGAGTATTGGAAGAGTGCCGCCTGCGAGCATGGTTCTGGTGTGAGCACCCCCCGTAACTTTTGACACAAAACAAATACGGCTGCTCTGACAAATGTTAAGCGCATATTTTGACAGTTTTTGTGCATTTACCGTAGCAAAAGGACGCATTTGCTTTGAATAAGAAAATAATTTTTGAATAAGTGAAAGTCAACACAAAATTTTTTTTCAATAATTTTCCAAGTGCGATAAATCGAAGCGAATCAATCGAAAATCTGAATTAGATCTACATTTATGAAGTAAATTTATTATATTTTGTGATTCAAAAGCGAATGCAACCAAAATGTTCAAAAACACAATGTGCTTATTGCTTTTCAAAATGGCTGTCAAAGTCAAGTTTGGGCCCCGAATCGGTTCGGGTGTGGGCACCCCTCGTTTTTTTATTTAAAGCTTGTGTTTTACTGAAATATCGTTGTGAATGGCAACATTACTAATTTAAATTGTGGTCTTATGCCTTTTTACGCTTTTTCTGTGGAATGAAAAAAAAAAAAACCAATAGGCCCTTTAAAGATATCGCAGAAAAAAAAACAATTTGAAAACAATTTCAATAAGTGTGAGTAGTAAGGTGGCATACCACTTTGGACCGAGAAGCAGATGGCTGGCATGGATTAGTACTAAAAATTCATGTTTGGTAAGTAAAAGAGCAATATCAACGAGGGCTAGAAATAACGTCTTCTACCCGGCTTAGTCTGCAAAACAATTGATCTGGCATTAGCGCCGAAGACAATCAAGTCTGGTTTATGGGCAACACGCATGATGCCATTCGATCCAGACGTTTTCAGTGACCCTGATTTTGTTGTAACCTTTGAGCAGAGTTTGGTTGAATTTGTGAGTAAAAGTTTTCAAAAAAAATTAGTTTTGCTCATTTTTCCATTTGATTGCGTTTTACTTCATATTTTCAGCCGATTTTTTAAGGGTGCCCACAACCGAAACAAACATTTTTTTTATGTCAAAATATATCACTTCACTATTTGTTTGATATAATTTTTCCAACTCCCGAAATCAATTTACTTTTCTCCGAAAACTTAGCTAAGGCCTCTAGCTTTCCATTGATACTTATATATTTGCTTAATATACATTTGGTCGAAAGTTATGAGTCGAAAACAAAAAGGTGCCCACACCCGGTACTCTTCCCCTACTATCGAATAAAATATTTTTTGCAGTTCTTTCGATACTTAAAAGTATCATTGTACACTATAATAACCACAGACATATGTGTCTACTCGTAATAGTATGTGCATAAACTCGCGCTTGAGCAGCGTAACAAGGAAACTCTATTAGTTACGGCAGTAGCAATAGCAGCACGACAGGAACTTTACTCTGCTCCTGCGAACACAAAACGCAACTCATAAAAATTTTTAATGGACTTAGTCATGTAGCAGAAACAAAAGTATCAGAAGGTGGCAGTAAAGGAAGCGGGTAGCGAAACGCATAGAGTATCCGCTGAAGGTATAAAAAATGGTTCAGAGGGAAGCAAATAAAACAAAACAGTTAAATAAGTTGTTGTGAAAAGTAAAAACATTTTTTTCGAAAGTAAAAAAAAAAGAAGTTACATTAAATGGAACGGGATAAAGTGAGAAAATTAATGTTATAGTTTTGCTTAAAGGCGTGGAAAAAAATTTTTGCAAGAAAAAGCCTGAGGTTACTTAAATGGGAATACAAAAAAAGGGCTTAACATGTTTAACAAGAAAAAATTAAAAGGAAAATGGTGCAAGAATATGAGAAAGTGTAAAAAATTCTAAAAGAAATTAAATTAATTTGCCGTGGGGTAGATATATTTTAGTCTGAGTAAAAGTTGAAAAAAAAAAAACTGAGATGTAACAAATAATGTTACAAAAAGTTTAGGGATAGCATTTAAAAAAATTTAAAGTGGAAAAAAGAATGCTTCCTAAAAACTTTGCTTCTGAATATACACTGTTCGATATATAACGATATTACTACTAAAAAAGTTTTCATTAATCTTTGTATTGACTTAAAGATTAAAACTCCCCGTTGTGTGATAAACTTTAAGTTTTAGCTTATTAAATGTCCCATGCAAAACTGTTGTTAAATTCCCCATTTCGCTTTTAATTTCACAGCATTTTGCCTCTGATCTTGTTCAAAAGTAACGCAATTTTCATAACCTATAAACTGTGGTTAAATATTTTATGACATCTTATCACCCTATAACACTTAATTTAGGTCGACAAAGTCAATTTCAGTTTATTTGTCTAATAAAAACATCAAAGTATACTAAAATGTCTAACAAAAACAGCAATAAAAACAATAACAATAAACAATAAAAAGCAAAAGACAAAATAACATAAATTTAACATTTAACAAATGCAATTTATTATTTGACATTATGATGTCAACAAATTTGCGCGCGAACAACAAGTCATAAAACTTTTGACATCAAAATACAATGACACTCTGCTTTCACTAACCACTCAGCCAACGCGCAAATAGTCCACTTAAGTAATAAAACCAAAGAATTGTTATTATTTAAGTCATTTAAGTCTAAACAAACAGACAAACAAACAAACGAACAGTAAAGAAATCATAGCTCTGGCATAGTAACAAGTGCAACAAAAACAACAACACAGCAACAGTTGTATAAATGCTGTTGTAGCTTGGTAAGTAGAAGAATTTTTTGGTCAACAACGCTACAAGTCACAAATGTCACACAGCAAACAGTAGAACATTCATTATGTTGCAATTTATTGTTGCAGTAAAAGTTGGCAACATTTTGCAGTACATTGTGCACAACCAACAATAAAGCATTGGAGTAATTAAGCTAAAGTGTTGGAAAACATAGTGTTGGATAGTGTTGAATAGTAGCTTGTTGAAATATATTTTCAATTTATTGCAATAGCATTCGAGAATAAAAAAATTGCAAAATGTTACTCATACGTCATGCTGTGCAGCTGCTTGAAACTTGATTATCTGTGCGGCGATATGACCTAGAACTTTTCTGTCTTCGATACAATTGTACATTTTGGTGTGTACTACACTTGAATAATAATTTTGTTAAAGGCTGCGTTGGGTTACTGTTCAAAAATTTAAGCCAAATCTACAAGTTTAAAATTTGCCATCAAATGCATTGCATCATAATTTGAATTTTCTATTAAAATGAATACTTTATACGTTTAATATATAAATATTACTCATACGTCATGTTATGCTTTTTCTTTAAACCTTGATATCTTAAAGGCGATATAAGCTAGAATTCTTATGCCCCAAACACATTTGTTCATTTTGGTGTGTGCAACAATTCTATAATTATTTAAATAGTGGCTGCGTTTTGTGATACTACATAAAATAATGTCAGAGCTACATATATACATATGTATGTGGTTTTAATTTTGTCATCGATTTTATTGTAACTGGGTAAATAAATCTCCAAAAAATTTACCAAACATACCTTCTCCTGTCCACACCTATTTTTCTATTTTTTATTGCTTGAAGGTATAGAAGATAAAGAATTTAACTTCTGGAACATTTTTAAAAAATGAGCAATAACTTTTTTTTTATTTCGCTTAAGCAATATATTTAAAAAATTAAATTAATATTTTAGTCTCAAAACGCTTAAATAAACATTTGAAAAATACACAATAAACTGTTGGGGTTGCCACATGGTTGTTTTCGAAAATTTATTTTAAATCTTCCACTTTTTACGTTTGCCATTATCATTATACACCAAAAAATAATAGTTAAAATTGTTAAAAATTGATCGACGCATAAATCGTAAAATACTCATCGAACCGAAATTCAGTTTAAGCAAAACTAACAAAAAAAACCGGGTGGCAACCCTGAAAATTTTGTACAATTTCAGAAAAGAGTGGTTTTGAAACCAAAAATTTCAATATAGCCAAAAAACAAAAAAATTAAACAAGACTTTCGCAAATAACCAGTTGGCAACCCTAAAAATTGATGATGGATTTTTAAAAAGTTTATTTAAATTTTTAAAGACTTATTTTTTTGAATAAAAAGTTTAAGCGAATCTAACAAAAAATACCGGGTGGCAACACCAAAAATTTTGTATTATTTTAAACGAGTTTATCTGAGCGTTTCTGAAACCAAAAATTTCAATTTAATCAAAAAATGTAAGAGTTATATAAGATTTTTGAAAATAACCTGGTGGTAACCCTAAAAGTTTATGTTTGATTTTTAAAAAGTTTATTTAAGTGTTTTAAGTTTAAATTTAAATTTTTATTTTTTAAATAAATAGTTTTAGCAAAACTAAACGGAGACTGGCGAAATGTTCCAAAAACAGTAATATCACATTGAAAATAGCATTTTTTTTTTTAAATTTGTAACTGGTGGGTAGCTACTCCAATTGCTTTAACGAAACCAAAGAAAACAACTGGGTGGCAACACCGAAAGTATTTTAGAATTTCAAAAAAGTCTATCTGAGCGTTTCTGAAACCAAAAATCTCAATTTAGTTAAAAAGTAAGAACTAGATAAGATTTTTAAAAATAACCAGGTGGCAACCCTTAAAACTTATGTTGAATTTCAAAAAAGTTTATTCAAATGTTTAAAGACCAAATTTTAAATTTTTTTTTTTTCATAAATAGTTTAAGCAAAACTAAACTGAGAGTGTCGAAATGTTGCAAAAAACGACGGAGAATGATGAAACGGAGAATGACGAAATGTTGCAAAAACAGTTATAACACAAAGAAAACAGCATTTTTTTAAAAAAAGTTGTAACTGGTGGATAGAAATTCTAACTGTTTATTGATTTAATTATGTAAAGATAAATAAATATGTTTAGTAATTAAAAAAAAAAACTTATTCAGAGAATGATGCACACTTGCTTTCTTTAAAAATGTTTAAACTTTTTTGAAAAAAAAACGCACGAACACCCACTATCGAAAAACCAACACTGACTGAGCTGAAAATACACTGAATCTCTTCTTTCTCTTTACTTTCAGTTCTCTATTTCCTCAATATTTAAAAAATTTACAGCTAGAATAAGAAAAACTAAACGGAGATATCTAAAATGAGAGACCAACTTCTATGTATGCCAATTCTACATAAAAAAAAAAGTTTTTCGAAGTGTTAACACAGTTAAAGAGTTGCTGAAACTAATATTTATTTTTTTTTAATAACGTAATATGCGAAACGAGCAAACTAAATGCACTAAGAAGCGGTTTGGATTAGGACGGAGAATGAGTTTTTACTGTTTATAATATAATTTCATAGTAAAATATTAAAATTTATTTTTTTTAAGCTATTCATGCAGAATTTCTGGTTAAGTATCTGTATTAAATAGTTAAAATATCAAATTTTAAATTTAAACATGATCTTGAGCTTCAGGACATTGAATGGCACATTTTTTTGGAGAATCACCCAACTATAAAAATTTTAAATTCCCATAAAAAGAATAATTAATGCGCATAGTATATAAAAGTTACTCATACGTCATGCTGTGTAGATGCTTTAAACCTCAATATCCTAGCAGCGATGATAGTAAGAACTAAAACTCATTAGATGTGTTTGTTCATTTTGGTGTGTACAACAATTCTACAAAAATTTATTAGTGGCTGCATTACGTTTTACTACATAAAAGTAATAGAGCTAAAAGTCTAATACTTGCAAATCAAGGACTTTTTAGCTGTTTTTTTAATTTAAAAGAAAAAATAAATGTCCCTTTGAGCAAATGTTTGAGAATAGACTGCAGCCTCAATTGCCTTAATCGCCTTAATTACTTTTGCTATTATAGTTTTATAGTAATAACAACAATCAACAAAGTAATTAAGTAATTCATAACGATTTGTTTTGTAACGCCCATTAAGTTTTCATTTTGTTGTCATTCAATATATTGTTGTTATAATACTACAAAACACAACAAACAATACGAACGGCGGGCATTGACTGACGACGACGACGACGACAATGCAATTTCAACACAATCAGCCAACAACTTCCGGTTCAACATGGCAACTTCCGTTTAGAATACCAAGGTAATTCAAAAGTAAAACAGCAAACAAAAGAACACAAAAGAACCCGGAAATCATTTGTACTGCAATTCTGTGACAGGCAGCAAAAAGTTTTTATTAAGAGAGCTAGCTAGCGAATGAAAATAAAAAGCACAAGGTCAGGTATTAAAGCGAAAAAAGAAAATGAAAACTTTCAAAGAAAGCAAATAGCTTGCTTCTAATTGTATAATTCTTTCATTCTTTCATTTTTCTGTTTCGTTTTGGCTTTATTTTCAACCTTGTGCCAAAAATATATGCTTTTAATTGTGGCCAAAATGGTTTTTCAAGTATTAATTAAGTAAGCGTAAAGTGTTGGCAGCTCTGGCAAATTTTTCTTGTAGAGTGTGCTGTAAAAGAAAGTGAAAAATCTGCTTTTTGAAGCTTTTTTTCCACTTTTCTCTTGTTTTGTTCTTATTCTACACACTCATTAACAATTTTAATTATAACCTCTTAATTAACACTCTGTTTTATTTTTGTTTTTAAGCTGACTTTATTATATAATACACATCTACTTTTGCTTTGCTTTTATGCAGCAAATTAAAAATGCTCTTTTAGAGATTTTCTCTACTTTATATGTAGAATTTTTATTGTTTTGTGTTGTACGTTGAAAACATTAAAAGGAAAATTATAATTTTAGTATTCTGCTGTCATTACTTTATTTCCTTTATTTTTACTTTAATCTTACGAAAAAGCTTTAATATATGCATTTTTCCATATGACATTTGTGGTGTTTTTTTTCAAGACATTTGTAGTGTTTCAAAGAAGACTGTTGCGATTATAATTGTTTTATGTCTGCTAAATTTATGCCTACAAATTTCATTAAGTAAAGCAATTTTGTCTGCGTAATTTGATTTTCAGTGCAGCAAATGCTTCGTTGCGTTTCCCCAATGCATTTTTTTTGTTTTTTTTTTTGTTTTTGTCTTTCAACCAAACAGATTATTTACACCCACTCTTAATACAATAGAATTGGCAACACTTGTGCAAAAAGCTTGTATATTGTATGTATATCCTACGGCGATGACACATGTCAGAAATGTAACAAATAAAAAAAAAAATAAAATAAAAGGAAAATAAACAAATAAAAACAAACAGTGCTTACCAAAAAAAATATTCACTAAAATAAACAAACAAATACTCTTGCAAAGTGTGTATGTGTGCGTGTGTGTGTTTATTTAAATGTTGCCATGATATGACTTAAGTGCACAGAACCATGCAACCGTAGTATGGGGTATATAGTGGCGCAAGTGCGGTAAGCGCAGCTTAGAAACGGCTGGGATTTATGATACAATTTAGCAAAAAAAAAAATATGATTGCTTTATTTGTATATATGCTTCGTATGAGTATGTGTTCCAGTACCCAGCAAAACATTTGGGAGACCTTTGAATCTTTATTTTTTGT
The DNA here is from genome assembly GCA_951812925.1 of Calliopum simillimum. NCBI lineage: Eukaryota > Metazoa > Arthropoda > Insecta > Diptera > Lauxaniidae > Calliopum > Calliopum simillimum. Next base: position 84,638,983 of record OX638370.1, on the reverse strand, counting down.
CACGAACTCACAATTCTTTTAAACGATAGAACTTTTTCACGAATAACAGAGGATTTTCTTTTTTGAAATTCACCTTTGCGGGTCGATTCATATGCAGATTAATCCAAGAAAATCATTGGCGGAATTCAACATGAGGAGTCATTTGCAAATTCTTCTAAATGATTTCGCACGATCGAACAGTTTCTCAATAGAAATATGCTTGCTGGGCATATATGCATATGGTGACCATATTTGTGCATGTGATATCGGAAACATAAAAATTACGAAGTCCAAATAAAACTAGTAAAGTTGTAACCTTTGGCCAGGTCAAAAATTGTGTACCCTATACTGCAGTATCTATTTTGAAAATTTTTGACCGTATTCACTTTATTTTTGTTCAGATCTTGCAAAATTTGGAAACATTAACTTAAAAATGCTTTCGACATAATTTTTTGAATCTTTTGCTTATATGGGAGTTCCCAGACCTACTTTCCGAGTTTGTCTTGTTTTGTGTAGAGCTTGCATTTATTGCTCTAAGAGTTTGAGTTTGGTTATCTCTAAAAAAGCTTTCAGTATAACATTTTGAAAATTTGACTTATGTGGGAGGTGCCACGCCCGCTTCTCCTACTTCGCCAACTTTTTGCTCAAATCTTGTAACTAATATTCTTTGTGTTTGGGTGAAATTCGGTTTGGCTATCTCCAAAAACATTTTCAGTATATCATTTTAAAACTTTTGCTTATATCGGAGGTGCCACGTCCTAATTGGCTTATTTTTTATAAGAGCTTTTACTTACTATCCCTAGTAATTATATATGTGTATTTTGGTTGTGATTTTCAATCCCACGAACTAACTTTTACGACAAAGCCAATATATCAAATTTAATTAAAATATTGTGGTTAGTTTTCCCATGAAAAATATTTCGACATACAGCCAGCCAGTCAGCCTAAAAGATGGATATGGCTATATCGACTCATGAGGTGACACTGATGAAGAATATGCTTACATACTTCTCTACACCGGCCACGCCTCCTTCTCTGCGTTACAAACGGAAGGACAAAGTAAATAGATATACTTTTCTATACTTGCCTTGCTTCCATCTCTGCGTTACAAAAGGAAGGATAAAGTAAATATATCCTGGTGCAGGGTATAAAAATAAAAGTGAATTATTAAATTGCTCTAAAAAAAAGTAAAAATTATTGAAATAACAATGATGTGCAAAATTTTGCATAAAAATGATGACACAAATTGCATTTTTAAATGAAATTATACCTAGAGCTCAGCTTTATTTTTCTCTTTTTTTGATAGCATAAATGGAACTTTATTTATTCGCTTAGGTTGTCAATAATTTTTATTAAATTTTTTGCAGAATCACATGATAAATGAACTTTTTTGTCATATATTTTTTCAATTTTTATTTTGCGTACATATTTTTATTAGATTTATGCACCAACGTATATGGCCATTAAAAAAGTTAAAATCTTTGCATTGACAGCGTATGAAAAATATTGTTATACATTTAGTTTTACACTGAGAATTGTATTTGTCCGAAGAAGCAACTGTTGGAATATTTGATATGGAGAAAAGGAACCATTTTATGAAATCAAATTTTCTTCTTTCAATATTTACTATATTTCATTCCTAATGAAAAAGATTTGAATTGAATATGTATCAAATATATATTTGTTTCTTTCAAATAAATCATTTTCTTAGTGTATAAAATACGTGTCAGATGACATTACACCAACATGCAGAAATATTGTGCTATAGTGCATACCCAAGAGGGAAAATAGCGCTCTAAAAGGTTTTTGGAAAAAAGGCACATTTAAATTTTACAATCCAAAACACGAAAATTTAAAATAAATATTTCCCCTGCCTTGAGGTACGAACTTGACGCACAATCTAAGAAGGTAACAAATTTCTAAGAACACCAAGCTACAGTGCATACTATAATTTTTGTTTATTTTTAAAATTTGTTCCATTTTCATTTTCAAAAAAAAAAATTCTGAAACAAAAATATTTCTTATAAAAACTTTGATATTTGAGCATTTCAATCGCTTACTGCAGGCTTATAATTGATCACATCACAAGTTCTTATAACATTTCATGCAGCATAAGCGCTTATTATGTGATTTTCAGTTAAAGCTTAAACATTTTCCCCTTGGGTACATTATGTTATGAAAACGGAAATCCTTTGGCTTGCCATACTGTGCGTGAGGTGCAAACGTTTATTTATAAAACCGGCAACATGTTGACGCCGCAGATTAAATTGCTATTTTAGCCAAATTATGCGAGAAAGCTGCACATGCCATTGATACCAGAAAGGAAAGGTGTAGAGAATTTATTTTGGGCGAAAACATTCAGTGCGAGTGTTATGTCAGCTGCCTCTGTGTGTGTGTTTGTGTTAAAGTGATATTAAATATTTGTTTAGTAATGTGTCAACCAATTACACATTTTGGTTTATTTTGTTATTTGCAAGTGATACAGCAATTGTTCAAGGCATTTTTTTTTTTTTTTGTATAAATTGATATTTAAGTGAGATCAATAGTGGTGGGAAGTGGAGCAAGGTTCTATTTAGAAATTGAGGTTTTTTTTATTTTTAACTGTTTTCTTTATAATTAAAATCGAATAATTAATAGTTATTGAAATTTGCAAGGAAGAACTTTTTTGCTAATTATTTCTTATATTAATCAATTTAAAGCCAGATATGATAAAAGCAACAATTTAAAATGCCGCAAGACGAGTTCTAAATGAGCTCAGGAGGTTGTCATTTAATCGATATAATCTTTTTTAACTTTTTGTAAAAACATTGGCTAATAACAGCCCATTCACTTTATGACATTACAGTTGTATAACCTTTTGCAAAAATACACCATATTTTTGTAAGAGATAAATTTGTATCCAACCTCTTGGAAAGGCCTAAATCTCCTTTGTGCTTAGGCATTTCTTGAATTCTTTTTTAACTCTGTTAAACTTTCTAGATTCTGAACTCAATTTTATTATTTATTTAGATTCATTCCGATACCGCACAGTGGGAGGAATGGGCTGTCTAGCGGATTTTAACAAACAACTTCCTAAAAGAGAGAAATATGAAGATGAAATTTGGTATATATATAAAAACATGCATTTTACACAAATTTGTGAAGTTAAGTCTTTCTTGCACTTTTTTTGTTGTTGTTGTGAGAATTTTTGCCTACTTGCCTATACAAAGAAGAACAAAAGTAATATCATAATAAATTCACCGCCATTTTGCTAAGAATGAAAACATTTGTGATTTCATTTCACAAAAAGTACTCAAGGGTGGCAAATTGAAGTCATTTAGTTGAAAAAATGATGTCGGTCAAATAACCACCTCTTAAGTGAATGCACATTTTTGCTTGATTTATGGCATTTTGAACCATCCTTTGCAAAAAATCTGGATAATTGACTTATTTTTAGCTCATTCCTTAACTGTTTGCAATATTAATGTCAAAGCACAATGACATTTGTTGCTATTTACAAAAATTATGCCAGATTTTTATAATGACATTACTTTCGTCCCATCTTCCATAATGAAATATTCCAATCTTACCGAAACAAGATTTGGATTCACCACCTCAGATTCCGCTGAAACTTAGTATATGGTTGTATTTTTGGCTACAACTAAAAAAAATAGCAAAACAAATAAGATCTATCCCAATTTTTTGAGAGTTTTGGGAGGGTGAAAAATATGACAAGATTGGCAAATAACGATAAATGCTGTTCCACAATAATTGTCCATAACTTCCATGAATCTTCTGTTCAGACCTATTTTGCAAAGAAATTGAATCAGGCTATAAACATAAATTAAGGTCTCTGCTTCCTGCCAAAAGGTACTACTTTTAGTACTCTATTAGTACAAGATTACAAAAAATGTTTACTGACATATTTTTTTTAAATCTTCCAAAATATTTTTTCTGAAAAGTAAACCAAATTATCTTTCATACGAAGCTAAAATCAAGACAATATCTCTGACGGTTTTGGAATAATAATTTTTTCAGCATTACAGAACATTAAATCGACCAATGTGGCTTCAGAAAAAAGTGAATAACTTCAACACTTCTAAACTGATTTTCATGTTCGGAACGACTTAGAAAGGTATTCAATCATGCTTTTAGCATGAGGTAAATTTTTTGATATTTGGCAAAAAGTACTGTTTTTATTACATTTTTCGTACTAATACCAACAAAACCGATAAATGTTTCGATAACTTGACCACCTTATAAAGGGTGATGGAAACTGGCTCATCATTTTAGGTATTTCAGAGGCACAAGGACTCATATTGATATGGAAAGTCAAAGTCAGCCCAAACGGTCCACAGAAAAATATTATAGGCTATTGGAAATTAATTCACACAGTGCAAAGTTTGTGCTACAATTTCTTAATAATAAAAATACAAGCACATAATATCTACTTGAAAGCTAGTAAGATATAATAAAACAAATTAATAACGATCAAGTAGCCATGGCAAAGTACTGATCAAAAAAGAGAAAAAGTTTTATTTAAATTTGGAATGTATACATAAGTGAAGTTTGAAGACTTATAACTTTTCAGAGAAAAATCGTAGATCAAAACCAAAAGCACAACTAAGCTCATTAGGATATTAAAAAACGGCATCTATATAAAAATTTTTGCAATTATAAATTCCAAAAATTGAATTTAACGTCGCTAGATTACCTTTTTCTACCACTGCGCACCGACTCAAATGTTCGAAAGACTCTTAGACTCTAGATTATTTGTTTTTCGTCACGAAAAAAACCAATGGAGCCCTTTTGATACTTTCGTAGGCCCATTTTGGCAAAAAAAAAAACCTGTGTTTTGCTCATAACATTTTTTGCTTACTAAATTTGACACCCGAATAAACATTCTGTTCCTGGAAAACTTTTGCCGTTAAGAATATATACCTACATTTTTTATAGTATCGATAATATTTCGTTCCAAAAATCGATTTTTTATGGTCGAAAAAATTATTTTTTACTCAAAAGTCACGCATCTAACGAAAATGCTTAGAATCATCTAAAGAAAATTTATGATTTTTTCAGAATTTTTGGAGCTTTTTTATGCATTTTATGCCTTACGTATTTTTTTTTTTTTTTGGCTTCATCAAATCAAACCAGTTTAATGTTTATGTTTATTTTGAATTAAAATTTTAAAATATTTATCGTTAACGAATATTTTTGAGAAATTTTTAAGCTCATCCTTTAAATTTCATATAAAAGTGTGCACCATTAATCAAAAAACTCAACCATTTTATATGCTTTCTTTTAAATCTTTTTTCTTTTTGTTTTTTCAAAAATACCTGATACTACACACTTTCAATACGAGTATTTTTTTTTTTTTTTTTTAAAAAAAACTTCACCTAAAACCCATTTGAGTAATGAATCCTTATCAAATCTTTTGCATTTTATGCTCATCTTACATTTCATGGTGTTTCTCCTGTAAAAGTAAAGGAAAACGCAACAAAAAAAAACCTTTCTTCCCACACTGTCAACATTAATTAATGTCAACAAATATTCAGAGCCATCAATTTGATGTTGCCTTTAAATGGCATTCCGTTAACTTCTGACAAGTTGTCTGTTGGAAAACAAAAAACCCAATGCTTTTGACAGTTGCTTGTGCTCAAATTAAGGCGCCACTTTGTGCAGAGTTTGTTTCGTAATGCTCTCAATACACTCCACATATAAATTACAGACTAACGATGTGGTTAATGCACGTAACATGAAACGTGTGATACCTTTTTAGTGCCCCTTTGGTAGTACGTAGGTAACACGAGTGCACGTTTATCATTCTGTAATTATTTGCATCCATCAGCATTCGCATTAAATAGCAAAGTGAAACAAGAACCAAAACTGACAGGGACACATAAAAAAACAATTTTCAGAAGGCAACTAACTGCTGGCTAACCATCTCAAGCATTTGCAACACTACTACAACACATTTCTTTCAAAAATCGAGAGACACTTCTGTTTACAATTTAAAAATTATGGAAAATTAAGCGATCGGCCTCAGATCTAAGAGAAAATTTTAAAATGGACTTTGGAAATCACTGGGACTACTCCAAATCTCGCAAGAGCTTGAACTTAAAAATTCTTAGGTGAGTTTTTACTGTTACAAGCGATGAGAATTGCCAGAAACTCCCGCTTTGGGCAATACTATTAGTCATATATTTTTCCATATTGATTTGGTCCAAGAAAAAATTTTCAAAATTCTCTCAAAAAGAAGTCTTTCGGGAAAACAAAATAAAATTAATAACAAAAGCAATAATTTTTAAATAGAAAAACACGACCTGTAGCCAAACTAAACTGTTTTTAAATTGATATGAAAAAGGTCGAATAAATTTTTTAAAAATGTATTAATAACAAAAGTCTAGTTTTCTGCGTCTTTGGAAATTTTGAAAATTAAAATATTAACTTACCTCAAAATTGATTTTCTTGCAGAACCTTATGAACTGAGCTAGAAAAATTGAAGAATAGTTTGAAAACACTTGTCATTACATTTTTTTCAGATTCCAGTTAAATTTTTAATGAATTCAAAACAGATGAGTACACAAACTTTCGATTTGTTCAGTTTACTTCATTATTGAAAAAGACTTCAGTTACACAAAATCCAAGGTATTGTTCTTGTTGAATCCCTTAAACATAATCAAAAAGAGTGCTGCAACTTTCTTTGTTGCAGTCACTATAACTCATATGATGATGTCTGTTGGGAATTGTGTTTGTTGCTTTTATTATGCTCATACATATGTATGTATATTGCACATGCAAATGTTGTCACTCTGTTGTCTTGTTTTTCGCTACTATAGATGTAACATAGTAGTAGTAAAAGTAGTAGTAGTACTAGTAGTTGCTACTGTTATACATTGCATACTTGCAATGCTCATTCGTAATAAGTAGGATTTATTTATAAACTCCAACCATAATTTGAGGATAAACCAACCAAAGAACAAGCATAAAGACAGTTACACAAACAAACAGTCAGAGACAAACAATTTTCAAAATTTATATTCTACATTGAAAAATAGAATTTGGCCCAAAATAATAATACAGAAATTGTAGAAGAACAGATATAAAAAACACCAAAACAAAAAAAGTGTGGTGGAGTCAACAGAGTGGATCTAAATTATCGAACTTTTGCTACAAGTGTAGATCTTTAAAGTAAATAACAGATGAGTGATTTTCATTCAGATTATTTTCCAAAAATTGGTCAAAAAAAAAATTAAAAGTTCAATAAATTCTGAAAAAATTCACACATATTTTTCAAACAATTCTAAGCATGTTTTATCTTATACACTTTTTTCATATAATTTTTCAGCGCCAAAATTTTTCTGAGAACATAATTACTTCAAAATATTTTTAAAGTAAAGTTATGAGCGAAAACAAGTTTTTTTTTGCCAAAATGGGCCTTCAGGAGAGTCGAAGTCGTTTCATTGGTTTTTCTTGAAATGGAAAAATAAATGGTAAAGAAAGCGAATATGAAGGTCATCTAACTTCTGAGTAGGTTTCGAGTTGACTCCTGTTATGTTGTTTTTTTATATTTCATACAAATCAAACAGGTTTAGTATACACTCTTCTAAAGAGGCCGAAAAGTTGCCTAGAAATCCCATATGAAAGATTTAACGTTAAAACGAAGCAACATTCAAATTGACCATCATCGATTGCACTTAAACTTTGGAGCAAGATAATTTATTTGATTTGATTTGATTGGACATGAATTGAATTAGTCTGCTCGAAATTAACGTTTTGGAACTGTTAAAAATATGTTGGAATTTTTGTATTTTTGAAATATTTTCTAAGAAGAAAAAAGATGTCCATATAATTTAAACTGGACTTCGAAGTAAAATAATAGAATTTTGAACTGCTTTATAAGATTTTATGGCTAAGAATTTAATGCTTCCATTATATAACCTCAAAAGCATAAAAAAAGTGTTATTCTTACTTTTATGATAGCACTAACTATTTTACCCGGCGTTGCTCAGGTATTGATAAATAGCATTAAAGCACTAAAACATCAAATAAGGAAAGCTATTTTTTAAAATAATGTGCCACAAACAGTTGCTCCAATATTATCACATCCAATATATAGGTAAAAGTTTATATGTATCGAAAATTATTAAAATACACCGATTTCACCGGTAAAAGTCCAAAATTATCGAAAAATGTAGCTAAAATTCCAAAAGTATCGAAAAATATTAAAATATAAAGAATAAATCGAAAAACGTCACGCTAAAATATAGGTAAAAGTCCAAAATTATTGAAAAATTTCAAAATAAATCGACAAAAGTCCAAGTGTATCGCAAAACATTTAAAATATTTGTGGGAAAAGTACAAAAGTATCGAAGAATATTGAAATACTTCGAAAAAATCTGTAAAAGTTCAAATGTATCGCAAAACATCTAAAATACGAGCAAAAACCTAAAAATATCGAAAAAAATCTAAAATATACATTCAAGTGCAAAAATATCGAACGACATCCAAAATATCAGTAAAAGTCCAAAAGTATTGAAAAATATTGAAATATATTGATGAAATCGGTTAAAGCCCAAGTGTATCAAAAAACATCCAAATTATGGGTTAAAGTTCAAAGGTACCAATCGAAAATATTTCAAAACATCAGATATATCGCTAAAGATCGAAAAATTTCGAAAAACATAACAAAATCGGTAAGAGTTCAAAAGAACTGGAAAACATCGAAAAAATCGTAAATAGTACAAATATATCGAAAAAAAACTCCAAAAATATTGAAGTGTATCGAAAAACATCCAAAATTTAAAAAAAAATCAAAAAATATCGAAAAATATTGGTACTATGTATTGAGTTCGCATTACTGATAAAATCACTTTCATTTTTACTCTAATCAACATAACAACATCAAATTCTATATTCATTCTTCAAGAATAAAAAAAAAACAAATAATAGATTTTTGATCTCTTTTAATAGATATATATTACACTATTCGACAATTTCGAACTTTTTTTAAAACATATTAGAAAATCAAAAAACTCTTAAAGTAGACGTTAAAAAAAAATACCTGTTCCTCGTCGTTTTTCTCCACCACGTCACATTTTTTTTTAATCGATTTTTGAAAATTTTTTATCCACTGTACATGAAAAAGCAAAAATACCCTATTCTTGTGTTGAATCGATGAATTTAACTATATGATCCATACATCTGAGACTTATCATACTTATGTTCAGCAAACTTATGCAGGATACTACGAGGAATATTTTGGTATAAAATTTCAACCCTGTTTAACCCCCACATGTGGGTAATTTTTGCCCTTTTCTTAAAATGGTACAAAAATGACACCCAAACAGAAGAGTATTGAGTCAGTATGTACTACAGAAATATTCGCTATAAAACTTTACTACTAGTTTTTTAACACGTAAAAGTCGAAATTTAAGCCCGAAACCAAATAAATCGTTAAAATCAATTAGGACTTTTCACATTGCATATTAATTACATCCCTGACGAGCTTACCTTAAGTTTTAAAATTTTCCTTCTTTGGAAACTCTAAGTGAAATTTTTTGTGGGATATTTTTGCAAAATTTTTACCCCACTGTGGCTCAGTCTTAGATAAAAGAGTTAAAAGACCCATAAAAACAGGATATAATAGGTTAATGTGTTGAAGGAAAATGATCCTTGTGTGATTTCGTTATAATCTAGTGAGGACGAGTTTTATCCAAAATCTAGTTTTAGAGTTTTACAGTGGGGTGAAATTTGGAAAATATTTATTGTTAGAAATGCTTACTGATTTTAACGATTTTTTTGCATTCGGGATAAAATTTTGCTTTTTTAGTGTTCAGCAACTAACAGTGAAATTGTATAGTTAATATTTCTGTAGTACATACTGACTCAATATTCCCCTGTTTTAGGTGTCATTTTTGTACTTTTTTAAGAAAAGGGCAAAAATTACCCACATGTGGGGGTTGTACAGGGTTAAAATTTTCTACAAAAATATTTCCCGCAATATCTTGCATAAGTTTGCGGAACACATAATACACCTCAAAGGTAAGGATCATATAGTTAAATTCGCTATTTTTGTTTTTTTCATGTACAGTGGATAAAAAAAATTCAAAAATCGACTAAAAAAAAATGTGACGTGCTGGGGAAAAAGCACGAGACACGGGTATCTTTTTTTAAAAAAATTCCCTTTTTCTCTGTCTTCTACAAATTAAGTTTTTTCATATCTATGTTATTTCCAGATTAAAACTATATTACACCCTAATGGGTCAAAATCCACTGCAAGGATTATCGTCGTCGAGTAGAAAACGTTTTTAGAATTTCTGAGTGTCTGCGCTTTCAAATGTGTAGTAGGGCTTTATCTATGACCAAGTAAGCAGAAGCAACATTTGTATGGGATTAGAGTAGACATAAAATAATTGAGTAGCACAACAAAAAATTCATACAAGAATTTTGGGTTAAAATAAAAGTTTTTTACTTCTATTTCTTTTTCTTTTTTAGTTTTATTTCAGTTGAGAACATTTTCTAAAACTGAAAATTTTCATGCATTCAAATTGAATGTTTGTACTCTACCCACCTACCATGCCAAAGCTTTCCTCTACAAAACTTTATGTTTCTTTTGTGTGTGGAGTAAATGGGTGTGGATTATGTGGGGGCGTAAGCTACAAATAATAAACATATTTTTACATTCAAGCTAATGTCTGGTAAGATTGCTAAAACATATTTTATTATTGTTATTGTTGTACATACATACATGGTGAGATATACATACATACATACATACATACATAAATATATGCATACATAGATGAAGTAGCAGCAGCAGTAGGAAGGATGATAAGGTGCCGCGCAAAAATAGACAAACACAGCATACATAGAGACACAGACACACAAGGGCCAAAAGCACTTTCATTCTTTCATTCCCGAAAGTATACTTCAAATATTTTATGACACTTCGAGCACTCGACAGAAAGCCATTTAAGTAATGGATTTTAGTGTAAAGGTTGCTACATATGAATGTGAGCCAAAAAAAACACACAAATTTAGGTAGAGTAATATCAATTATGTTGGAGTAGTGACTTGATAGCTATAATGAAAAATTTCATTTCTTTCTAATGCCAGCATACAAAGAGAACATTTTATTTGAAAATTTGCTTAGTGAATTTATAAGATTTATAACATAATATTTAAAATTGAGCCCTTAATGTTATTTCTATTCAAACATCACGCTCAGAATTGAAATAACGCTAATTTTCTCAGACTAATTTTGTGTGATAATCTTCTCAATCACATTACAATCAGATCACAAATTTTTATAGTTCACACACATTATCTACTGCCAGACACGTTGCGCAATAATTTCATTTGATTTTCTTAAATTTTCCATGCGAAATCAAATCAAATGAAATCCGCTTTTCTTATTACAAAATATTAAAATAACGCCAAGCACACAGACATTGCCAAAAATTCCAACATGATTCGACACATTTGCAGAAAATAGCAACAATACAGGCAAAGCTCTTTTGAGCCACATTCTCCCTACCAAATACGTTGTACGCGCGCATTCGTGTATGTATGTGTGTGTGTGTTGTAAAAACGTGAAAAATATAAAACGTGAAAATGGGCAATTTTCCATTTTCCGACATTGATGCGCTACAAAGCTATAACTGTTAAAATATTTATGTAAGAAAATGTTGCCGTTGATATGGGTGAAAAACTTAAAATTGGTAAAATGTACGTGAGCGTATGTATACAATTGTGTGTGTGTTTGTATAATGTTATGTAAGTGTATATGTGCTGCAACATAAACATTTTTGCCAGATTTTCTTATATTGTATCGTTGTTAAAATTGCACACATGCATATGCATAATGCGAAGACACGTGACGTCGTCATTAAATCAAATACACGGTGCAAATATTTACCAGTGCTCTATAGAAAAGCAATAGTAATATCACAATGAAAATATGTCATAATTTTCACCAATAGCCACGGTTGCCAAATCAAAATTTTTTTTGAACCAAAAATTTATGAAAAAGACCAAATCAAAAAACAAGAACCAAATTTTTTATTTTCTTTTATTTAATAGTATTAACAAGTATACATTACGATGGTTTAAGATTGAAAAGTAACTCCGATTTTTGGTGCTCAGCTCTCAAAATACACCTTTAGTCAAAAAACACTTGGAGCTAAAATATCACCCGAATCGGACCATGGTAAAACGTGTCAATATGTCAATTAATATGAATTTTTTATGCAAATGTGGAAAAGTTAAAAACCTGACATTCAGTCACTTGGCTCTGTCGAAACCATATCTATTTTTAATTTTCCATCCGTGACACTATCCATCCTGGCATCCTTTTTTACATCGAAAACGATATGTCAAAAGTACACAAGAGGAAAAATTTCTAAAACTTCAAAAGCGCTTGTTCCCATAGAAATTTAGAAGCACTTTCACAATGATTTTTATAAGGCTGCAGTAAGAACTACATGGGCTCGAACCCATCTTTTTTTTATTTTCTTTTTGCTTTAATTTTTTTTTATCAAAATATTTTTTGTTCAACATTTTTTTATTTAACTTTTCTAAAATTGAATTGAAACTGATTTAACAATGATTATATGTAATGCTGTAGGAGCATTCTAATGTCAAATTCTGTTTGAACAACATTTGCTTAATATACCAATTTAATAACTCTTCATATCATCGGACATTGGTGTAGCGGTCTAACGAGTTGGTAAATGTAAATAAGACTAATCTGTTTCTTTGTATCACACGGACGGTCGTGGATTCAAATCCTGGTGCTGCCATTTTTTTTTTTTTTTTTTTTTTTATTTTATTGAAAAAACGCATAGCGAGGCATTACAAATAAGTACTTCAAAATGCCTCTTGAAGTAAGGCTGCGGTAAGCTTTTTCTTGCTTACATCCATGCAATTTGAAAAAGAAAGAATAGCGGAAGCGCTTATTGGTGAAAAGATGCACTTCGGATGGGTTTTTGAAGCACTTTTTTCCCATTGGGTACATTGTACTAATATGTGATCCAGAGACATTTTTGATTAAACACTGCACAGTAATTTCGTAACAAGATAAAGTAAGGAACATTCTTAAATCTGTAAGCCAACATTGAAAAAGAATCACAAATTCAGAGCCAGATGTTTTGCGAGCAACAATTCAAGTTGCGATAAAATGAGCACATATCTGCTCAACTGAAGATGTTTTTAGTTTTTTAACGCAATATCAATAATTAAACGTATACAGATAAACTTTCCATCAAAATAGCGCACAATTTTATTCATTTTTAACAACATGACATCCAAATGATACTTTTGTCCTAGCATGTTGTTTCAAATTGAGTTGTTTGTTTCGCTTATTTATGACTTTCTTAAGTTCAACTCACTCATAAGTTAGCGAAATTTCAACAACATAAGGAATTTTGAATAAACCCTAATTAATTTTATAAAACACATATGCTTAAAGTTTAGACCTTTTTTTGTTCGGATAAGAATGCCTTTGTGCTTATATCTCAACCAATATATTGGTTTTTTTTTAAAAAATCTGCTATGTTACTTCAAATTAAGTTAAATTGTAATTTTCTCAGTGCATATTAATATAAATACGTTAGACGCTTTAACATGTGTATATGTGATTTAACATTGCAACTACATGCTGCTGCTGCTGCAACTATTTATATATTCCAATCATGTGCTGCTTTTTTCACAGACAACTAAAGCAGACGTGTATTAAGTTTCGTGTAGAAAAAATATGATGAAAAGAGGATATACAATTCGAAATATGTTTTAAGTAAAAGGACGGCAGGTTAGTTGTGAATTTGTAAAGTAAAATTATTCGCTTGTTTTCTTTTCATCACATCCAACATCCTATATTTCATATATGACAACAAATAAAATAAAAAAATTTTGTTCTTGTTAAGTTTTTCACATAACCATAATCTAAAGTAACTCATACGTCTTGTAGAGCAAATCAATTTAGACATGTTTTCTTATTTTAAACTTCCATAGCTCTGTTTCAATTTATCTCTGTATTCATTAATTTAAATATTAAAGGAAAAAAATGAATAATGTAAAATTTAATGAAAGAATTATTGAAGGCCTACTATTAAAAAGCCAAATCAAATAAGCACTGCTATCAAAAAGAGATTGAAGAAACTGTCGAAAAGTCAAACCTTACTTAAAATAGATTGAATACGAACTCGGAGAGGTGGAGTAAACAAAACCGAAATCGGTTTTGACTTTTGAGCCATGTCACAAAAAAGGTAGAACTTTTCGAAATTACAAAAAGGCGGGTGCAGAAAAATGCTCACTACTTCGGTTTCTGTGTGTCATTTTTTTTAGAATACGCAATTTCTTCCCCTAAATTTTGATATGATTTACAGGACACTAAGAGCTATCGTTGAGGAATCAGGAAAATTTGTGAAATTTTTATTGTTTCTCAACTGCAGTGTTTTGTAAGACATTGGTATTAGGGAAAAAATTTGTTTTCAAGAACTCCCATGCTATAGAAGAACGAATTGGGCATATTGTGAAAGAAAATTCACCTGCAAGAACCGAAGCAATGAGTATTTTTCTGAGCCACCTTTTTTTTAATTTCGAAAACACGAAAATCTCACCATTTCTGTGACATGGCCCACAGGTAAACAAACCGATTTCAGCCAAAAAAAATCAAAAAATACATTCAAGTCGAATAAAGTACAATGTCAAAAAGTTTTAGCGCGTTCAGTGATAGTCGACCTGAAGGTTATACTTTCTCACAAAAAATCTAGCGAAAAAACTAGCTAAAGTCAGTTTAAGGTTGCACGAGTGAAATTAATTAACTTTTCATGCATTTCAGTGGTGTGTTTATATAAATTATTTTTCTTGCAGAGATGTTTATTGCAATTTTTAGTAAAATATATTATTTAATTATTAATTAAAAAAATAAATTATTTGGATTCAATCAATTTTTTAAAAGATATGCGCAAATTCAAATAGTTTTATGAAATGCAGCATTTGTAGTTTTCCTTCAATAATTGCTTGGTAAGCTTTGTCTGGCAATGTCTTCCTATTATAACAAAATGAAAAGTAAGAATGTACTCTTTTCATTAAAGTCAAAAAATGTTCGACATCTTTAAGCCAATTGAAAAAAAAAATCATAAATTTTCTGAAAAAGATCATGCGATCTTAAATGTATGTTTGCGTTGTAGGTAATTTTATATGGAGATAGTGTGTTGCATACATTAAGGGCTAAACAAAATTTTTGTTCACTTTCTATTTGACATATCACGCCAATTTTTAGAATTTTTCTTAACTCGATTTAACTTATTTGGTTTGCGAAATTTACAATACATTTATGGAGCTATAACACTGTGCAATATTTCTGAAAGAGTGTTTTCTTTTTCTGACATTGATGGAGTTAGAATAGTAAACACAATTGTGGTACGCTGAATAAGATGATATCAGTCATTCTTACTATTGATGAATTTTATCGGTTTATTCAACATTTTTGAGTTTGATCAAATTTCTTCGTTTCATTAATTCAAAATTAAAAAAATGCATAACAATATCAAAGTCAAATCTGCCCCAATGTCAAATGTCCCCCACTTTAACCTGTTCAAAATATTTGAATACAATCAAAGTTTTTCGAAAAAGTGCAAAAAGTGTTAATAAGAAAATTTGTTTTCCATACTTGTGAATTAATTACTCACACGACATGCTCTACGTGATAAAAAATGGGAAATAATATTGCAATGGCTATAATTTTTGCAAATATTTTAGAGATGAAATCATATACTTTTAGAAGAAACTATGTATTTGACATAAATTTAACAATTGGTTTTTCTTTTGTTAAAATTGAATTTTACACAAAATTTTTCTGTTAGCCGTGCTTGACCGTATTCAGATTTTTAAAATTTTGTAAAGTTAAAAATTCTAAGTGAATTTAAGTTAATTTTTTTTCAATAAACATCTCTAGAATATTAACTTGAAAACAAAAAGTATATCATTGCATTAGACAATGTACATATTTGATGAAAAATATTTACTACCACTTAAATAAATTTCGTGCTGCCACAATTTAACAAAAAGTTTACACAAAAATTTTCCAAAAAAAACAAATAAAACTTTAAAATTATGTTATTTCATATGATACATACAAGTCGCAATCAAAATGCGAAGCACAAACAGCACACACACTAAAACAAATAAGCAAATACCTATAGATGGGATGTTGTATCTACACAATTGCGAAAAATTTCAAAAATTCATAGCATCGCTGATTTTCTCTGTTGATACTGGTATAGGTTTTCATATATGTACATTTCCAGCAAATAAAAGTTTACCACTTCACTCATATTCATAAATAAACAAAAGAAAATACAATAACAAAGTATTGTTAAACATAAAATTTGATTATCTGCATTCACAGGATAGCAAAAAATAGAAAATGAGAATCAAAAAGAAAAAAAATGCCAAAAACAAATAAAAACTGATTTCCTTTTACACTCCTCCTCGTAACGGTACGTATTGTGCTAAAGTAATAACGCATACAAAAATCATCTAAGCAGATAACAATACCAAAACGTCATAGTCAAGAAAAAGCATAAAACGTAGCCTATAAGTCAGGGCTGTTAAAGTTTATACGCTATGGTGGAGCATGAGAATGGCACAATTTTGACAGCTGTCAGCGAAAGTAACAATAATACGGTTAAGAAAGAAAGCGGCGCATAGATTAAAAATAAAATGAAAGATTACGCAAATAAAAAGAAAAATAAAAATTTACTCTCAGATAAATGGCGATCAATGATTAGTAAATATAATGGCATCATAAATGTAGGGGACTTTCGTAGCTTTTGAAAATTATAGAATGAGATACTAAAACGGAAAATAAAAATGAGGAATAAAATTTACAAAATCAGTAAAGAATTAACATTAAAATAAGCTTGAGTTGATGGCAGCAGTGATAAATCCATTAGTATTATGAGTTCAGAGAGATCATAAGAAGCTGTTATATAAGATATGCACAGAACTCGATAAATATCAAATCAATTTAAGCGATATTCCTATGGCAGCAATTTATTTAAAGAAACATAAAATATTGCTTCTGAGGGTGATTGATAAGTACACGAATTTGAAGTACCTGTAGCAGAGATTAAAATAAGAAATTTTAAGAAGATCCCTAAATGTTGAAAATGGTTAAGGAACATCCCAATCAAAATGAAGGGGATCCTAAATTGGGTTCAACATCAAAAGTTGAAAGAATATCTCAAAATGGTGCAGATTTCTTTAAGAAAAACAATTCGGATATTATATTTATTATATTTATGAGAGCAATGTGGAATCATGATAACACAGTCCTGCGATGAAAAAAATTATGAGATCAGAGTAAATGATTTTTATATGTAGATTTTTGCTCGCTGAATTCGAATATGACCTCTGATTCACTCCATCACGTCTGAAATCCGAGTTATCCTTGATTTAAAGTGCAGAAAACGCTATTTTTAAACATAAGGCGTACATCTTGAAAGTAATCTAGTTCACTTTGGATAGCGGCATTAAATAGTTTTGAGCTTTCTCCTTAAAACGTACTTTTAATTTTTCCAATTGAATCATTAGTTTCCGAGAAATCATCCATTAAAGTAAAGGTATATAAATTGAATATAGTCCTTTACACGGATTAGCGATACCTTTACTTAAATCAATGATATCTCGGAAACTAATGATTCATTTGAAAAAGTTAAAAATGTGCTTTAAAGAAAAAGCTCAGGGCTATTCAATGCCGCTGTCGAAAAAGAACTGACTACTTTCAGGATGTACGCCATATGTCTGAAAATTGCATTTCTTACACTTTAAATCACGGATAACTTGGATCTCAGACGTGATGGAGCAAATCGGAGATCATATTCGGATTCAAAATCTATAAAACTCACCTACTATCAATTCATACTTTTTAAACTTTTTCAAAAACGCAGGACTGTGTAATCGACAAAAAAATTACACAGGCTTACAAAATTAAAAAAATCCTGCCATTTTGACCAGACCATGTTTTTCCTAGGTATTGAAACTGAATCCAGGGTTCGTTTATTCCCAGAACGTCACAGAGAAGAGATTTCAATGCCATATATAGGGCAAAATTGTTATAATATAGAATTTCTATAGAGACATATCGGTCGAGCTAGTTCTGCCCCGAGTATTTGTTTGAACATTGAAAAACTGCTCTAAATTCCGTTCAGGGCCGGCCTAAGGGGTAAGGGGTCGGCCCACGGAGTTCTTACCTGTAAAATTTCGATTTTCTCTATAAGACGTAAGACTTCGATTAGCGGGTACAAAGCTGACCCGGACCTACTCGATTGATCTGGTCTGGATCCAGAGTTCATCTCAAAGTTAAGGTGAGACTACAAGATCCATCAGTTAGGTACCGGGTCGTCTTCGTACTCGCCACAGCGATTTGTCTTTTCGAAGTTCTTCATCTGATCAAAAAAATCTATGTTTTATGTCTTCTCTGAAACATTCAGGGCGTCAATATAACTAGGAAATACAGGATCTTTTTTATTTTTTAAGCCTGTATAATTTCTTTAAGCATTTTTTATAACTTTTTGATGCAACCTTTTGAGGCCTCGCAATCAACCGTCATCATTTCTAGTGGCCGCTTGCTTTTGCTTAGTACCATTCGACGTATCTCTGCGTTTTTTATCATTCACCTATAGTTTGATCTATTGATAATTTTCAAAAAATGTTTCCCAAAAGTGTTTTAATTTTGTCGAATAATTGAAAGGATCTCAGTTTTTTATTTGGAACAGCATTTGTACACTATAAAAATCCCAAAATGTTTGGAAGATCAATATAGTGGTAAAGGTTAAAGTTTCAAAAACAATTTTCAAAGATAATATCATTAAAAACGAATAACATGAGTTCCATTTGAGATTTATGTTTCTCTGTAGTCTTTTTTCATTGGAACTACTTTAACATTTTTACTGAGTTATACTCCACAGAGCCTTAACAATTCGCTCTCCCAATGCTTCAACTTTAATTCAAAACTTAAAGGTCTATCAAGTGGCATTTTTGTGCTGCTGCTGACGCTTATGGAAGCTAAAAATAGAGGCAATCAACTGAAAAGCCAGACGGTAAATGGGCAAAATGAGAAAAAAACGAAAAAAAACTCCTCACAAACTATAATGGAAGCGCTTTTAAATATTAAATAAGAAATGCCAACGGCAGACAAAAACTTAGACAAGCAGTTAGACAGCAGTTATGTTAGAGAGCGAAAGAGCAAGATAACATACCAGAAAGCCAAAAAAAAGATAAAGATAGCATATAAGCTTGTTAGTATCCATACACATACATGTTTATCCATATACAAAAGATAGGAGATAACTATGTAACGTACAACACATCAGAAATAACAACTTGATGTTCCCTAAATACATAGATAAGTGGATGCTATCAAATTCTATTGTTATTACTAATGATTTCTTTAACACAATAACAAGAAAACAACAACAACAACAGCAACAAAATGCGCAGCAACAACAGCCACGAAAAAAAATGGCAACGATCTTTTCTTTCTTGTTCTTTGTAATTGAAGCGTTTCCTTTTAGTAGACAGCTAAAGCTTTCACATTATACTCGTAGCTTCTCTGAAATATCCAGATAGATAACAGCACGAGTTTGATGCTACACTGAGTGCTGCCAATCAATTGGACGACGATGAACAACAAGCCGGGCAGGGGCAGTGACAACTTGTGGCAGCGCTCGTGCCGATGTCGTTTTAGCGTGATGGAAATTGTAGGGTAAAGGTTATACGTGTATTATAAAGAGCATAGTGTGAAACTCTAAAGGCAGCCAATTAACAATTTTTACATATTTGTAGTGCATAAGAAGAGAGACAAATTGCTCGAAGAAACTATAAGGTCAAGTTACATCGGAGTAGCACAATTATCGAATAAAAACTTTGTAATATTTATCATTACTAATATAATTGTATGTTGCTCATACGTCGTGGTGTGCACTACCTTAATTGAATTTATTAACCACACTTTTACATGCAAATTTCATACAAATGAAGTATAAATTCTTTGCTTATTCTACCCTAAGCGCGCGCGTACGTGTGTGTGTGTATGTGCTGGTGCTTATCGCTACGAAATGCCACATCAACTTGTTGTTTTGTTTCATTTTATTGTTGGTTGCTCTTTGTTTTGTTCGTTTTTTTCTTCTTTTTTCCCTTTTGTCTATATTTTTCATGTAAAAACTTTGCCATTTTGCTATACCTACCACTACTCTATTTAATATTTTGTGTGCGTATGTATTAGTTTATTTTTTACAGTTAAGACTTTTATGTGTTCGCAAATGTGTGTGTGATGAAGTCTATTTTTTTGCGCGCACTTTGGTATTGCTGTGTTGGAAAATGTGTATTTTTTCCCGCCGATACAACATGAAGACTAACTTAATTTAAACACAGTTAAGTAAGGGAAATATAGGGGAATTTGAGTTGGGCTGAAAAGCGTGGGCATGCTTAGGGGTATTAGTGTTGTTATGCTGTCCTGTAGTCCTATATAGCTTATTTCCACTTGTATGCGTTGGTATCTAGCTAGCTATTTGCTTCAGTTTGTATGTGTATCGGCATAAATTTGTATTTCTATGTGTGACTTTGTTAAATTAATTCAGTTTTCTTAACTTGTCCCTAAAGTGTTGCCCTTTAAAAGTTTATTAGGGAATTGATAATATTAATTTTTTTTTTTATTTTTTGTTGCTTCTATCCAAGTGGTTTTTATTATGGCATAGTTTTTTTGCGTTTGTTTTTTTTTTAAGTCATATGAATATAAAATATTGAAAAGAAAATTCAGTCCCATTTGCGGTATTTGAGCAAAAATTTTTGTGTAAAATGGGTAAGAAAATTATAAAAATAATTTCTTTGATAATTCAAAAAAGTTTTACTTATCAACCTTGAAAGCGTTACTCATACGTCATGTTTTCAAACTTGAAATTAATTTTGATTTCAAAAATTCTACTCCGATGTAATTTATCCTGATTGTATATTGCAATCTCAAACATATTTCGAAGATCGAAAAGTGTTTTTATGTTTTGAATGATGGCTGCATAGAGAAATGTTAGAAATGTAAGTTTGTATTTGACATAAAATGATTTTCAAAATTACAAAAAAAAACCCAAGATGGCGGCCATAAGAGCAACTTTTGGATGCTCATATATTTGAAAATTCATAGCTTCTCGGCTTTTTATCCGATTTTGATAAAGTATTCAAGGTTAGTGTAAAAAAGTATGAGCTTTTAAAAAAAAAATTGCACTGAGAAAATTTTTTTATTTTATTTGAAAAAAATCTTTTTTTTTTAACCAATTTGCGGCTTGGAGCACCCTTTTGATTTTTCTCTAAATATTTTTATTTGGAAGTAAATTTTACTATAAATATTTTGCGAACCTCTAAATCGTTGTATTTTTTACAGTTTTCAAGTTATGAATTTTTGAAGTTGTTTTTTTTTTTTTGATGATCCCTAGTGAAATTTTTTTTTTTTTGAATATTTTTGTAGAATATTTTAACTCATTATAGCCAAGTTTTTATAAAAGGGGGTCCAAAAGACCCATAAAAACGGGATATAATGGGTCAAAATGTTGTACAAAATTGTTCCTTGCTTTATTTCACGGTAAGTTATGCAGCCAATGTTTAAACTTAAAATAACAGTTCATAGCTCAATCAGTAATCAAATATTTTCACCTTGTACATTACAAGCTGTATCGGAGCTGAATAAATGAAGCTTAATGCAAAAGCTGATTTTTAGTTGATCTAAGCGATACCTGTCGTATGAGTTATTTTTTTTAAGCTTTTGATAAGAAAAATATGCCGGAGCAGACCATGTGCGTGGACTAGAATAAGGATGTATCGGATTTAAAGATTTTTCTCTCAGATATCAGAATATCAAATTTTAGTCATTCAGAAAGAAAAAAATGTCAGTTTCATCGGCTCTGTATTCATCTGACAATGACAGTATATATTTCAGATTTGAATACAAATGTGACTTTTCTCCGACATACGTTAGCACAAATAAAAACAAGAAATCGAACTGATACTGGTGGACACTCCAACTATTTAAATTTTGATAAATGGCTGCAACAAAATAGTGGCAGTAATTCAGCTCGGACACGTATAAGAAATTATCAAAGTGCTTTATATATTAAATAAGAAAGAAATTGTGTTTTAAAATGACTGATGTCATCTTAATGAAAAAAAAAATCATTAAATCCGATACATCCTTATTTCTGGTCCACGCACATGCTCTACACTGGCATATTTTTCTATACTATAGTTCGCCTTGTGGCCGAAATTCGACCATTTCGATTTAACCATAAAATAAAGGAAAAAGTTTTTATACCCTTCCTTGGTCGATTAAACACAAAAAGCTTCTTATATTCTTCCTTAGGGTTCAAATTATCTGCATCGGTGCAGCAGCTAAGTTGCAATATCGTACTTTCCATTTAGAGGCGTGTAACTCCTACTAAAGAGCAAACAGTTTTTGATATCTTTCTATACCAAAATTCATGAAAATCAATCATACTAACGTGCAATATAGTGCTAATTCTATATCTATACCAAGTTTCATAAAAATGGTATGCAGTATTTTTTGCCGTGAGAGCGTTTTTTTCATTTAGGAGCGTGGCACTGCCCACTGAAAACATAACGCTCATGTTATCATTCCTTAGTGCCAATCCTATCTCCATACTAAATTTCGTTGAAACCGATGCAGCGGTTTAGCCGTGAGAGCGTTTTTTCCATTTAAAGGCGTGGCACCACCCACTGAAAACATAATGCTCATATTATCATTCCTTAGTGCTAACCCTATCTTCTTACCAAATTTCGTTAAAATTGATGAAGCGGTTTAGCCGTGAGAGCGTTTTTTCCATTTGGGGACGTGGCACCGCCCACTTTAAAAAAATATAGTCCTATGCATTGCTCCCCATCACAGCCTTTCTAACAAAAAAAAATCAAGCAAATCGGTTGAAATTTTGGTATAGAAACAGGGACTGAACCGATTTCGTTTGCTAAAAAAAAAGTTACTCATACGCCAGGTATCGCTTAAACCAATTAAAAATGAGCTTATGCCATAAGCTTAATTATTCAGCTCCGATACAGTTTAGAATATACAAGGTAAAAATATTTGATAACTGATTGAGCTATAAACTGTTATTTTAAGTTTAACCTTTGGCTGAATAAGGTAATACCAACAAAATTACGAATAAAATCAACAAAATTGAGAAACATATTTTTGAGGTTTTTTTTTTTCTTACAGTTTTATTTTACTGCTTTAATTTTTCTTGTTTTATCAAAGCAACAAAACCGATTCATAAAAATATCAGTATATTTTAAGACTCACCGTTGTTTTCAAAGGATATTTTTAGCAATAACAATAGAATTCACTTTGTATTGTTTACTTTGTGCTTATTGTTGCTGAAAAATTCATCAACATTTGTTTATTTATGCCTCGTTGCTTTTATACGCCTTATAAAAGTGATTTTTTTTTGCTTTTGCATGAATTATTTTGCACACTCTATATAAATCGTTGTTAAATTAGCATGTATTTTTAACAACTGTCAATAAAAATCACAACGAAATTTTATGCCTGCTTTGCTTGATTATGATTGGCATGATTGGCATAATTCTGTGCAAATAAGGTCAATGGGGACGGCTCTTTTGTGTGCGCTACATAAACCTGTTGGTAATTTAATACTTAATGCTATGATTGTGTGCTCGAAGCAAAATAAGCACAATTTGATACTTGATTAATTTATAAAAAGGGCTAACAAATGCAGCACGTTGACCCGTAAAGACATGAACTTGTCGTAATTTGTTTAAGTTGAAATAATTTAATACTTTTATACAACAGACAAGAAGTAAAAGAAGTTAACTACTTATCATGACAATATAAGCCACTCAAACTTAAATATAAATTAAAATTTGACTTCACTTACCTCAATATCCTGGCTGCTATCATGCTCAATACTATCCAGCTGCTGCTGCTGTTGCTCTTCATCCATTTCACCATCACTTGCTGCACTTTTTGTAATATCCTTATGCTTGTGCTGTTGCTGTTGCTGCTGTTGCTGCTTATTACTATTGTGTAGCAGCCGTTTGTAGTCTTCTTCTTGTTGTAGCGCCTCCTCGCGCAACTCTTGCACAAAGACTTCAACACGCTCTTGGCGTTCACGCATAGCCGCCAGCTCGAGTTTTACTTGCTGAAAATCGCTACGTAACGTTGCTAAATCCTCATAACTTTGTGTACGATGACTGACATCCTTTGAGGCATTGCTGGCGATTTGTTGCAGCTCAACGAGTTGCTTGCGTATTTCGGCCACAGATTGTGTGAGCCAGTCGATGGTGAGGCGCTCTTTGTTACCGATGAGATGCGTGTCGCGTAGTGTTTTAATCTCATGTCTGTATGCAGTAAAATTGTGTGTGTATTTCAGCATAGCCCCAATGCCGTAATGCCATCGGTGTTGGTATTGGTGGTGTTGGTGGTGGTAGTATCGGCAACAATGTTTTTATGTTGATGGTGAAAAATGGCGTATGATTTTAATTGGCGTTTTATACACAGCGTCAGCATGCATTTTGTTTTCATTATTGTTGTTCGGGTAGCCAATTACCATCAAAATTGCAGCATATTTGCATGTGAATGTGTATAGTATGGTATTACGGCCAAAATCAATACCAAACGTAGAATCAGTAATGGCAAAAATATGCAAATAGAAGGACAACAAGTATGCAAAGTTAGTTAAAAATTTATGAAATGGTAAAAGGTTTTGTTTGTATTTCATAAGGCTTAAAATGGAAGGTCTGTATGCACTTTTGACATTTTACATGGTTTTTTTTTTTTTTCAATTCACAATTTTTATTAACAATGAAACCTGATAACTGATTTTAAAAATTCAATAGTTGATCTAAGAGACGTCAGACGGCTCTTAAAATTTACAAAATTAAACTATTTTCGAAAATTGTGGACAAGTATGAATGTTTTTGTTAAAAGACCTTCAAGTATAACTCAAAACTTTTTTCAGATTTCATTTCTTGTGCTTTTTAAATTCCGAAAGCCTATAAATTCAAATAACTGTCTTTTTTCAAACAATCAATTTCTTTAAAAACCTCAGTATGTACGCAATATTATAAGCTTTAAATGTATACGTGGCTAAAAATGCTCTTAGTTCTGTATCTTCAAGCAGCCTGCTATAAATTTTTAAAATCTGGTAATATATAAACCCCAGAATACTTTCCTAAAAGAAAAGTGCCATTACATTACATCGGATCAGTGAAATCACAAAACGAAAATTAAGAAAACTAGTCTCTATAATACAATTAAAGGTTTATCATACGTCATGGCATAAGAAAAAGCACAGCTTTTATGTTTCAATTTAAAGCATAGGCTAATATAACTTTTTTGTGATATATTTTTGCTAGAAGATTTCTTTCTTCCCTTAAGCATTTGTTACCAGAGCTTTTTAGCCTTTTTAACATGGCAACATTGCTCAAATTTACTCATAAGATGTACTCACTCAACATAGTTGCCAAAAAAATGTTCCGAAAATTGTTTTTAACTTAAAACCAATTTAATTTTATTAACAGCTTTGCCTTAGCTCATTTACACAAAGTAATTTGAGCTAAAAATCACAGCAAATGATAGCACAAAATAAATTTTAATCATCTGGACTAACTGTCTGTGTTATTCTTTAATTATAAAAGATAACTTTTTTTGAATTAAAATTATACACTTTTGGTATATACACCTGAAGTAATATAGTAAATTAAATCTCTTTTGAAAACACATACATTAAAACGTATCATAAGCAAAAATTTTAAGTGAAAAGGATATGTTTGTATATATACGTAATAAGTTAGGAGTATGATGTTGAAGAATGTTTAAAGCAAACGAATACACACGAGTATTTGTGAAACAAAAAACTCTGAAGATAAATCTTGAATAAACTTTGTAAGAAAACAAAAGAAAATTAATATGAACAGCAACAACAAGGATAGCAAAAATTGTTGTTGTTTTTAATAAAGAAGATTGATTGGCAGCTAAAATCAAAAGTGAAGTTATTCTTTTAACCAAATCATGTGGGTATGTTTTTTAACATGTGAACAACCATAAATAGTACATGTGTGCTTATGTGTACATATGCATATGTATGTGTGATAAGTCATTTATTTGTGTATGCTTGTGTAAGTGTACGTTTTATGCTGGCATACCGTATTCAATGTTGTATGACATAAAGCGGAGTGAAAATTTCAGAGATTTCAAATAAAGCATCTTTAGAACATATCTTTTCTCCTAATATCTGTACTGTCATTGAAATATATGCTTCGAGTATTAGGAGAATGATACTGAAGTATCATACTTATAAATAAAATTATATATTTTTTGATCAGTTTGCTATCAACCATGCGTTCTTATAGTTTGAGCCCGGAGTTTTGGATCGATCTATTTATTTTGCGCTTAAATTTTAATGTTCCAAAAAACCAATATGCAGCAATAAAAGATTTTTAGTTCAATATCACTCATACGTCAAGGTCAAAAACAAAACAAAAATATTGAAGTGAGTCACATTTTTTCAGCAGCCAACTATTAAATTAACGAATTTTTATCAACAATAAACAGATTCACTTAAATAACTTCAAAAGCTTGGGTGAACCTGCATCTGTACGGAACTAGGATAAACGAAAAATAAATTTTACTGGAATTCTGATTTAAAGTTCTGTTAGTAAGCCATCAGAATATTATTTCCTTAACTTGTTTTTATTATCAAAAATCATAAGTCCTTTAGTTTCATTAAACCAAGTATGCTTTTAAATTTTAATTCAAAATCTTTTGTTGAAGAATGCTTTCAATTGTATGTAAAAATATTTTCTTAACAAAATGAACAAAAACAAAGCATTTAAATGTAAATATTAAAAAAAATTATTTTATTATTTTTAATTTAACACATTCATAAGCATCCCTGAAAGGCATTTAATGTAGCGCGTAAAAGGATTTTCATTTATTAAATTTATTTTCAGCGGAGAGTATTTTTTGCGTACGTGCGTAAGCAACTCAACTTAATGCAAATTATAAACTGCCAACGATAACTGAAAGCTTTCAAGGATCTGCAAATGCTAAACACACAAACACATTCATACAAACATACATACATATGGTATAAAAGATAGCGTGCGTAACATATGTATATGATTTGTAAAACAAATAAAGCAGTTCCATACAACAAGGACAGATATACCTACAAATAATATATTCATACATTTATGTATACAATACGATAACCTTAAGTTACCGCTTGTTATTAAATAAAGTGTATGTTATGCTCACAAGCAACCTTTTAACCAGAAAACAGGATTCGACCTCTCAGCAAAAGGAACCAAACAACACGCGACTCTTTGGTTGAACTTTGCCAACAACATTGACAGCAAGCACAAGACCTCAAAACCCTGCGAAAAACCCCAACGTAAGTAAATCCTTGATGTTGTGTGTGACCCAAAGTCCGCAACAAACAAGACCAACAAATAATGATTATCAACAAAAATAAACCGGAAACAGCCGGAAGCGCAAACAAATCACATAACAAATACCAATATAAACACTTGTATAAACGAAAACATACATATGTATCTATATATATATGAACACATGTATTCATATGTATGGTCTCATAGTGGAACAACGTCTGTATATGTGTATGTATGAAAATATGTGAACAATGGCGGCTACATTGTTTTCTTCCACATACCTACGCGTGCGTCTTCTCTACAGGCAACAGCTTTTTGGTAACTTGACTTTTATTTGTTGTTGTTTGTTGTTGCTTTTTTTGTTGTTGTTGTTGTTGCTTCCACTTATACTACAAAAGTTTGCCCTTTTTTTTCTAATGATGCCGCGTATCAGCAACATCTACCAATTGCCGCATGAATTTTTGTTTGCATATTTTTGGTTTTCTTTTTTCCCACCTATCTTTCTTGCAAAGTGTATTTGTGTGCGAGTGTGTTTGTGTGTATGTGTGTGTCTATGAAAGGTTATTCTTGTGAAGCGTTTAGCAATATATGTTTGCTTTTCACACATAAAAAATTATGTAAACTTGAAAGGATTTTTTTTTTATTTCCTTTTTATTATTGGCAACAAGCAGAATTTATGAAAACATTTACATGACTTATGAAGTGACCAAATGAAGTCAGATTTAATTTAAAAGTGCTGAATTAAATTCAATTTGAAACTTTCTTCAACTGAGGGCAATTGTGAGCACAATTGTACTTTGTGTTTTTTAATCCTGCTGTTAATCCTACTAAATTAAAAAAATTCCATTTCAATATAATCGCTCTAAATTTCATCAAACTAGACTAGTTGACATAATTATTTTGACAAAATATATTTGTGACTATCAATTGTTTAGAGCTGTCAAATGACAGTGTAAAAATTATCCTCGAAGAAGAACGTATTAACACCCATATGCATACCAAGTATTTGGTCTTTTACTGTTTGCATTCTGCTGATAACAATGGAAGCATATAAAGAATTTTGTCGTGGCATAAGTATTTTGACATCAACTTTTGCATAAGTAATCACTGTTTTACAGCAAAAATTGTGACTCAAACAATTCAAATTTATTTCGGTTACTTAAAGTGTACTGAGCTAAGAAAACTACTAGCTAGCTATTCTTTCTTCATTATACTTATGTTGAAGTGAAGTCATATCTACAAAAACAGTTTTTTACAAATACGGCAACACTACACGAGTGAATAATTTTTTTTTTAATGATTAAGCTCAACACTCTTCAAGTTTCAATTTTTTACCGAAACAGCAACAAATTTCATTTTTGGACCAAAACTTTCTAAGAAGATAATATTGGTCTAGTCATTCTCTACAAAAGTTGACTGAAGGACATCTCAAAACAATCAACAGTTTTGAAGTAATGGGAAGTCAAAGCGATTTGCCCTTTCATAGTCCATTTGTCAAACTTTGATCGGAAAAAAATTTTCCAAATTTTTTTTTTATATCTTATTTTTTTGAACTCTTCTTTCAGGAAATAGACGGGGAGCAAACAAATTCACAACTTTGCACATTTCATTTTCCCAATATTATTTGACAGTTCTAAATAAAGCAACGTTTGATAAATAGTCACAAATAAAATTTGTCAAAATAATTATGCCGATAAATGTATGCATTTCATGTGCGTGAAGTTGGCCCTGCTCTTGTGGAATTTCCCGAAAAAAAAAGTTGTGCCGGGGTGTGCTCGACTTGTGCTGCGTTGTGCCGTATTGGAAATTAAAATCGGTCCAAGGGTTCACTTTTTATAGGGACGTCCTTTTTTGTGCGGAGTTAGCCCTGCTTTTGTGCAATTTCTCGAAAAAAAAAGTTGTGCTGGGGTGTGCTCGACTTGTGCCGTATTGGAAATCAAAATCGATTCATTAGTATAGATTTTATGGTGAGGTCCTTTTTTGGTGGATACGAAAATTTGTGAAATTTCCCGAAAAAAATAGTTGTGCCGGGGTGTGCTCCACTTGTGCTGCGTTGTGCCGTATTGGTAGTAAAAATCGGTTCAAGGGTTCACTTTTTATGGGGAGGTCTTTTTTTGTGCGAAGTTAGCCCTGCTTTTGTAAAATTTCCCGAAAAAAAAGTTGTGCCGGGGTGCACTCGACTTGTGCTGCGTTGTGCCGTATTGGAAATCAAAATCGGTCCAATAGTATAGATCTTATGAGGAGGTCCTTTTTTTGGTGGATACGTAAATTTGTGGAATTTCTCGAAAAAAAAGTAGTGCCGGGGCTTGCTCCACTTGTGCTGCGTTGTGCCGTATTGGGAGAAAAAATCGGTCCAATAGTATAGATTTTATGTGGAGGTCCTTTTTTTGGTGTATGCGAAGTTATCCCTGGTAGAACCTCCCCATAAAATCTATGCTATTGCACCGATTTTTTTTTCCAATACAGCACAACGCGGCACAAGTCAAGGACACCCCGGCTCTCCATTTTTTTTTTTTTTTTTTTTTGGGAAATTCCACAAACTTCGCATACACCCAAAAAGGACCTCCGCATAAAATATATACTATTGGACCGATATTGATTTCCAATACGGCACAACGCAGCACAAGTCGAGCACACCCCGCCACAACTTTTTTTTTTGGGAAATTCCACAAAAGCAGGGCTAATTTCGTATTCACCAAAAAAAGGACCTCTCCATAAAATCTATACTATTGGACCGATTTTGATTTCCAATACGGCACAACGCAGCACAAGTCGAGCACACCCCGACACAACTTTTTTTTTCGTGAAATTCCACAAAAGCAGGGCCAACTTCACGCACATATGAATTTCTCAAAATTTCAACAAATTTAGTGTTACTCATACGTCATACCTATAAAATAATTCGAAATTGTTGCTCATTATGAGTTTTTAATTTTTGCGTTGTTTTTACATTAATGCTGATTTTATTCCAGCAAACTGCTGCTAATTGCAATAATATGAATTTTCGCAGAAGCCAGACACAGCAAATATTGCTACCACCTACGTCAATAGCACAAACCAGCATACAAATGAAAATCTACTAAAGCAACAAATAGGTAACGCAATTAGCCATTTTTGCTATTTGCGGCAGCAACACAGCACATGAGCAATTTAGAAATTACTTTCATTTTTGTGTTTTTTTTTATTATTACTTTTACAGTTAATTGCAATTGCTGCAGGTGCTTTTTAGTTTTAAAACTCCTTTCGATGATTTTTGTTTTTAGCACACGTGTGTGCTCTTTTACTGCTCTTTTGCCAACGATGTTCTTTCCCATTGCTAGTGCTCTATTGCTCTTTCATTGCTGGCGTTTGTAATTTTCAAAATGTAGTCAGCAACAGTTGCACATGTTGTTACTACTGCTGCTCTGCTATTAGTATTGCTGTTGCTGTTGTATTGTATAACATGCTGCTGCAGCATATTGCCGCAAGCAACAGCAGCAATTATTTACAACAAAAAGAAGCAGAAAATTTCTAATTAAAGTATTTGCAAAATTTTAGAGAAATTTTCAATTACTTTGCTATTTGGCTTTGTTTTTTTTTTATTACGAATTTTGGCACTGTACAAATGTACTTGGCCATGTTCAAATTGAAAGTTTTTGTTGTTTTATAAATAAAAAAGTTTGGGGCAAAAAATTAGTTGCAACAATTTGTTTCTGCAAATGTGCGTATGTTTGCAATTGACAGTTGGCCAAAAAACGCAAAGTTAAAAGTTGCAGCATTTGGAAAAAAAAGAAAAAGAAAATAGTAGTAGCAATAGTATGTAATTGCAAAAAAAGGTAGTAGCATTTTTGTGGTGGTCGTTAGTTGCAGTTGAATGGCAAAAAAACTTTTTCCATTAGTTTTGTCGTAACTTTGATGCAAAAATTTTGTGAACAATTAACCGCAGTTTACTTGTTAAGTTTGGCATGAGATTAAATTTATAGTTTTTTTGGTATTTGTTTTTTCAAAAGTTTTTTGATCAAAAATGTTTATTTTATAGCTTTTTCTGGCACTAAGTTTCATTACAAATGCGAATTAGAAAATTTCCGTGAGAGTGGATTTGCTCACATGCATAAATTAAGAAATTATTTTGTGAAAATCCATACGTACAATTATGCTGAATTAAGCTTCTACTAGGAAGTGTTTAATTCAGAAAAACTAAGCGGTAAGTAGTGAGATACAATTTTCGAAATTTAAACTTTTGACCATGGTAACTCAACTATTTTTTAACAATCACAACAAAAATTACAGCGCTAGAAACATTATTTATTTTAATCAAGAAAAACAGTTTTTTTAAGAATACAGCTACACTACACTTGTTTTTTTTTTATCTTTTTTTAACTCGGTTCAAATTACAATTTTTGCTTTAAAACAGTGATTATGCAAAGTTGATGTCAAAATACTTATGTCACGATAGAAGTCGTTGTTTGCTTGCATTTTTATAAGCAGAAAGAGAAAGCAAACGGTAAACAACAAAGTATTTAATTGCATATACATGGTTGTAAATACAGTCTTTCTTTAGAGTATCATTTTTGCACCATTATTTGACAGTTCTGAGAAAAGCAACGTTCGGTTGTCAGAAATTTATTTTGACAAAATAATTATGCCGACTAGTGTAAGTCGGAGCTTGTGATGATGTTTGTTCATCAGACTTTCGGTTTCCATTTGCTGACAAACATTTCAACCAGTATCGTTCTGTGACAAAATTCTTACACATATTATTTGAATTATTTTGGTCCTTTTTTGCTATTTCGTACAAAAAAAAAGAAAAATTCATTTATAATCCCTGGTTAATCAAAATTTTCAGATAACAAAACCATAATGTCGAGATCGAAATTCGTGTGTCAAATAATATGATCGCCAAATATTCTCAAGGTTTCGTCTGACTGAAAAAATAAAGCAAGCCCTTAAAAGTCTTTTTGGGATTTTCCGAGGAAACTTAAGGTTTTCTGAAAAACTCTTCATTCAAGATCAGCTCGAAACCATCTCAAAACTTCTGCGTTGAAAGATTTCATCGCTTACTCTTCCCGCGGCTTCGCCTGGCTGAAAAAATGAAAAAAGCCATACAAAACAATTTTTCCGCTTTTCTGGAACATGGAAAATTTTCCAGACAGCGCGAAGTTACTGTTGAAAAGCTCGAAAATAGCTCAAAATTCCCAACCAAAAAACATTGAAATTAAACACTCCTGCATGGCTCACTTTATGGACCTTTTGTTGACAACCTAAAAAGTTTTTTCGTCTTTTTTTTTTCACCAAAAAGTCCGCATGGGATTTCGGACCATAAATTTTCAAATAAATTTTTTTTCGATTTTTTCCTGTTTTCTACGCATTTCATGACAACGACAATTTAGTGGAAACAAATTTTTTTTACCAAACGGTCTCTCCTTGAATGTCGGAACAAAAAATTTAATAAAATTTTTTTTCCTTTTTTGCGTGTTGTCATGACTTTTTACGACATTTTAGTGGAAACAAATTTTTTCTACTAAGAGATGGATGTCAGAATCATAAATTTAAAATTTTTTTTTTTTTAATTTGCTAATCATAGCATGTCCGGAAATGAAGAAAATTGCTGCGATTTTGAAACTTGGCACAGTTGCTTATTGGACCATAGTAATTTTGGGTTTTAAACATATTTCTTGCATTAAAATTTACCGAAATAAGTGATTTTTAACAGTCTTTTTTAGCGGAATACGCCCATTTTTTTAAATTTTCTTATCTTTTATCTAATAATGTTTATTTATAAGGAATTACTAGCACTTTAAGCTGCATAAACCGAAGCGTCCTTCTGCATCTGCTCCTTCCAACCTCATTTATTAAAGTCACTGCCTCATGTAGTGCGATTAGGCTCAGAGAAGCTGGCTGTTGGATGTATAAGACGTATGGTCACAGCTCCATCCTTGATACACTTCCAGTTGAACTTTTTAACTCCCACACAGATTACATCTGCCCCATAGTAAATTTTGAGAAAAACTTTGATGTGTGGTTTCCAGAAAGAAAGCTATGGGAAGACAGTACGCCTAGCCTAAATTTCGCCACCACCATATACACTGATGGTTCGAAAATGGACTGTGGCGTGGGTGTGGGTGTGGGTGTATTTTCAGAAGACCTCAATATATATCAAACTTTTAGCTTACCTAATTCAGCTAGCGTATTTCAGGCGGAAGTTCACGCCATTCTCAATGCCTGCAGGCTAGCAAAGACTACTAATCTCAGCCTTAGATAAGTGGCAATTTTCTCTGACAATCAGGCCGCTATCAAGGCGCCGAACTCAGAAACAATAAAATCAAAACTGGTTGAGGAATGCAGAAAAAAATTAATCGAACTAGAGCGTCAATCCGAATTTACTCTCGTTTGGGTTCCAGGACATAGGAACATTGAAGGTAACAAAAAGGCTGATGAACTAGCTAGACTTGGCTCCTCTCTAAGCGGGACACATTCTAAGTGTGTATACACTCCGATAGGTCTGGTGAAGAATGGGATTTCTCTCATTTCCTCACCGAGGCAAATTTTTGATGGAAAGCTCTAGTAACATGCAGGATTTCTAGAGCAATTTGGCCTTCATTTAACAAATCAAAAACATCAGACCAGCTTTCCAGAAATCATACTGATATTGCAAGAATTGCTGCAGTCTGCACTGGGCACTGGGCCATCGGCAAGCATGCCAAAAGGCTGGGTATCCCCTTTAATTCTTTCTGTCGAAGCTGCATGGATGGCTACGAGAAGGAATCTCTCGAACACTTTCTCTGCAACTGCCCTGCTCTAGCTAGAGCCCGGCTTAAATCTCCAGGAAAACCCTTTTTAACGATTTGAGTGAACTCGCCGATATTGAAATCGGCCCCCTGCTCAACTATATCAATAAAACAAAATGGATATAAATATCCTTTACAGTTTCCTTTAATGGATATCTAATCCAGACCCTGACAACCCCTCCTACCAGCCAGCCCGATCATTTATGTGGTATTAAAACGGCACTAACAGTGCTACTTAGGCTTAGAATCGTTTAACTAAGCCACCCACCACTCTAATCTAATCTAATCTTAAGCATATTGTTTTTTTTTCGTATGACCTATAGTTTAGAAGATAATTTTTTAACAAACCTGAAATTTAGAAAAAGACTTTTCTTTCAAAAAATCTCCAAAACGGTTCGGTCTAGAAAAAAAATTTTCTCGCATTTTGTAGGACGTTTAATTTCCTATGAGGGTCTCTTCGAACTGTTTTTTCGTCCGCCCATGAGATATCGCGTCTTGAAAATCATTCGAAATTGAACATTGTACTATGCTCCCTACTATGTTCAATTTTGAATGATTTTCAAGTCGCGATATCTCATGAAGGGCAAGTTTGACGGAAAAACAGTTCAAAGAGACCCGTATAGGGGATTGAACGTTCTACAAAATACATGAACAATTTTTTTTCCAGGAAGAACAGTTTTGGAGCTATTTTAAAAAAAAACAATTTTTTCCTAAATTTTAGGTTTGTTGCCTACTCATAAGCGGCATGCACAATTTACTTTTTTGAATTAGGATATCTCCTGAGTTATAAGTCGTACGGAAGCAATTAAGATGTTATTTAATTATTTTTTAGGCTTAAATATTGCGCCACAATATTTTGCTTCAATTTTAACCGTTAAAGAGATATTTGTAAAAAACTGATTTTGGGCGCCATTTTCCAATATGGCAACGCGAGCGAACACGACTCGAGGTAGCAAAGTTGAAATTCTGAAAGTGCACATCAAAATCTGGAATCTTTTCAGGTAACATCATTTTATTCTCCCAAATGAATGTTCTATTTGCTTTAATTTGCTTTTTCTTATAAATTTTATTTTGGAGTTTGCAAAAAATCAAACATTTCCTTAAGAATCTATCTAGTTCGTTGTAAACTAACTAAAATTCCCATACAAGTTGAAAATCTTGTTATATGTCTTGTGATTATGTAGCCATGAACTAACTTAATCTCATTAACCAGGCAAGTGAGAATGGATTATTGTGTATAATGTTTTAACCAAACATAAGTTATTTTGAAAATAAAAATACAAAAATTTCAAAATTAAAAACTGGAAAATTCAAATTTTCTTTAAAGCAAAAAAGCGAATCCAGGACAATTGAGTAAGCAGTCATAAACGTACAGATTTTATATTTTAAGAAAAAAGAAAATCCGCGTCTGCGTACATCAGGGTAAATTTTTAATATTAATTTGAATATACCGTATTTTCAGTGTCTTTAATTTTTATTGTTTGTGTGTTTTTTTTCTAGCATATTTTTTGAGTCATTAAGCATTCCCAAGAATTCTGCTGAAGAAAGTATTTTTTTTATTTATTCCAAATTCAAATTGCAAATTGAAGTATTTCTGTTGCTTATTTTTAGGAAAAAAAAGCTGCAAGGAAAATAAGTCAAAATATCACAATTTCAATATTACACTTGATAGTAATATCAAGATAAACAAAACAAGAAAAGTAAACGGTCACATTGCCAACTTTTAATCCAATTAAAACCAAGCTAAAAATAGAAAAAAAAAAATACCAACACCAACAACAGTGGGGCGTAAAACAACATGTTGAGAGAAAAAAATTCAAAATGCAAATCTAAACAAACAGTAAAGTAAACAACAACCGCAGCAGAAACAAAACAAAACAAAAAACTAAATAAACAACTTAAAAAGGATCTGCCCTAATGCAGAGCAACAACGACAACAACAATTAATTATCTTAAACGAATTTTAATTGCAGCTGCTACCACTGCTGCTGCTGCTGTGATTTTAACAAGCAAGGACTAACACGATTCACAAAAAAAAAAAAAAAACAAAGCCAAAAAAAAAAGCAAAAACAAAAATAAGGATATATCTACCTACGTAAACATAAACAAAGTGGCCCCAAAACAATTATAGCGGGTGCTTAAGTAAAAATCAATGCCGTGAAAAGCAAAAACAAAAATACCGACACACCAAGACAACAACACGGCGAATACAATCTCACAAATGACAACACAAAAAAATCAAATTAACATTTGCTGCGCGTCAAAATAGCAAAGCCTTGATTTTTTTTTCCGGGGGTTGGGGTAAGGTAAATGGCTGGCAGCAGTCATAAATGGTGCTACACAACCTTAGGTAAACACTTGGCGCAGAAATTATATTGAAAAAAGAAAAGAAAAAAAATGGTAAACAACATCGAGAGATTTTTCAATTGAAATGCTGCTCATGCCGTTGATGCGTAAATTTAAAACAAACAAAACCATAATTTCGGCACAAAATCACATTATAAATATTTGCGTCTACTGAGACAAAATTGGGGGAGTGTACTTGATTTGGTTCTTTTCTGTTTTTTTTTTTTTTTTTTTGCTGGTGAAAAATCTATGCAAGAAATCAGGGATAAGGCAAACAAAAGTAGGCCAAAATTTATTGCCAATTTTTTGCAGATTTAATTTAAATTTCTTTCTTGAATAATCACGTAGACATAATTAATACTTTGCACATGTCCCCGAACATTATAGTTATGTGCTTTATCTTCTACTTAAACAATTCTTCCAGTGTACACCTTGACTAGCTAGTTTCTTCTCTTCGTCCAACATTTCTCTCCACTCTCGTGATTTTTGATCGTTCCCTCAATGCCTTTGCATGGTTGAGTTTCCTGTTACCTTTGGGGTTCTTTACCAATATCATGACGGCAAACTTTCTTCAGTTGATTGATTCGCAAATTCAAAATAAAATCCCTTTTTGTCCCCTAAATTTTAAAGAGTTATCCGTTTCCACCGGAAAATGACAATTGCACTCAAAAGAATCCAAAAAAAGAACATCCAAAAAGGATATTTTTTTTTTATTTTTGGATATTTTTGATAATCACCGAAAATGACTTATATCAAACACTTATCTCCAAATGGAATACCCAATATCCAAGACAGTCGAAGTTTCATTTAAAACTTAGTAAAACAATTTCATGCCCGTCTCAGCAAGATTTGACTGGACTCTCTCGCCGAATTATACGTGGTTCTGGCCAAAAAATTTTACTTCTTGCCAAATAATCTTTTCAAAAAAAATGAAGAACGGTTAATACATGTCAAAGTTATGGATAATATCGCTCCCAAAATCTGCAAAAAGTCTCGAAATTTTTTTGCTGCCATTTTGTTTTTTTTTTTTTGTTTTTGCACTCACATAAAACCAACAAAGGGAGCAGACGTCAAAGTTCAACAACCATCCTGCTATGGATGTTCTGACTCAATAGACATCCTACCTACGCTTACCACAAAATGTAAATTCAGACTAGACTAAGCTGATCAAAGATCATCCTTAGCCTGAAAAAGAACCTAAGAAGTTAGCGAACTACAGATGGGTAAGCAATGCGACTTCCATTAGAGGGCATCAAATCCAGCCAATACTGAGATAAAATGTATCGTTGATATTCCCTCAGACAATTTTCTTTGTGATAAGCATGTTAAACGTAGAGATAAAATGTATCGCCGATATATCAACATTCCCTAGTCATCACAAAAACTTGTGAGTGGGGTCAGGAATAGCTTTTACTTATAGTAAAGTAAATACTTGCAAGCGATGGTTGACGGTTTTATCAAAACACAAATTTTCTTGAGTATTTTAAAAATTTTTCGAATAACTCTTTTGTGTCAACATTACTGTTTTATTTTTAATTTTTCGGTGTTTTTCAACTTTTTTGTTCAACATTTCGGCCTTCTCCAATATTTTCAGATTTTTTAAAATTTCATTACGCATATTCTTATTTCGACTTGTCATAATAGACCAGTCAAATAAGATTTGAGTCTTGCACTAATTCCAAAGTTCATAAAACCTTTACCAATTGATTGAGAATTTTCCCTGAACAACATATCAAAATGGGTCTTCGCAATTTTTCTGGGAAATTATGTAAATTAGGGTTTTCTCCATGAAGAACGATGTGAAAAATTTTAATGTTTCCGATTTTAGAAATATTTGATTGTGGTATACATACATATGTCCTCGACCCAGATACAAAATATTTTTTAAATATAAAGTCTGGTTAACGAGCTAGAGGACTTTAAAAATTTGACCAAACGGCACTAACGCGTTACTTTGAATTACAATTTTAAGACCAGACTTTATACTGTAAAAATATTTTGTATTTGGATCATGGACATATATAGGTATAATATAAGCAAATATTACTAAAATTGGAAACATCAAAATTTTTTACCTAATACATCAGGGAGAAACCCCAAGCTACATAATTCCCAGAGAAATTGGGAGAATCCATTTTAATATGTAGTTCAAGGCGATTTATTCTATCAATTGATATAGGTTTTGAGAAGTATGAAAACAGCGCAAGACTCACATATATAGCCAGTATCTAATTTGACTGGTCTATAAATTTTAAACTTTTTAAACAGTTTTGACTACTTCTGATTGCTCAAGCAATAACTTTTTAACATTTTTCGAATTTTCCGAAATTTCATGGCTTTTTAATATTTCAAATCTATTGAGGGCAAAGATTTAAAAACAAATAAGGGAACACGTCAAGCGTTACTCCCAAAGCCAAATTTTTTTTTTTGCCAAAATATGGCTTTGAGAATTAATATCAACAACAACAACAAAAACAAAAAGTGTCGCTCAGACCTGGTTTCGGAGATATAGCAATCGGAAGATCGGGATATAGCTTTTATGAAAACAGGTATAAATTCTGAGTCCCTTGATGGTGTCATATGAAAGGTATTTTAACTAGCTACCAAATTGGTGTTCTAAGGTGTTAAGTCCGAGTTTTCGGTTTCGATATATGGCGATTTTAAGATAATTTTGACCAGTTTTTTAAAAAAACCACTATTTTTTCCAAAAAACGTCTTAACAATCCATAACTTTAGTAACAACATATGAAAGGCCAATCTATCAATCTATTATCTTTTATAAGCTATGGCATTTGTACCTGATATCCTATATTTGTAAAGTTTTTAAAAAAAAAAAAAAAAAAATTGGAAGAACTTAAATTTTTATTTTATTTTATAAGACGTCTTCATCTACAACATGATCATCATCATCGTTCTCTGCTTCGTAGGAAAAGGCTTTATGCAATTCTCCGTCATAGTTAAAAAATTTCTCCATTGGCTCTACTTTTCGCTTTTTAAGGAACATGAATTTTGCAATATATCCTATGTAAAATCGTTTCTTCTTTAAATACATGTAAATCGTTTTTGACATGGTGCAATAGACCCCCAATCGTATTTGTGTGGGCGCCAGTTACTAGATCTTTAAAGGAAATTGAGTGGTTCACCGTTAGAGGGTTAAGACCTTAGTTTTTTAATCAATTATATTACCTGACCGAATAATTTTCAAAAATGTGGCAAAAAAAGCGCCGCAGGCGAAAAATTGTTATTACAAATTTTGCGCGAAATTTTGTATACCAATTTTTCTCTTTTGTTATAAAAATTAGTAGTAGGTAAGCCTCACGTTTTTGAATAAAAATTTTAATTTTGTTGTTGTTGATGTTATTGTTATTTTGCTAGAGTTGTTGTTAGTAGTGTTGTCGTTTTTTTAATGTTTTTGTTGATGTTGTTAGTGTTGTTGTTTTCGTTTTGTTAGTGTTGATGTTGGCTGTGTTGTTGTTGGTGTTGTTGTTGATAGTTGTGTTGTTGATGTTGTTTGTAATGTTGTTGTTGGTGTTGTTGTTGTTAGTGTTGTTGTTGTTATTAGTGGTGTCGTTGTATTTGTTATTGGTGGTGTCGTTGTTGTTATTGTAGCGGCTCGAACGTCATGCCAGATATTGTCGCCAAGGTTGTGATTCCTGGCCTCCCAATGGGATGGTCCCTCTGAGACGTTATTGTTGTTGTTTTTAGTGGTGGTGCTGTTGTTGTTTTTGTAAGCGCTGTTTTTGTTAGTGGTGGTGTTGTTGTTGTAATATTTGCTAAATTTCATGAAAATTTCTTCAGTTAAATTTTTCTTTTTCTATACAAATTGCCCTAATGATCCAAAATCAGCTACAAATGGAATATTTAATGAAGAAAAATAGAAAGGGCTTCCATATTTTGTTACTATAGCTATAGGTTAATAAGGTATTTTTTTAATTTATAATAGCTTTAAAAAAAAAACTGGTCAAAATTATCACAAAATCACCATATCTTGAAAAAAATAACTTGGATTTAAAACTTAAGCAATAAAACTTGGTAGCCAGTTAAAATATCTTCCATTTGACATCAATATTTTTAAAATCCATCAATGGATTTAGAACTTATATTGGTTTCTATAATAGCTATATCCCGATCTTTCGATGACCATATCTCCAAAACCAGATTCGAGCAACACTTTTTGATTACACATTTCTTGTAAGAATTATAACTTTAACAAGAAAAGTTTAATTTAACCCAAATTTGGTTCTGGGAGCAACGGTTGACTAGCCCAAATAAGTTCTTTTTTAATACGTAAAAATTTATAGTGTAGAGTAATTGAGGGTAATGTGGTTACCTTTTTCTTTTTTAGCAATTTCTACCAAAGTAATGGTAGTACGTAAGCTTGGTCAGTTTATTTGTATTAGTCATTTTATTGTTTTTACTATTTTATAATTTGTATACTAAAATATTAACATTTTCAAGCGTGAGGCCAGTTAAATTGAAAGTACCTAAAAATAGCTGAAAAAGAAAAGTGTCGGGTAATGTGGCTCACCCTGCCCATTTCCTAAAGAAGTACCGTTATTCGCAAATTTTGTTGACTAAAAGTCGAGTAGTAATTTTTAAGATTATATTTGCTATGAAATAGTTTTATATTCTTATTGAATAATAGTTTTTGGTAAGATAAACCAAATTCATACTAACATGTGAATAAGTAAGAAGGGTTATCGAATCATACGTAAAATAGTACTCCACATTACTCAAACTCGGGTATCCTACACATGCAATTAGCTTTTTAAGGTGTCAAATTTGATATACGGTATATAATATGGGGTAGTCCACATTACCCGAATACATCACGTTTTTAAAATAATCATTGATTATATAAAAGAAATGTAAAATCAGACTTGCTAATGCATTTTTTCGTTGAATAATAGATCCACAATTGCATTAGAGTTATTTGAATTTTAGAAAACTGAGTTCTGAGGAAGTAACTTAGTTATTCACCAAGTACTAAAATAAGTCAACTTGACCTCACAGCATATGCTAAGAATTTCACACGAATTATTAGCATTATAGAAAAGCCAAAGAGCGTAAAGAATATGTTTTTCGCTTTTTATTGTGCACAAATAACCAGAATTGTTGTGCAGTCTTTAATATGAGAAATAAAAGGGTGCACCACATTACCCTAAATTACTCTAGTGTTCTATGCAATTTTAAGATATTCATTAATTTTATTCTGAATATTTCAAGCACATTACTTTATAGTACATCTATAGGAAA
Organism: Calliopum simillimum; assembly: GCA_951812925.1. Taxonomy (NCBI): domain Eukaryota; kingdom Metazoa; phylum Arthropoda; class Insecta; order Diptera; family Lauxaniidae; genus Calliopum; species Calliopum simillimum. Next base: position 84,597,176 of record OX638370.1, on the reverse strand, counting down.
AGCAAAATAAAAACAAAAACCACTGCAGAATTCAGATTACAATTGGCACCACTCGACTATCAACCATTGGTAAATCTGTTTGAATTTACTTGGTTTTGGCAATGCAAAATTTGAGGTTGACAAATCATTTGAAAAATTTGTTGGGTATTTCAGTTGCATAAAAACATATGAGAGTACATGTTAAAAAAAAATACTGTGCACACAAGCAAAAACACATGAAAACTTGATACAAATTTACTTGCATAGTGTGGCATAGTGAGAAACAAAAAACAAAGGAAAACCAAAATTGCAGTGGTATTTATAGTCTGTTCTATAAGAGTTGATAAGAATACATACTATCAGAATGGAAGTGCACAAATTTTGTGATATAAGTATTCGCTTGGATCTTCTTTAGTTAAATGTATTTTTATAAAAGTGAAATTTTAATTTAGACTTGAATGGAACATGCTATGACTATTTGGTAATTTTCCCTTAGTGTTTCGTTAGTTTTTTGTTTGACTTTTCTTTTGTGCTTTTGCATTTTTGTGTGTCTGTCTTGTGTTTATCTACGAGTTTGCCCTGTTATTTATGTTGGCAGCTAAAAGTTGGTTTTTATTTTCCTTATGTTTCTTTCAAGTTTATTTGTTTTTCTTTTAACCATCCTTTTTGCTGTATTTTGGCTGCAAATGACAACAACAAAAATCTTTGCCACTTTTGGTCATATTTGTATTCTTTTGTCTGCAAAGCTTTTCATTTTTTTTCTTTCGTTTTGCTTGTTTTAATTCTGCGAGTCTGCGTAAGGTTTTCATTTAAGTAGTTTGTCTAGCCTTGCATTTTCATAACTTTCGTTTAGCCATGGATGTTTTAGTTCTAATATTTTTTTGTTGAAAATGTTAGAAATTAAAGAAAAAAATTTATCGAGTTGAAAAATGTTGTTTTGGAGTAAAATTATTTTGATAAAATATCAGAAAAATATTGGTAAAGTCAAAAAATTACCAGTTTAAGGTTAAAACTACAATGGCTAAATTCCTATGCATTTCAAAAGAGACAACTGTTCTCGGTATTACTATATTTTTTCAGGCGCACTTCTATGTATCAACCTTTTGAAGCCATCGTTTTTTAGACTGAAGCCGTAGCAATAAAGCAGAAGTGCTGACAAATAGCCAACTCTATCACTGACCATAAAGTAGTGTTGGGGGATACTGAGCAATCGCAAATGGCTGGCCGACATCACATTTTTACTTCTGGTCATGGCAACATTGGAAGCAATAAAAAGGAGGACGAATCGGCTCGCCTTGAAGCTTATTTTTACATATCTTTGACGGTGCCTTTTGTCCCTTTCTCTTCTGCAGCTTACCAATCGAAGGTAAAATATATTCCCTTAATAAGCTGGTTCTTGAATGACCTAGTCATCGTAATATAAGCCCAGCACGGTTCTCCAGAACAGGACTTAATTAAATGTATCCAGAACCCCTGGTTTTCTTTTCTTATACAATACCTTGCATGGCTCATTTGAACACGGTTTTACCTAGATGTCTTCCCACTCTGGGCTTTTTTACGAAAAGTTAGTCACTGGAGTCCAAATATTCAGAAAAGGTTTTTTTTAAACCGGTCAACAAGCTTGTCGATTTTCAGGGTCGAAATTTATTTACCAAATGGTCCTCACAGTGTTTCTGAACCAAAAAGAAAAGATTTGACAAAAAGTAACTAAAAAAATGAGTAGGTATACAGTTAGTTTCCCGTTTAGTTGTATATTCAATATTTTGCGTTTTATAGAAAAACAAGAAAACTATTTTTAATGTAAATTCCGATGCTTTATCCGAATCTAGCCTCAGAATTTCTATATCTCGTATAACCCTAAAATTATGCAACATATTATTTTGATATAAATATAATTACTTACATTGCAAGCTCACATTAAAATCACATGATCATTTTCAGAAAATTTATGATTTTTTCAATTGTCTTAAATGCGTCGAACATTTTTTAACTATTATCGATAAAGTAGATTTCTACTTTTAATTTTTCTATAATTTGAAGACTTAGCCAAACGTGGAGCACTTTTGATGCTATTGTAGGGTTATCTTGGCTAAAAAAAACACGTTTTTTGGTCATTATTTGTTTTTCATTACAAAATAGACACCCCAGGGTGCTTTAGAAATTAAGACTATGTTATTGAAAAATTTTGACGTTTAAAAATTAAAAATTTTTTTTTTGGGATATACATAATATTTGTGTCCCAAAATCGAGTTTTTTACGTTTTTCAGTTACGTGGTCGGAAAAACGATTTTTTACTCAAAAGCAAGGCATCTTACAAACAGAGTGTATAAAGCCAAAAATGCTTATAGCCCAGGAAAATAAGACGAAAAAAGAGCTGCTGTGCGAAAAAATTCCCAGTGGAAATTTTTCACCGGAATTGTCTTTATTTATGCATGATACACAAACTGTGAAAAGTTCGTTGCAAAGTCGTGTGCAGTATAAAATTTTTTTTCGAACGGCTCATGACCTTAAAAATATTCTTGAATAACTGTTAAGGCTTCGAAATTACTGGTTTTTTAAGGATATCTGCGAATTGGTAAGTACTACGATAAAAAGTAATGGGACCAAATTTGTAGAGAATTACAAGATCTACAAAAAATAAGCGATAAGTGTACACATAGAAGTAACCGTTTAGAAGATATTCCAAAAAAACCCTTAAAATGCCAAAAAACCGGTTTCTATTGAATGTCTTCTATACGGTTACCACTATGTGTACACATATCGCTTATTTTTTGTAGATCTTGTAATTCTCTACAAATTTGGTCCCATTACTTTTTGTCGTAGTACTTACCAATTCGCAGATATCCTTAAAAAACCAGTAATTTCGAAGCCTTAACAGCTATTCAAGAATATTTTTAAGGTCATGAGCCGTTCCTAAAAAAAAATTTTTTACAGTATATAGAAAATTAAATTATCCTTCAAACGGCACTTTAATTTTGTTTGTACAACTTCTCATTGAAGAGTTATTGCAATTTAAAAAGTAAGATATTTTAATATGAACTCATAGGTAGTATTTCATATCATAACTGTTAACAACTTTTTAAATTGGGTGATCTCCTAATCTATAAGTTGTACCCAAATACTTTTAACGTATTTTTGTAGGAAATTTCCTGTGCTACAAAATTGGAGCCCAACATTTTTCTGTAAAAGTTAGCATTAGCGAGATATTTGCAAAAAACTGATTTTAGCGACCTTTGAGCCCGAATAACTTTTCATGCGCACACGACTTTGCAATGGACTTTTCACAGTTTGTGTATCATGCATAAATAAAGACAATTCCGGTGAAAAATTTCCACTGGGAATTTTTTCGCAGAAAATGTCTTATTTTCCTGGGCTATTAGAATTGTCCCAAAAATCAAATCAGTTTTTTCAGAACTTTTTGAGTTATTTCACAATTTTTCAAAAATTATTCAAAATAAGAGTTTTCAGCTGTTAGAATTAGAATTAGATATTTACATTTTTGATGTTTTAAGCTAAGTATACAGAAAAGTGAAGAAGAAATGGTTCTTTGCCCAATTTAGTCAAATTTCGAAATGTGATCCCCATCCAATTTTATACAAATAATATAAATGATAAAAGTTTAAAATGTCATACAAAAAACGAAGTTCAAAAAACATAAAACGTTAAAAAATGTAGATGTCTAGTTGTAATCTTACTTAATGCGATGATTTGCTCACGTTCGCCAGCAAAAAGCATCTACGAAAAAATATCACAAAACGTAAAATAATTACAATCTTTCAAAAAATAGGTGTGTTTTGAAAAATTATAAAATATCTCCAAAAATTTTGAAAAAATTCAAAAGTATTATTTGGACAGTTTCAAGCATTTTTTGCCTTACACAATTTTTTCGTTAGATGCGTAGTTATTGTTTTTAAGAGTGCTTCTAACTTTTGCGTCAATTCCGAGATGAATATAAATTTCGACCATATCTAATGTAGCAACAGATAAGGTACCACTTGTACCAATAACGACAATTGCTAATGATGAAGACACTTAGGTGCTTAATACCTAAAGTACCTTAGACATCAAGCAATTCTTAATTTCTTGTTTTTCTTCAAGCGCTTTTGCCTTACTTCCCAAAAAAAATTAGTTTCTGAACTCGAATAGTTTATTACAAAGAAAAGATTTTAAAAACTGCTAACGCCTTATCATAAGGGGATAAGGTGTTCACGATTTGCTTATTTATTTATAATCTAAAATCACTAAAAATATGCTAACGTAATGCTTAAAGAGCACTTAATCTGATTTCTAATTAGAATTCACTCAGATTACCGAAAAAAATAATCCCTGAAAATATTGATCAAAGCCTGAAATATTTTTCGTAATTAAAAAATAATTAAATTTTTTTAACTCAAAAAATTAATTGAAACAAAAATTTCTCAATATAAAAAGATTTTTTCAATAAAAAACCGTATGGTACGTGGTAATGTTAGCTTATGTATGTGTGTAACCACTACATGCCCAAAATTCACATACAGTTTCATATTCTCAAGCGAACGCAACGCATAAAAATTTAACACGCGCCTAAAAGTTGGCACCATAACATTGTTACATACGTTGTTTTGCGGTTTCGCGGTATTGTTTTCGAGGTAAAAAGTTTTCGTTTAAATTTTTATTTTCTTAAAATTTTTTCGTATTTTTGTAGCTTTGCTGTTGATGCTGTTGTTGTTGTTATTAATGTGCGCTTTTGTTTTAGTACATTTTTTTCGAATTTATTTTGCATATTGTTTCTATTGAAATTGAAAAACATTGAAATGGGGTAGCACAAAAATAGCGTAAACCTACGAAAATGTTAAATAATAAAATAAAATCCATCAAGATTTCTTTTGTATTTTTTTCCCCCCTTTATTTTGTTAAATGTTGAAATATTTATGCAGTAAAAACAATAGAAATTTATGGAAATAACAAAAAAAAAAAAGAAGAAAAACCAAATTTGCATGGATATAAAACGAAATAAAACATTGAAAAATATGTAAATGTATATATAGTACGTTAAATGATGTGAAACGTCGTTATTTGTTGTTATTGCTGGCATTTTTTCACTCTGTTACTTTTTTTGTGTTTCGCCTCCATACATTTGCAACTCTTTCCCGCCATTATTGTGTAGTCAATTACCGCCATTATTTTGCAGCAGCACAGCATCCTTGTGTGTAATAGGGTGGTTTGAAAAATTAGCATTTCAATTTCCGTTTAAAATACTTATTTAACCTTAGTGCTATAATTTTCAAACCATCCCATTCAAACTCGGATAATACAAGGATGCGTCATTCCCTAATTGACATGAATGAGCTACGAAATAATTAGCTTTGCCTGTAAAAACTTTGCTTGCTCGTTGGTAGCTACATATGAACCAAAAAAAAAAGACCAATGACAACAACAACAAAAAAAGTACATTAATTATGTAGAGTCGAGAACAAAAAAAAACAGATTTTTTACATGATTTAAGCCACCGAACTTTATACGCTAAGCAATGAGAGAGTTATTCCTGGCACAGAGACAAGGTTTTCAACAAACTTAATTTTTTTTTTTTAGAAGTTTTTTTTATAATTCTGAAAAAATTCTTAAAAGTTTTAAAATTTTTAAGTGAAAATCCTTTGCAGGTTTACATAACATACTTTTCCCGTTTCTTAGTGGGAATTCACTTTTCTCCAAAAACTTGAAGTAATTTTTCTTTTTCGCATTTGCTGTTTTGACAGTTGACATCAAGTGCAAAATAAACATGGCAACCCATAGCGTCAAAATAGAAATAGCAGTGCAAAAAAAAAAATGAAGGAATGGGAAGTTGCAAGGAATGTCTTTGAGTGAGTTGAAAAGAAAGTATGTGTGCAACTTTTCGAAAACTTGACAGTTTCTTATAAAGTGAAAATTTTAACTTTTCATGACTTTAATTAAATTTTTTTTTTCTCTGATTTTTATGCAGTGATTTATTTTTTCATAAATAAAAGTAGAAGATAAAGTGGGTCAGCTTGTGACAATTTCTTAAATACTTAAGGGATAAAAAAGTGTCTTAAATATGTGTTAAACATATTTTACTTTGGCTATAGCAGAGGTATTTTAGTCGAACAATTTTTTAGCATTCTTTAGGAATAAAAATAAAATCAAATGATATTTTTGTATTGGTTTTCGAAGTGATATTTTGTTTTGATATTTTGAAATATCTAAATATTTTGTAAGTCATGTCATCGTATACAAGGTAATTAGTAAGAAAAAATGTATGTCTCTCTTATGTCTGAAACAAAGAAAAGATTTTATTGTAGAAAGTTGTCAAAGTTTCCTGAATAATACTACTTATTTTAGCGATTTTCGTGGTTCGTGCAATCAAAGTAGTCAGTCGGTCTAATCCAATTCAATCGGATTTTAAGATATTATGAGCATCACAGCGACAAAAGTCGACGCAAGATAAATGCATTTAAAAATCAAGAATGCCCATTGCTGATCCGATATCTCGAATCAGCACCAGTGTGAAATAAAATTTTTGAAATAATTTTAAAACCACATAACTTAAATTAAGTCTCATTATGCTCTTATTACACCGTCCGGCACGATTTTGCACAACTGAAAAAAAAACCAACATACGGCTAAAAATAAGTTATATCTATGTGTCTTCCCTATTTTCTGGATCAGGTCGAATTTTTTTCAATCGATCTTTGAACTTTTTTATTCATGTGTTGAATCGATTCACTAAATTTCATGATCCTTACATCTGAGTTGTATTATGTCTTCTAAAGACTTATGCAGGATATTAAGGGCAGTATATTTGTAGAAAACGTTAACCCTCTACATCCCCAACAAATGCGTAATTTTGACCATTTCACAAAAATTTACAAAAATTATCCCTTAAACGGAGGAATAATAGATCAATATGTACCACAGAAATATTTGCTATAAAATTTCACTTATAATTGCCAAGTACTCAAAAGTCGAAACTTCACGGGTCAAACAGACAGTTGCTATCATAACTTAGGCCGCGATTGGGCCTATTGTATACCCGATATATAACTTCATTGTCAACCTATATGAACTCTTTTGAGCGATATCTCCAAGAGTGTCGAAAAAGTGACTTTCGAATGCCTTGTAACGTCGGTTAGCCAACGCTGGGTATTCACAAAGGAAATTAAAAATGGACTCTTCGACATCAGGATCTCTACAGCATCTACAAAGATCTCTTACTTTGGTAAGCCCCAACCTTGAAGCGTGCCTACCAATAAAATACTGCCCTGTTATGACTCCAATTAAAGTTCTGATCTAATTAGAAAATTTTTCGGGTTCTATTAGCGTCATAAACTGACCATATCAACCCATTAAATCAGTATATAATGGGTAAGTGTGTTTTAAAAACTGTTCCTAAGGGGTTTTTGTTATGACTTTGGGAGAACAACTTTTATCCAAAACGTAGTTTTAAAGTTTTGCAGTAGGGTGAAATTTCGTGAAAACGTTTCTTGTGCGTATTTTGAGTTTTTGATTTTTTTGGTCCAAAAATATTATCTAAATTGAAGATTCTATGAATCATAAAAATTAAACTGATATTCGAAATCTGATTCACTAAAGATTGGCTATTTTTTACATGATCGCAACAATTAGCCCACTGTGAATTTATTAACCTCTTTAACATATTCTTCATATAAAGAATCGGACAAGACGATATCGATACAGATCATTTCAAGTTCAGTCGCACTTTGAAAATTTTTTTGGAATAAGAGCGAAATATGAGCGAAAAACAATAAATTTTTATTTTTTTTTTTTTTTTTCCTTTGATCCAACAAATTAATTAATTGGTTATTACTCTGGTATTTATCCATAAATTTTCTTCATATATATCTCAGTATCTGCCCAAAGATGAAATTTGAGGCTATGTTAAAAAATCAAAAGCATATAACTTGTGCTTGTATCGACTCAGGTTATATGCGTTTGCTTTATCAATGAAGAAAAGGTTAGACCACTGCTGCGCTCCTCATAGCCTCATTTATGTAAGATCAATTTTTGCGTATTTATTGAGTGATTTTGAGATTTGTTGGGTCAGTACTAGAATGGCGTACTTTAGACATAAATATTGATATTAAAAAAAGACAGTTTTTCGAAATTGCATTGAAAAAATGCTTTGGATACCATGGTGTACGGTAGACTTATATTTCTGATAGGGTCTAATGCTTATCTTGCTTTAAGACAATAGAAAAAAATTTCAAAATTTAAGTTTCTTTATGTTAAAAGTTTAAATTTTACTTGGTCCAACACTATGGCCCCATTTAGTGCCTTCATTGTGACTTTAACTATGAAAAATTTTCCAAGAAATTTCATTTGCAATCAACCAATTGTGTCATGCACTCAATTTAAATGAGAATTACCAAAGCTACATGATGCCGCTGCATAGTTGAAGCAATAACCAAAATGACCAAAATCTACCATCGTCTATGTCATTAATGTTTCATTTGTGAACGTAGTTGCTCAGTTACGATACCGTACGTTTTCAATCTGGATGACAAAAGAAAATGAGTTCAATTATTCTCGACAGCTGTTCAAGCACAGTTATTGCCATCCATTGCAGATGCAACACGAAGTCAGATTAAATCACCCACATGGTAAACTACAGTTAAGGGAAAAAAGTACTGAAATTTTTTAGAAGTCAAATCAATTTTGAACATGCAAAATATTTTGTGTTGGAAACAGTTTATGACTTACACATAAAGCTTAATTTAGAGCTGAAGTTTTTATGTACAACAACTTTGCTTACAATTTAATGTCATAAACTTTTACGCCAAATGCACCACAGGTCTAAATATGAACCGCTTTGACGAATTGTAGTCATAAAAAAATTTATCTATACTTCTCATTTGAAACGTTTTGAAGGCAAAAAGAATGTCAGTCAGCTTCTTCACCAACCCAACTTTTTTCCCGACATTGTACTTTGGACAATGGAAAATTTACCTTGGATCACATGACATGAAACGATTTTGCTAATGCTTAGTTTTTCTCTGAAGGTACCTACTTTTGAACTTTGAACCATAAAGCATTGTCCTAGGTACATGACATGGCATGAACATTTTCTGAAGACAAAAATGTATCAGCTTCTGAACCAAAATCTTTTTCTGGCATTATTCCTTGAACCGTTGAATATTATACCTTGGACCAAATAACATGATGCATTTTAACTAGTACTTCACTTTTTTCTTAAGAACAGATTCCTCACCAACTTTTTTTCCGGCATTGTAACTTAAAACTTGGAATATTGTACGCTGGCTCACAATAAAAATTTCTTGGTCTTGATATAAAATTGAATACAAACTTTCGGCACGTTATGATAGTTATTCCTTTTAAAAACCTTTTCACTCATAAACTTTCCAGGACAGGTATAAAAACACTTTTTGCGTATTTTTGCTGGTCCAAGATACACAGCAGCAAGCATTTCGTTTAGAAATCGGCTTTCAAACTCTTTGGAAATTTTTTGTTTTAAATTGTATAATAATCACAATTGGACCCTTTATGGTATGTATTCTCCTTTATGGTAAGGTTATGAAAAACATTTGGAAAAAGCTTATTATCGATGTTTTTATACAATATTTTCCAAATGTTTGTATGCAATATTTTAAAATTGTTTTCTAAATTTTTTTACAAACATTTGTTAGTTTTTTTTTAAGTTTCTTAAACAACATTTTCTAAACATTTTTTTATTTAATTATAAATGATAAAAAAAAATTTTATATTTACTGAGAATCGAACCTATGACCTCCAAGTTATGCGACGACAATCTTATCAACTGACCTAATGTGTTAGTTATGATTCAAATGCCTTGTGTTTTGCTAAGTACGGTAAGTCATTGAAAAATAGAATAACAAAGTTTTCGTAAGCTTGAAAAACCATTGCGAAATCATTTGTAAACATTTTCTCACATATCAATTATGAAAATTCTAAAAAATAAGCATTTTCCAAGCATTTGAAAATTGCTTATGGAAACATTTGGAAAGAACTTTTTCCAAGCATTATATTGTAAAGATTATAAGTTTGTCTGTTAAAAAATTATCAATACTGAAAACTCTTGCGTGAAAAGAGCAAATGGTAGTAAAACTTTTTTCTGAAACGCAATGGTAAACAAGAAATGCCAAGATTGTTCCAAGGTACAGTCGACTTAAGCAATATATTTGTGAACTCTTAGTGATAGTTTGTACAGCATTAAAATTAAAAATAATTTTTTCCAAAACATTTAGTTATAAACACGTTTGAAATTCATGTTTTAAGATTGAAACTATTCCAACATCAAAGCTATTTTCGAGGAGAAGCTGATAGGAAAAGGATTGTTTCTATTAAATTTTCATTCTTTCCACAATCAGTAGTAAACACTTTGTCTCATCCTAAACCGGAAAACACGGAATAGATTTTTTCAAGAAAATGTTTTTGTTTTTTTTTTTCTCTCACTGTTTATCCTTTCTGAAGCCATAAGCTTCCTCACCCAATTCAATTACAGATAACAATAACTGAATATCAAGTAACATACATACATACATACAATTGTATGTGCATACTTATGTACGTATGAGTATGTATATTATGTGTACCCACCTCAATTGATCCAATTCACTACGCATATCCATATCAGCACCTGTCGGCTTTGTTGTTTGCGTCGCTGCTGTTGCCGTTGATGAAATCTTTAAGGATTTACGCAAATTTTGCTCCAACATTTCATAATCCTCACGACGTCGTAACATTAAGGCATTCAATTGTTTTGTCAAAAGCCGTACCTGATCATTCAGGGGCAACATGTTTTCGTCACTGTTGCTGCTGCTGCTGCTGCTGCTGCTACCGGTAGCAACATTTTCAACATTGTTCACATTATGATCATCAACAAAACGCAGCAATTCACTAGATTCAATGCTTGAATCATCAGACTCAGCTTCGGTATCATCAATTAAATTTGCATCATCATCAATGTTGGTGATGCTGCGACGTTTGGTGACAATATGTTGTTGTTGTTGTTGTTGTTTATTGTTCTGGTATTGCGCTGCTGCTGCTATCGTAGATGAAGAAATTACAGCGCTATTATCGTTACCATAGTTGTTATTGTTTTTATTGTTATTGTTGTTGTTATTGTTGTTGTTGTTGCTGTTGCTATCGCGCAACATGTTATTCACATCATTTATCGCGCTCGCGTATGCTAATCCTTTCGCTAAGCAACAACATGCAAGGATTAGAACAATTAAAAGCGACATAAAGGACGACGACGACGATGACGGCGAATACGACATTAACGCAAATGTCCTCGTAGGCGTTGCGTTACGTTGGCAACGCGTGCTAAACAATGCCATGGTACTTTTTTTTTTTTTTTTTCTTCTTCTTTTGAGTTTAATTGGCGGCACGCGTTAAGTAGTTTTTTATTCTCTCAATTGTTAAATAAAAACTTGAAATGAAAAACTCTTTAAAATTACAAAATAAAATAAATTAATTATGTTTTTTTAGATTAACACTGCACGATTTTCATAAGTTGCATTTTGTTTTCATTTTGATCGCATAAAAATATCCTGAATCCTTGCGGTACCGTATATTACGCACTTTAGTATTTTGCTTTTACTTTTTTCTCAATTTTTTAAATATTTTATTATGTTTTATTATTAGGTTAATACAGCACTTCACACGCGTTTTCCGAACACTTTAATTCAATTTCTCACTTTCTTTGTTTTCCTTCTTTTTTTCTTTTGAATTTTTTTACCAAAATTTATTAACCGGCTTTCTTTCTCTCTCCGTTATCACGACAGTTTGCACATTTGAACAGTCAACGTAGAACTAAAGTCGCCGCGTAATTCGTTTGTCCTTTTATAAGCATTCCTTTGCTGTCGCTGTCTACGTTGTCAGTGCTGCATTGCTATTGTGAATTTTCATGTTGGAGAGAAGCAGAGGAGCACCAAACAAACAGGTTGTCGTTTAAATGAGTAATAGTGTGGTTGTGCGAGAGAGAAATTGTTGCAGTCGAGGGTGGCTGTGCTGGTAAAATAGTAGTAAAATTTTAGTAACGAAACCAAAAGTCTTACGATTTTTATTTCATTATTTTTTTCAGTGTTTCAGTATAATGTGCCAATAAAACTACGCAAATGCTAAATGCATATAAAAAATAAAAATTAGACGGCTGGTATGCGTCCGTTTTAGAGCTGGCTCACACGACAACTATGTGTGGTGTCACACGAACGAAAGGCATGGGCACATAGGGCACTTCGAGTTTGTATTCAAACGTCCCTCCGCTTGCCTAAAAATTCGAAGTGCCCTACGTGCCCGTGCCATTTGTTTGACTTCACTATATCTGATAATCAACCGCGGCATATTGTCTATTGATTATTGTCATTTTAAAAGGATCTAAGGCGTTTACAGGTTTCTACATATTACAGAAATAGGTAAATGGGTTATTTAATAAGAAAAATCCGTGGAGTGCTATTAAGTTAGAGTGTGGAAATCGGAGAGGCAGATATTTTTATAGAAAACTTTTTGAAGAGAATTAAATTTACCGTCGAAAAAGCTTATTTAAAAAATTTAGAAAAAAATTACTAAAAACGTTCAAACCAAAAAAAAACATAAGATATAATTTCCTTTAAAATGAATTATCAAAAAATTTTTTAGGTTGAAAATTGACCGAAATATGGCCGACTAGACATGGAAATTTTGTTTATGCGCTCGGAAAAATGGTTTTTACTTAAAACAAAGGCATATTACGAAAAAAAATTTATACGGCAAAAATGCTTAGAATCATCCAAGAAATACGAGAGAACTTATTTCAGATTTTTTCGGAATTTTTTTTTTTTTTGACCAATTTCTGAAAAATTATAAAATGTCCCCAGAAATTATGAAAAAGCCATACGTTTTTTTTGGGCGATTTTAAGAACTTTTAACCTTATGTAATTTTTTTGTAAGACGCTTTGGTTTTGAATAAAAACCGTTTTTCCGACCGCATAAATAAAATTTCCATATACGAGTGGCCATATTTCGGTAAATTTTAAACCAAGAAAATTTTAAAAAAATTTCTCATTTATGTGGAATACTTAACAAGAAATTTACTCCAAGGTTGCAACACACAATTTTAAATGATAACACGCTTCAACACAAAATTTGGTATGGGTTCTAACCTAGCACTTTCGATTACCATTGATGAGTAGAAAAAAACTGCCAAAGGATTTTTCGAAGTTCGGTCGCTAAGCGGCGCTATAACGGTTCAAAGTTCGAAAAATCAAGTACTATGGAAAAATCGTACTTTTAGATTAAAAATTAAAATTTTTTATATAAAATCTTCATTTCTCGTTTATGAAGTCTTCTGGACATAACTTAAGCATACTCTAATGATTAGTTTCTTCCCAAATATTAAAAGCATATCTTGTATCGTTTTGAAGAAATTTACAGAAAACTGTGAAAAATTTAAAAAATATAGTCAATTTTGCATTTTTTCCCTCCCACGATCAATGCAAAATTTGGGATAGGTTCTAGTAGAGCATTTTCGATTGCCATTGATGAGTAGAAAAAAACTGTCAAAGGGTTTTTCGAAGTTCGGTCGTAAAGCAGCGCTTAAGCGATTCGAAGTTCTAAAATTCAAGTAAGTACTATGGAAAAACCGTACTTTTAAGTAAAAAATTTGATTTTTTTAAATGAAATCTTCATTTCTCGTTTATGATGCATTCTAAACTTAACTTAAACATACTCCAATGGTTATTTTCTTCGAAGATGTAAGAAGCATATCTTGCACCGTTTTGGAGAAAATTACAGAAATTAAAGAAAAATTTGTTTTTTTCTTTCTAATGAGATTATGTTTGTGTTTGTTATTTATGTATGGGAAGTCTTACACTTTGTTTATTTTATTGTAATTAAAATATTTGCATTAGTGTTGCTGAAGATGGGTTGTGAACATCCCGAAATGCATCTAATTTGTTAAAATTTAATTTTAAATGGGTGAACTCAACTTAAGGTGTTCATTTATTTGTAATTTAATGCAAAAAACATGTTTTTTCAATATTTCAGTTTAAGTTTTAAAGAAAAATACTAGTGCTTCTGACTACTATATCAAGTTATATGTAAAGAAATTATCTTATCTTGTCATATAACCTCAAATATAGCAAAAAACAGTGCTTTTCATTCAAAATAGAGCAATTCTGATGTCGGGTTAAAATTTAGCATCGCAAAATACATCGAAAATTACTATTTTTGTTTGTAGCATTTTTTTCAATTTTTTTTTTGTATGGATGATGCCGTTACATTAAAGATATAGAAAAACGCAAAGAGAATCTGATACGATTTTGTAAATGTTATATTCTGATTATACATGGTCTAAGAGGGTCGAAGTACGTACTTAGTTTTTGGCGTCATCGGGGAACAGCTTTTTTTCGTTCAAGCCAACTGTGTATAGCGACTCAACTTCGAACTTTAGAAATTTGTTTCTACTAATTAATGGCAATCGGAAATGCTCTACTAGAACCCATCCCAAATTTTTCATTGATCATGGGAGGGAAAAAATGCAAAAAAATGTTTCACGGTTTTTTGCAAAATTATCCAAAGCGGTGCAAGATATGCTTTTAATATCTTCGAAGAAAATAACCACTGGAGTATGTTTAAGTTGTGGTTGCCGTACATCATAAACGAGAAAAGAATATTTCATGTAAAAAATTTGAATTTTACTTGATTTTTCGAATCGCTAAAGCGCCGCTTTAAGACCGAACTTCAAAAAATCCTTTGACAGTTTTTTTCTACTCATCATTGGCAATGGAAAATTCTCTACTAAAACCCATCCCAATTTTTGCACTGATCGTGGGAGGAAAAAAATGCAAACTTGAGTGTATTTTTTAATTTTTCACAGTTTTCTGTAAATTTTTCCAAAACGATACAAGATATGCTTTGAATATTTGGGAAGAAAATAATTATTAGAGTATGCTTAAGTTAAGTCCAGAAGACATCATAAACGAGAAATGAAGATTTTATGTAAAAAATTTGAATTTTTAATCTAAAAGTACGATTTTTCCATAGTACTTGATTTTTCAAACTTTGAACCGTTATAGCGCTGCTTAACGACCGAACTTCGAAAAATCCTTTGGCAGTTTTTTTCTACTCATCAATGGCAATCGAAAGTGCTAGGTTAGAACCCATCCCAAAAAAAAAGTAAATTTTTGTTGAAGCGTGTAATTATCATACTGAGCACAAATCTGGATTTATATTTTTTCCAGAACTTAAATTTTTTGAGATTTCTGCAAAAAATTTCATACATATAGCTTTATTCGTTTTTGCCGGCAGTCAGGACTCAACATATAAATTAAGCTCTAAATGTCAAAAAAATTCCCACTGATATTTTCAGATTTTTGTGGTGAGCATTACGCCCAACCGGATAAAGCTTAGTAGATGCATGAAATTTAACAGATAACAAAAGTATTTATAGGAAGTCTGGGATGGAAAATCGGCGTGATCGGTTAATCTACACGTTTGCTTCTCATATAATGTTTTAAAAAGTCCACATGGGGGGGGTAGGCATGAACATCAACCGATCGCGTTAATTTTTACAATTAGAACACGACTACTAACTATGTGTACGAATTTAATGCATACCTTATACCCTATTCTCACTTGCCTGGTTAACCAGCCTAAAATCAGAAAATCATGATAATCACAAAAGAACCACGTTCACACCTTTTACCTATCATTTCAATGACACTTTTTTGGCTTTTACCAATTCACGACACTATTTTCACTTTTTTCAAATACATTTTTATATATTACATAATTTAAATTTTTTGTTTTTAAACAATTGAGATGGACACATTTTTGATTTTAGCTTTAATTTGCTTCTTATTAAAAAATTTTTATTTGTTTATATTTTGCATTTGTTAAAAAAAGGGAAATTTCCTGAATTCCCTGAGATTTTTTGAATTTGAAGATGCCACCTGCCAATATTTTGGGTTAAATGATCAAATTATTTAAAAACTAGCTAGTCTTTTCCATACAAATCGAAAAGCTTTTTATATGGAAAACTATCCTGGTTCATGCTTAATCAGCATTCATCTGGTTAACCAGGTAAGTGAGAATAGGGTATAACGCTACTCATTTGGCTGTAATCGTAATTTGTCATTTACCATAGGGCCGATCAGGGCTCAACACTAAAATCTGAAAAAATAAGTTTTAATTTATTTTCGACGCAAATAACTACCATCCGTTATGACCTTGCATATAACACTCACCCTACGAAATATAACAAAGTAAAAAATACTTAAAATTTAAAAAAAAAAATTAAGTTTTGCGTAAAGAAGCAATTTTTAATATGTAACCTGTCTAATCAAAAAATTAAAGTACTCGTATGTATCCGAGAATTAAGAATATTGATTTTTCATCGAGTTTTTTTTTCTTCGTCTTGTTAAACCTATTTAAGCCCCATATAAGATATGGGAAATTTTTTTTAGTGGATATTATTTATCATGGTACCTTTTACTCATCTAACAAATTTCAACTACCGTCGTCAAGAAGTTTGAGAGAAATGGTAAATTAATTTTTAGTGAAGTTTCGCAGTGGCCACTTTTTACCCTATGAATTAGCTTTATCTAATACTAAAATACTGTGAAAATTTGATTTCAGTCGGTCGGATAGTTTCCGAGTCCATAAAGCTCAAATCTACAAACAAACAAAATCTCATTTTTATATACAAGATTTCCACTCTAATTTAAACCTTTTCCACACCAAATTACTTAATATTTTTTCAATTCAATTGAAACTTTTTCCAACTCAATTTAACCTTTCATCTTTTAGCATATCGACATGTTGAACAATATGACCCTTACATCCGAGAATGACGCAAGAATGCGTTAAAAGAGGAAAGGTTGAATTGGTTTGGAAATTGTTTAAACTGAATTGAAAAAAGATCAATTTGGTGTGGAAAAGGATTGAAAGGTTTAAGTGGAAATCCTATAGCAAATAACTAAGTAAGTATGTAGCACTCCTGTGAAAATCGTAGTTTTACTAACCACAAAGTGGTTTTTGTCATTTGATTTTGCCGTTTTTAAGTTTTGGCAAATATCAGCACAAAATTTTACATTGAAAAAGATGAGAATAAAATTTTTTTTAAATTTGTAATGAAGAAGATCTATAGAATTCAAAAATCGAAAATTATTTATTCTACTATCATATCAAAACTCTCAAATATAAAAAAGGTACGAGCATTTGAATAAAAGGCCTCACTTGTTTTATTGCATTTAAACTTTTTCATTTTTCAGACTTTGGAGGGAGTACTTCATGTCAACAAATATGTGTATCCCAGCACAACCATATTTTAAATTCCAAAAACGCAGGGCCAATTTCACAGAAATAAAAAATACTTCAGAATTTATTTTGACTTGTCACGTCGTAATGTGAAATAACACTGCACTTAAATGAAAAAATAGTAGTAGAAAATCTAGTACTAATTTCAGTGAGAGCATATCTCAAAAACTCTTCTCATGCTATGGATTCTCTCTTCTCAACTCTCTGTTGCCACTCTGTCACAGTCAACTTCACAGCAACTGCTATGTCTGCTGTTGTTGCAAGCAAGCAAGCAACAGAACGACAGATGTTCCGCGTGCTATGAAATGCTTTGGCTTTCGTTGTTTGTTCTCGTAAAGTTTTTTCCATGCTGATGTATACGTATGTATGTATTTATGTTTTGTCTAAATGTATGTGCTCACTCGGTCATATTGCTGCTTGTCAATTACTTTGCTGCTAACTCAACAGCAGCAGCAACACGTCTGCTGTACGCACCCTCGCATTTATTATACAATTTGTTATTGTTGTTTGCTATTGTTTTTGTTTTTCACAAATGTTGTTGTTGTTGTTGCTGTTGCTTGGTGGTTTGTTTTTGTGATGGCATTAATTGTGCTTCGTTGCACATTATGAGCTTAAGTGCAACGCGACACACTGTTGCTGCTGCTAGCGTTGCTGTTGTTGCCGTTGCTATTGTTACTGCAGATGTTGCTACTTCGATTATTGCTCGGTTTTTTCTTTCTTTCCGCTGCTATTGCCAGTAAAGTGCGAATTGCAATTGTTTGGTCTGACTTTTGACAACTTGTGTGAAAAGGAATTTTATTTGAGGTTAATTTGTGTTGCCACAACCGTTCTCTGTATTTCGAATGATGATGATATGCGAATACATTCAGATGTTTTCAACCCCTTCTATAACACATTCTTTTGCTGCCACGTTACACTTCGTTGATATTTTTGCATATTAAACTAATGGCATAAGGGTGTACGCGTACAACTATTTGCGTATTTAGTTTTGGCCTTGGTTAAAATTATTACCTTCATTCATGTTGATGACAATAATGGGGAAGTCATGTACATTAACTTTTGACTTGTGATGCAGGTTTTTCTTGTTATAAATACACAACATCAGAGTTTAAACGACTTCAAAATATCATATCCTGGTAGCTCGCGTAATGTTAAAGTTTTTTTTTTCATATTTTAGTCAATTTCACGATGTAAATTTTTAATATTCAGTTAATTGGTTGCAGTTAACAAAATGTTATTGTTTATTATATAGGTATATAAGTAGAGCTATGTAGTAAGACAAGGCAATTTGTGATATTCCAAAGGAGAATTAACCTTATCTTCTTAAAAGGATGAAAAGCATATACAACTAGTTAGGATAGTTTCTGACCATACATCTTGATATGTTATTTGAAAGTACTAGTCTTTGTCTTTAATCCCCGCTTTAAATTATATCGATATTTTTTTTTCTAAAATATCGTAGCCTAAAGAGTTGAAAAATTTGCAAAAAAACATAGTTTTCGATACTTTAGTACAAGATTTTTCAGTGAAACATAAAAATTTTGATATAATTTAAGATGGGTTTTGAAGGCCAAAACTAGTATTTTCAAGATTTATGGCTAGAAACTATTACAACTTGTTATAAAACTTCAAAAAAAGCTAAGAACTGTGTTTTTTGCACTTTTAAGTAGGTAAGGATATCTCAAAATCAAGTCAGCGCAACTCTGGTGCCGGAGTCAGATTCAGCATCAAACAAAAATAAAATTACTATTTCGGTTTTTATTTCCTGGTTATATTTTCTACGATTTGTTCGTTTTATTTGGAAATTTAAGTACAATTTTCAAAACGAGATTTTTTAAGAACGGCCCTAAGGTACTGCATCATTATTTTTTTTTTTTTTTTCATCTAAGTATCGGAACCAAAAATTTAACAATTTTTTTTTTTTTTTTTTTTCGTTTTTTCGGATTTTCGGATTCTCTTCGCGTTTTATGACTTATTACGATATTTTAGTAAAAAAAAAATATTTTCACCTAATGCTCCCCTTGCACAAGAAAAAAAAGTAGCACCGCACACCGGGAAATACCAGTTACTTATCATATAAAAATCAAAGCTATCTACAATATTTTATTTCAGATGAAGTTAAATTGTTCATCTTTTTCTCTCCTTATGACCCGTAATATTTGAAGAACGATTTACAGGCGGCATGCACCATATTTTGATCTATTTCGTCTCAAGTTCTTGTCGAACGCTGCTTTGACCCATCAATTCTTTAATTTATAGTTGACCCAATATGGCTTAGCTTATACGAGTAGTACATAAATACTTTTTGATTTTAAAAAATGAACTAAAATTTTAACTGTGTACCTTTTGTTACTTAAAATAAAAAATTTGTCCATATTTTTAACTTCGCCCACAAAATAAAAACTTGGCGCTCTTTGAATTCACATCAACATAAGTAAACAATATTGCCAAGCTGTTAATGTTACCGCCAAAATCATTAAGTATGGTTGACAAGTGTAAATATCTGAAAACATTATTGAAAAGTTGTGTTATTCGATATTATCAAAGTACGAAAACAATAATTGAATTATTCTAGAATGAAAAATTAATATAAATAATTACTATCGATAGTCTGTTATAAACCATCTATTGTCGCGATAGTGTGAGACCATCGAAAGTGCCATCGATAGTTTGCAAGCTCTAACGAAGACAAATAGCAACTAACTTTTCAGCCCATGTACAAGTTGTTTTTTATAGTCTGTAAGTCGTAGATCATTACCGCGTGTAAGACTTCGATAATTTGATATCATTTGCTACAGAAAGGGCCGATTGAGCAGTATTTTATTGAAATCGTTTTCTCTCTTGTGTTACGATTCCATTTGTTCGGAAATTCCAATTGGAATACGTGTGATATTTTTTATTTATTTTTAATCTTAAGCTTACCGTTTCCTTATATCATTTTATTGTCCTTTATTTGATAGGGTCTAATATTAGATTCATCCCGAAACAGACTCAGAAGCTAGAAGGAGTCTTAAAACCTATATCTGCATAATTTTTTATTTTCATTCCAAGAAAAACCAATGGAGCACTTCTCATTCTGATGAAGGCCCATTTTGGCTAGAAATTAAGCAAAAAATGCTTCGAATTGTCCAAAAAATATGTCCGAATTTTTTCAGAATTATTTGAGATATTTTATAAATTTTCAAAACTTGATCAAAAAAAATATTAAAAAAAGTATTCAAAAATTCTGAACAAATGCACTCATATTTTTCAAACAATTTTAAGCATTTTTTATCTTAAACACTTTTTTAGTTCTATGCCTTGCTTCTAAGTAAAAAATTGTTTTTTCGACCTAATTCAAAACTGAGAAAAAATCGATTTTGGGATGCGAATATTGTATCTGACCGGAATAACTTTAAGCATTTAATATTTAACTATTTTTCTTCTTTACCTTAACTGCTACTTATTATGTGATTTTATTTATATATGTATGTTATTATTAATAATTAATTTTTTTATCTCAGTTCTTTAACCTATATATTAATCTTAATTAAAATGATTTATATTATCTATTCATCCACTCGATTGTTGTACCTAAAAGAAAAATTTCTTATGTAATAATTACTTACTTGAATAAACTAAACTAAACTAAACTAATATTATCTATACCCCCAAAAAAAATTAATAATTTTTAAAGGCCAAAATTTTTGTAAGAACATAGTCTTTAGTTCTAAAGCACCCTTGGGTATCTATTTTGTAATGAAAAAAAAGCTATT
Source organism: Calliopum simillimum (assembly GCA_951812925.1). Taxonomy (NCBI): domain Eukaryota; kingdom Metazoa; phylum Arthropoda; class Insecta; order Diptera; family Lauxaniidae; genus Calliopum; species Calliopum simillimum. The sequence goes on along the minus strand of OX638370.1, from coordinate 84,576,150 downwards.
TTAACTTTATTTGTATGAAAACTTATATAAAATAAATTTAGGTTGTGACTTCAAAAATAGCTCCCAGGCATTCAAATTTCAAGCTAGAGGTATCAAAATTTGACACAAGTTACCACCTTTTTACGGGACAGCGTTTTTCGAAATCTGCACATTTGGTTCCATCTTGTGTCAAATTTCGAAACCTCTAGCTTGAAATTTGAAGGCCTAGGAGCTATTTTTGAAGTCACAACATAAATTTATTTTATATAGGCTTTCATACAAAAAAAGTTAAAATACGAAAACGCTCATAACTAAAAACTACAATTTTCGAGTTACCAACTTTACGTTGGACGTATCGATATCTGCATAATTTTTGCTTTATTCCAACAAAATCCAATGGAGCATTAGTGATTCTAAGAAGGCTCATTTTGGCTCAAGTTACCAACTTTTACGTTAGATGTATCGATATTGTTTCTAGGAGTCCTTGTTACTTTTGAGTTGGTTTCGGGATGGTTTTTTTTTTTTTTTCTTTATACAAAATATGATTTTCTCTCCTATTCTAGGTTGTTTGAGTGCATTTATGATTCACATTTTTTTTTTAATAAGTTAATTGAATTAAAGCATTTCGCTTATAGTATGTCAATATGTTAATTCCACAATAAGATTAAAGTGTTAATTTTTGACAGCTGACTTTTGTGATCATTTATGTAATTCTTATGTGTGCATAAAAAATTTTTTTAATTAAGTTTTTTATTCAGATAATGCCAAATATATCAAAAATGTCAAACATTTTTATGTTTTTGTTGTAATATTCTTTATAATTCAAATAGTAAACATTTTAAAACTTATATTGTTTAAAAAAAGTCCATTGATTGCTTAAATAATTGAATTTTTTTTTTTTTTAATTGAAAAGTGAAAAGTGAAAAATGCTCAGAACTGAACCCAACCACAATGTGTAAAGTGCGCTAAATCCACATATCAGCACAACTGTTAACAGTTGCTTGAAAAATTGCTCAGTGTGGACTTAACCACAAAGTAAAGCAACGCACACGCTCTCATCTACAAATTAATGCAATACGATTACAAATAAAACAAATTAAAAATCCAACACACAGACAGAAGGAAAAACAAATGTTAACGCTCAGGATAAAATTCATACTTAATAGATTTACCAAGTGTACACTCAATGTGATAAGTTAGTCAAAAATAATAAATAAATGTGGTCATAATAAATGTATAAAAAAAAATCAACTAAGAATTAGTTCCAAATGATTTTCCATAGTAAATTATAATAACGATATGGCATGGTAAAGGCATTTTAACACTTAAATAAACGTATGAGCTAAAATAAAAATTATAAGTTTTTTCCGCTTAGGATATTGTTTGTAAGTGCGAAACGCATTTCTTTGAAGTAACTAGAAAGTGTACGGTAATCAAATTGGTTCCCGCCCACTTTCCGGAATCTAATCTCCGGAAGGTCTATTTTCCGGAATGTCCAAAAACCCGAACTTTTTTCCGGAATCCGTTTTCCGGAATGCCTTTTTCTTTAAGGACTTCTTTCCGGAAAAAAAGTGATTGTCTTTTACAGTGTAACAAATTATGCAAACCAATTAAAATGTACGCGAAACTTTTTATTTCAAGCATCGAATACCAAAATTGTACAATTTCAGAGGGCTATATTGTGGGCACACGCTCGTAGAAAATCTAAATCTTCTCCTCGTTCTTTGTAGTCGACATAATCTGTTACAATGGATTGATTGATTGACAATTTTTTACCAATCATTTTTGCATCCATCTCGGTAAATTTGGAAAAATAGACATGCATAGAAATTTTTTTAAACCTAGACGTATGTCAAATGATGACAACTTGAAATAAACAAAACAAAAAATAAAAAACATTCCGGAAAATGTCCGTTCCTAAAATATGTTCCGGAAAAAGAAATTCCGGAAAATGGATTCCGGAAAAAAGTTTTCGGATTTTTGGTCATTCCGGAAAATAGACTTTCCGGAAACTTAATTCCGGAAAGTGTACGGCAATCGAATAAATTTATTATATAGAGACACGGGATTAAGTGCCATGGTAAAGGCATACTTATTTGTAGAAATACAACTGACTTCAGAAAAAATTTAAAAAAATTAATAATCAAACTCCACACATTTATCTAACAGATTGAAGATTATGAATTCGCAATTACTTAGTACCCGATTTACAGTCATTAGTTAACTAATTTGTTAATTTTAATAGTGACAAGAGTTAAACTTACGTTTCAAATTCACAGTGTTTTAGTTAACTAAAACAACGAAGAAGAGAAAAGTATGGAAAAGTGAAACCATATACGTAGGGCACTACTTATATTTCGGGAATAGCAAATAATAACAAAAATTTTTAATTAAAAATGGCTTTATTGTTTTTCAAAATATTCCCCTTGATGATCAATACACTTTTGCATTCGTTCAAACCATTTGTCAAAGCAGTTTTCCCATTCCTCTTGAGACACTTGCAAAACATGATTTTTGAACGCTTCAACTGCTTCTTCGGCGCTTGTAAATCGTTGACCACGCAGTTTACCTTTGATGTTCGGGAACAAGAAGAAGTCATGGGGTGCCCAATTAGGACCATACGGAGGATGACTCATCAATTCGATGTTTTGACTGCTCAAAAATTCACCTGTTTGACGAGATGTCTGAGAGCTCGCATTGTCATGACGGAGAATGATTCGTCTTCAGTGGTTGGTTTTACGAATTTCTCCGAAGACTTTCGGCAAACAAATGATCGTTTACGACTCAAAATTGACCGTCCTACGTTGTTTAAGCAGAACAGTGGCCACATGACCCATTCGGCCGAAGAAACAGGCGACCATTTGCTTCGCTGTGCTTCTTCCACGAACAATTTTTGTTGGATTAAGCTCGTCTTGGAATACCCACACGGTCGATTGCTGTTTTGTTTCTGGTTCATATGCATATATCAATGATTCGTCACCTGTCACGATCTTATACACGTCTTTTGAAGCACCACGGTCGAATTTTTTAATCATTTCCTTACACCAAACAACTTTTTTGAGCAGTTGATAAATGTCAACAAGAATGTATCGATGAACTCAGTTTTTTATATGGCAATAAAGCACTATCAAAAAAATCACAGTAGGTTGTTGTGCCACAAAACATCGATGCAGTGCATGGACTGATAGTGAAAAATTGTCATGTGGCATATTGTGAGATAGAAGCATCCTTGCTCATTAGTTCCATTTCAATGCATTCGATTTTGCTTGAACACTTAGTTGTAAACCGTAAGCAGGGGTGACTTTAGCATCCATGGGTGACTGCAACCGGTAAGGAAAAAAAGATTTTATCGTAATAATATCATTTCAAAGACCAGTTATCGATTTGTATTAGGTCATTCAGTATCCTTGAAGTATTGGCTTTTAGCATCTGTTTTCAATATTTGATTGGAGCGCGAACTTTCAGATATAAATATTGTTGCATTTTTAAAAAGCTGTCATATTTCGCATTATTTACTACTTATTGACTAGCAGAAAAATTGCTGGAGTTAGGTGAGTGATACTAGAATTATTATTTTATATTCTTCCTATATCAATCGACTTTGATGGATATATTCGCCTCCAAGTATTTTTAATGCATTTTTATATGGGAGTATGTTAGAAAACAAAGTTTTTAGGACGTCTTTAGAGACCGGTTCAAAATCCAATCCCCCAAAAAACTTTGTGTTGTTAGGCTGGCTCGAAAGAAAACCAAACACGTGGCCAAATTGATGCCCAAAACACTGGGTATGGTGAACTGTAGTAAAAATAAACTATAGTCTTTCGCCATACTGAAGAAGCAAATGTGAACTGTATGACCAGCTTAGGTCAGTATTGTATTCTTGAAATTTTTACCTTGCATTTATTTGAGCCACTTAAGAACTTCTTACTAACATTTTGTGTTGTGTGTTTGCATTTATTTTGCATGAGTAAACATAATATATCTGTTTTTTTAATTCAAGGGAATTCATTTTCTTACTGTAAACAAAAAAATGTGGACCGTTTTAAAAGTGGCCCCTACAACAAAAGCAATCGGCAGGAGCAGCAGCAGGTGCAAATTTTTTAGCTGCTCAAGTTGAACCCAAAAAAAAAATATTAAAAGAAGAATAAAAACAAAACGAAAAGAAAGAAGAAACACAAAAGCAGCCGCTGACACAAAAAAAAAATCCTTTTTACCTGATTTAATTTTTATATCTGCGAATTTTTGCTTTTGCACCAGTTTTTCCCTTTTTTTCGTTTCGAGCAAATTTCTTGTACATCTTGACATGTTGGAGATGCGGTGGCGACTGCTGTAGTGCTGGTGGCAGCAGTAGCAGCAGCGTCAACAACATGTTAACGATTGAAGGTTGCCGATAATGTTATCATTTGTTGTTGTTGCTGTTGTACAGATGCTGGCTGACTCTTAAATAGATAAAATTAAACACACACACATGTTATATAATGTGTGTGTGTGTATGTGTGTGTTTCTCTGCATCATTTTGACCATAAGAACCAACAACAGTAAATTGGCAACCGCAATAAATTTGACCAACTCCTTTAGACCAACTAACCAGCCGCATTCGGCTCTGTGCGGTCATGTGGTTAGCCAAAAGTATTTCAAGCAAAAAATATGTGAAAATAAAAAAGTCATAAGGAAAGTCTGAAAGCTATTGAAGGATTACAAGAAGCCAGACTCAAAGTTAAGCTCCTGAAAATAACCCTTTTAGTCTAGTGCTTTTTTTTTTTTGAGCACTTTTCCACAGTTTGAACACTCCTCTAATGGTAAACATTTACGTGCATCAATTGGGCTCGTAAACTTGTTTAAATTATCAGGTACAGCAACAACAACAACAACACAAGCAATAAAAAAACCAATGACAAGGACACACAAAGCGAATGCAATAAGACAGTCAGTGCTACTCGCAATGACCCTGCATGCAGGCACAACAGCTGTTGTTGCTACTGATGTCACTGTTGCTGCTGCACAAACAACGTAATCGCATCTTTTAGGTTATGGGTTGTTGCTTTTGACAATGACGAGCACTTGCACAGTTTAAGGGTTGCCAGATGAAAATTTTTTCTTAAATACAAAGAGAAATTTCTTATGGTGTATTTCAAACTTGCAGTGGTCAGTTGATGAACTCTGAAAAAATTATTTAGTTTAATTACGATAAGTTTCTTTGGATAAAGTATGTATTCGAAAAGAAGTAGCCGTGAAAAAGTAGTAGTAAATGATTAACTCGTAAAAGGAACTATGGAACGGAATGTGTTCGATGAAAAGGATTTACCTCAAAGGAAAAAGCAAAAGAAGTGTTACGTGTCTATGAAAAAAAATACTGGAATCTCCATTAGAGATGTAGCTAAAAAAGTGCATATGTCATCCGGAAACGTGCGAAAAATTTTCAGAGAGAAAGGTTTTCAATCATTTAAAGTACTACTGGCACCAAATAGGAATGATAAGCAAAACTCAGCTGCTAAAACTCGCTCACGAAAGCTCTACGGCCGTTTTGTACACAGTTTTCAATTCATTTTAATGGACGACGCAACTTACGTCAAAGCTGACTTTGACAGATTTTGGGTCAAGTTTTTTAAGCAAAGAATTAAAGCGATGTTACGCCAAAAATATAGGACAACTTTGCAAAAAATATTTGGTTTGGCAAGCAATTCGTAAATGCTGTTTGAAGAGCTCAGTATTTGTTACAACTGGTACAATTAACCACCAAATATATGTGAGAGAGTGCTAACAGAAACGTCTGCTGAATATAATATGCCTTCATAAAAACCCTGTGTTATTTTGGCCAGAATTGGCAAGTCGTCACTATGGCATATTGGCCATGAATTGGTATGAAGAGAATGGGGCCAAAAACGCAAATCCTCCCAATCGCCCTGAGCTTTGACCGCTTGGAAAATACTGGGCTATAATGAAGAGAAAATTTGCTTAAAATAAAGAATGTTGTCAAAAAATAATAGAAACTAAAACAAAAATGGATCAAGGTACCAATCCAGGTTACCCAAAGTCATGTGCAGAGCCTAATGGCAAGAGTTAATTCAAAGTTAGGATATTTTGCATGTATCTCAACCAAATGAGCAAACCTTTTCATTTACATAAAGAAATACCCTTGCGCTTTAAAAAATGTAGAGTGGAACGGGGTTAAACAACCAATTGCCTCTAATTTTTTTTAATTAAGTCGAATCGAACGACCGTTAGTACAGTAGATAGTGATCGTTACAACGCAACTTTGGCAAAAGGTTCCACAACCGCACGTGTGTTATAACCTGTGTGTTATAACGTCCTCGCCGCAATATTTTCAGTCGACAAAGGTTCAAAATTCCATAAATCAGAAAAGTGCAGAAAGAAATGTAAGTGTTTTCTAAGAGCAAAATTACATGCTAAATCCAAATCTGTAATTGGTTTCACAAAATTTGAATTTGTTAAAAAGCTATTCGCCTTAAAATAAACAAAAGCAAGTGGGGTTAAATAACCAAAAGGAGAAACAGGCATTGGCGACCACGGTAAGGTCGGAAAAAAAGATTCTAAAGAAATTTTCCGCGCAAAAACCAAGACACGGCAGCCAAAAACAATACTCGTCGCTCCAAAAGAAGTCGTCCAAGAAAAGTAGTATACGTTGAGGAAAGTAACGCCAGCGATTAATGAAGCTCAAGAGAAACTTTTTCAAGTCAATTTTGTTCATTTGTGACGTTTTGTAAAGTTCTGACAAAATAAAAACGCTTAATATAACAATGTTGGTTACTTTTATTATAAAAAGAAAGTCTGGTTATTTTACCACACCAAGTGGGGTAAAACAACCATTTTACACTTTTTGTTCAAATGCAAATACCGGATAAACAATGCGAGTTTGAAAAAAAAAAAAAATTTAAGAATTTTGTAACAAAGGGTTCAACGAACCAGGAACAGTTGAAATTTTTAAATTATTATCATAAACAAAGTTTTTACTGAGTGCCAAACGCAAAAGTGGTTGTTTAACCCCGTTCTACCCTATTATTTTCTTTTTTATTTGGTCAAAAAATACCCATTTTTTGTCGACTACTTTTTTTCGAGTACATACCTTATTATGGAAAATTGGTTTTTTTTTTTTTTTCATTTCTTATATGACGTATATTTTGCACTGAACTAAAGTGTTTTACGCAAATAATTCAAGATTCAAATCTTCACTGTACTATGATTTTATTTTGACACTGAAAAACGTTTTCTCAGTTTAAAAAAAAAACAAACTTTTATGTACTGTATTTGATACAAACAAATACTTCAGGCCATTGTTAAATATGCGAGTAGTTAAGCAACAGTGAAATTTATGACATGGTAACACTGGCACGTTTCCATGAGTAGGCAAATCAAGACTGTAGCAATTTTCATAAATTTTCGCAAAAAATAGAGAGCATAACAAAGTAGCATTTTTTTACATGTCCCAAGTACTGTCAAGACATTATCACGCGACACTACACAGAAGTATTTGATAAATTAAAAGCGAGTACAAGACATAACGAATCTTGCTGCATCTCTGCTTTCCATAGATTTAGTTATTTGGTTTTTCTAAGCACAAACAAACATAAACAATACACAAAATCCACATATTACTATAAGCCATGCTGCCATATTTCTTTTACTCATTAATTTAGTTAACCAAAACACTGTGATTATGAAACATTAGTTAAACTCTTGTTACCATTTAGCTAACTAATGACTAATGAAAATAATTAAAAGTTTTTTCAAAATGATTATCTTTTGTGAAGTCAAAAAGCCTATACAATGTATATATAGTGTACATACAAATATTTAATGTTTTTTAAAATGTTGCTTAAGCCAGAGTTTCTTTTAATGATATGAAATAAATTGAAATATTAAAACTGAAAACGTTTAAATAAATTTTTCCCCAAAAAAAGCAAATTTTCTGTCTTCTTAAAATTCTTTTTTGCAGCTAGATTTTTCGTAATAAAACTTGATTACTTGTCGCTTAACATAAGCTTTAAGGCTGCGTTATGTAAAAGGAAAAGTTAATTCAAGCAAAACTTTACAAAAAACCAGAAACCGTAAATATAAAATTTTATGGACTTTTTGAGTTCACTACGTTACAAAAATCATTTAAAATTAAAGTCAAAGAATGGCAAAAAAAATTAAAATATTTAAATATAAAAAACTGTACACTTGGCAACTCTGCTAATATCTATAACGTACACGCGCGCTTCTACGTGTTGTGAAAATTAATCCACAAAATAAATGATTTTGTTTTTGTTTTTTTTTTTTCTTTGAAAACGAAGCAAAATCTCTTCAAAGTGAAGGTTGGCAGCATTTTTTGTATTTCTTATCTTTGTAGTAACATTCTTGTTCTTGTTGTATCTGCTGTGCACATGATGCAGCTGCTATTTTGTTTTCTTTTATCTGGCTTCCTTTTATACCTTGCGATCTTCCACTTTTGTATGAGCAAGGATATGCAGCTGTGGTCTTACGTTACATTTCTATGAGCGCTTAATCATGGCTTGCAAGTGAACTGCACCGTCCATCTGTTGTGTGATGATTCCTCAATTAACGCAAGGTGTTAAGCGTCTGCGAGGCTGCTTGTGCCGCTCTAATAGACATTCATTCAGTTCAGTTCTTTTTATTAATTTCCAAGAAAATTCGTTAGTTCATTGAATGAATATTTGCATTAAATTTTTGTATTCAAATTATGCAGATGTCCTTGTGTCTTGGTCTTTTATTTTTTTCTCCTTCTCTTTATTGAACAATTCTTGCAAATATTTGCAAATCAAAGTTGAAAAAAGAAATGAAAAAGTTTTAGTGTACAGCATGTAACATGAGTAGGGATTACTTGGACTTAAAAAATTTGCAAAAGGATCCATCGAGAAGAAACACTGAAAAAAGTGTGCTGCATTTTTTTGGAATCGTGTTTGAAATATCGAAATGCAGGTATTCGTATTTTGCAGCTTCGTAATTGTGTTTTTAATAATAGTTCCAGGGATGAAAGCAATACATTGCACTAATAAATCGTTTTGAATTTCTAAAAGTTCAATAGATTTTGCTATTCATGCGAATTTCACATGTTTGTGTCAACTTTTTCTTGACATTAAGCTGTAACATGATATTGTCACCTCAATGCTTCAACTAAGCAGGAAACCCTTAATTATCATTCTTGAGATTATGCTACTTTTCATGGTTCTCCGAATAATTCTGTTTAACCAGAGTTCTCCAAAGTGGCACCATTGCAAAGTTATGAGAAAAAAAAAACATAGAAAGTCGAAATTCTGCGTAAATTACAATTTTGAGAAATATCATATCCATATCCATATCCATATCCATATCCATATCCATATCCATATCCATATCCATATCCATATCCATATCCATATCCATATCCATATCCATATCCATATCCATATCCATATCCATATCCATATCCATATCCATATCCATATCCATATCCATATCCATATCCATATCCATATCCATATCCATATCCATATCCATATCCATATCCATATCCATATCCATATCCATATCCATATCCATATCCATATCCATATCCATATCCATATCCATATCCATATCCATATCCATATCCATATCCATATCCATATCCATATCCATATCCATATCCATATCCATATCCATATCCATATCCATATCCATATCCATATCCATATCCATATCCATATCCATATCCATATCCATATCCATATCCATATCCATATCCATATCCATATCCTAATCATATCAAGCATTTTTCTTAAAAATCGTTTCAGATAAGCTTTTAAAATGGTCGCTATAAACCTAACTTTTATTTTTGATACTAAGTAGTTTCCATCTATAAGGTTATTCAAATAAATTGATTTATTCATCTAATATCAATCAAATATTACTCATACATTCTTCTTAAGCGAGGAAATATTTCTTATCAAAGCTTTTCGCTCACTCATTTTACTCGTATATGATCAGTCAATTTATTTTTCAATTTATTAAAAATAATACACGTCCTTTGTGTTGGCATAATGAATGTAATAAAAAATTCATTGCTTCCTCTTGTCGAACAAAAAAGACTCGATTTTATTTTTGCCCCAAAAAACCAACCAAACCACGCAGAATAATTAAATATTTCTTGTGTTGTTTTTACTGGGCGCATACTCTACTGGGTTGTGTTGTGTGTGTGAAAAATGAATGGAAAAAAATCGCTGTAATCACGTAATATTGAATGGCGATGAGAAAGCGGCGAGTACTCATAATGATGCTGTTTTTTTGTTGCAGTTGTTGTTGTTCCAGTTGTTAACGATGATGATGTTGCCCGATGATTGCTATATATGTTGGCAACAGCAGTGCCAACACCAGCAACAGCCAAAAACAAAAACAAATCAGAAAAAAGGAATTATCACAGTAACACTGGCCAACAGCAACAGCAATATGACGGCGGCAATGGCCCAAGGACAAAACCAAATTAAACAGGAAAAGAAAAAAAAAGCAAAATTTTTATTGAATGCGTGCGTTGTACATTGAACGACGACAGCAGCAACATACGCACGAACGGATACAATAAGTGACCGTATGAACGAACGTAAGCGCCATCTGTGCGTGCACACAATTTGGTTGGAACTCATAATTAAATGTTGAAGTTCAATCAGTGAATGCAACCAATAAGAAACAAAATTTTTGACAAAAACAAAGGAAAAAATTGGTAAGAAGATGACAAAAAAATTGTGTTAAACAAAGTGCGAAAATTAATGAAAAAGTGCAGGCATACGATTTTTTTTTTAATTGGAACAAAACAGAGCACACGGTTGATGATGGAGTCCATTATAATCCACAAAAGAAATACTGAAAAGTGCTGTATTTTTGTAGTTTAAAAAGAAATTCAGTAATTGATTTCATGCATATTCAGTTTTTATGTTAGTCTTTAGGGGCGATATTCGTTTTTGAAACATCCTGTTTTCATATTTTGTACTGAACTTTTAGATTCGCTATAACTTCTTCAACCTCAACAATTTGAAGAAACTTTGTAGACATTAATTTTATGATTTTTTGTGGACTTTAATTTTATAAGGTATCCTTGGCACCTCCTTAGGGTGGTAGAAACTAAGATAATGAGTACAACTAGTCGAAAAAAATCTGAGATAAATGAGTTCTATGAATGAAATGTAGCCCATGTTGAGATATTTACAACGATATAATATACTTGTTCATCGGACGTCAAAAAAAACAAAACCGCATCGAAACATTTAGAAATGTTTTTTTCCTTCCAATGTTCGCTTCCAAACTAACTTCATAAATTATCTAGGGGAACCTGCCTATCTGTCATTAAAATTCATGTTAATTCGAGAGCCTGCATTGCATGTGGACAAAAAGTCCGCCTTGGTTGGTTTAAATTGTAGCTAGCGAAGCATGTACCAAAACCAGAGTGTGTTACCAACTAAATACAATAAGCAATTTTTTACAACAGATGGCGCTAAGTGAGCTATATGATCTTTACATATGGCGTTCTTGTAGGGAAGAATTTGTCCTTGGCAATAGCCTAAGTGTTAAAGCATCGCGTCTCTTTCATTAGAAACACGGAGTCAAGGATTCGAGTGTGGCTTCTGATAAGACTTAGCTAAAACTGATCTGATGAGGCTATCATGTTTATTAGAATCTGCTAGTGGACAAAATTTGACCACAAATGTTTTAAATAATTTTGGTACTTTAAGGACACTCAGTACTTTTTTACTATTGGGTGTATGCATTATTTTCCATCGTTTTTCAAAAGATGACGCCATCAATACATGGTGACATAAATGTTAGATCAGAAACCTTATATCTAAAGCTTAGGCATCTGTCAACAACTCTGCATCATTAGATTTGAAAATTTTCATCCGCATAATAAATTTTACTGTGCTCCAAAATGTCCGAGTTCGTGCCGAAAAAGCAACATTTGCGGGAAGTTTTACTTCACTTCTATATTTCAAAGAAAACAGCTGCCGAAAATCATCGCATTCTTCTAGAAGTTTATAGGGACTATGCTCCAGCTGAACCAAGCTGTCGTGCGTGGTTTTGACGGCTTAAAATGTAGTGGCGCTTGTAGCCAAAAAAATTAGATTTTGAAACTTGCGCAATTTTTACTCAAAAAAAAAAAAATAAATATACAAGATAGATTTTGTTTTTTGATCGAAAGAAAAAAAAAAAAAATTTTTTTTTGGGGGATTGAAAATTTGGTTTGAAAAGAAGCAAGCAACTTTTTAATCAAAGATTTTTTAAAAAAATAAGAAAAAATTTAATTTTATTTTTTTGCTACAATGGCCTAATCAATATTGCAAAATTGCAAGTAAATAAAAGATACTGCAAAATAAATTTATATCAAAAAAATAATCAAACAACAATACAATAAAAACCTATCAGAAAAAAAAAAACTGCAGGCGAATTTGCTGGATTTTCAAGATTCTAAAAGAAAATTTTAAGAATTTGGATATGGATAAATTTTAAAGCAATTGAAAGCAGTCATCATTATTTAAAAGAAAAGAAGTAAAGAAAACCGAAAAAAATAATGTGCATTTTAAATTAGTATTTTTTTTACATAATTAGTATAAAACTTTGATTTTTTTTTTGTTGTTGTAATATCAAAACAATTTAGTTTTTTTAAAAATTTTACAAAAAAAAAAAAAAAAAAAAAAAAAAAAAAAAAAACGGTTAAGCCAAAATCTTTCGTAACTAATTTATGTTGTTATTAATGTATCAATTTAAAACTCATTTTTTTACTGTGGTACGTGGCCATCAGAAAGATCTTTCTTCGTGGGACGTCATCGACAAGTAAGTTTTTTTTGTTATTTTAAAGCCTTTGTTGACGAAAGATTATGTTTAAGATGTACTTAGTTTGATTGAATTATTTAATTTTAAGAATTTTAATTAACTTATTAAACAGAATAATCCGATTTCGGTAATTTTCTTTATTTAAAAAAAAAAAAAAAATGTCTTTAAAATTTAATTAAACATTAATAAATTTGTATTATAATGTTGGTTTAAATTCATTGAATTGATTTTTGACAAACGGAGAAGTTGTTGTGGTAACAACAGGTTTATAGGGATCATTTAAAAGAAAAAATAATGACTTAAATTTGATCATGGATGGAAGGGTTTAGTGGCAGCAACTGTCACCATAATGCTGTCACAAATTCCAAGCAGCAGAAACATTTTATTTTTTTTCTTTTGTCAACACTTAATTTTTTTTCTTTTCGATTTTCCTCGCGGCTTTTCCTTCTTGTTTAAGCACGTAAATTTTAATAATTTTTGATGATAGCGGTTTAAATTCCCCAGGTAAATAAAAGTAAGAATACCACCCGTTAGCCGACGAGTCGAGCTGGACAATTCTACGTGCAATCGCTTTTATACCTGAACAAAATATTGACCGTTACATGTTACAGTTATAAAAATTATTTTGGCGCCCAACGTGGGGCCTACACGTCTTTAATTAACATCTTTTTGTGAAAATTTCATAAATATTTACTGTGTGGCCTCCCCAGAAATTTCGGCTGTTGAAAAGTTTAGAGGAAATCATTTTTTTTTGTAAGTGCTCTATTTATTGGAAAAATTAAAAGCTCAGATATCACTAGCATGAAGCTTTTAACCATAAATATGTAGCATGAATGCTTCACAAACTTTTTCTGTTTTTCGTTTGTTTTCATTTCTTTCCCTTTTGAAAGGTCTTACTAAGCTTGGAATTTAATTTAGCGTCATGTTTCTAAGACAGAGCTGTTAACCAGTTGAGTTAAGATCCTTCAAAAGTCCTTTCTCTTTATTTTTTCTGATTCAAAATTCATTTTCATTTCGTAAGAAGATTTTGATAAAACACTGGAACAGATAACAACTTCAAGTACCAAAGTTACATAGTTAATCGCCAGTATAAATAAATATCACTCATACGTTATGTTAAACCATATCTTTTTCTTTAATTTTTTTTTATTTTTTTTTTGTTTTGTTTCAGCTGTTTTGGAATTAATTCTGAAATTCCACAACAACTTCGACCATTAGTTAGAAATCATTCACATTTACTTACATTAAATTGTATTTTTGCATAAAAAAAAAAAATTACTTATTATAAATACCTCTATTATCTTGAATTTGCATTCGTTAAAACTCAATACTTTACAGAATTTTATTTATCTTGCAATATCTTTAATATTATAAAATGGTTAGTGTACGCCATAGTAATGAAGATCTCACTGCAGATGCAGAAAATTCACAATTATATTGCAATATTTGCGCAGAATTCATTAGGGTGCGTGCTCAAATGATTCAAACTCCTTGTAGACATACTTTTCATAAAGCTTGTATATTAAAGCATCTTCAAGCAATAAATACTTGTCCAGATTGTGGAACTGTGATTGAAGTTCAGACTCCTAAGCAGTCTCAACTGTCAGGTGTCCAGACGAGAAAACAAACAAAAGCTGCTGAAAGAGCTAAAAGTTCTGCTGCAGGTTCCTCACGTGACCCAATTATTGATTTGAGTTCGGGGTCTGCACATTTTCAATCCATGCCTTTAGCTCAAGCTGGAAATGCTCAAGTTAATAATAATGACACTTCAGTTTTTCCTTCGCATCAGCAAGATAACATTCGTAATATAATTAACGAAGCAATCGGAGCACAAGTAGCTGAGTTGTGTTCTTCAATAAGTCAGCAAATGCTGCAAATTGAATCGCGAATAGAAGAGCGCTTTGCTAGACTTAATAGACCAAGCACACCTTCAGTGCAAACTGTTGCGACTGAGCAGCAGCCAAATAACATTGTTAGAGAACCTATCGTAGAAACTTTGCCTAGTGTCGGAAATCAAACTTTAGATCAGTTACTTAATTTGCCAAGCAATCGTAACAATTTTCAAGGCCAAACAGCTTCTGATCCCATATCTAGTGCTTCAAATAGTGCCACCGACTTATCACTTCGTCCCGAAAAAGTAGGTCACATAATATATAACTGGAAACTGAAATTTACTGGTAAAAATGATGGTTTGTCAGTTGATAATTTTATATATCGTGTGGAAGTGTTGACCAACCAAACTTTAGGTGGAAATTTTGAATTATTATGTCGTCATGCTAGCACTTTGTTTGATTCAAAAGCCACTGAATGGTTCTGGAGATACCATAAGCTGGTGAGAGTTATTAAATGGCGTGACTTGTGTACAGCACTTAGAAGTCAATATCGTGATTCTAGAACCGATGTTGATTTTAGGGAAATGATTCGTGACCGAAAACAGCGACCAAATGAAAGTTTTGATTCGTTTTATGAGGATATTCTGTTACTGACAGATCGTTTATCCCAGTCATTAACTGAAAGTACGCTTGTTGAAATACTCCGAAGAAATTTGTTGCCAGATATACAACATGAAATTCTTAATTTACAAATTTATAGTATAGAACATCTAAGAGACATCTGCCGAAAAAGAGAATTTTTCTTGCAAGACATTTGTAAGAAACAAGCGTCGTTTCCAAATCGTAGAAATGTTTCTGAGTTAGTATCTGTTAACGAGGATTCTGACGAAAAAACTCTAGGTGATAATGATGTTTCTGCAATTTCTTTAATTTGTTGGAATTGCAAGAAAAATGGGCATCGTTACCAAGACTGCACTGGTGAACGCAATATTTTTTGTTATGGGTGTGGTAAAGCAGATACCTATAAGCCCAATTGTCCCAGTTGCAATTCAAAAAACTTCCAGTCGAACGCACTGAAAAGTGCACGCAAACTTCAAACTCAGACGCATTCCAGTCGTCATATGACCAGGAAAGAATAAAAGTTTCCTCTGATGTTGAACTTGATCCTAACTTAACGATTTTAAATTCTAATTCCGATAACAAAATTAAAACTAACTTTTCGCTCAATAAAATTGAACCAAATTTAAAAATATTAAAACCGTTTCATATTCGATTGCTGGAATACAACCAAGCAAAAAGTAGAATTTTTCATGATTTAATAAAACCACCAAACCGTTCTAGCCGTAGAATTCGCACTTTTTGGAAGAATGTAAAAGATACTAAAAACAAGTTGATTTCGTCCGTTTTTGATAAACCAAGTGATCTTCGTCGACCACATGCTGAAGTTACCTTACTTGGCAAAACTATTGTTGGCTTATTGGATACAGGTGCTTCCATCAGTTGCATTGGTGCTCAAGCAGCACGTGAATTCCTAACCTCGAACACACCTTATAAAAAAATTCGTTCGTTTGTTCGTACAGCTGATGGTACTTCTCAATCCATAGTGGGTCGAATAGATACCGATATTACTTTTCATAATAAAACAAAGTCAATTTCGATATTTATTATTCCAAGTTTATCTCAAAATTTGTACCTTGGCATCGATTTTTGGAAATCTTTTGATCTTTTGCCCGATGGAATTGTTTCTGAAATAAAATTTGATGATTCAACTCTGGATCCAAGAAAACACACTTTAACCGAAATACAACCAAAACAGCTCAAAAACGTTGTTGATCTTTTTCCGTCTTTTGCTGTTGAAGGCTTAGGTAAAACAAATGTTATATCTCATATCATTGATGTTGGTGATGCAAAACCCATCAAACAGAGGCATTTTCCTGTTTCCCCGGCAGTTGAAAAGTTAATTTATGGCGAAGTAGATCGAATGCTCCAACTTGGAGTAATTGAAGAATCTGACAGCCCATGGTCTTCTCCAATTGTTGTGGTACAGAAACCTGGCAAGGTGAGACTGTGTCTTGATAGCCGGAAAGTTAACACTGTTACTGTTAAGGACGCATACCCTTTGCCCAATATTGATGGGATATTAAGTCGGCTTCCCAAGGCTGAATTTATTACAAGCTTGGATTTAAAAGATGCCTTTTGGCAAATTCCCCTTCATCCTTCATCTCGTGATAAAACTGCGTTTACCGTGCCAGGCAGACCTCTATACCAGTATAAAGTTATGCCATTTGGACTTTGTAATGCGCCACAGACCATGTCACGTTTAATGGATAAAATTATACCACCACATTTGCGAACCGAGGTTTTTATCTATTTAGATGATCTTTTAATTGTATCAAACTCATTTTTAAAACATCTCGATGTTTTGCGTGAAGTATCAAAGTGCATGCGTAGCTCAGGTTTGACACTGAATGTTCAAAAAAGTCATTTCTGTCTCAAAGAAGTTAGATATCTTGGTCACATTGTAGGTAATGGTACTATTAGTACTGACCCGGAAAAAGTTTCCGCTGTTGTTAATTTCCCTATTCCGCGTTCGGTAAAACAACTTCGGCGATTTTTGGGTATGTCCGGCTGGTATCGGAAGTTCATAAGGAACTATGCCACGCTGTCTAGTCCATTAACCGATTTACTAAAAAACACTCGGAGGTTTTTATGGAGTGAAGAGTCACAAAAAGCATTTGAAGAGTTAAAAGCTTCCATGACTTCTGCTCCAGTGTTGCAAAGTCCAGATTTCTCGCAACCATTTTTCATACACTGCGATGCAAGCAACACCGGAATAGGAAGTGCATTGGTTCAATTAGATGCAAATGGTGAAGAACATCCAATAGCATTTATGTCCAAAAAGCTAAATCGAGCCCAGCGCAATTATTCGGTTACAGAGCAAGAATGCTTAGCAGCAATTTTAAGCATAAAAAAATTTCGCGCTTATGTGGAGGGTCATGAGTTCACTGTGATTACAGATCATGCATCACTTAAATGGCTCATGTCACAAACAGACCTAAATTCTCGGTTAGCACGGTGGGCCTTAAAACTTCAGGGTTTTAAATTTCAAATTCAACATCGGCGTGGAACGCAAAATGTAGTTCCGGATGCGCTGTCCAGAGTTAATACAGATGATTTATCTGCTTTAGAAACTGATAGTGGACTTTTCGTTGACTTAGATTCAGAACATTTTAAATCTGATGAATATAATAACCTTTTAAAAAATATAAGAGAAAATCTAGATAGGACTCCGGACTTAAAAGTTATCGACAATTTTATTTATAGGAGGACAGAGCATGCAACTGGTGAACAAACGCATGATGACTTTGTATGGAAGCTATGGATTCCGAAAAGCTTAGTAAATATTGTCTTGAGTAAGGCACACGATAGTCCGTTATCATCACATGGTGGTATCAATAAAATGATAGAGCGAATTCGTCGTTATTATTTTTGGCCTGGATTGGTGCCCGATGTTAAAGCTTACGTAAATTCTTGCGAAATATGTAAAACGACTAAGCATCCTAATCAAATCCAACGACCACCATTGGGTAAAACATCTGAAACTTCAAGGTTTTCCCAAAAATTGTATATTGACTTTTGTGGTCCATATCCGCGATCGCGATCTGGTAATACTCATATTTTTGTCGTATTGGATCATTTTTCTAAATTTCCATTTTTGTTGCCAGTAAAAAAGGCCACTGCTGATGTTGTTGTAAGATATCTCGAACAGGAACTTTTTCATACGTTTGGTACACCCGAGACTGTTGTTTCCGATAATGGATCTCAATTTAAATCTAAACTTTTTAATACTCTTATGCAAAAGTATTCAATCAAACATTCTTATACTGCTGTTTACTCGCCTCAAGCGAATGCAAGTGAACGTGTCAATCGTTCGGTTATCGCTGCCATAAAATCATATATTGATCCAAATCAAAAAAATTGGGATGAACACCTTAGTAGTATTTGTTGCGCATTGCGTTCAGGTTTGCATTCCGCAATTGGAACTTCTCCATACTTCATGACATTTGGACAGCATATGATAAATAATGGTTCCACATACGCCCTGTTGCGCCAATTGAAAATGCTAGATGATCGCAGTGTATCGTTTAATCGTTCAGATACTTTAGAAATTGTGAGAAAACGAGCAAGTGAACTTATGAAAAAGCAACAAGTACGGAACGAAAACGTTTATAATCTACGTGCACGAAATGTTTCATACGAAGTTGGACAAGAAGTGTTTAGGAAAAATTTCAGGCAAAGCAATTTTGAAAAAGGGTTTAGCTCCAAACTTGCACCTAATTATGTAAAAGCTAGAGTGCGGAAAAAACTTGGTAACTGCTATTATGCTTTAGAAGACATGCAAGGTCGTTATTTAGATGTTTATCATGCAAAGGACATTCGGCAATAGAAAAAAACACATTTTAGTTTTAGTATTTAATTTTTTTTCTACAAGCGGGATCAGCTTTTGTGCTTAAAAACCCCAAAATCTGATTTTGGTTGGGGGGAAATGTAGTGGCGCTTGTAGCCAAAAAAATTAGATTTTGAAACTTGCGCAATTTTTACTCAAAAAAAAAAAAATAAATATACAAGATAGATTTTGTTTTTTGATCGAAAGAAAAAAAAAAAAAATTTTTTTTTGGGGGATTGAAAATTTGGTTTGAAAAGAAGCAAGCAACTTTTTAATCAAAGATTTTTTAAAAAAATAAGAAAAAATTTAATTTTATTTTTTTGCTACAATGGCCTAATCAATATTGCAAAATTGCAAGTAAATAAAAGATACTGCAAAATAAATTTATATCAAAAAAATAATCAAACAACAATACAATAAAAACCTATCAGAAAAAAAAAAACTGCAGGCGAATTTGCTGGATTTTCAAGATTCTAAAAGAAAATTTTAAGAATTTGGATATGGATAAATTTTAAAGCAATTGAAAGCAGTCATCATTATTTAAAAGAAAAGAAGTAAAGAAAACCGAAAAAAATAATGTGCATTTTAAATTAGTATTTTTTTTTACATAATTAGTATAAAACTTTGATTTTTTTTTTGTTGTTGTAATATCAAAACAATTTAGTTTTTTTAAAAATTTTACAAAAAAAAAAAAAAAAAAAAAAAAACGGTTAAGCCAAAATCTTTCGTAACTAATTTATGTTGTTATTAATGTATCAATTTAAAACTCATTTTTTTACTGTGGTACGTGGCCATCAGAAAGATCTTTCTTCGTGGGACGTCATCGACAAGTAAGTTTTTTTTGTTATTTTAAAGCCTTTGTTGACGAAAGATTATGTTTAAGATGTACTTAGTTTGATTGAATTATTTAATTTTAAGAATTTTAATTAACTTATTAAACAGAATAATCCGATTTCGGTAATTTTCTTTATTTAAAAAAAAAAAAAAAATGTCTTTAAAATTTAATTAAACATTAATAAATTTGTATTATAATGTTGGTTTAAATTCATTGAATTGATTTTTGACAAACGGAGAAGTTGTTGTGGTAACAACAGGTTTATAGGGATCATTTAAAAGAAAAAATAATGACTTAAATTTGATCATGGATGGAAGGGTTTAGTGGCAGCAACTGTCACCATAATGCTGTCACAAATTCCAAGCAGCAGAAACATTTTATTTTTTTTCTTTTGTCAACACTTAATTTTTTTTCTTTTCGATTTTCCTCGCGGCTTTTCCTTCTTGTTTAAGCACGTAAATTTTAATAATTTTTGATGATAGCGGTTTAAATTCCCCAGGTAAATAAAAGTAAGAATACCACCCGTTAGCCGACGAGTCGAGCTGGACAATTCTACGTGCAATCGCTTTTATACCTGAACAAAATATTGACCGTTACATGTTACAAAAAGTGGTGATTTTGATGTCGAAGACAAAGAACGGCCTGGTCAGAACCAACTAGGTGTGATCCACTATAAGCTGTTGCCAGGTGGCCAAACCATTAATGCTCAACTCTATCGTCAACAATTGATCCGATTGAAGCAGAAAATTCATGCAGAGCAGCCACCGTATACGACCAGAGACGAGTCCATCATTTTCCACTACGATAACGCTCGGTCACATATTGCTGCCCCAGTCAAAAATTACCTGGAAAACAACGGAAAACAACGGATGAGAAATTTTGCCTCACCCGCTTTATAGCCCAGATCTTGCACCATCAGAATACCATTTGTTCCGATCGATGCAGAATGCCCTATCAGGAATACGCTTCACTTAAGTTCAAAATATCGAAAATTGGCTCGATTCGTTTTTGGCCGCCAAGCCGGCGCAATATTTCTGGTATGGAATCCATAAATTGCCAGAAAGATGAGAAAAAATAGTGACTAGCGATGGGCAATCCTTTGAATAAAATACATTGTACCATTTTCTTTGAATAAAGTCTCAAATAAAAAAAAAACGATGGAAATTAATACATACACCCAATATTTGGTACAAAATAGAAAAGCTCATTTATCATCCTTGGTATCATTCAAGCGAAACAAAACATGAAGTCATTGCTATGCTTTTTGTATTTCTCTTTGTACTTTATCCTTTTTCAGCTCTGTGTGACCGTGTATTTTGTTGTTGTTAATAATAATTTTAGTTTTGTGCGCATCTACACACAAATACCTTTCTAATGGTGTACAATTTAAAGTCGTATTTCATTTCTAACATGGTAAAAAAAGATGGACAAGTTTTTTTCTTGCGTATTAATATATAGATATATGAAAATATATGAAAATGTATATTAAACTTATTGCAAAAATTAAAAGTGGAAAGTACCTTGCTCCCAGCAGCTAGGAAGTTTCTTTATAAGCAAGTACCAAGCATTTAAACTTCGGTTCTGATCGGAAAATATTTGGCCGTCGCCAGACCGTTGAAGGTCGGAAAAACGCTATTTACTTATATGAAAATATGTGGCGTTAATCGTAAGGATTAGTCCTACCTTTGAAACTATTCGACGTAAGTGTATGAAATTTAGTACGCATATTAAAAATACTTAGGTTATTAGCATCCATTAAAAAAACGGACGATGCCACGCCTCCTTCACCCGAAATTTTTCGTATCTCTGGAAATATTGTACTCAGGGGAATGAGATTCGGTACGTATGTAATTGGCAGTAGGCAAAAAACTTTCAATAAAAATGGGTGGGACCACGCCTCATCCTGTCACATCTCAGAAGTTATTTCACACTTGTGAATAAGATTTGATTTCAGGTAAAGTGAAGAGAATAGCATATACCACTGTAATAAAATTAAACCAATTTAAGGTACTTACTTAGTTGGTATAAAAGCAGTATTTTTTATACCCTACATCCAGGGTATATTCACTTTATCCTTCCGTTTATAATACAGAGAAGGAGGCGTCGCAGGTATAACAAAGTATATTTATTCTTGATCAGCGTCATCACCTGAGTCGATATAGCCATGTCCGTCTATCTGGCTGGCTGGCTGGCTGTGTGTGGAAATACATTTTTTGGGAAAACTGATCAAGACGATTTAATGAAATTTAGTACACTGCCTTCGTTGTCAAAGTAAGCTCGTGGGATTTAAAATGAGCAAAATCGGTTAACGGACACGCCCACCGCCCATACATAAAATATATTCAAAGTGCAACGTTGGGAGTATTTTTCACGACAATGCAACCAAAATACAAATAAATAAAACGAATTTTAAGCGCAAGCTCTAAGAAAAAACTGAGCAAGTTCAGACAAGAGGGCGTGGCACCTTTGATGTAAGCAAAATCTTCAAAAGGCTTTACGGAAAGCTTTTTTAGAGATAATTAAACCAAATTTTACTCAAACACTGAGACTTATAAATAATGCAAGCTCTCAACAAAAACTTGGTGAAATCAGACAAGAAGGCGTGGCACCTCCCATACAAGCAACAGTTTCAAAATGCTGTAGTGTAGGGTATTTAATTTTTGGCCAGGCCAAAGGTTACACTCTTACAGTTTCTTGAGATAATCCAACTAAATTTCATACAAATACTAAAGACTATAAATGCACACTCTAAGTTAAAACTAGACGAACTCGCCCGAAAGATCTTGGCAACTCCTATATAAGCAAAAGCTTCAAAACGCTATACTGAAAACGCTTTTTGAGATAATCCAACCAAATTTCACTAAGACACTAATAACTATAAATGCAAGCTTTCAACAAAAATAACGTGAAATCGGACAAAAGGGGGTGGCACCTCCCATATAAGCAAAATTTTCGAGATACTGCAGTGTAGGGTATTTACTTTTTGGCCAGGCCAAAGGTTACACTCTTATTAGTTTTTTCTTATTTTTGGTTCTTTAGTATAGACACGAAGCAAAAAAAAGTTGGTCCCGATCGGAATATATTTGACCATTCCACCAGGCCGTTGATGGTCGGTAATCCTATCTTCGAAACTATTTGGTACATATATGAACATTACTTGAATAAATACTATCCAATAAAAAAATGTGCAAAGCCAAGCCCAATCTTTTTCAAACGATTGCTAATAAATGATATTGCCCTAAATATTTCGTTCGTTCTGTTTTATATCAAAAATTTAATTTTACTCCACAATTTCAGATGGCAAAGGATTAAGGAAAATCTGTAATGAAATAAAAATTGTTTAATGCTTGTGCATTTGTGCCTGCTAAACAATAGAAAGCTCTCTATTGGCATAAAAAATCTCACTCACTTTTACAGCAATTAAACCTGTCGATACTTCTGTTACATTTCTGGCTACATTGGAAATTTTCCCTTTTTTGCCGGTTTTTTTTTTTTGGTGCTGCAATTTTGTTCCCCCTTGCAACGCATGGTGATTTGCGTTACGCAATTATTTCGCTTAGCTAAAGTCAGATAGTGGTAGGGGAAAAAATCATAAAGGAGTAGTTGCTGTTATTGTTGTTCGCTGCATTGCACTGTTGTTGTTGCCATTGCTGTTGTAATATTGGTAGTATCTGTGCGCGTTGTTAGGTCAGATTGACCTACAGCTAACGTGTAGATTGAAATGAAGTTAACATTCGTTGTTGCTGTTGTTGCTTTAGTGATTTTGTAACAACATTTTTCGCATCTTTGCTGAAATTTTTTTTTTTTTTTTTTTTTTTTTGTCAGTGGCTTTTGTTTCACGAATATAGTGCTGCTGGGATTCCTTTTGTTAATCTCTGCATACACTTTTAAGCTGTGCAGCAACCACATTAACGTTTCATTGAATTTTGATTTTCTGTTACGATTTTTAGAGTAACCAGATGTTTTACAAAAAATTTTGTGCAGCAGATTGCAATTTGTCTGGTCAGTTTATAATTTTAAGCGCAAAAAAACAAAACCAAAAAAAAAAGGAAAAATGCCAAATGAACTGCATTGCATTGCATTGCTCCACTATTGAGATATCGCGTTAAATTGCATTGCTGCGTAAAATGCAACGTAACGTATGCCATGGCATTTTCCATTTTTTTTATTTTTATTTGCAACGTAACAATAACAACAAAATAAATCGAAAAAACCACGTAAATAATTAATTTACTTTTGTTGTTGGTATTATTGTTGTGCTGCATGTTGTTGTTCATTTCATTTCGTTTGCCTTTGCAGTTGCTGCATTTGCCTGCATCATGGCGTTGCATTGAAATTGCACTGGAGTGAAAAAAGTGCATCAATGTAAGAAAAAACAACAACAACAACAATAAATACCAACCAAATTAAATGAGAAATTTTTAAAGCGCTTTCCATGCATGTGCTATTTTGGCATTCCGTGCATTGCAAGTGTTGAGCTCCATAAAAACACCATTGCATACTTAAAGGCGTCGCTAGCGCATACTTAATCGAATAATTCATATGTCTCGCATTCGTTTGTTTCCGTTTAAGTGGCGTTTCATTGTGAATTAATTGGCTTTTTTTTTATGTGAACAGAATTTCATATAATACATACTTTTAAAGGCTGTTCACACGTGTAATAATGTTTATGAAACTCTTTATCGGCTTAAATTAAGCGAAGACCTTTTATTTTTTGGTTCATAACTTGGGTCTTTCTTTAACTGAAAAATGCTAAAAATTTTTGGTAAAAAACGATATCAAAAATGTCAATAAAATTCCTAAAGTGATTCCCTTAAGCGGATGTGATGCTTGATATTGATTTTTCTCAGCAACATTTTTCAATATTGATTTTCGCTTTTTAAATTGGAAAAAAAAAAATATTTTTCTTGGAATGTTGAAAAACAGATTTAAAAATTTAAATAATAAAGATTTCTAGATCTTATTTCTAGAAAAAAAAATTATATGATGGCGCATTTTTTGTATATTAAGATGAATTTTTTATCTAATAGCGAAAAATTTTCTTGATTCGGTAAAATAAATTTTTTGTTCCCGTTAAATGATAAAATTTAATTTTTTCCCAATTCTCAAAATTAGTTTTAAAAAAACTAACATAAGATACCCTGCAAAAAATGAGTACCGGTTGTATTTGAATTTTTTACATTTCTTTATTTTTTTATTTCCATTTTTGTTTCACGTACGAGTATCTGGAACATTTCCTGTATTTTCTAGGTATTCGTGCCTCTATTTTTTCGACATATGAATGGGTTTATTTGAAAGTGGAATAAGTCCAATTCCATAAAAATTGAGTTTATGGTAGTTATAGCTAGCTATATATGTCCTCTATTTATATCGAAGAGTACAGACTCGTTAGACCACGATTTCATCATAAATTACTCAAAAGAACTTTTCATGAAAAGCATTTTTACAAAAATGATTTTTTTGAAAGTGGAATAAGTCCATTTTTTCATCTACTGCTACACAGAAGATATTGCTTTTAATTCAATTTAAAAATATTGGCAAGCGCTATTTAACTGGTGTTAAGTGTTTACCACTGTAAATTTACCAAATTTTGCTATGCTGTAATAATTTTTACAGGTGTAATAGAAAATAGTCGAGTTTTTTTGGTCTGAATGGACTTATTCCACTTTCATTTATAATAAATTTAAAAATTTGTTATACTTTTGTATGACTTATTCCATTTTTACTCACAAAATATTTTGTAAACTAAAGCAAAGGAAAATTAAAACTTAGAAAAATTTTACTTTAAAAACTGTTATTGTTTTTTTTTCTTTTATTTTTGCCCAAATAGGGCTCTGGGAAATAATTACAACAACAACAACAACAAAAAGTTCTTGTCGGACCTACTTTCGGAGATATAGCCATCGGAAGATCGAGATATATCTTTTATAAAAACTGTTATAAGTTGGGAACCCCTAAAAGGATTTCAATAATGTTAGTGTCATACGAAAGATATATTAATTTGCTATAAAATCAACCTGAAAAAATTTTTAATGCGAGTGGGGGTTTTAGAGATATTGCAAATTTCACGAAAATTTTGATAATTTTTTTTTTTTAAAGCACTATTTTTCCAAAAACTGTATCATTAACGCATAGTTTTAGTAACATAAAATGAAAGCTCAATTTATTTCTTTTCATTCAACATGTAATTTGTACCTGATTTCTTGCATTACAAATTTTTTTTTATAGGAAAACAAAAAAGTAAGTTATTGAAAAGCATCGAAAAGTCTACAGGAATCGGAATTGATCGAAAACTATGCAAAAACATCGTTATTGTTGTCATTGTTATTTTTGTTGTTGTTGTTGCTGGTATTATTGTTGTTCTTGTAATGTTTTGCAAAATTTCATGAAAATTTCTTTAGTTTACTTTTTTGTTTTCCTATAAAAAAAAAGTATGCTAGTGCAAGAAATCATGTACAAATTACATGTTAGATGAAAGGAAATAAATTGGGCTTTCATATTATGTTACTAAAACTATGCGTTAATGATACAGTTTTTGGAAAAATAGTCCTTTAAAAAAAAAAAATTATCAAAATTTCTGGAAATTTGCAATATCTCCATAACCACCACTCGCATTAAAAATTTTTTCGGGTTGATTTTATAGCAAATTAATATATCTTTCGTATGACACTAACATTATTGAAATCCTTTTAGGGGTTCCCAACTTATAACAGTTTTTATAAAAGATATATCTCGATCTTCCGATGGCTATATCTCCGAAAGTAGGTCCGACAAGAACTTTTTGTTGTTGTTGTTGTTGTAATTATTTCCCAGAGCCCTATTTGGGCAAAAATAAAAGAAAAAAAAACAATAACAGTTTTTAAAGTAAAATTTTTCTAAGTTTTAATTTTCCTTTGCTTTAGTTTACAAAATATTTTGTGAGTAAAAATGGAATAAGTCATACAAAAGTATAACAAATTTTTAAATTTATTATAAATGAAAGTGGAATAAGTCCATTCAGACCAAAAAAACTTGACTATTTTCTATTACACCTGTAAAAATTTTTACAGCATAACAAAATTTGGTAAATTTACAGTGGTAAACACTTAACACCAGTTTAATAGCTCTTGCCAATATTTTTAAATTGAGTCGTACGCAAACCCTTCAATATCTCAGTTTATGAAAAAGTGGACTTATTCCACTTTCAAAAAAACCCATTCTGTCTGCTCTGCGAAGATGCCTCTCAAGAAATTTTCTTAAAAAGTTAGCTAATGGTGAGTCTCGCATACAAAATGTATCGTTCTAGCTCTTGTCCATGGATATAAGAGTGCCCTTATGTGCATAGTGAACATTTTTTTTTCTGATTATTCTTTACAAAAGATGCCTTCAGCACATTTAGTCACTTCTTCGACTCTTTATAAGATATTGCTCAGTAGAATCCCAAATCCATTTTGGAGCTTATAAAAATTTCTAAATGGTTCATATAATTTGACAACAAAGTTATATATCGCCTAAGTTATGATGACAATTGCCATCTCCCGCGCTTACCTTACCTAACAATACGCAAAAATTATTTGTTTTGCAGTTATGGACAGTAAAAGCGATTTTCCTTTTTAAAGTCCATTTTTGAAACTCTAATCGAAAACCAGCTGAGTTTTCCCACTAATTCCAATTTTTTTAACTAAATATTACATTTATTACAAATTTAAAATTTTATTGTAAATTACTTTCTAATATAATTTACAGATACAATGGTAGCCACAGAAGCCATGTAGAAGTGAGTATTTTAATACAAGAAAAGCACTCCGGAAGATCATTGGATTGGCTAATATCTTTATGGTTATTTAGTAAGACTAGCTTTTACTATATTGTAACTTTAATTTAATTCATTCCAATTTGTAATTTTTAGGCCTTTAAGGCCGATGAAATGTGATAACCATTATTGTGAAATAAAATTTCGCATGGACTTCTTCAAGTTTTCGTTTTTTTTTTTTTGGATTTTAAATGGGATTTTAATCAGCATACCTACAAGATACAGTACCAGTACGCGTGCTTAGAAACGTACCCGGATTATTGTAGATACGTGTAACGAGTATATTACCTGTACGCTTATTTAGAAACGTACTTGTACTGTTTCAGATACGTATAACAGATACAGTCCCAGTATGCGTATCTAAGTATTTATGCAGGGACGAGTAACCGATACAATACAAGTATTGGTACGACAAAACCAATGCCTGTATTTTTCCCGACAGCAATGTAAACGTTATTGAAAGAGTACGGCAATTTCTATGTGATTTTCAAAAACAAACAAAAAAAAATACGTGTTTGTGTCCCCGATACATACGCCGTTTGTACCTAGTACACTGTTTGCAGGGAATCGACACTAGTATTTGATTCGGCAATGCAAGTAAATCCATCTCATAAACAACGCGCGGTCCTAAAAACGCTTCTTAACGACTTAAATTCGAAGACCCAGGCTACCGATTGACATACCTTTCGTGCCCTTCGGATTCGTTGCGTTCACACAGGAAGCTAACCAAACATAATTTTGTAAATTGATATACGTTAGTAACGGTTCCAATTTATTTTTAAGTATGTATTTTTTTAATAATTGATTTTTTAATTGAACTTTTGGTCATATATTTGCAAAGATCGATTTACATATAAGTCTATCAATGCATTTTCTAACACATAATTATGACAAATCAAGGAACGGATTAAAAACATGGCTATAGTGACATATGTTTCGTCTTTTGCCACAAAGACTCATCAGACTATTTTTGTTGTAATTATAATTATATTTATTTCACTAAATTGATTATAGTTGAAAAATTGTAAGTTTGAAAAATTTTTGTGTTTTTGGCCTGGGCGGGAGTTGAACCAGGAACCTCCAGGTTGGTAGCAGAAGTCGTTACCACTGCACCAGCCTTGCCCGGCTGCGAAGCCGATTTTTGCCAGTTTTGTTTGTGTGTTAATACGTATTGATATATCCCAGGCCAAAAACACAAAAAGTTTTCAAACTTACAATTTTTCAATTATAATCAATTTAGTGAAATAAATATAATTATAATTACAAAAAAAATAGTCTGATGAGTCTGTGGCGAAAGACGAAACATATGTCACTATAGCCGTGTTTTTAATCCGTTCCTTGATTTGTCATAACTATGTGTTAGAAAATGCATTGATAGATTTATATGTAAATCGATCTTTGCAAATATATGACTAAAAGTTCAATTAAAAAATCAATTTTCAATATATAAATGTCATTTAGTAACACACTTAAAAATTCTTTTTTTAATAAAAAATATTACTTGGTTTAAAAAATTTTTTAAACTTAAAATTATTTTGGAAATTTTTTAAAAAAAAACCCTTACATTTTTTTTTAAAGTACTTTAAATTAAAGCATAATTTATAAGCTTTAAAATGATGCGTGATTCAAGATGGGATTCGGTCGCTAGATGATAGTTTTTGGCCTTTGAACGCCCGCGGCAGGCAAACTCTGTGCTTACTTAAGGGGACATTCGCTTTTGTAATTGAAACAAAAAACACTTTTTCAAAATTTTATTATGAAAAAACTATTATATTTATTGACAACATTTCTTTTAGACATTGTTAAATATTGTCTAAGAAATATGAAAATTTTTTTTTTTTTTTTTTTTTATTTTTAGTTTCCCTTGGCTGCTGTAGAGGGCGTCATCCAAAAGTTACTTTTTAAACGGTAGGACATATGGTAGGCCTCCTATAACAGATTTTTGAAAAGTTCAAAATGGATTTTATTCTTGAGACTCAAAACTATACAATAAGCTTCTAAAATTCATACTTTTTTATTTTTTGAAGTTTTTGTATGAATATTTATGAAAAATGCGAAAAAATTGAGGGAATTACCCTCAAAAAATGCCAGGTAAAACAAAGGGCGGGTTATTTTTTAAAACTTTCAGAGGCTGTTTAATATTTTTTGTGGGTAATCGAATGCTCTTTGGTTTTTTAAAATCGGTCCAGTAGATTCGGAGAAAAATATCCTACCAGTTTGAAAAGTAACTTTTGGATGACGCCCTCTACAGCAGCCGAGGGAAACTAAAAATAAAAAAATATAAAAATGTTTTCATATTTTCTAGACAATACTTAACAGTGTTCAAAAGAAATTTTGTCAACAAATATGATACTTTTTTCATAATAAAATTTTTAAAAAGTGTTTTTTTGTTTTCAATAACAAAAGCGAATGTCCCCTTAAGAGGAAGGCATCTTACGAAAAAAGTGTACTAGGCATAAAATGCTTAGAATCGTCTAAGAAATACTTGTGAAATTTTTGGGAATTTTTTGGAAAGTTAAAAAATTTTTTCTTTTTTTGAATTTTCGCAAAAATTTTTTTTTTTTAAAAAAAGTTTAAAAAATTCACACGTATTTGTTTAACGATTCTAAGCATTTTATGCCCGGTACATTTTTTTCGTAAGATGCCATCCTCTTGATAAACAAAGAGTTTTGCCTGCCTCGGGCGTTCAAAAGCCAAAAACTCTAATCTAGCGACTGAATCCCATCTTGAGTTACACATCATTTTACAGCTTATAAATTATGCTTTAATTTAAAGTACTTTTAAAAAAATTTAAGGTGGTTTTTTTTAAAAAGAATTCAAAAGTATAGTTTAAAAAATATATTTTTCACCAAGTAATCCTTTTTTATAAAAAGAACACTTAAAAATTAATGGAATTATTTACTTAATTATATCAATTTGCAAACTTTGGTGTAAGCTATATATTTTTGAAAAAACACCCTTTTCATGAAAATTACTAAAAACGTCAACTTCAATACCCTGTATTTTAACAGCAAATGCTACTAGAACCAAATCCTCCCGGATTATTGTTCTTGCACACCGGGACTACTATATTGCCAAATTTGAGCGAAATCGGAGATAAACAAATTTTCAGCTGGCACGTTTGGCGTGTTTTGCTTCCTATATCTGCTGTGGTAAACAATTATTTATTTTTGCAGTGTACAGGGAAAGCACTGAATTGACAATATATTCTTTTACAAAATTCTGAAAATCCCGGGATCCATCCATAATAAAAAGCCGTGATTCCAGGACTCTGAAATAACATCCCTAGTGTAGACCATTTAAAATTGCATTATGAATTTCAAATAAACAAATTTTTTTGCTATGGTACATATATTTTTTTCGTTGATGCCTTAAGTCAAGATACTACTTCTCCACGGAAAAAGCTTTTTGTTCGTCCCATTATGTGTATTAAGCAAAAAAAAATCTCAAAAACGTAAATCCAACTCTGTTTATGGGAATGCTCATAAGCCTCTAACCGCCCACATACCGAAATTTTTAATTGTCTTTCAAAAATATGTATGATAAAGCAGACGCCATTGTTGAACCAAATTTTTGGAAACGTTTCTAATGGAGAAATTTTCCTGCACCATTTTATTTAGAAGAAAATGTTTATTTTGTAATTTAGTAAATTTTCTGACATAAAAATAATTTCTTAAATGAAAATATATATTATGCAATAAATGTATTCTAAAGACTATAGTTAAGTCCTTGTTGTTGTTATTGCAACTAAAATTTCACACTGAAACTTATCCTAAGGCCAGCAGCATTCAACGATATCCTTGCTGCTTAAGTATTATGCTGCCGGACTTATTCATCGTTACTGATGATGCCTTTGACTGACTTTAAGTTTGTGTGCGTTTGTCAGTATATAAATCGTTCTATCAGTCCATCCAAACCAGCCATCCTCTAACATAACCATCCTCCAACTACCTTGCCTCCATCGCTTTGTTGGAATTCATTTTGCTTCGTCGTCTTGAGTGATGCTTTGTCTAGCTGTCAGCTGCTGTCCTCGATGCGGTTAAAACAGATCATCTTATTTGTAATTTTCGTTGTTGTTGTTGTTTTTGTTATAAACTCACACTATTCACAACTGCTTAAGCTTTGCTTATAGATAGATATATATATGTAGGATGTATACCTCAAATGTGAAAAGTGAACTAATGCCAGAGCTGCAAAATAGTCTTTTTTCCACTTATAAGCACGCATTGCATACGTTTTAATGAAAAACTCTACTTATAGTTATATTTTGTAGGGAAAAGCATCTCTGCAATTTTTCAAATTACACTATTTTACAGCTCTGCCCAAACGTAACGTAAAAGCGCTAACGTAAACGTTTACATAGCATTGCCGCATTTGCAAATGACAGCTAAACTCAAGTGTTGTTGTTGATTTTCATGTTGCTGCTGCTGCTGCTGCTCACTGTTTTTAGCTGCTGTCCATAAATCAAGGACTTCTTCACCAAACGCAAGTGTTGCTGCTGATGCTGCTGCTGTAATGGTGCGTGTGAGAGTGTGCATGCGTTGGTGTCTGTTTCGCAAACTTTTGCAGAGGTTTCGCAAAATTTATCATCTGCTCGAGTGCATCCGCCAGATGACTGCGATTTTCATTTTAGAGGCAACTGAAAAAAAAAAAAACATTCAACCAACGAACGAAACATTTTCTGAAAGTAATTCCACCACAAGAATAACAGCAAAAGCAACAAAAATAGCAACAACAAAAAACAACAATACAAAAGCAGCTGTTGTTGCTGTTGTAGTTGTTATTATTGCTGGTGGTTTTTGATGTTCGCACTTGAATTTGTAGGTTGCACTCAAGCAAATTTATTTATCGCAACAATAGCAGTAGCTTTATGCAACTATACGCGAGTGTGTATGTATTTGTTAGGGAGGGGGGTGTAGGAGAAAACGTGCTAAACTTTTGTCAAAAAACTTTTCCATCATCTTCGTAATATGTATCGACTTTATAGTTTCTCAGTTTCATTATTATACTTGAAGTTGAAGTCCTCTTTTTAATGTATGCACCACCGCCTTTGGAGTAACTTTCACACAAAATCATGTTAAGCGCCTTAAAGTATGCTTTAAATAGTTTTGTGTCTAAATTACTGTTTTTATACTTGCAGTTTGTAGTATTTGGCAAAATATTTTTTCAATTTATTACACTGCAATCGGGTTTTTCGAAATTTGAATGAACATAATTTAGTATTTTTCAAACATAAGCACTTACTCCTCCTAAAACTATGCAGTCAAGATTTTATACACAATTGTAAATAGTAACTGAAGACGAAGCAAATATTTGGTATTAATTACCACTCATTATCACTGTGCATATTGGAGCAATGTTATTAAATCATTCACTTTGTAGTGATTCATAAAAGAAGATTTTCTTCAAACAAATATTTATTTGTGACAAACACTCACTTATTGATAATAACCATACTAACTAATAAACCTTTCCATCATATCTAAGTATATTCTCAGTTGCAAAAATATCTCTGCGGTAATCATGCTTGCTCAAAAGGATAACCGCTTTAGAAATTGTCGTCTGTATTGCCTTTGATATCAAAACTGATTGAACAATTATTTTTTAAAAGGCTCTCTCCAAGCATTGAAAGTAAAGAGTGAATACCAAACCATCAGTTCGGCTTCACAAAAAAAGCATTCAACTATTGATCAAGAATTGAGAATGTTATTAAATATATTTCGAAAGAGAAATAAGTTTAATCCACCACACTCTTTCACGTTACTGCACAAATAAAAAATAAATATTCCTTTCCCAAGAAGGAGTATTTACAGCTTTGAATATTTTAAGCAATTGAATTCTTTTTCTAGCAAGGATATTTTTTCCTTCTAATTCCCGCCAAAAAAATGTTATGTAACTCAGGTGTTTTTTTAGTGATTTTATCAGCGTAAGATAAAAAAAAAATATAAACAAAACATAAACATAAATAAATTTCATTAAAAACAATCAAAACAAAGTAAAATTACAAAATTGATGATGGTCCGCGAATTCGAACGAATAAATCTCCAAGCCTGAATACTTTGTGACAATTTGATGAAGTAACGTTAATCAAAATCTAGTAAGGGTGATATCGTTAGCCTGGCCAAACAATTAATATCCTACACTGTAATATTTTGATAATTTTGCTTAAACGGGTGGTGCTACGATCTCTTGTCCGAATTCAAATAGCTCTTGCTCAGAGCTTGCACTTCAGTATGTGAGTGAAATTTAGCTAAATTACCTCAACAAACGTTTGCAGTATAGCATTTTGAAGTTTTTGCTTATATGGGAGGTGCCACGCCCTCTTTTCCGAGGTTGCCTAGTTTCTGCTCAGCGCTTGCCTTTACTATTTGTACTGCCTGATCGAAATTTAATTGGATTATCTCAAAAAATGCTTTCTGTATAGTGTTTTGAAACTTTTGTTTATATGGGCGGTGCCACGCCTTCTTGTCTAATTTTGTCTATTTTTTGCTCAGAGCTTGCGCTTATAGTTCTTAGTGTCTGAGTGAAAATTAGTTGGATTATCTCGAGAAATTCCTTCTGTACAGCATTTTGAAACTTTTGCTTACATGGGAGGTGCCACGCCCACTTGTCCGACTCCATTTAGTTTTTTTCTCAGAGTTGCGCTTACCATCCTTAGTTTTATGTGAATTTTGGTTGCAGTGTCGTGAAAAATACTCCTGAAGTTGCATTTAAGGGCGGTAGGCGTGTCCGTTGATGGATTTCGCTGATTTTCAATATCAAATTAACAATGACAATGGAGGCAGTGTACCAAATTTCATTGAATTATCTTGCTTAGTTTTTCCGTGGATAATATTTCCACAGACAGCCAGCCAGACGGAAATGGCTATATTGACTCCGAAGGTGACGCTGATCAAGAATATATATACTTTTCCGTACCTGCCACGCCTCTTTCTCTGCGTTACAAACGGAAGGAAAAAAGCGAATAAACCCTGAGTGTAGGGTGTAAAAAAGAAGAAAACTGACATGTTTCTCTTTAAGTGATAATGCTTTCAACTAAGATTGCGAACCATCATCTTTAACGCTAATCTTGGGCGTGTCCTCCTGGACAGATGTATCAACACCTACTGCAAGTCCTTTTAGTATCGCATTTACAAGGATTTCAGCAACCGTGACAATGCTACTCTTATTGTAAAGTTTACTTTAGTGATACCTCTTTTTTTTATTCTTGGTTTATTGTATGAAATTTTTAGTTCAAAGAACATGCTATCAAATTAGTATCAAATAGTGTCGCTCAGATTAAGTGTCAGATATATAGCCATCGGAAGATACGGATATATCTCTTCGAAAAATCGTTATAGTGGTAAGCTTTTGGATGTTGATCAAAAATATTAGTGTCATATAAAAGCTGTTTTAAGATGCTATGAAATTGTCGTCAAAAAGTTTTTAATTTATTATATATTATTTATTTGGGCTTCGAATTTGCTGTAAAAAAGCTGAAGAATAAATTCTTACAAATAATGTCATAATATCTCCTCCCAGGTTATTGCCTATAACCTTACTTTACAGTGGATTTTGCGATTTTGGAAAATTCCTTTTTTGCTATTGCATACCAGAGGGTCTGGGAAAAAATTTTTCGAGTATACTTGAAAAATTGTCGCATAAAGTAACAGGTAATAAAAGTTTGTGTTTCCGATTTTAGTCAAATTTTACTATGCTATACCTAGATTATTTACCCCTGCGGGTAAGGGGTCAGAATATGCCTGAGGTAAGCATGCCTGTCGTAAGAGGCGACTAAAAGTGTGTGACCAGCCAGGGTGTGGAAAGGCGTAGCGTTGGACAGCGTTGCGCCTTGAAAGAAAACCCACAAGACCCGTAACTGGCACTGACAAGGCGAGTCGATGCCGCCTTAAAATAAGCATCTTGTCAAAATCCCGAAGCGTCTGACCCAGAGTGGGCGGCTCCCAGGTCAGCGTCTGTTCCAGATTGGGCGGCTGAAATTAAAAGTGAATTTGACCACTATATTTGCAGCGCTTGCCGGATCCAGCTTTAAGCTTATAACTTACTGCGTGGGGCGTTGCCGAGAAGATTATACTAATGAAGCATGGATCGGAAAACGATGGAAAATAACTCTCCAAGTGGTACCCACCAGAGTGTGGTTAGAGTGTGGTTAATCCACCTGCCTCGACAGCATGCACATCGAATTTGGAGGTGCAAGAAACATGCATAGTTAGGAATGACTCTCCTATAACTGGAACCAATATGGTTTCTCAAAATTTTATTGGCCCTATGCTCCTCCTAGGAGTTAAAGGAGAAAACATACATACATACATACCTAGATATGTCTTCGATCCAGATACAAAATATTTTTACATTATAAACTCTGGTTAACGAGGTAGAGGTTTCTAAAAATTTGTCTAATCGACAGGTAAGTGTTTCTTCGAATTCCACTATACAGATATAAAAAATTACAATAAAATAAATAAAGCGGTCGACTTTAAACTTAATTAATGAGCTTTTTAAATGCTTTTCGAATTTTATGACATAACATGACAGATTCTATATAAAATTAACATACTTCTAGATCTACCATCACCGCTCGCGCTGAATGTCTTTGGGGCAGGTTACTTTTATTAATTTTACTTGACACTAAGCTGATTCAAAATCTAATGTTTTTCGAAATTTCGAGTACAAAAAATTTCATTCTGACGTTAATAAGCATCGTGAAAACATTTTTGAAACTTGTTTTTATAAAAGCTTTAACTTGAGTAGTATAGAACAACTATACCTATGTAATTACATATATAAACATAAGTCGGAATGCGAAACATACAAACTAAATAAACCCTCAAGCAGTCAGTTAAGCATAGATATATATGAGTGATTCTACGATAAAACCATATTTTCGACTCAAAAGATAGGAACAAAAAAAAAACCGTCTTTCAAGGCCGCAGATAATTGTGATATATATATAATGTATTATGTATATAAAAAATAATATGAAATCACTTGTTTTTTGCGTGAAGTGGTAGAAGTACTTTTACACTTACTTAAATAGACGTAGCAATTAAAAGAAAGATAATACCCGCCAAGGATATAAAAATTCTTAAAGTGGGATATTCGCTTTGTCATACTGAAGAATGGTACGAAGCTTAATTTCCTAAATATGACTCAATATGGGATTCGGACGCGCGCGGAAGGCAAAAATCTTTTTTTACTCAAGAGGAAAGCATCTTACGAAAAAAGTGTACAAGGCGTAAAATGCTTAGAATAGTTCAAGCAATACGTGTGATTTTTTTGGAATTTTTTTAAACTTTTTTTTTTTTGAATAAGGCATTTTTTTCCGGAAAAATAAACAGGTACAATAAACTGGGTCGATTTTTATGAAGCAAAAAAATTGTATAATGTTTAAAATGCTTAGAATCGTACAAAGTACACGTGTGAATTTTTTTAGAGTTTTTGGAATTTTTTGTTTTTTTTTTTTTTCTTTGACCAATTTTTGAAAAGTTAAAAAAGGTCTGAAAAAATTTATAAAATACTTTGATATTTTGAACGATTTTAAGCATTTTAAGCCTTATACATTTTATTCGTAAGAGCCTTCCTTTTGAGTAAACGAATGCTTTTCCGACCACGTAATTGAAAAACATAAAAAAATCGACTTTTAGAACCGGATATTATCTATACTACCTGCACAAAAAATTTTGAATTTTTTAACGCAGCATTTTTTGCGAAAACATAGTCTTTAGTTTTAAGCAGCTTTGGGTATCCCTTCTGAGAAGAAAAAAAAGTTATGAGCAAAAAACATTGTTTTGTACCTGTTTATTTTTACGATAAAAAAACGAATAGCCCTACTTCAGTGAAACCTCAATAACTTTTTAAAATATTATCCGATTTTACTTTCAAATTGTTTGCAATTAAATAAGTTAATAGTATAGTAAAGATAATAAAAGTGTATTTGTATAAACTATTGTCCAAAAAATCGTGTTTTATTTGGCTTTAATATAAAAAGTTGTAAAAACTACTGTAAAGATGAATGAATATGATATATTTGTAACTCTAAAGCTAGAGCTAGGGGGGCAGCTGCCCCCTGCCCCCTGCCCCCCTTGCGTACGCCCATGTATATGATTTTATGCCACGGTAAGGGCATACTTAGTTCTTATTATATCTAGAAAACATCAGAGCATAATAAGTAATAATATAGCATTTAAAAGTCAGGTTTAACCTTTTTGCAGAGGTAGAAAACTAAATGAACGCATGGCTATAGCTTTTTTGTGAAATCTCCCATATGTTAGAGACATTTTATTTTTCTTTGGTCAACAGGACTGAGCAAATGTTTTAAAATGATAATACACTCTTCACTTTGTTGTTGTTGATGTAGTATGTTGTGTATTTGCGTGTTTTTGTTTCTTGTAAAATACAAACATTTTTATTGTAATTGTTGTTTCTTGTTATTTGATTGTTTATTTGCTTTATACTATTGTGAGATTTTGCTATGTACCTTTGCTATTTACTTTTGCCTTAAGCGTATTTTTGGATAATTCTACAAGAGACATTTACAACAGCACAAAATGTACACAACAACAGTGTAAGGGAAGCCAAAAACAAGCTAAAAGCGAAATTGTCTAAGGTTCATCTTTAAATCAATTCAATAAAATCTTTGTCTCAATAAACATTTAAAGACTGGTCATATAATTTAACAAAATTATCATTCCTGTTACAGAATTCGAGCAGTATCAGCTACTTTTCATTTTGAAAGTTTTTTGTAGAAAATGATGAGTGGCGCGATCAGAAGTATTCAGAATCGTTTTGCTCGAAATTTTATCATAAGATTCATAAGATTTTTATGCTCCATAAATAATAAACATATTTTTAAACCAAAAAGGAACCAGCTGGTGAGTTTTTTACCGTTTTGCGGATTTTAATGTATGTATGTATGTATGTATTCTCCTTTAACTCCTAGGAGGAGCATAGGGCCAATATGAAATCTCTCCATTTGTCACGATCCCTTGCGATGACTTTGATCTCTTGCCACGATTTTCCCGATTCTTGAATTTCCTTTTCCAACGACCTTTTCCAGTTGGTTTTGGGTCTACCACGTCCTCTACTGCCTTGTGGATCCACTCAAGGGCCTCGCGTCAAACTTCGCTGTGTGGTTTCCGGAGAGTGTGACCAATCCATCGCCATTTGCGCAGCTTGATCTCGTTTGCTATAGCCTTCTGTTTGCATTTTTGATGTAGCTCGGCATTTGATATAGTGCGAGGCCACCAAACCTTTAGTATGCGCCTTAAGCATTTGTTGACGAATACTTGTAGTTTGTTCGTTAGTTGTTCAGTAACAAGCCATGTTTCGCACCCATATAACAAAACCGATTTCACATTCGAATCAAAAATGCGTACTCTCGTTTTGGTGGATATAACGGATGAAGACCATATTTTGTTCAGTTGAGCAAACGCGCCTTTTGCTTTTGCTATTCTTGAGTTAATATCCTCTTTTGCTCCACCATCCATGGAGATAATGCTGCCTAAATACGTGAAGCTATCGACGTTTCCGATGTCATCACTGCCAGCTTTAAACGTGATGTCATTGCTTGCGTTTAGCTTAATGCTTTTAGTCTTGCATACGTTAATTTTCAGGCCGGCCTTTTGTGATTCCAAGACAAGGTCTTCAATTTTGTTTTGCATATCTGAATGTTTGGACGATAAGAGGCAGATGTCGTCGGCGTAGTCGAGGTCTTCTAGATGTTCAGTAAAGTTCTATTGGATACCCCTTTTGGCCTTATTAAGAGCTTTATCTAGAATATCGTCAAGAACGATAAGGAAGAGAGATGGTGATAGTAAACACCCCTGCCGTACGCCTGAATTAGTGGTGAATATCGGTGACAACAACCCGTTGTGTAACACACTGCATTTAAAGCCTTCATATTGTGCACGTACTAAGTTTATGGCCTTTGCGGCAATACCTCTTCGTTGCAGTGAAACCCAGATGTTTTCTCGGGAAACACTGTCGAAGGCAGTGCTATAGTCAACGAAGACAAGTTGAAGTGCAGCACGCCACTCGCATGATTGTTCGACAATTATTCTGAGCGTGTTGATTTGATCCACGCATGATCTGTTTCGCCGGAATCCTGCTTGCTGCTTTCGAATGGCCGAATCAAGTTTTTCGCTTACCCTGCTCAGAAGCACTTTCGTCAGTACTTTTGATGGTACTGAGAGCAAGGTGATGCCTCTATAGTTTCGGCACTCGCTTAGGTCACCTTTTTTCGGCAATTTGACTAACATGCCATGTAGCCAATCTTCTGGCAAACGCTCTTCACTCCAGATTTTGGTGAACAGAGGATGGAGAATTTTAGCTGATGTTATGGGGCATGCCTTTAGCAGTTCAGCTGTTATTTGATCTATACCGGCGGCCTTGTTGTTTTTCATGCTTTGGATAGCTTTCACTATTTCATCGATTGTAGGCGGTGGTGTTTGTATTCGACTACTACTGCGAGTCACTGCGGCAGTTGTAGTTGGTGATTCTGGTTGCAGGGATGTGGTAGACATGGGATTTAGTATATCACAAAAATACTCTTTTCATCTGTTTAGTTGTTCGTCCGCTGATGTTAACAGATTTCCATTTTTGTCTTTGATAGGGCGGCTCTGTTGGAGTTTTCTGCCTGATAATCTGCGGGTTATATCGTAAAGCTGCCTGAGATTTTGAACATTTGCAGCGCTTTCAGCTTCGCTCGCGAGGTCGTTATACATTCTTCTTTTGTCTTGTCTGCACGATCGCCTGACTTCTTTATTGAGAGAGTTAAAGACCTTTTCTGCGACGTTCTTTTGCGCTCTAGTTTAAGCGTCGTCTCTCAGTTTTTTCGCGCGTCTTCTTTTTTCGACAAGATCCCACGTTTCCTCGCTCATCCAGTGCTTCTTGTTCAAGGGTCGAAACCCAAGTATTTTTTCACTGGAGTTTAAGAACGCAGCCTTAGCGGCCCTCCATGATGTTTCAATACTTCCACCACAATCGAACGGAACTGTTTTAAGTTCTTCTACGAAAAATCTGCGTATCTCGTCGTTCTTAAGCTTAAGCACGTCGAATTTTTTTGCTACAGATTGTTCGCTGGGACGTTTATTAGCGGCAAGTTTTAGTCGAATGACCGCGACGAGAAGATGGTGGTCGGAGCCTATGTCAGCGGCCCTCTTTACTCGTACGTCCAGAAGACTCCCTCTCCATTTTCTGCTAATGCAGAAGTGATCGATTTGGTTTTCAGTGGTGTTGTCTGGAGACACCCAAGTAGCTTTATGACATTTTTTGTGTGGGAATAGCGTACCTCCAACGACAAGACCGGCTGTATTGCAGGCGTCAATGAGAAGCTCTCCATTTTCGTTTCTCGCACCCAAACCATGTCTTCCAATCACGTGCTCTAGGTTAAGGTTTTCTGAGCCTACTTTGGCATTCAAATCGCCCATAACTATTATGATGTCGTTTTTGTGAGCACTGTTTATTGCTGCGGCGAAATGGCTGTAGAATTCATCTTTGGTTTCTCTCTCTGCCAACTCGGTGGGCGCGTATGCTTGAAAGATGGTAATATTTCTTGCGGGGGTTCGAAATTTGCACCAAATGAGTCTTTCGTTTACAAGTTTCCATTCCATAACTGCCTTTACTGCAGTTTTACTTAACAAAAATCCAACTCCATCCCTGTGGATGTCATTTTGCGCTCTACCGGAGTATAGAAATTTTTCGCCGTCAGGAAGTACATATTCGCCGGCACCGTTCCATCTACACTCGCTTAATCCCAATATCTCAAGGTTGAATTTGTGGAGTTCTCTAACGGCTTGGTGTATTTTGCCTGGTTCATTTAGAGTTCGGACATTCCAAGAGCCGATGCGTGTTCGAGTTTTCATCGAAAGGATTTTAAAATTTTGAGAAACCATATTGGTTCCAGTTATAGGAGAATCATTCCTAACTATGCATATTTCTTGCACCTCCAAATCCGATGTGCATGCTGCCGAGGCAGGTGGATTAACCACACTCTGGTGGGTACCACTTGGAGAGTTATTTTCCATCGTTTTCCGATCCATGCTTCATTAGTATAATCTTCTCGGCAACGCCCCACGCAGTAAGTTATAAGCTTAAAGCTGGATCCGGCAAGCGCTGCAAATATAGTGGCCAAATTCACTTTTAATTTCAGCCGCCCAATCTGGAACAGACGCTGACCTGGGAGCCGCCCACTCTGGGTCAGACGCTTCAGGATTTTGACTTTGACAAGATGCTTATTTTAAGGCGGCTTCGACTCGCCTTGTCAGTGCCAGTTACGGGCATTATGGGTTTTCTTTCAAGGCGCAACGCTGTCCAACGCTACGCCCTTCCACACCCTGGCTGGTCACCCGCTTTTAGTCGCCTCTTACGACAGGCATGCTTACCTCGGGCATATTCTGACCCCTTACCCGCAGGGGATTTTAATGGATATACGTTAATTTTCCCATGCACACAGTTCCATATTTTCGTAGAGCATGTAATTATCTACAAAAGAGATCTTGACACTTTTTATCGTATGACTAACCGATTTCATCAAAAAAGTTTCAAAACGAAAATTAATTGAAATGGCGCGGATTCCGAAAGAGACCTGTATCTTTAGGATCCTTTGAACGAAAGAATTTTACACTGGAATAAAAGTGAAATGTCAGTAAAATTGTTCATCTCCTGAATTTATGCCTTTGATATAAGTTTGTGCAGATTTTAAATTAAGTCTTTGATGGAGACAAATGAGTTTAGAAAAAATGTGCGCTTATGTAAAATAAGAAAGCGAGCCAAGCTGCTACTTTATACTTCAACTTTCAATGGCATGCAAGTGGAGTGAAATAACTTCCGTGGAAATAACTCCCACGGCAAAATTCGGCATACTCTGATATGAGGCACGACTACTATGAGCAGGGAAACGATAGGCTTTGGAGTGAATATACCGAATTATTGGTTTCAAATTTTTTCCCTTGTCCGTCATGGCAAACGAACAAGAAGTTCGAAATAAAAATTTTTCAAGACCACCCGCGGTGGACGCTCAATAGAATTGCTCGGAATAGCAAAGTTAATGTGAAATTTGTATCAAGAGTTTTGAAAAAATTTAAGGAAGACTTGGATGTCTTTCGAAAGCTAGGTTCTCGAAAAAGAAGGCTTCCGCGAACAAAACAAAGAGAAGAAAATCGTTACAATTTTAAAGACGATCCCC
The DNA here is from genome assembly GCA_951812925.1 of Calliopum simillimum. NCBI lineage: Eukaryota > Metazoa > Arthropoda > Insecta > Diptera > Lauxaniidae > Calliopum > Calliopum simillimum. Next base: position 84,533,283 of record OX638370.1, on the reverse strand, counting down.
AACATTTAATGCAGAAAACTGGCACAGGGGGTGGAGTGTTCCGAGTTTTTAGTTCACAAAGCCAAGACAATGGCTGGTTTGAAGATGTTTACGGCACAAAAAGTTCCTGACAGAAATGTTGTGAAGAACACGGAGGCAAAACATCGCGCCATTAAATTAAAAATTAATTTTTTTCAAAAATTCAAATGTTTAGCCGATTTTTAGCAGCTTCCAGGCCAAGTTTTTTTACACTGCAGACTCGCGGGAGAATATGGACGGAAAGTTTAAGTCACAAAACCAGTCAAAATTTCCTCGCAAGTTTTTAGTTCGGCAAGCAATCTGCAGCTGTGGCAAAAGGAGCAATTCTTTTGTAACTGCTGGGACAATAAACTTTGAATTCTATATTAAGGAATGCTTGGAAAATGGACTTAAGCTTTTCCTACAAGAGCATGAGGGTTCCACTTTCTTTTGCCCAGACCTAACATCTTGTCATTATAGTAAAATAGCCTTGTAGTGGTACTCAAAAACTAATGTGTTTCGTGAAGCAAATCCGTCACACTGTCCAGAACTCAGGCCAGTTAAAAGATACTGGGCTTTGGTCAAAAGGGAGATAAAAGCAACAAAAAAAGTAGCCAAGGATGCAAAAGATTTTCGAGAAAAGTGGTGTTAAGCAAAGGTATCAGATAATGCCATAAAATCCTTAATGAAAGGGGTGCCAGAAGAGTTACAAAAACTTGTAAAAAAATAATGGTATTAAAATTGTTGGTAAGCAATAAAAATGGTAAAAAAATGGCGCTTCAAAAATGATTTTAATTTTTTAAATCAGACTTATATTTACAGAGTTTGTATCGGACGGTTTTATCGATAACAGTCCTTATTATATGATAGCATAGTTGTAGAAATGGTACTACTATTTGGATTACAGTAGTATGTTTTAGCAATCTAACAAGAATTTCTGCGCTATATAGAGTTTTCTTTAGAATTTCTTACTGAAAATATTTTATCATTGTCTTATTTTTCAGCTTTAAAAAAATTTATATTTTTCTTGAGTAACCTATTTATATTTTGTTGTTGAATAAATGTGAACGTCAGCTCATGATGTTTTTTTTTTTTTATTTTTTTGCTCCTTTGTTGCTTTTGAGTTGGGGCTTCAATTTTAAATGCGAAATAAACACCTGCTCGTTCTCTTTAAGGCTGCAAGCAGGATAATACGAATTTTGCAGCCGCTACTTTTGGTTACTCCACACAATTTAGTGATGATATTTTTGTTGTTTTTGTTTCTGTGGCAGTTGTTGTTGTTTTTGGTCCTGTTCCTGACATGAAACTTCCTTTATTTTCATGAATTCGTGTATTTTGGGGAGAAAATAAACGTAAAATAACAACTTTAATTTGGCATTTGGCTTTTGTGATACGAGTGCTGGAATTAGGGAAATGCGCCAGCAAGCACACGGAATTGAATCCTTTCGGGCTCCATTATCAACATGTGTTTTCGTAAATGTGTTGCAGACCAAAATTTTGTACGTTTCGCAATTGAAATTCAAAGGAATATCTTTGGATTTTTATTGGCATCCTGTTTTGTTTTGTTAGAAGGGTTGGTTGGTTATTTTTAGCTGCCAGCAATTTAATGCATTGGAGAGCAGGAAGTGGCCTTTTGACTTTAAAGTGAATTTGCTTTTAAATTTTGAAACAATTTTTTGAAACAACATGATACTCGTGATAATTAGCTTAAAATTTCGTTTTTAGTGAAAAAGTTTTTTTCTGGAATTTATTAAAAAATAAATTTTCCCAAGCGCACTCGAAAAATATTTCGTGTGACTTTAAATAAAATCAAAAAATTGCATTAGCGTGTGGTGACAAATGCGAGAAAAAGAATCAAAAATTAATATTGGAAAATCACAACTTTATTTCTCCACAGTTTTGTCTAGAGTAATTTAACATAAAAAGAATGTTGCTTGAAGAGCCAAAAATAAGTAACAAAAATATCGAATGTTAATGCCGTTACTCGACAAGCAATAGAAAATAACAAAAGCAAATGTATGTATGTATGTTACTAGCGAGAGTAACTTACATTCAAATTGTTGAAAACATATTTTAAGTATAGGAATGCAATGAGACAAAAAACAATACATAAATATAACGGCGTTCTCATTGCAATTGTTAGTGATGTTTTTTTATAACATAATGTTTATGCGAATACTTATTCTAATAGATATGACACTAAAGTACAATTTTAAATATTCGTTCACGAACATCCCGGGCGGCCCTGAAACAGCGTTTCAGAATACAGGTAGAACAACAATCTTGGTTATGGGCCGTGTCATCTCGCCATGGGCAGTGTGAAGTTTAACAACTCTAACGAGTCCATCTGAGCCCTTGTGTGTTTCAACTACTTTCGCCATGAGCCATTTTGCAGGTGGTGCGTTGGTTTCTTTAACGACTACAATGTTACCCACAGCTATGTTTGGTTGTCGATGAGACCATTTCGGACGATTTTGCAGCGACGTTAAATATTCCTGATGCCAAGTACGCCAAAACCCCTGGTACATGTTTTGAATGTGCTGCCAATAATCTAGCTTGTTAACGTTTATATGACTCAGATCTCCTTCCGGTACCATTGTATATGGACGACCTATTAAAAAATGAGAAGGAGAAAGATAATTAGTCTCCGAATCCGGTGCTGTGCCCAGAGGGCGTGAGTTGACCACTGCTTCAATTTGTGCAAGCAAAGTATGCATTTGCTCAAACGTAAGTTCTGCATTTCCTATTACTCGGCGTAGATGTAGCTTGACTGATCGCACGGCTGATTCCCAAATTCCACCCCAATGCGGTGCATGTGGTGGGATATAATTCCATCGGATACCGTCCTCTGCTAAGGATGCGGCTATGATTTCATTATGCGATTGCGACATTATGACTGTGTGCATCTCATTTAAGACACGAGAGGCACCAAGAAAATTTCTTCCGTTGTCGCTGAAGATTGTGGAACATTTTCCACGGCGGGACATAAAACGGCGAAGTGCAGCCAAGAAGCATTCAGTACTCAAGTCAGTGGCAAGTTCGAGGTGTATGGCAGATGTAACCATGCAGACGAATAAACAAATATAACCCTTTGAAGTGCGTGCATTTCTTCCACGATACAATTTTAGAGTCAAAGGGCCAGCGTAATCACAACCTGTGTTTTCAAACGGATGTGCTTGTCGTACACGTACTGCTGGTAGATTAGCCATAAACTGCTGCGTTGTCAGCTGACGTTGGCGAAAACATTTGAGACATTTGTGAGTTATTTTTCGTATTAAATTCCTTGCTCCAAATATCCAGTAGGTCTGGCGAATGTGAACAAAAAGTGCAGACACTCCTGGATGAAGATTTTTATCATGCTCATAGAGAAGAATGAGATATGTTATGCGATGTTCCTTTGGGAGAATAATTGGATGACGAATATTTTCATCTAACGTGGAATTTCGAATCCTTCCACCTACACGTAAAAGTCCATTTTCGTCAACGAATGGATCGAGTTTGATTAATTGAGACCCGTTGCTGAGGTCCTGGTTAGTTTGTAATTTGATTCGATCTTCAGTATAGCATGCCTGAGCCAATCGAAGACAAGTTAATCGAGCTTCATTAATTTCGTTGAAAGTTGCCTGCCCTGGTGCTTGTTGATTTCGATGGGTACTAATTTTGCGTATAAAGCGTAAAACGTATGACATGACTCGTAAGAGCCTTTTCCATGTTGAAATTCTTTCCACAGCGTTTTCTAGAAGATTTTGGCTTGTTTGTTCAGTGGAAACCATATTAATTGTTGACGTTTTTATTTCAGCTGTCATTTCTTTTTCTGCAAATAAAACCGAATTACTAGCCTTATTCAGAATAGAATTGTATAAATCATCATTCGTGAGCCAAGCAGGTCCCTTCCACCAGAGGTCAAAATCCAATAAGTTGAGAGCCATCATTCCACGTGACGCGCAGTCAGCAGGATTCTCCTTAGAAGCCACATGCCTCCAGGCATTTCGTGGCAGAGTATCAAGAATCTCTGCAGTACGATTGGCAACAAATGTTTTCAATTTAACTGGCGGATGCGATAACCACGCTAAGACTACGGTAGAGTCGCACCAAGCTTTAATATCGATTTTTCCATGTGGCAAAGCGTTTTTCACTAAAACTAAGAGCCTAGTCAACAAAAGTGCGCCACATAATTCCAAGCGCGGAAGTGAAAGCTGTTTTAGTGGAGCAACACGAGTTTTGGCTGCTATGAGGGATACCTTTACATCACTATTTTCATCTATGAATCGACAATAAACAACAGCAGAATACGCTTTTATAGATGCGTCTGAAAATCCGTGCAGCTCAATATAATCGCTGGAGTTGTGCACAAACCGTGGCAATGATAAATTTGAAATATGACCCAAGTCTTCACGGCACTGTAACCACCATTTAGCAAGATCAGGAGGAAGTGAATCATCCCAGTGCAAATTAAGAAGCCATAACTCTTGAAAGAATATTTTAAATTTAATAATTACGGGAGCTAGGAGTCCCAATGGGTCAAATATTCTAGATACATCTGATAGAACTTGTCGCTTGCTAACCTTTGGATATTTTTCCAGGCATACCTTGTATCCGAGTGAATCATCACCTGGCTTCCAATAAATACCTAGAACCTTAGTTGGTTCTTCATAATTTTCATTTTTTAAGAAACATTGCTCTGGTTGATCGCAAAAATTCGAAGTTATTGCATTGCAATTTGAAACCCACTTTCTGAGTTCGAGCCCTGCGCAAGATAAAAGTTTTATCAGCTGATCACGCTTTTCAATCAAACCTTTTTCAGACTGTGATCCCGTGATGACGTCATCAACGTAAAAGTCTTCACGAATAGTTTTTGCAGCAAGAGGAAATTCATTTTCGTAATCACTTGCAAGCTGCTCAAGTACTCTTACAGAAAGGAAAGGTGCACAAGATGTACCGTATGTAACAGTACATAATTGAAAATGTTTGAGTCGTTCCGATGGATCTTCTCTCCAAACAATTCGTTGGTAATTTCGATGGTTTTCAGATACCCAAATTTGGCGAAACATTTTTACTATGTCCGCAGAAAAAATGTATTTGTACATGCGAAAACGCAGACAAACGGCAAATAAATTGCGCTGAATGCTTGGACCAATATGCAAGGTACGGTTGAGTGAGACTCCATTTACATCTTGAAATGAGCCATCAAAAACAACGCGAAGTTTTGGACCAATGACTGGATGATGTGGCATATAGAAAACACGACTATCAGGTACAGCGACTTCATCAGGGCGAAGCTCACGCATGTGGCCTAATTTAACATATTCGCGCATAAAAGTGACGTATTGATTTCGAAGATCAGTGTCTCTAGATAAACGACGTTCAACAGAATTAAATCCCAACGAAGTACCTTGAAGAGTGTTTCCAAACTGAATATCTTTTTCCTTGAACGGAAGCTCAACTATATATTTGCCATCTGAGTGGCGTGAATGTGTTTCCAAAAAATGATTTTCAACAAAAATGTTATCTGGGGCCAAGTTGTAATTTGTCTCTTCAATTTCCCAAAAATTACGTAGAGAGCGGTCGACATCTGTGACAGTTACAAAAGATGATGCTACGTTTTCAGCAGATTCAATTACAGATGTTACCACCCAGCCAAATATTGATGAAATTGCAATGTTGTTGCCAGATGAATCAAAAAATTTGTTGAAAGTGAATATTTTCCAAACTTGATCAACTCCTAGCAAAATGTCAATAGGTGATGAGGAATTGAACGAAGGATCAGCCAGTGTCACCTCTCTGAGTTGCTCCATCGTTGGAGTATCAATTTGTGAGGTAGGAAGTGACGAAGTAATTTTGCTTAAAATATGAACACAAACGTCAAGCGAATGCTGAGAAACCTTAGATTTCATATAAAGTGAACAACAGCCACGTGTAGTCTCAGCCTTAACAGAAGAAATTCCTGACACAGCAATACGAGAAAGTGAGCGAGGTAGACCAAGAGCCTGAGCGCATCGCTCCGAGATATAAGACAATTCTGACGCACAATCAAGAAGAACGCGACATGTAACGAAGCGATTTTCAGCGTTACGAACGTCAACAAGGGCTGTAGGCAACAAATATCTGCAGCTTCGATGATGAATACCAGAGTGCACTGTTGGAGGAGAATCCAGGTGAGCAGTAGAATTCAAAAAACCTGGACGAGAAACATGAGCAACAGTAGACCAAGGCTTGCCAGAAGAAGTAGCGGCAGATGAAGAGGTTGATGACGTTGGTGAAGAAGTGGTAGTAGTCAGATTAACTTGCTGGCTGTGTACCAGAGTGTGATGACGTTTATGACATTCTTTACATCGAAATTTTGAATTACAGGTGTAAGAAGAATGTCCCGATTTTAGACAATTAAAACATAGAGATTTGCTCTTTACAAAAGCACGACGATCGTCAATTGACATCGTTAAAAATACATTGCATTTAGTTATGTTGTGATCAGTTGCACCACATTTGATGCACTTATATAATTTCTCATCGACAGAGACCAATGCACGGTAAGAATCTGATTTTTGTATGCCCTGAGGCTTTAAAGGTTGGTTAGGCTTACGTTGGCTTAGCTCTAACTCTTCACAGCGTGAATCCAAAAATTCAAAAAAATCAGAAATTGTGGGCGAAGAATTCTCACAACTATCTTGAATCCATTTACGACGAGACTCGGGGTCAATTTTTGCTAATAGCAAATGAATCAGCCAAACATCGCGTTTATTGTGACCTATCGTGTCTAAACCCCTTATGGTTTCATTAGCCCCATCCGAAATCTTTCTCAAAATTAAATGATTTTCATTTAGTGTCGAAGGCAGTGACATAAAAGTTTCAATAAAAGAAGATATAATGTGCTTAGGACGATCAAAACGCTCTTGAAGACGTGCCCACGCTGTAGTATATGCTGTCTCAGTAACAGGAATGTGCTTGATGATATTTGCTGCATCATCCCGCAGCAAAGATTTTAAATAATGAAATTTCTGCGTACTAGACAGGTTAGGTTTAGAATCAATGGAGCTGACAAATAAATCTCGAAATGACGTCCAGTCCTTATATTGCCCTGAAAAGTGAGGAATATTAATCTTAGGCAACTCACTTTCCTTATTTGAAGATGTGGAGGCAGTAGAAAATTGTTTTAAAAATAGAGCCTGTTGTTCAATTAATTTTGAAATTGTATCCCCCGTATCTTCTGCTTCCTTAGCTGGGGCAAGGTCACGTTGCAAAGCAACCATGCGGCCACGCGCTGATAAATATTTTTCCTCGTATGCTGGAAAATCTTGGTCAGGGTCACTATAGTCAGGGTCATTTTTAAACACATACATATCATCTGCAGATTTCACAAACTGCTGCCAAACCTCTTCTAAACGTTCTAGCCTAGTCATTAACTGGTCGTAAGAACAGTCATCAGGGGGACTTTCTGCATACGCAAACGCACGGGTTATCGAGCCTTTTAGACGTCCACGAACTTGCACCAAATTATTCATTTCGTCTGCCATATTTATTTTAAATGTAAAGTGTTACCTGTTATGCGAAAACTTTCCACACGTATCGTAATGCCGTGACACCAACTGACTTGAGTACCTGTTTCGAATAATGTTCCAACGATGCTTTGCACAATTTTCCGATGAAACTTCAACCTGAGACTGCAATTTGTTTCGATGAGACTCCAACGTTGTATAATTAGTGCCGCAATGAGACTCCAATGTGTTGTTTTCCTTGTAGAATATTCCCACGATGTCTGTCGTTTTATTCCAAAGTGTCTCGAATTTTATTTTTATTCCGATGAGAATTGAATTTAATTTTTATTTATAAAAAAACCTTTTAATTTAAGCCGATTTTAGAATCCGGCGACGCGAAGGACCAATTTATGGTGACAAATGCGAGAAAAGGAATCAAAAATTAATATTGGAAAATCACAACTTTATTTCTCCACAGTTTTGTCTAGAGTAATTTAACATAAAAAGAATGTTGCTTGAAGAGCCAAAAATAAGTAACAAAAATATCGAATGTTAATGCCGTTACTCGACAAGCAATAGAAAATAACAAAAGCAAATGTATGTATGTATGTTACTAGCGAGAGTAACTTACATTCAAATTGTTGAAAACATATTTTAAGTATAGGAATGCAATGAGACAAAAAACAATACATAAATATAACGGCGTTCTCATTGCAATTGTTAGTGATGTGTTTTTATAACATAATGTTTATGCGAATACTTATTCTAATAGATATGACACTAAAGTACAATTTTAAATATTCGTTCACGAACAGCGTGTGCTAAAAATGAAAATTCAATAAAATTCAACTCATACATACGATGGCAAATGTCACTGACTGACAAACAGACACACTGGCGGGCGCATATACATGCATATGTACATTTAAAGGAAAAAAAGGATAGTCGAATAAGAAAAATAAGGAGTAAACTAAATGAAAATCTATTAGCTGAATACACGACGATTGCAGGATACACAAAACGGATGCAGCAATAAAACATTTGCCAATTTCACCTGTTTGATGATAAAAACGGCAAAGAGATGAAAACAGACTACGAAATGTCTGTGGTAAAAAAAAATAAAAAGGATGCAGCTGCTAATAATGAAAAAACAATAATGTAAATAAGTAAAAGGATAACGCAGTTTGATTTAGGGTTTTGTCTTTTAAATCAAAAAAAAATCAAAAAAACGAATGCAAACAATGAAAAACGATTGGTTTTGTTATGCGACGCGTAAAGATGGATGAATGTTTGCCGAACTGCGGTTGATTTTTGGTACTCAAGAGCACGAACGCAGTTCCAGCGCTTCCTGCTTCCTTTTTGTAGATTTTGCATTCGTCGTCATTGTGACAGTGCGTAATTCAGTCACATCCTTTGCAGCTACTTCGTGGCATCTGTGGTAGAAAATTAATTTGCACTAAAGATAAATAAAAGTAAAATCTAGAAAGAGTGCTTTATTTGGCAAAATGAAATACCCTACACCATAAAATTTTAAAAACTTTACTTGTAAGGGAGGTTCCACGCCCTCTTGTCTGAATCCACCTACTTAGTTTTGCTGAGAGCTTTCTTCGAGTACTTCTAGATCCTCTACTACAGCATTTTGAAAAATTTGGCTTATATGGGAGAACCATGACCTTTGGTCCGAGATCACGTAGGTTTTGCTCTAAGCTTGCTTCGACTTTTTCTAGTTCCTGTTGAAAAATTTATTGCATTTTCTCAAATAACGCATGGACTACGGCATTTTAAAAATTTTGATTGTTTTGGCAGGTGCCTCGCCCAAGTTCGCCAAATTTTTTTTACTCAGAACTTTCCCTTGCTGCCTCTAGTTTTATTTTGTATTTTGGTTGCTTTCCCGTAAGTACCGCTCTCTATATAAAGCGTTTCAAATGATACTGTGTATGAGCGGTAAGAATGTCATTTTATTGATTTCGCTCATTTACTTTCCCACAAGCTATCTTTTACGAAATTTCATTGAATTATCTTGCTTCCCAAAAGTATTAAAAGCATCTCCACAGACGGACAAGGCTATATCGACTCAAGAGGTAACGCTGATGAAGACTATATATACTTTTTTATACCTGCCATGCTGTCTTCTTTGCATTACAAACTGAACTCCAAAGTGAATATACCCTGGGTGTAGCGTATATATAATTTAAAATATGAATTGTACACTTGAAGGAAGTGAAAATTATTTTTAAAATGTTGACTGCGACACCTTTATGATTGTGCATATTTTTTAACCAGTGTATGAAATTCATGTTTGCCACCTTACTATGTACATAGTATATTTAAACTAAATAGCGTTTATAGCTTGTGAGTTCTAACGTATTGAAGTTTTCAATCATTAAAAGCGTGGGCGTGAAACTTTACTTTTTATGTCTATTTTTTAACCAGTATATGGTATTCATGTTTGGCACCTTCCTACTAAATTTCATCAAAATAGCTTTTATAATATGCATGGCATTAACAGTTTGCGATCAATTTCTACTCAGGACATGATACACATGATCGGCTCTTATCTACAAATTTTTGTTAAAATAGTTTGTATAGATTTCGAGATATAACGTGTGTGTGTCACTAATTGAATTAGCCACAATTTTCGACTAATGAATGATATTCATGTTGCCCATTCAAATACATACCAGGTTTCATCGAAATAGCTTCTATACTATAGAATCTATAGTTTGCGAGATAAAACGGGATGTAAAGAAAAGTGTCACAAAATACTACGCATCTTTGAAATTTTTCCCCTAGAATAAAGTAACAATTGTCTTTGAAGAATTCTAAAAACTTTATACCCCAGGAATTTCTTTTGTATCGAATTCCTTATAAGATGCCGATAGAATCTTAAAATCTTACAAATCAAGTTTTAAATGGAAGTCTGCCTTAAGGCGCTGCCGTGATATAGTCCCCACGGACATAATCCCCATTCACGAAATGGGGATTAAGTCCGCCAATAATTCGGACATAGTCCCCATTTCTAAAATGGGGATTATGTGCGCAAGTTTTTCGGACATAATCCCCAGAAAAAAACGGACATAGTCCCCATAACGATATTTTGTTATTGACAACAGCCGCAGCTCAGGATTTACAACTCCCAAAAACTCCAATACCGTTTCCGCGGCGGCCTTCAGCCGCTGATCAGTCTATAATATATCCAACACCTAGTTTGCTAGCCACAGTAATTTTACATAAGGGTAGGGGTAAGTGGGCGGCCTGCGGCCGCAACTCAGGACTTAAAACTCCCAAATATCCAACATCGGCTTCGTGGCGGCCTTCGGCCGCAGATTAGTCTATAACATCCAACACTATATAAATTTCTTAAATAGATTACTTCGTAAATGGGGATTATGTCCGTTGGGATTATGTCCGGTAACCCCATAAGGCATTAGAGAGGAAAACACGAAGTAGCATGGAACTCGGGCGTCCCAAGAGAAGGAAACCGAAGGTCTTTACTAAAGACCTGCACAAAACACCTTAACCCTTTAACGACTAAAGGCAAGCATGTTTGACAGCATCCCATTTCCTCAGTAGAATGAAAGTTTTATTAACTCCCATTACTTCGATTTTGTCGTATTTACACCCTACACCCAGGGTATATTCACTTAATCCTTCCGTTTGTAACGCTGAGAAGGAGGAGTGGCAGGTATGGAAAAGTATAAATATTCTTGATCAGCGTCACCTCCTGAGTCGATATAGCCATGTCCGTCTGTCTGGCTTGCTGGCTGGGTGGCTGAGTGTGCGTGGAAAGAAATTTTTTGGGAAAATGGAGCAATGTAATTCAATGAAATTTGGCACCCTTCCTCCATCTTAAAAGTTAGCTCAGGCGATTGAAAATGAGTAAAATCGGTCAACGGACACGCCTACACCCCCAAACAAAAAATATATTCAAAACAAAATAATAAGAGCATTATTTGCAATAATAAAAGCAAAATATGCTTAAATACTTGGGATAGTAGCTCTGAGCAAAAACAAGGCGTATTTGGACTATAGGGCGTGACACCTTCCATATAAACAATAGCTTCAAAATATTATACTGAAAGCGTTTTTTGAGATAACCCATCCAAATTGCACTCGAACACTAAAAACATTAATTGCAAACTCTGAGCAAAAGTAGGCGAAGTAGAATTAGAGGGCGTGGCACCTCCCATACCAGCGAAAGATTCAAAATGTTATACTGAAAGCGTTTTTGAGATAACCCAACCAAATTGCACTCAAACACTCAGATCAATAAGTGCAAGCTCTGAGAAAAAAATAGGCCAACTCGGACAAGAGGGCGTGGCACCTCCAATATAAGCAAAAGATTGAAAATGTTGTACTGAATGTGTTTTTTGAGATAATCCAACCAAATTTCACTCAAACACTAAGAATATTAATTGCAAACTCTGAGCAAAAGTAGGCAAAGTAGAATGAGAGGGCGTGGCACTTCCCATACAAGCAAAAGTTTCAAAATGTCATACTGAAAGATTTTTTTCAGAAAACCTAACCAAATATCACTTAAAACAATAAATGCATGCTCTATGCAAAATCTAGGTCAACTCAGAAAATAGGGCGGTGCACTTCCCATATAAGCAATTTGTTCTTATGCTCTAAAACAATTTATTTTAATTAAAACTTTTATGAACAAAAATATTGTATAGTATTTATCTACAGTGATATTCGCCTATAACGACTCCGCTTATAACGTCGAACCGCTTATAACGACCCTTTCTCAGTTGTTTCGTTGGATTTTTCATAAACCTTAGGAGCATTTTGTCGGTTATAACGACCGTTGGATATAGCGACAAGCCGGATGTAACTTTTTTTGTTGAAAAGAAAATTAATTTTTGGGTTTTTTTTTAAATTAGCAACCCCCCAAATGTACAATATCAAAAAAAATCTCGAAAATCCAAACTTTAAGGTTAAGATTTCTCAAAAACCGTACAAGATATTGAAACTCCACGGTTCAGCATTGAAATTTACATTGCAAATTTGTTTCCTTGTTTTGATTTGTTCATAAATTTGTAAAAACCCGTACAAATTAATTTTTTTTTTTTTAACAAAAAAGTTCAAAAAATCCTTAAAAACACAATATTTTGTTCACGTGAACAGGTACAATCGATTTTTCGAAAATATCATTTTTCAGTCTGGAAACAAATGGGAATAGAACTGCATACTCTAGTTTCTAAGATTATTTTTGTCAAACCTTTTTTTGATTAAGAATCAATGTGAAGACCACTTGGTAATTGAAATTCAACCCTGAAAATAAATTTTTTTTCTGTATATTTGGACTCCAGTGAATAACTTTGCACAAAAAAACATAGACTGGGACGACATTGAGGTAAAACCTAGTTCAAATGAGTCGTAATGTATTTACTGCATGCAAAAAAGGGTTAATTCAGTTTTCTTTTTAAAGGATTTCATTGAGTACGTAATTTTAATAAAATTGGTAGCAAATGCAAACACCGTTTTTTCTTTTATATATTAGCGTTAATATCGGATATTACGACCGCCGCACAGTGGGGTATTAGATACCAAAACACGCTATTAATTCATCCAGACTATTGAGGGTTATAATAACTTATTTTTTTAGTTAATTATGCATAAAAAAGTAGAAAACTTATGCAGTTGCACATTATGTAGTGAAATTTTTTTTAATAGCAATTAAAAACGGAAATTGAAATTGTCATCAAATTTTTTACGCATTATTCTGAAGTTTTAAGAATTTCTGTCGTTGGTGAATCCTAGTGAAATTTTTTGAAGAATATTTTTGTGGAACATTTTAACCCATTTTAACCAAGTTTTTGGAAAAAAAGGGTCAAGAAGACCCATAAAAACGGGATATAATGGGTTAAGATGCGATAGAAAATTGTTTCTTGTATGATTTTATGATAAACTTATGAAAAACAGTTTTTCCAAGAAGTAGTTTAAGAGCTTTACGGCAGGCCGAAATATCGAAAATATGTTTTCTTTCGGTTTTTTTATCTAAAACAACATTATATGAATGATTTTAAATTCGAGATATAATGTTTTTATATACCTTGACTCAAGACAAAAAATTTGATATATCGGATGACTCATTCCGAGCGTTTCTTAAATCGTAATAAAATAAAAACTGTACTAAGCCGAGATTTTGCATAAAACGGCGCTGAGCGACCTCTTAATGACCTTCAAAAATTTTTAAAAACTCGGCGTACTTTATTGACACCCCCTGCAGATTTTTGGGGGTAATTGTCTGTCTATATGTCTGTATTTAACTTTTTATTTATATTTTGCTCCACTTTCATACATATTGGACATGTCAGTTTGCCTTAAAAAAATTTAAATATCTCGCAGCCGCGCAATAACCCGCAACCCTTTTTTTCATAAAAAGTAACTTAAATGTCTGCTCATTATTAAAATCAAAACATTTTTGTTTAAGCTCACTTTTGAAACTACTATATGTCTATGTATATAGCCAAAATGCACTTAATTTTAAACTAACGAACAAAAAAAAAAAAAATTAAATATAACAAAACACTTTTTCACAAAACAGAAACCACTTTTGTATTACAAAAATACCTGAACTAAAAGGGTCCATAAAAATTTAAGAAGACAAACAAAACAAAAGGAAAAAAAATCATTGCATTGTTGGTGGCTGCACTTGCTTCTTATCATTACAGTGACTGGAGTTCTCTTACACAAAGTTTAATAATTCCGAAGGAGCAAAACATGGCGCAACCAAATTTTTAACACTTATTATGGACAGTCTATAGTTAAAGAAAATCATAACAAGATGAAAACCTTGCACAACCTTAAATACTTTAACTCCACTTGATTAATAAAAAACCTTAATTTTTTAACACATATTTAATATATATAAAACAAAATTTTTTAAACATTAACTCAAAAAAACTTTTATGTAGTAAGAACCACAATTGCCTGAAGTTGAATGTTCCATTAAAACTTTTTCCACAAAAAACTTTTTTTTTTAATAAAAATGTACTTTAAAAAAGCCAAAAAATTCAAATTTTTCACAGCGCGCGAGCGAAAGCAAAAAAAGTTGATCTTCAACCGCATATAACTTTTTTACTAGTAATTTTAGGTCAGCAATTTTTATTGTTTGTGACGCAAAATTTAATTATCTTTAAAACGGTATCAAAAAAAGCCGGCACTTCAAACATTTTGTTTTTCAATTAAATGCGTAAAAGCGTATACAATACCCCTTTGTGCGCCGGTTAAAGCGTTCCTTGGACCGTCGTTATAAGCGACTTTCACTGTAAGTGTTAAATAATATACTTGAAATGCAGTGTAGGGTATTTGTCCATGATCTATCATATTCAAAATGTTAATCTTGAAAAAGAATAAAGTTTGAAAAACATAAAATACTAAATCTAAAACTATGCTGCTGAAATACACAAGTGCATAAGCAATGAATCTGTGGGACATTGAAATAGATTTTATAATGTATAACCGCACGCAAAAGTAAAGAAAAAAAAAACTCCAGAAACGAAAACAGAGAAATGTTCCCTTTATTGATTTCATATCCTGTGCAAGATGAATGTCAAACAACAGGAAGTGCATAAATGATTGCATATTTGTCGACAGGACCAGCGAAACAGCGAAGAACGAAACTTGCAACAGAAGGATTTCTGTATTTTTCCTTCCTGCAAGCCGCATATTGGCGAAGGAGATAAAGCAAACGGAAAAGCAAAAAGCACGACATCAGCAGCAAAGGTGTTCTAATGGATTGCAAGTTGGCAGTGACTGCTGCGTTGCAGCAAAAGTTAGAAAACTCAGTGTGTCTCTTGGTGTGTTTGTTGGTTTTTTCTTCTTTCCTTATGTATTAGGGTGTTAACGTATGTGTGTGTCTCTGTCTTTGTTAGTCAGTCAGTAAGCCACTCAGTCAGTCAGTCAGTATTTGATTAGATGTGCAGCTGCTCTGACGTCTTTCTGCACTCGTATAGTTGTTTCTGTTCGGGCTCACCACCCTCCCTCCTCTCATCTTTTTCTATGGAATTAATGCATTCGATTGGATTCCATTGATTTGGATTGGTTTGAATTGAATTCGATTGAACTGCGATGGATTGAATATTAAATTTTGCTGTTTTAACATTTTGCTCTTGTTGTTTTGTTGCTTTTGCAGTTGTAGTTGTACTGTGGCACTTGTTTAAATGGCATTAAGTGGAAATGAAAATTGATATGAATTCATTTATGTACAACATGGAGTGTATGTTGTCCCAACGATTGCACAAAAGTGCGAACATGGCTAAGTAATGGCACGAGGCCAATAATTTCATTAAAAAAAAAAAAGAAGGATTGAAAATCAATTTCAAAAGTTGATTAAAAAATGCAGCAGACCAGCAATTGCTTGCTGTTATTTGTTCTGCTTCATGTTCACTTTTCCTCGAATTGACGTATATTTTTTATGCTCCGAATTGCAATTAAAAATTAAGAGGAACTTCTGCACAAAGAGTAAAATATAATTTTCTGAAATATTCCAGCTAATTTCAAATGAACTATAGAACAGGTTTT
This sequence comes from Calliopum simillimum, assembly GCA_951812925.1. NCBI lineage: Eukaryota > Metazoa > Arthropoda > Insecta > Diptera > Lauxaniidae > Calliopum > Calliopum simillimum. Next base: position 84,517,282 of record OX638370.1, on the reverse strand, counting down.
ACGTACGAAAGAATCAAATATAAGAATTATTTATTAAAAACCGTTTTTTTTTACGCAATAAACAATAAACGTAAAAAAAATCGGTTTTTAATAAATAACTCCTGAACGGTAAATTTTTTTTACATATAATAAAAATTACTTGTGAAGCATATTTTTTATTTATTTATTTATTTTATTTTGGGTTGTACAGCAAGACATAGTCTTTTATGGTACATCGATAATACGTATATATTTGTGAACAGGTTAAATATAATCTTAACTAATTGATTTCACACAAAAAAAAAATTTGGTGAACAAGAGTATATAGCAAAACATGATAACCTAAGAATAATTAAGCACATAGATAATAATTATTAACTAAGAATAATATAACAAAAGTTAAAGTGAGAAAACGGATAGTGAAAAGTGGAAAAAAAAGTTAGCGAGAGTTCAAGAAGTAGTTATTTACGGTATGCTTAAAACTGTTTCTTAAAGCTATTTGTCTGATATTAATGAGTAATGAAATCCACAGTCCAATGGTGCTTTTTAGTATAGACTAGTTTATGAAGGAACATAATGTTGCGAATACCTAGATACTCCAACAAACCGCAGCCAAGAATTCCTTTACTTATTTCAGAAATGTGCTCAAATCTAGAGATACCGTAAACATATCTAGCCGCATTCTTGAAAGCTACAAGGAGTATGTGCTGTGACTGAGAGTCTAGTCTACTATAGACAACGTCAAAGTAAATTATATGAGGCATAATCAATTGTACTACAAGTCTGCGATTAGTCTCAAGAGAGGTAAAGTCTACTGAGGTACGTAAATAGCGTAAGGTCCCATATATTTTTCCAATTGTGGTATTTATATATATTCAGAGCAAGTAAGTTTAGAGTTAAAAATGAAACCAAGGTTTTTATTTTATTAACCACATTTAACTGAGTATTCCCAATGTACAAGGGCAGAATATCTATAAGGCTTGTTTCAAATCTTGCAATTGGGAGCACTTTAGATTTTGTAGGATTAATAAATAGCAAGTTGGTAGCAGCCCATCGGTTCAGTGCGGACAAGTCTGAGTTCAGTCGGTAATTCAAGTCTTCAATAAGGCCTATAGAGGTCTATAAAGTGAGCTATGCAGGTGTGACGAATTTCGATGTTTTTTATTTGGGAATTTCGAGCTATTTTCGAGCTTTTCAACAATAATTTCGAGCTGCCTGGGAAATTTTCCATTTTCAGGAAAAGCGGAAAAATTGTTCTGCATAGCTGAGTTTATTTTTTCAGCCAGACGAATCCGCGGGAAGAGTTAGCGATGAAATCTTTTTGCGCAGGAATTTCGAGCTACTTTCGAGCTAATTTTGAGCTAAAAGCATTTTCCGGAAATTCCCAATTTTACCGGAAAATCCCAAAAAAAAATTTTTTATGGCAAACTTTATTTTTTTCAGCCAGACGAATCCGCGGGAATAGTAAGGGATGAAATCTTTTAATGCAGGAATTTCGAGCTACTTTCGAGCTGACCTTGAATGAAGTGTTTTCCTTAAATTTCCCCGGAAAATCCCAAAAAATTTTTTAAGGGCTTGCTTTATTTTTTCAGCCGGACGAACCCATGAGAATATTTCGCGATCATATCATTTAACACACGAATTTGGAGCTAGTTTCGAGCTCATCAAAAACGAAAAGTGTTTTCCGGAAAACCCCAAACTTTCCCGGGAAACCCTAAACTTTCCCGGAAAATCCCAAAAAATCTTTTTTTGTGGCGGTGCCATGACATAATCCCCATTTCGTAAATAAGTGTTATGTCCGCAAATTATTGGATATATTACCGACTGATCCGCAGCCGAAGGCCGCCGCGAAGCCGGTGTTGGATTTTTGGGAGTTTTAAATCCTGAGCTGCGGCCGCAGGCCGCCCACTTACCCCTACTCTTATGTAAAAATACTGTGGCTACCAAACTAGGTGTTGGATATATTATAGGCTGATCCGCGAAAAACTTTCGGACATAATAATAATAATATGCGGACATAACACAGGGAAAAAAAAAATTTTAGTTTTTTGGGATTTTCCGGGGAAATTTAAGGAAAATACCTCATTCAAGGTCAGCTCGAAAGTAGCTCGAAATTCCTGCGTAAAAAGATTTCATCGCTAACTCTTCCCGCTAATTCGTCTGGCTGAAAAAATAAACTTAGCTATGCAGAACAATTTTTCCGCTTTTCCGGAAAATGGAAAATTTCTCAGACAGCTCGAAATTACTGTTGAATAGCTCGAAATTCCCAACCAAAAAACATCGAAATTCGTCACACCTGCATAGCTCACTTTATGCACTTGGCCCAAGGTCTAGAGAGATAAATCTGGATGTCATCATCGTAGATGTGTACTTTAGAGTATTCACAAGTCGAAAAAATGTCGTTAATGAACATAGAGAAAATTAAGGGACCTAAGATAGATCCCTGAGGTACTCCAGAGTTAATAACTTTAAGGGATGAGAAACTAGTCCCTATTTTGACCCGTTGCAATCTTCCCTCTGGGTAGTGTAATATTCTGTTATGATCGACGGAATCAAAGGCCTTGTAGAAGTCGATGAGACAGAGAAGGGTCAAAAAATTCTGATCACGGAAGCACCGAATGTCAACAACAATTTTTAAGGCAGCAGTCAAACAACTATAACCCGAACGAAAACCGGACTGCAGAGGAGATAACAAATTTTTGTCATTTAAATACTCATTGATTTGGTCATACATAATTTTTTCGAATACCTTTCCTAAAGCAGGCAGAATGCTTATTGGTCCATAGTCAGAGGCAGATGTAGCCTTAGCAACATGGGCTACCGTGCCGATCTTCCATAGTTCATGAAACCGGGAACACGTAATGCAGTGGTTTATTACATAAGACATAGGCGCAAGTATATGAGGTAAAACTATTTTATTTATTTTTAACATATTACTCTCCATAAAAAAGTTCCGGACACTTTTTCTCGTGCAACTCACGGTTCATAAGTTATTGCAATTTGAGAATACTTGCGGTCACATTCTGATAGGCAACCCGCCAAAAATATGTTCCCCCATTCAAAGATATATGCAAAAATTAAACTTTAACTAAAAACTCGATCGATACGTTTTTGTACACCCGGATCTCGTACTATAAATACAATTGTAGCCATTTGGCTACCTGCTAAATTCAAAAAATTGCTGAAGTCTATTTATGCATTTTTTTAAACTTTTTGTATTTACAGTATCATAAAAACATGTTTTCTTTGATTATTACTAGATTAAGTTTATTCGTCCCTATACTAGTGAAAAGTACGAAGTCAGTTTTTCAAGTTTTGAGATATTTGATGTTCAAAAAATTAAATTTGGTTTTTTTGTATTGAAATCGATGTTTTGATTTACTTTTTATGATGAAAATAATTACTTTTTAACAAAGATATGGCTAAATGGGTCTTACCAAACTAAATACTCGGGACTGAAAACTCGGGAAAACTGACTTAGTACTTTTCACTTGTGTGGGGACAATTTTGTATAATATAAGTAAATAGTATAAATTTTTTCAAAAAAATTAAAAAACAAATTCGCTTACAAAGCAAAAAATTTAGTTTTGAAAAACACTTAAAAAGTGCTATTTTGGTAGCGTAAGCTTCAAACTTTAAATTTGTAGGTTTAAAGAACCATAATGAGCAAAAAAATATTCCATAAATGAAGTGGCTACATGACTCCATAGATCCACTACAAGTTGTGTACATATGGCTACAAATGACCGAAAGGATTAACGAACAAAAATATGACTATTTGATGTCATTATCAAAAATGAGTTACACTATTCCTTAGAAGTGTGTTATAGACAAGAATTACTCAGAGTCCCAACGTGATAAAAAAAAATCAAGTTCATATTTGTAAATAAGAGATCATAGAAGGATATTGACTTAGTGAATCTTCGAATAAAATGTTTTATAAATATCTTCGACTTTATCAATATTTGCGATCAACCACAAACTAAAATCATCTTCTTGTTCAGATATTGTTTATTGGCATACAAGTATTCTCAGGTGTTTTCAATATTTATTTTCACCACACTCTATTTGGTTTGTGCAGTTACTTTCGCTATTGAACTTCGATATCTACAAGCTTGTGGTTTTCCTTTAACGATTTTAAAATGCCATAATTCAGTAAATTTTTAGAATTTTAAAGTGATCGGGGTGTCATTTTATTAAAAATATTATGTGTTTTAGAAAATGCAAAAATCCGTTTTTTTTTTTTTTTGTTTTTTGTGAAAATAAGATGTGTTTACTTGGGGAAGGTCACATATGTAGGGTACTACTTATATTTCGGGAATAGCAAATAATAACAAAAATTTTTAATTGAAAACGACTTTATTGTTTTTCAAAATATTGCCCTTGATGATCAAAACACTTTTGCATTCGTTCAAACCATTTTTCATAGCAGTTTACCCATTCCTCTTGAGACACCTTCAAAACATGGTTTTTGAATGCTTCTTCGGCGCTCGTAAATCGTTGACCACGCAGTTTACCTTTGATGTTCGGGAACAAGAAGAAGTCATTGGGTGCCAAATCAGGACTGTACGGATGATGTGTCATCAATTCGATGTTTTGACTGCTCAAAAATTCACCTGTTTCACGAGATGTGTGAGAGCTCGCATTGTCATGATGGAGAATGATTCGTCTTCGGAGGTTAGTTTTACGAATTTCTCCGAAGACGTGTACCACTCAGAATTGACCGTCCTACGGTGCTCAAGCAGAGCAGTGGTCACATGATCCATTCGGCCCAAGAAACAGGTGACCACTGTGCGAAGCACTGTGCTTCTTCCACAAACAACTTTTGTTAGATTTATTTCGTCTTGGAATACCCACACGGTCAATTGCTGGTTTTTATACGCATATATGGGCAAATCTCAAAAACTTTTAACATTTTGAGAACAAAAAAAGTCCGAAAAATTTTTTAAGGCACATGGTTTTCTAGTATTCTACCGTCAAGAGATGTGTATTGAGAGTAAAAAATCGTTAACGTTAATCACTTAAGTTACGCGGCGTAAAAAATAAACCATTTTGAATGAAATAAAAAAATCCAAAAATAGTTTGATTGTCAAAAATCGAAAAATTCGTGTAGAATTTGCCAACGCCGCATGGTTCTATATTTGTACCACAATAAGAAAAAATGTTCACAAAACATTTTTTGAATGTCAAGATGATGTTTCTCGTGTGCCGTCGGCTTAAACGATTTTTTAGTCACATTTACGTTTTTTTTCCTCGAACATTTAGCCCTGTATAACAAAAACGGTGCATGGCACACCAATTTGGTTTTCGTAGATCTTTTCTGTTTTAAATATGCAATCTAACCCCACCATAAAAATCCTGAAGTTCTAGACGGCGTGGCTGTAAAGTTGTTTTAAAGACTCGCAGATGAAAAATTTTGAAATCGACGGACGCTTCTTTAGCACCCTGTAGTTTTTTATAGAAGCTAAGCACATATATTTGCATTATCCTATTCAAAAGGGGTATCGAATCAGTAGAGTTTTTACTGAAAATCAACATTCTAAAATACACGGCGTGAGTACAGCATACAGATATAATCATAAAATATTGCAACAGACATGGCAAATTTGAATAAACTGATCATTCAAATGGTTATATCTATTCGTACAAGCTTTACTTCAGATTTTTTGTCTCATAAACTTGTTAGCATACACCTGGACAATGAAAATGATTCATATCCGTCATCTAAAATTGTATAAATTCAGCTCAGTATCGCTATTCAGTATACGGACGCAGGATGTTAAAAGTTTTTGGGATTTGCCCATATCTGTGATTCGTCACCTGTCTTTTGAAGCACCACGGTCGATTTTTTTAATAATTTCCTTGCACCAAACTATGCGAGCCTTTTTTTGAGCGATTGATAAATTATGGGGTTTCCAACGAGAACAAACTTTTTTTACAACTAAGTGTTCATGCAAAATCGAATGCATTAGAATGAAAATAAAGTGCAAAAATGCCACAATATGCCACATGACGTTCTTTTATTATCAGTTCATGCACCAGGCCCATATACACGGGGGGTGTTTTGGGGGTTCAAACCCCCAGGAAGATCTTTCTCCATATAAAACGGTACAAATTTAGAGTTAAGGATAGTGTTGCTTGGTTTTTTTTTTATGAAAAACCCCCCAAGAGCAAATATTACGCACGGTGCTGGGCACAACAACCGATTTTGGACGACCTTCACGGAATTCGTCGGTGACCGAACTCCGACCACAATTGAATTCACAATACCAGCCATATACTCTGGATTTTGATGGTACTTTATCGCCATAAAAAGAACTGAGTTCATCGACACATTCTTGATGACATCATCCACGTCAAAAGTTGTAAAAAATTATCCAACGAAAACCTTGAAATTTCCATTTTTTGGCCAAATTGATTTTCTTAACTCTCTGGAAACAAAACAAATAGCACTTGTACATCAAAACGTTGTGAGTACGTTTATGCTAAAAAATATCAAACTTTATTATGGTGTTGCCAGATTTTAGCTATTGACATTAGTGTTGCCAGTTCTCGAAATATTAGTAGTGCCCCTCGTATGTTGTGGAAAAGGCTTAACTTAGAGTAGAAAGCCTGTAATAAATATTTTTATTGATTGCATATATGTGTGTTACTATTTTAAAATGTATTTTTTAGTACAATTCCTGGCACAGTTCAGAAATAAGCACTAAATAAAAAAAAGAAGGTAACTGTTTAATTAGCTAAAAATTTATGTAATTTATTTCTGCCTAGCTGTGAAAATTAATAGGATTTACACAGTCAAGTACCATTCACGCTTATTACGTAACAAAAATATTTTATGGTTTTTTTTTTCCTTTTTTGTGGTAACAAAATATAATAGCAATTACCACAAAACTTCATAGAAATTTTCAAAATTAGAACATAAATCTTGCCAAACAATTTGGCGAGTACAGGCATTTTACTTCCTTTTTTTCAAATTATCCGTACGCGCATTTATGAAAAACCGCCCAGCCCAATTTGCAACTTTGACTTTGATTTACGTATTAATTTCATAATTATTTGTGTGGCAAATACTGTGCCATTTTAATAAAAACAGCATATAAAACATAACAACAACAACAAAGACAACATAAGCAAAAAAAAAGTTTTTCCTTAGCATTATACCCCTGTATATTTGGATACGAGTACTCAACATATCCAACAACACAAAATGAAAAAAAAAAAAAAGCAAAAACATTACGAACAATAACAATAAAGTTAAGACAAAAACAAAATCAAAAAGTATTTTTTCGTTTTAAAAAAGTTTTTTTTTTTGTATTTTTTTCTTACCAACTTTTTGTTTGGAGGGCAACAAAAACTTTTGTAAGAAATTACTAGGGGAAAACTCAAAGCTGTCATTTTTGCGCTGGCTGCTAGGGATTGCGAGCGCAAAAGAAACAAAACAAAACAAATAAATCACAGGGTAAACAATGGCAATGCATAAGGAAATATACAAAAGATATAGGGTCCAAAAAGGTAGGGGGCAAGTTGAACAAGTTGCCAGATAGTCAATAGAAAAGTTTCACGCCAGACAAATTGATTATGGTTACACGATGATGTCAACTATCAGCAGATAGCAAGGCAGTCTATCAAGTTAGGATGTATAGTAATTGAAAACTTAGAGACTTAAAAAATAATGTCCTCAAAACTATTACTACATCGGAAAGTTTTTTTTCCACAAAAAATCATCATATATTTCGAGTTTATTTGGCCTCACCAATTCACAAAAATATGGCAACTTCACGACTTTGTAAAACACACACACCAGCATAGGAATAATTTCACTTCCTTTCTGTAACTGCGCTGATGACAGTCCAAGCTAAGGAGTCACTGGCACGCAAACAATAATTCAAATGTTTGCGCTTTGACTCGGGTTTGCTTTGACCCAGTAACTCATGTTCAACTCTTACACACACACACACACACTAACTCACTCATCCACTTACAACACTTTTAACTGTCTTAATACAACTACCGTGCTGACTGGCTGCCTGCCTTCCTGCCTTCCAGCCTGCCTTACATCGTAAAAATGGCAATAAAAAATCGCACTCTGAGTAAACTTTATTTTCACTTTTCCTTGCGGTCACAGACACGTGCTGCCAGATTTTTGTGTTAAGCCGGAATTTTTACACCACAATTTGAGTAGCTATAAAACGTTTTAGCACCACCCCCCTACCCATCCCAACACCTCATCAAATGAGCTGTTGATGACAAAAGAAGCCAACAACGACAAGGCCAACGCAGGCCATGCTCAATGGCTGCGCTCCCAATGCACAAAAGTTGTTCCCCTTTTTTTTCTGCCAATACATGGCAACTGTAAACACAACAATATTCTTTACGTTACTGTTTTGTTAACGCGGTTAAATTTACGACTCAAAATTTTATTGTTACTTTCATTATTTATAATGTCCTAGGAAAGTCCTTAAGAGCGCAGCGCAAGACAAAATACAAAAAGTTGCCTATAATTCGCGCCCCATTCGACAGTGAATAAAACCAACCCCTACCCCCACCAACTAGGGGAGTAGAGTTCTAAAAGTTGTAGAATTTTACGCTTTTGTTACGACAATTGCTATTGTAGGGTTTGCCACTGGCTTATCTTGAATTAGGGATGTTTGATTATGCTTAGAAGAAAACATTTTGTATCGATACAACGATATTTCTGTGGCAATAAGCGATAACAGCTTAAGTCGACTTAAGAAAAATGGGTTTGAGCTCAATTATACATTAGTTCTTGGTAAAATTAATCTCAAATTTTTTGAGCATTATTGAGACTTAAATAAGCTCTAAATTAAGGCATGCAAACAAAAATGTAATTTTAACCAGAACTAATTGAAAATTGAGCTGAAACCCATTTTTCCTAAGTCGACTTAAACTGTTATCGCTTATTGCCACAGATTTATGTAGTAATTTTGTCCTCAAATTTGTAGCGCATTAAAGATGCCATAGAAGAAAGCAGAAATTGTTTGTGGAAGCATTAGATCAAAACCAGTCAGGTATTGGTATGATATCCAAAAAATGGAAATTTTTCATAATCTCCATCAAAATGAAAATTACAATCTTTGACTAAAATGCGAAATGGATATCGCTATATGAGTGTGAAGCGTGACTCTTCGGCTAACTATTTACGGAGCGCTTATAATTATAAGTCTGAATTAGCACATATTAAGGGTTCTTTAGGAGTGTTTAAACTTCAAAACAATTAACCAACTAGTAAGGGTGTAAAATTTGGCCTGGCCAAACATTAAATACCCTACACTGCAGTATTTTTAAAATTTTGCTCATATGGGAGGCGCTACGCCCTCTTGTTCGAGTTCACCCAGTTTTTGTTCAGAGCTTGCATTTATAGTTTTAAATGTCTGAGTGAAAAATGTTTTCAGCATAGTGTTTTGAAGCTTTTGCTTATATAGGAGGTGCCACGCCCTCTTGTCCGAGTTCCTCTAGTTTTAGCTTAGAGCGTGCATTTATAGTCTTTAGTATTTGAGTGAAATTTGTTTGGATTATCTCAAAAAACTCTTTCCGTATGGCATTTTGAAACTTTTGCTCATATGGGAGGTGCTACGCCCCCTTGTCCGATTTCACCCAATTTTTGTTGAGAGCTTTCATTTATAGTTCTTAGTGTCTGAGTTAAATTTGGTTCGAATATCTCAAAAATCGCTTTCAGTATAGCGTTTTGAAGCTTTTGCTTATATCGGAGGTGCCACGCTCTTTTGTCCGAGTTCGCTCAGTTTTTTCTCAGAGCTTGCGCTTACAATTTCTAGTATTTATGTGTATTTTGGTTGCATTGTCGTGAAAAATACTCCTAAAATTGCATTTTGAATATATTTTTTGTATGGGCGGTAGGCGTGTCCGTTAACCGATTTTGCTCATTTTCAATCCCCCGAGCTATCTTTGATGACGGAGGCAGGGTACCAAATTTCATTGAATTATCTTGCTTAGTTTTCCCAAAAAGTGTATTTCCACACACATCACCCAGCCAGCCACCCAGCCAGCCAGCCAGCCAGCCAGCCAGCCAGACAGACGGACATGGCTATATCGACTCAGGAGGTGACGCTGATCAAGAATATATATACTTTTCTATACCTGCCACGCCTCCTTCTCTGCGTTACAAACGGAAGGACAAAGTGAATATACCCTGGGTGTAGGGTATAAATAGAGTCTTTTGTGACTTATTTGCTGGATCATTATCAAGTAGAAAATTAACAATTTCCAGCCAACTATATGATTCATATAAGACTCTTTTCTTTTCCTGTTTTTTTTTCGGAGCTCTTACTTTTAGAAAGGCTTCTTAAATGGTTTAATTTTTAACGCTTAATCTAGTGAGTACAAGATTTCATGATAATAACACAACAACTCCTTAATATGTGTCATTTCAGACTCTTTATTATGAGCGCTAGAGTTTTGTATCTAAAATGACACATATTTTGGAAAATTTGAGTCAAAAAAGTCTTTTAAATGGCCTTTGTTGATGGAAAAAACAATGCGGCAATTTCCAAAGCGATTTGGGTACAATTTGAGTTTTCTGTGAAATCTTTAGAAGTTTAAGAGCTCAGAGAAACAAACCATCTAAAAAGAGTCAATCCAAAAGTGATCAACATACAGGGTGGCGCATGAGTAACCTTATGATTTGCTTAATGAATAATATTTATATCCTACACACAGGATATGTTCACCATTATTTGCAATAACAGAAGCAAAATACCCATAAATACTAGAGATAGTAAGTATAAGCTCTGAGCAAAAACTTTGTGGTCTTGGACTAGAGGGCGTGACACCTCCCATGTAAACATAAGTTTCGAAATGTTATACTGAACGTGTTTTTTTAGATAACCCAAACAAATTGCACTCAAACACTAAGAACGATAAATGAGAGCTCTAAAAAAAATTAAGTAGGTGAATTCGGACAAGAGGCCGTGGCTCATCCCATACAAACAAAATTTACGCACTTCTGTAATGCAAGCGTTATTTGAGGTAATGTAACAAAATTTCACACAGATACTTGGAATGGTGTGTGGAAGATCTTAGAAAAAAACTAAGTGAATTCGGTCAAGAGGGCTGGCACTTCCCGAACAAGCAAAGTAGGGTATTTAATTTTTGGCCAGGCCAAAGGTAACACCCTTACTATTTCTTTCTGATTTTATTTAACCTTAGCATTTATTAAAATTTAGATTAAGGCTTGGAAATATGTTCGCATTATGTTTTTAAAATAATAACTCTCAAATGGTGTCTATTATAGGTCCATAAAGTGAGCCATGCAGGTGTGACGAATTTCGATGTTTTTTGGTTGGGAATTTTGAGCTTTTTTCGAGCTTTTCAACAGTAATTTCGAGCTGTCTGGGAAATTTTTCATTTTCCGGAAAAGCGGAAAAATTCTTCTGCATAGCTGAGTTTATTTTTTCAGCCAGGCGGAAAGAGTTAGCGATGAAATCTTTTAACGCAGGAATTTCGAGGTGCTTTCGAGCTAATTTTGAGCTAAAAGCATTTTCCGAAAAACTCCTCATTTTCCCGGAAAATCCCAAAAAAAACTTTTTTTATGGCTAACTTAATTTTTTTCAGCCAGACGAAGCCGTGGAAATAGGAAGCGATGAAATCATTTAACGCAGGAATTTCGAGCTACTTTCGAGCTGACCTTTAATGAAGTGTTTTTTCCTTAAATTTCCCCGGAAAATCCCAAAAATTGTCTAAAGGACTTGCTTTATTTTTTCAGCCAGACGAACCCATGAGATTATTTGGCGATCATATCATTTGACACACGAATTTGAAGCTAGTTTCGAGCTCATTAAAAACTAAAATTGTTTTCCGGAAAACCCCAAACTTTCTCGGAAAATCTCAAAAAACCTTTTTTATGGCGGTGCCATGACATAATCCCCATTTCGTAAATGGGTTTTATGTCCGCAAATTATTGGATATATTGCCGCCGCGAAGCCGGTATTGAATTTTTGGGAGTTTAAAATCTTGAGCTGCGGCCGCAGACCGCCCACTTACCCCTACTCTTATGTAAAATTACTGTGGCTAGCAAACTAGGTGTTGGATACATTATAGGCTGATCCGCGAAAAACTTTCGGACATAATCCGAATAATTTGCGGACATAACAAAGGGAAAACAATTTTTTTCCGGAGAAATTTAAGGAAAACACTTCATTGAAGGTCAGTAGCTCGAAATTCCTGCGTTCAAAGATTTCACCGCTTACCATTCCCGCGAATACGCCTGGCTGGAAAAAATAAAGTTAGCCACATAAAAAGTTTTTTGGGATTTTCCGGGAAAATTGGGGGTTTTTCGGAAAATACTTTTACCTCAAAATTAGCTCGAAAGTAGCTCGAAATTTCTGCGTTAAAAGATTTCATCGCTAACTTTTCCCGCAGATTCGTCTGGCTGAAAAAATAAACTTAGCTATGCAGAACAATTTTTCCGCTTTTCCGGAAAAAGGAAAATTTCCCAGACAGCTCGAAATTATTGTTAAAAGCTCGGAAATAGCTCGAAATTCCCAACCAAACAACATCGAAATTCATTACACCTGCATAGCTCACCTTATGCACCTGTCTATTATTTGCTTCAACCTGACGTACTTTCAACTCGAGAACGAATTGAATCTTACATGGGAAAAGGTGGAACTGCCGTAAAATTTTTTACAAATACCAGACATCACCAACAGTTGGAAACATCGCCAGGTGGAAGTTTCGGGGTTTTCCTCAATACTTGCTTGCACTCGAGCAATGTTCACATCATTTCGAACTACACTAGGTTTTCCAGCACTTGGAAGATCACAGACAGCATTTTGATGATGAAAACGGTTAATTCTTGAAGCAGGGAGCAAATCGAACATGCAAGAAATTTCGATATGATCTTTGTGTCCGAATAATTGAGTATCGAATTTCAAAATAAAATTGAACAACTTTGGTTTTGCTGAGTCTTTCAATCATAAAAAAGTTTTTTCAAAGTAAATTCTGAAAATATGATAGAGACGCTTTATTTTGGCCCAATCTTTTCCGCAAGAGTTACATGAGAATAAAACCGAGTTACTCACATATACCAAGACTCAGTAGAAACTAATGTTTGTTTTCAATTAGAAAATGCTTATGGAACTTAGTCTTTTCTCTAATGTCTAACATTACGACATAAATGGAAAACATCGGAGAATCATTGTATTCTCGATAATAAAAAGAGTAGGTTCTCGACTCGAGAAAATGGTTACCTCTCAAACCCACGCTGCAGGCAAACGGACTAGTTCAAGCATAGTTCATTAACTAGTTCTCTACCAACCAGTACTAGTTCGACCTCAACCCTTTTTACATATAAGCAACTCTTCTTTTTTGTGTGTTGATGTCCTACGAAATTTCAATTGACCCCTTCTGTATTACATTTACACCAGTCCAGGCTAGTTGTGGTATGAAGTAAATAGTAATTCAGAAACTGGTCTTGAGCCAGTGGTTTCGTATGTGGTCAACCTATAGTAATACTTTTTTATTTTTTCACCCTTACTCGATATTTGCAGCTACTGAAATTTACAAAATTTTTCCGATATTTTTCAACTCAGAACTTTGATATCAATTTCAAACTCCATTTGACATCCTCAACGTGAGAGTTTGCCCCCCAACAAAGTCGAGTTCACAAGTTTGAGTTCGTTTGGCAAAAATATATCCGGAAGCGTTGCAAATCACGTTTTGTAGCGCCGAATGTCCATAAATTTTATAAATTTACGAGTTGTTGGCTGAAAAGTCAGTTACACTTGGCTGTTGTTGTTATGCTTAAATGTTGTTGTAGTTTATTTGCTTTGGTTGTTGTGCTACTTTTTTTTTTGATTCGGTCTCTTAATGATGAATGCGAAGGGAAAAAGTTTTATTTATTTCAATGCGCCCATTCATTCAGTTAACAACAGTCAGTCGCGTTCTTATTGTTACATTGCATTTTTAAATACGATTATTTACTCTGTTTTTTTTTATTTACTTTTATTCTCCTTTGATTTCTCTATAAAAATTCCTTTTCGCGAAATTTATTATCACCGTAGTCTATTTATTTCGAACGCTGCGCAAAAGTATGCAACATTTTCTATGTCGCATTCTAATTTAATGCTTTTCGTTTGTTTGTGTATGTAGGTATGTTAATGTGTGTGTGTCTTATTCCCGTTCTTTTGTTTTCTTCCCACTCACAGCAGGATGTTTTTGCATTTATCGCGAATTTTCGCAATCGTCGCGAAATATTTTTATTGCTCTTCTTTGCTAAATTAACTTTTTAACAGCCAGCGTTGCCAGTTGTTTTTTCTTTATTTTTCTTTTTCTTTTCTTTTCTCTTTAAGTTTTCAATTACCTCTACTTTTGCATAGTTTTTCTTGTCTTGCTGTTCGTGTTGTTGTTGTTGTTGTTTTGTAAGAGGTGCACTTTTTCAATTATATCTTTAACTTTACGTCTTTGATATTAAACTGCTTGATTGTGTTAGTAACAGCGGTATTAAGTATGAAATGATACAGTGGCGTTTCTCAGTTTTGTTTTTGAGATCGAAGGAAACAGGACTCTTACGCTTCTCCATTTTTGTAGCAGAAAAATAAACCATAGATCAAAGATTACACGCAATGGGTATTTCTACAGAAAGGTATGCTGTGAGCCAAAAAGTTAAATCAGCATATCTCTGAAACTTTTTAACGCACATGGATGAGATTTGGTACAAATGTTAAAAGCATCAAAAAAAACTGCAAAAAAATGGCGATACCTTTCTCCCACAAAAATCACTTCATCATATCTCTGAAAATATTTAACGCACATGAATGAGATTTGATAAATGTGTAAAAAGCGTCGGCGACCCCAAAAAGAATTCATCAGTAATGAGATTTGGTACATATGTAAAATGGATCAGCACAAATAACATCCTTTGGAAAAACTATTGATGCCACGTCAACTTCACAAGATAAAACATACACAGGAAAATCCTGGTTATTTCAAAAATTTTCAATTTAAAATTAATAAAGTGGGAAAAAAATGTCCCATGCGACACGTCCCGTGCGACTGTGATTAAAATTAAATTGAAAAAAAAGTATAAATCATTTTTGGGTAAAATCGAAACCATTTCTAAGAGATATAAATGCACAACATTCTCAAGTTAATCACATTGAAATATTGTCTCAGTTTTCCCTGAAATCGATCGTTGGCCGCGAAAACCACTTCTGTTTTTGTCCCGTGCCTTGGCTTTTTACAATTATCTTGAAAATGAAAAATTGTCCAAAACTAACTTTAGCACCAATTATAGGGCTAAGTTAAGACTATTGTTAAAATAAAAATCCGTTTCGCTTTGATTTTTTTTACTTTAAGCCGTTGAGGTCACATTCGACACCATGGAAATGTCTATATTTTTTATAATTTCATGAACACAGTTATCATAATCATTCTTATGGTTTAGCTCTTAAAACGGAGATTGTAATATCCATTTTAAAGTAGAAAAGCCAGTGAAAAAACCGATTTGACTCAGTTTTCTAATTGTTTCAAACCTTAGATTCCCAAAGTGCCTGCATAGCACTATAATAAATGTTTTTTACATTCAATTTTCCAAAATTAATGTATGCTAAGCCATATGCATTTTATATGAATATTTTATTCAGTTAGTTTTGTGAGAAATCCTAATGTAGGTCAAGTTTTAAAACTTCGTATTCACATCCACCTCTGCGTAGATGACCTCCGTTGCAATCCTACTTTGTACCTACAGCAAATATCATTATGAAATTCGTACAAAGATGAGTTTTGCGTCTACCAAAACACCTTCCATAATTTGGAGGGATTGGCTAAGCGATTGGGAAAAGGATTAATTTGATTTGAAAAAGGTTTATTCTTATACGTGTATGAAAAAAATTGAATATGATTAAAAAAAAGATCAATTTTTCTTACTAACACTTTTCTGCAGTTTTTGAGGTCGTGAACACTCAATTAGTAAGAAAAAGCCAAAAAAATTTGTGTTTTTACATTAAGTGAAAAGTTTTCAAATCCAAATAACTCGCAAACCGTAAAAAGTACAGCTGCCTCTCAACTCCACATACTCGGACTGTGTTTTTCTGTCTTCTTTTTGAAACGTTTCCAAGAAATTTTCATCGATTTTGTCACAGGCACAGGT
Organism: Calliopum simillimum; assembly: GCA_951812925.1. Classification (NCBI taxonomy): domain Eukaryota; kingdom Metazoa; phylum Arthropoda; class Insecta; order Diptera; family Lauxaniidae; genus Calliopum; species Calliopum simillimum. The sequence goes on along the minus strand of OX638370.1, from coordinate 84,501,174 downwards.
GAATAAGATTTGATTTCAGATAAAGAGACGCAAACAGATGTGTCAAATAGTTTCAAAGATATAACAAATTTGTTCATTTTAGAATAAGGGGGCATGGCCCCGCCCATTTTTATTAAACATTTTTTCCCAGTGCCAATTAGATATGTACCAAATCTATTTTACCTGAGTCAAATATTTTTAGAGATACGAAAAATTTCGGGTGGAGGGAGCGTGGCGCTGCCCATTTTTTATTGGATACTATTTTTTCAAGTATTGTTCATATATGTTCTAAATCTCATCCTCCTATGTCAAAAAGTTTCAAAGATAGGATTGATTGTTTCCTTATTTCCATTTAAATAGCGGCACGGTCAAATATATTCCGATCGGGACCAATTTTTTTTTGCAATTTTTTTTTCTATACAAAGGAGACCATAATAAGAACAGAAAAAATACTGCTTCCATACCAAATAAGTACCTTAAATTGGTTTAACATTATTACAGTGTCATATCCTGTTCACTTCACTTTACCTGAAATCAAATCTTATTCATATGTGTAAAATGGTTTCAGAGATTTGGCAAATTTGTTTTTTTTAGAAGGAGGAGGCGTTGCCACGCCCATTTTTTTGAAAAATTTTTTTCCAGTGCCAGTTACATATGTATCGAATCTCATTGCCCTGAGTCCAATATTTCCAGAGATACGACGAATTTCCAGTGGAGGGGGCGTGACATCGCCCATGCATACCAAATCTCATTCACGTATGTCAAATAGCTTCAAAGATAGGACTGATTCTTTCGATTAAAGCCCCATTTTTCCGGCCTTTAACGGCCTGGGAACACGGTCAAATATTTTCCGATCGGGACCAACATTTTTAAGCTTGATACTTACACCACTAGAAAACTTTTTAGCTCTTGGGAGCAAGGTTTTTCTCATTTTTATTTTTTGCTATAGGTCTAATAGTCTTTCAAATTAACATTTTGATTATGGTTGCTTAAAACCTTCTTTAGCAGAAATAATTGTAGACTATTACTCGGTTTTTTCCGGAGGGCATCTGGCGTAAATGTAAGTTGTTCTTAAAATCAAATACCAGAAACTGTTCAACATCTGGCGAGGTAGAAACGGTAGAACACGTCATTTATTATTGCCTAGCGCTAGCTTCATAAATGGGAATTTCCATTTAAAAACTAAAACATTCAGTACTGCTGAAAATCGTGAAGCCAAACAACCACTCTCCTAAAAGAAGGGGGTATGCGGTAATGATGTGGACCTAAGCGGTCATGTGAGGTTTTTACTCAACAAAATTACCGCCACTCTAGCCTTACCTAATAACTTCTATTACTGAATCTGGTACCTATCACGTCAGAATTCTTAGTCATCCTTAATTAAAACTAAAAAGAGAAAATGTAGTGTTCAAGCATATGACATACTTCTCGAAAAGTGAAATTGGAATATAAACGTCAAATGATTTTGAATACTTTCTTTGTATATTGTACTTTAAATCTGAAACTAAAAAATTTATTTAAATTGTGATAAATAACGAAATCTGGAAGCAAAAGCGTTTAGTGGCTTCTCCAAAAAATATAAGATACTTTTCAATTCTATTGAAAAACGGCATTTTTGTGTCCCTATTCTACTAACTGATATTAATGTTCTTGTACTATTTTAAATAGGACATTAGATTATGTTTGAAAACATTTAAATTTTAAGTTAAATCATTATACTTTTCAGCCCCATGTCAATTCAATGCAACGCCACAGCTTTATACCCTATAAGGAATGTCACAAACACTTTTGCTTACGCGGAAAAACTTTTTAAGTTCTGAAATGTCATCTTAAAGTTGTTGCTTGAAGAAAAAGGAAAACGTAAATGAAGAATAAAACTATTAAATGGAGGATATTAAAAAAATCATGAAAAAAAACCTTTCATTTTGTTTTGAATGTCATTTCACAAGAATTAAAGTTCTTTGTACATTATTTAGCACATTTAAAGGACGAAAGTTTCATAATTTTAAGTTTAAAATAAATTCATTCAACTAAATTTAGTTTTGTACTAAATTTCATATTTAATTATCAAATGCTGCATAAAAATCTAAACACAGACGTGACCCATTTTTAAGCCCTTAAGCACATGGGCTTAATGTGGAAAACCCCATGATGAGGCTGCTGCTGCTTGCTGTTGTCATGCCTGTTGTTATTATCAGTAAAACTTAACAAGCAACACCGGCAGACTCATGTGGAAGAGCACATTTATGTAAATTAGGGAGTATTGATAAATCCTTGAAATGAAATAACACCGGTGGACAAATATCAAGGTACCATTTCACGCTGATCATGTATACTTGTCTATGTCTATCACGCCTCCTTCTCTACATTGCAAACAGAAGAAAATAGTAAGCCCTGGATGTACGGTATAAGAACTATATTTGCGAAACTAACGTAGTAAGAGAAAAGTAAAAAAATATGTTTTGTGCGTAATTTCTCGGTTTTATTGTAGCTTTAAAATTAATGATTTTATTCCTGTTTTTTTTTTTCAAATACTTAACATTAAGCAGTGTCCTTATGTGATGTAACACCAACTTAAAGGCAGAGCAATGAATAACAACAGTTGGCCTTTGGCCGCCACGCTACGTAATTTGTTATGCCATTCATGTTTTATTAGAAAACTTTAAGTCCAACAAACACAAACAGGACAGACAAGTACATAGTCTATATATGTGTATGAATGTTTTTGCAGGACATTAGTTTGTATTTATCTTCTGTTCTACGTACATATGTATTTCATGCTAGTATATCCTTTGTCATCCTAACAACTTTCTCGTTTAAGTAAGCATTTAATGAGAATTGCTTTGACTTTCTTGTAGCAAATGGTAGAGTTTCTTATATTCCTCTTCACTGCTGCTGTTCCGCTCATCCCCTTGCCTGTGTTGATGAAAATTAATAATGTCACGTGATGCGTAAAAGTTTATCCTTTTGAGCCAGTTTCAGTTTTAATGGTATTAATATGTCTGAGTGCTGTTAACTTGGCTTAAAGAAAACAGAAAATAAACTTAGAACGGGAGAAGTATAATAAGTACATGGGCATCTTTGTGACATTTTCAGTTTCTATAAAAATGCCACTGTGCTTTATTTTATTGAATTTGTGTAAGCAAAATAATTAAATTTTTATAAGTTAAGGAATTTATTACATCGAGTAAAAATAAATTTAGTGAAAAAATTTGAAGAAATTAAATACGGTCGGCTGAAAAGTTCGCATCGTTTTTAAGAGATGGCGCCACTAAAAATTTTTTCATATGATTTTCAGTGAGAACCAACTTTCAAACGACACAAGTCAAATTTAGCAGCATTCGGAAAATTGGTTCGTGAAGTATAGCATTTTGAGCAAGGGCGTAAACCGGGTGAAAAAATTGGCCAGTTCGGTTCAGCGGCTTGAACTGTTTTTGGACCTTTGGATTGGTTTGTCAAGAAGGTTTTTTTTCTTTGACGTGGGGTTTCGGTTTGGTTCAACTGTTCGGAAATTAAAAAAACAACTCACAATTGTGTTATTATTATATATTGTACTAGCAATCCAAAAGAATATCTATACTTCTTTACTAATATTATAAATTCGAAAGTAACTCTGTCTGTCTGTCTATATGATACCCTTTCACGCCTAAGCCGCTTAACCAATTTGAATGAAAATTTGTATGGAGATAGCGAAAGACTCTAGGGAGGATATAGTATAGTTTCTATCTCTTAAATCATTCTTAAAAGGGCTGATAAGAAGGATGGAAGTTTGTATAGGGAATCAATAATCGCTGAATCAATTAAGTCGAAATTTAATATGAAGTTAGTAAGAGACTCTAAGAAGGATATAGAATAGATATTTTTCCTAAAATCATTTTTAAAAGGGGTAAACAAGCTGATGGAAATTTGTGTTTTTTCTACGAACGCTTCTAACAAGAAAGAACAGAAACAGGCATGCTGTATTCTCTCTTCTGTACAGATGTTGTCGTTGAATGCTTCCAGAGATGCTGGTCATTTATGATTGCTTCTCATGTGAAAAGACAACAGCATATTTTGATATTCGTGAATATCGACATGTCCCGCATTAGATGTCTTTGATATACCATATACTTTACCATAGAAACCCAAAAATATGTACCAAGCAAGAGAATCTTAAGTAGTATCTACTTTAATTAAATATATTGAGAATTATAAAGTCTGAAAAAATCTATAAAAAATTAAACAATGTAGTCTTCTATGATCGCTTCCCATATGAAAGGACAGAAGCAGGCATGCTGCTTTCTCTTCTTTCTTTCTTATTTTGATACATGATGTCATTGGGCGTGAAGACCTGACACGAATTCTTCCACAAAGAAGGCAGCGATGAAAGTCTTCTACTATCGCTTCTAATATAAAAGGACAATAGCATGTAGTTAAGCAAGTGGCAAGCTTTCGAAAAGATCTGTTCATAAAAGGCATTAGAACATGTTTAAAAGATCTTAAAGAAGTCAAGAAAGAACAAAACCTGTGTCTTCGGGATCTGAAATATAGTTCAAGAAGTAATTGTTTTGAAGATAGGTACAGATAACACAATTCTTCAATAGTTTTCCTCACTTAATTTTTAAAAGAAATTTCTATAGATTTTAGTGTGCTGATTACAAGAAAAATAGTGGAAAAATTCTATCACGTTTCAATTTTCAGTAATTTAAATTTTACTTACGTCATGTTTTCGAATATACATGACTACCACGCCTATACTACTGAACGTACTGTTTTTTTGGTGCTCCAAAAGATTTATAAGAAAAATGGGGGCGATTGGAAATGGGGACGTTGTACTTCTCATACAAAAAAAAAACACAAAATAATTGGAAAGTTTATTTGAGTTGCTCCTACGTGTTATCAACAGAAAAGTTACACCCATTTCAAAGTTTCACGGATGCCGTTTGACCTCCGTTTGCTGTGCTCTTCTACGATACAGCAAAATTTAAAAAAAATTCGTTTAGGAGTTTTTAATTGATGTATAAAAATGTTTTCTGGGATAGTCCTTAAAGAAATGCTCCTCAACTATTTACTCACAGTGTTTTGAACTTTTTCAAGCCCTATCCAGGAGGAACGATGTTACTCTTGTCTGGATACCAGGGCACAAAGGGCATGAGGGCAATGAAAGGGCTGATTGCTTGGCCAAGGGAAGGGCACTCAATTCTTTCACAGGCTCAGAACCCTTTTGCGGAGTGAACAATAGCTTTAAAAATAATTTAATTCGGGAATGGGAAGAGAATAGCCTGATCGATCACTGGAGAGCCTAGGAAGGCATACAACAAGCGAAAAGATTAATAAATCCACAACATGTTAAGGTAGAAGCTGTTTTAAATCTCAGCAAAAAAAGATATTAAAAATTACAGTGAAATAATGACAGATCACTGTAAACTCAATTATCACTTAAAAAAGATGGGCTTGGTAGGCGATGATTCCTGTAGACTCTGCTGAGAGAACTTGGAAATAGCAGAACATGTGCTATGTACATGCCCTGCTGCGTTTAGACGCAGAATTAAGTACCTAAGTGCCGAGATTTAAGATCCAGACGACATATGTAAAATTAATCCCATGGCAGTGACAAGATTTGGAGAAAGCCTCGAACTGTTTTAATAGGGAAAGAGGCTGTACAAAAGATCTTACAGGTCGCAGTACAATCTAGAGCCTTCAAATAATAATAATAATAATTTACTCACATTTTGATATGTATGTAAGTATGTAGATAGTACCTTTCCGCTTTAAATTTTTTTTTTTTTTTGATTAAAGATGATGAAAGTGAACAAATAGGCTGTTCGAAGTACTAATACTGCGCAAACGAAGTCGCGGGTAAAAGCTAGTTTACAATATTTTTTCAGTATTTTTTTGGATGATGCTGTTCAAACTTTCAGTGATGGTTTAAGGATTGGAGACAAAGTAGAGTAAGAAACTCTCTTTGAAGCTGTCATATTACTGTGGCTGTGTACTGAATTTTCTGCGTTTTTCACGTATTATTACTCATACGACGTGATGTGCAGCACATATACAATAATAGCTGCATCCCCTATATGACTTAGAATTTATCTTTCCTTGACATTTGCATAGGGCTTAATATGGCTATTGAAAAATTAAAATTATTAAGTGGCCTCAAAAATTTTTTTACAAAAGTTGATGAAGAAATTTGGCTTGAAAATTTATTATTTTTTTTTGGGGTTAGAGTTACTCCAATAGGTTTTGGAATCTCCAAAAGGATAATTTATTTTTTATTTTTTTAATATTTTATTGCGGAGCTATTTAATTTGAATAGAAAAGCATCATGCCCCTTTTAGTCTTTAATTCACACTCACACGCACAAAAGAAAACGCTATATGTGCAGCACACATTCAAAGCTCTTCACAATTTTATAGCAAAACCCACAAAAAATGTTGTTTGTGCGAAACTTCGCACACTCAAATGTAAATAAGATTCCACATAAAGCGAATTAAATTAAGTAGCTTAGCACAAATAAAATTTATTAACGTGCGAAATAAAATTTCTTGCGACTTATGCTGTCAGCAGAAATACACGCAACGAAAAAACGAAATTTTAATTTTCTTCGCATTGTCATTTTCCGAGACCTCTCTTTTCCTTTCAAACGTTGCCAACGTGTGATTTATGCGTATGACGTTATTTCAATTTTAAACGCGGCACTGCCGTGTAAATTGATTTTCATTGTCTTGTCGTTCTGTTTTTTTTTTTCCCTCATTTTTTGTAAATTCTGCTACGCTAAACTCCTTTAAATGCTGCTGTCGCTGACAACCAACACTCACTGACTTACCAAGGATTCATAAAACAATAAAAAGATACAACAAAACAAAAACAAAAACAATGTTGTCGTCTTGACTTTTGATTTTATTTTTTGTAGCAACAGCTTTACATCTATCGTAAAGCTATTGTTACTTTGTATATGAAGGTGTGCAAAGTATGTTAGTATGTGTGCAACAGCGTGTGTTGGTGTTTATTTTTGTGTTGTCATGGCTGTTTTTGTTGTTCGCAACGTCATTGTATGATGCGCGCAACTTTGTAACGTGCGCATGTATATGTTGCCATGCTTTTCATGCCTTTGCTGGCATTATCCTACAAATCCTGTGTCCTGTACTCATCCTAGTGTGATTAATGTTTGACATTTATGAAAAACTGTCACAAACGCAGTGTACTGATATTAGAAAATAAATCTACGTTAAAGCGTTTTTATCCGCAGGATATTATTTATATCTATGACTGTAGGGTAGATCAAAATAAAAATTTCGTGTTAGGAGGAAATTAAGTTTATTTATGCACTGTAGAAAATTTTAGAGAAAAAAAATTGGTACTTAGTCGAGGGGACAAAAGAAATTTTGAAACGTATTGGGTAGATTTTCATTGAGTTTTAGTTTTTGAACATTTGTAGTGTTTCAAATATTTGTCTTTTGATCAACTCTTTGTTGAGCTTGTTTCATGGCATTCAGAAATTGTAAACATTTCTTTAAATTTTAAGTAGATTTATTGTTACTAAGGCTTTACCCATTGGCCGAGTGTGTTGCCATATGGCACAAAATCAATTGTAAATACATGTGTGGAAAATCTCCGTAGCTTTTTTAAAATACGCAAAATGCCGAGTGCGTTTGATGAAGCAAATGTTCCAAAAAAGCCTATAATGGAGATGCTGTTTTGGTAAAGACATTTGTATTTCCAAGCACACCCAGCCACCCAGTCAGCCAGCTAGATAAACGAACGGACGGGCATGGCTATATCGACTCAAGAGGTGACGCTGATGAAGAATATATATAGTTTTCTATGTATGCCACGCCTCCTTCTCTGCGTTGCAATCGAAAGGACAAAGAAAATTAACTTGAAAGTATTTAGGAAATAAAAAATTTATATTTTTTTTTTGACTACAGCCAAAATGGTATACCATAACTTTGGCTGGTGATGTCCGATGCTTGAAAATTATATATCGTTGCATTATATATCGTTTGACTATATTTTACTGCAGAACATACGGCCAGCAGAGAGTACCATGAGGCTACAAAAATAAGACCACTGAACCAAAGGGAAAAATGTCCATGATATGGTTATATTAAATGCTATCTACAGCGTGTCGGAAAAAATGGAATTCTCGTGGTGAAAACTGTGCGAATAAAAATTTCGGATTTTGTTTAAAAGATTCTAAAATCTACCATTTTACTCCATTGCAATAAATTCATTTCATTGACTTCAGTATGCAATGCTGAATACTCGAGAGCGTTGTCATATGGAAACATGGCCTCCAACCCAATGTACAGAAAATCATAGAAATACTTCAGCGAAATCGCATACGCGATTTATGGGTTAATTTATGACATTTGTAGGGTTTTACTTTTTTTTATTTTTTTTTAACCAATTTCTCAAGGTGCTGCTTTGGGTATATAGTTCAGCAAATTTATGTATTTTCTTTGGTTTTCTATTGTTTTTACGTAAGTTTAGTCTATTTTTCTATGATTTATTTTTGACATTTGTAGAGTTTTACCTTTAGTTTCTGTTTTTGAACGTTTCATAACGATTACTTAAAAGTAGTTTTAAATAACTGCAGGTTTTTCTCTGAATATAAAACAGATTTTTGATTGGTATTAATGTCTTATTTAGTTTTAATTTTTGGCACTTGAAGATGGTTTTTTCAACTATATAAATATATTTATTTGGCTTTTAGTAAAAAAGTACCTGGAGTTATTTTTACTGGGACTCGAATGCTTTAGTAGGATCTATTTTTGAACATTTGTAGTGTTTTAAATCCTTGTTATGTGATCAGAGCATACATTTTTGTATTGTTATTATAATTAATATACAGGGTGTATTGCATATGGTTACGAAGCTTCTGGGAGGTGATAGAGGAGACCTAAACTAACAAAACATTGCACCTGGAGAGAGGTCTAAAATGTACCCCTGAGAAGTAAAAGGGTTAAAACTGATTTTCAAACTTGTTTCAGAAAAAAATTTTTCTTGGGTCACCCTAACGTTTTAGGGAAAACATTTCGAAGGCAAAGTTTTAGCTAATTGTAAGAACTTTCAGATAGTGTATATGGTTTATAGGATTTAAAAGGATTTTGCAAAGTTCTGGACCTTGAACATTTGTTATACCAACTTTTTAATTTGAGGCTGAAAAAAAAAACTTTTCTATGTAACATACAAGTTACTCGCATGCGTAGTGCTGCTTATGATGTGCGCTATACACTCGCTGCCCTTTATCTACTGAAGCCTTCAAATGGATTGTTCTTGAAAAGTAAACTAATAACTTGGTAAAACAAATGTACCAACAAATTAAAGAAAATTAATAGAGGTTTTCAAAAATAGGTCTTCTTTCATACTAAAATGGCCGCCAAAGTCAAAAAATGGGGATAAAATTAAAATATCAACTTTAAAGGTCCAGAACTCTGCAAAATTCTTTTAAATCCTATAAACCATATACACTATCTGAAAGCTCTTACAATTAGCTAAAACTTTGGGACAAAAATGTTTTCTCTAAGACGTTTGGGTGATCAAGAAATTTTTTTTTCTGAAACAAGTCAAAAAATCAGTTTTTACCCTTTAACTCCTCAAGGGTATATTTCAGACCTCTCTCCAGGTGTAATGATTTGTTAGTTTAGGTCTTTGAGCGAGCGTCGGCCACGATTGAATTCATTAAGCCAGTTTTTCACAGTGCTATAGGATGTTGCTTCATCGCCATACAAAGATTTAAGTTCATCGATGCACTCATGTCGTGATAATCCACGTCGAAAGTTGTGTTAATGCCATTTATTTGCCAAATTGATTTTTTCAAGTCACTGTAAACAACACAAGTGATGGTCGTACGTCAAAACGTTCTGAGTACGTTTATGCTAAAAAATGTCAAATTTTCCAATGAAAATGTCAGATTGCACCTGGCAACACTTAGTGTTGCCTAGGCCATAAATTTATATAGCAGCCTACGTACACTATCTAAAAGCTCTCACAATTAGCTAAAAGCTTATTATAGAAATGTTTTCTCTAAAACGTTAGGGTGATAAAAAAACATTTTTTTTCTGAAACAAGTCAGAAAACTCCTATAAATCCTTAGGGGTACATTTTAGACCCTCCCTCCTCCAGCTGCAGTTTTTTGTTAGTCTAGGCCTCCTCTATCACCTCCCAGAAGCTTCGTAACCTTATGCAATACTCCCTGTATAGTTTTACAATGTAATGTATTTCTCAGTGTTTTTTTTTTTTTCATTTGAGCTGTGTCAAGATTTTAAATGTTATTTCTTGGTCTTTGCTAACGCTTAATGATGGTTTTCAAAAATGATAAACAAAGTTTCAGGTATTTTTAAGGTGTTGTATCAAACATTTGTCGGGCTTCAAAATTTTGTTTTTTGATTAACCCACTAAAAATTTCAATAAACTGCTAAAATTTTAGAAATACACATACTTGATATCCACTGAAATATTGCTCTTTTTGTTTCACTCCAAACATTAACCCACCTTAATAGTTATGTGGGTGAATCCTTGTCATTCTCGTTATTTATATGTATGTGTACGTGTGTGTGTTAACTTATTGCTGCTTGATATTCCCCTCTACCTATTGTTGTTTATCTGTCTGGCACTGACACTAGCAGCTTTGATAGACGTTGAGCGCTCACTTTGTGGTATCACTGTTGCCATAATTTTTTAATATTTTCTTTATTTTTATTTTTCTTTTTGTAAAATTGACAATTTTATGACCGCATTATTTTTATCATTTGAGCACTTTGTAGGGCGAAAAAACAAATATAAGAAGAAATAATATAAAAAATATATTAAAAATAATGCTATTTTATTGCATTTATGACTTTATGAAAATAACGTTACGGAAGCATGAAAACAAAAAAGTTGATAAAAAATTTAAAAATCCTTTTTAAGCTTCGTAAAGCTACGTTATAAAAATTTTTCACATTAATTTTGCAAAAAAAAAAAACAAAACGCACAGCTCAGCAAATTTGCAATTTATAAGCGCATTTTTACACATGCACATCGTGCACACACACGTCGCGCCCACTCAAAATGTGCACCGACGCCATAAAGTATGCAACGCATCTGTTGTAACAATGATAAAGCAACGTCTGTCTGCATGCAGCAACCGCAAATTATCAACAACAGAGCGACGGCAGCACGGCGACAGCAACATAATCAGTGTCAACAGTGTGACACAAACACCGGCCACATACCGTACCACACTATCATGCCACATCATACACATACACACAATTATACGCACACATATACACACTGCATAAAAGTCAACTAGCCAAAAACTGTTTGTGTTGCCACACAAGCGGAAAAATAAATAAAATGTGCACCACCACATTTACATCACTGAGTCATAGTAGCGGTGGTAGTAGTAGTAGTCGAGCAGTATATGTATTTGTTGTGGTAGTGTTGGCGGGTGTTAATAGGAAGCAACTGTGGTTATCCTGCTGTCACTCTCAGAAATATAATTTTGTCACAAAAACGTGGCAAAAGTCGAAATGTAAAAGGCACTGCTGTCATCCAAAAACACTGGAAAATGCGTATATTTTGCTTAACTTTTCATTATACGAATATTGTCAATTTTTGTGCATAAAATGTAAAATGTGCTCAATTTCTCAATATACTTATGTATGGCACTTAAAATGCTGATTTTTGCATAAAATGCGTTTTCAAATGCTTGGGGGCACTTGCTGATGTTGATTTTGTAATGAGGCTCTTTTTCATTTGATTTGCATAGCCTATGGATTATAAAGTGCATTTCCTCTGAGAATGTATTAAATTCTATACACCCATGCTTTCTGGGTTCTTGGTTTATTTTACTGAAGCAAAAGATTTCATACGATGAGCTCGTTGTCTTTTCCTATTTTATCGAAATTTCCATAAGATTTCTTGATTGTACAGGATGGCGGATGAAAGCTGCTTCCAACAAAAATGTTATAACTTTTTTCTAACCAATAAATCTTTTCTATTATTTTTATTTTCCAGATTAATCTTTAGATTTTACGAAAATGGAGGATTGTGACACTGAGATAAGGATTTGGATTGTTAGCCGTTATCATGCATTGGAGTCCGTAGTTTCAGTACAAAGAGAATATAGGCGCACGTTTGGGGGCATTTCTCTGAGCAGATGGACTATAATGAGGCTCGTAAACAATTTTGGCGAGCACGAGACAATTGAAAGAAGGCCTTATTATCGAAACGCTTCAGTTCGGACGCAGGAAACTATCGCTGCTGTAGGTGATGCCATACAAGCCAATCCCAGAACTTTGACAAGGAGCTTATCTGCCCAAATGAGTATCAGCAGACAGTCACTGCAGACAATTATGCACAAAGATTTGAACTTGTTTCCATACAATCTTCAAATGACAAATAAATTGAATGCAGCTGACTTGCCGATTCGCTTGGAATTTTGCCAAATGGTGGAAGAAGACAAAAACGTCTTAAACTGTATGTTTATGTCTGACGAGGCTCATTTTGACCTAAATGGCAATGTTAACAAACAAAATTGTCGAATATGTAGTGATTGTAATCCCTAAATACTCCATGAGACGGAATTGCATCCACTACGCGTCACAGTGTTATGTGCAGTTTTATCAAAATGCATTGTCGGGCCTTACTTCTTTAAAGAGAACGGTGCTTCATTTACGGTCACTGCAGACCGTTACTTAAAACTGTTAAAAGAATTTTTTTACCCAGAATTACGCCGAAAGAGAATCTCTCTCAACTCTGTGTAGTTTCAACAAGATGGTGCAACTCCTCACATTTCCCGGCCTGTTATGACAGAATTACAGCAAAAATTTTCAAATAAGCTGATTTCCAGAAAATCCCCATTCCGTTGGCCTCTGAGGTCTCCTGACCTTACTGTACTTGATTTTTTCTTATGAGGTTATTTCAAACAGGAAGTTTATAAAACAAAAACAGCAAATTTGAACGACTTAAAGCAATCCATTCGAACAATAATTGCGGCGATTCCTGCTGCAACTCTTCCCACAGTTATGAACAACTTTTTACTAAGATGCCGCACATGCGTCACCGAGCGTGGAGGCCATTTAAACTCTATAATTCTTGAAACTACTTAATTAAACTAAATAAAAATATATTATCTTTCAAATAAAACAAGAAAACATTAACTAAATGAATTTAAAAAAAAAGTTACTTAACTTTCTTTATGTAGCAATATTCATCAGCCACCATTTATATGGTTTATGGGGTTACAAAGGATTTCGCAAAGTTCTTGACCTTTAAAATTGAAATTTTAATTTTTTTTCCCATTCTTTTTTTTAATTTGGCGGCCATTATAATAAGAAAAAAGGCCTATTAAGATATCATTTTATAAATTTTTTTTAAGTTCTCGTTAAATTTCCTTTAAGTCGGTAGTACATTAGTCATATCAACCTTTTAATTTGAGGTCAGGAAAAATACTTTTATTTAACAACTGACATGTTACTCGCATGCGTTGCGCTACGTATGAAACGCGCAATGCACGCGATGCCTGTTATCTAGCGGAGCCTTCAAACGGATTCTTCTTGAAAAGTATTTTTTTCTGACCTCAAACTAAAAAATTGGTAAAAAAAATGAGCCACCAAATTATAGAAAATTAAACAAGGTTTTCAAAAAAAACTATAAAAAAGGTATGTCAAAAGGATCTTTTCATACTTAAATGGCCGCCAAAATCAAAAAACGGGAAAAAAAATTAAAACATCAACTTTAAAGGTCCAGAACTTTCCGAAATCCTTTTAAACCTTATAAACCATACCTATACATTATTTAAAAGCTCTGATAATTAGCTAAAACTTTACCATAAAAATATTTTCTCTAAAATGTTAGGGTGATTCAAGAAAATTTTTTTTCTGGACCAAGTCAGAAAATCAGTTTTAACCCTATAACTCCTCAAGGGTACATTTTAGACCACCCCCGTTTCAGGTGCAACTTTTTGTTAGTCTAGGCATCTTCTATCATCTCCCTGAAGATTCGTAACCTTATGCAATACACCCTGTATTAAGATTAATTTTTAAATATACACGACACGTGATGAGTAACTTTAGTTAAATAGAAATTTAGCTGATATAAGTAATGGGGTGGGTCAAGAATTTCCAAATCACTTTTTATCAGACCTTGAAACTTTTATACTTTTATTCAAAAAGTTTTCGAAAAGTTTATAAAAACTTCGATGACAAAAAGTTTTTAAAAACTTTTACTTGAAAACAGTTTTTAAAAGTTTTTGAATAAAATTTTTTTTATAAAAGTTTTTTGCAAAAGTTTCAAAATTTTTTAAAAGTTTTTTAATAAAAGTTTTCAAAAAACTTCTCACATAAAAGTTTTTTTTTTTTTTTTAATAAAAAAAAGTCAAAACTACTTAGTAAGGGTATTTATTACCTTTGGCCTGGCCAAAAATTAAATATCCTACACGGAGTATTTTCAAAATTTTCTTGTAAGTGAACTGCCACTATCTCTTTTCGGAATTCTCATAGCTTTTGCTCAGATATTGCACTTTCTGTTTTGTTTTAAGTTTTGCTTATAAGTACAGTACCTGTCTTGTAAGATTATGTCTTGTTATATTGAGACCAGCGCTTTTTAAGTCTTTCCAAATACTCCGAAATGTTGCGGTTCGGTTCTCCAAGGTTTTTTGCATACTTAATCTGCCTTGTCTTATAGCAGTTTTCCGCTTTTCCCTGCAATTTGCTCGGCTGTTAGAAAAAATTTATTATCTTAGTAGGTGAATTCTTATATTCCTTTGCAGTTTTGAACACTGATTCCTTCATTTTTTGCTATATCTGAATAGCTTGAACCCCCATCTTTCGAAAGAGCTACTACGTGCATATATTTTTCTACCTTAATACCACTTTTAGCACCCATTTCTAAATTACAGGGTATTAGTGAGAATTTGAGAAGGTTTTAAATTCCGGTAACCATTTTAATAAATTTTTTTACACGCACTTATTTTCTAATCCTCTATCCTTTGTCGGTGTGAAGAAATTTTACCACTTATTAGCTTTTTCTTCAACAAATTGCACTAATTTCACAAATGGGTGTCAGATTTTATTTTTGAAAAGTTGTCTACAGAGCTGAAATGCAGAGCTTTCGATTGAGGGGTCGGATATACCTCTGATCATGTTCAAAATATATTTTTGACCTTTCTCCACCGATTGGTGCAGTACATTTTTTTTTCAAAAATGGGCTCAAATCGGTTACTTAGAGGCATCAGAGACAGCGCTGGTCTTGTCCAAAATATATTTTCGACCTTTCCCCATCGATTGGTGCAGTAAAATTTTTTTAAAAAATAAGCCCAAAGGTTGGAGGTGTAGTGCTTACTTTTACTTAACTTACTTGTTATCCTATATCCTATAACTTATGATTGTTGATCAATTTATTTTTGTTTTTAAATTTCAAAAAATGATTTTTGTATTTTGTTAGTTTGATAAAAATAATGTACAAAATAAGTTATCATAAAAAATGTAAAACTTCTAAAAAATATACATAAATATTTTATCATTATTAACCCACAACTACAGCTGTTATAATTCATTTACAACCAAACTACAACTGGCGATCCTGCTGGACTTTTAACCTATTTTAAAACAAAAAGAAAAAACTACATTTCATCCAAGAACATCAACAGCGACCGCTACCAGCAATTATTCTTGCAGCAACAACAATCAATTTCTAAAGATAGAAAAATAGCTCAAGAAATAACCGTTAACAGCTCGACGTGCAGAATCTTCAAACATCAATATATCTAATCGCCGATACTGGCATAAGCTTATTTAGCTGAAAATTATCGTAAGAGATATTATTTAAGTGCAAAAAAACCAAAAAAAAAAGAGAATTAAAATCAACTTTAAACTTAATAATTATTTTCCAACTTAAAAATTCACTTATAATTACATTTACTAAATTTTAAACACTACATTATTCTTATAAATACTAAAATGTTTCGTTCCCCGAATCGCGATAATGGAGATTCGGCAAATCGAACTCAATTGATTGAATTGGATCAAGACCAAAATACAATTCCAAACCCTTTCGATAATGTTCTTGCGTCCGAAATATCTGCGACGTCCGTTAAACTCCCACAATTTTGGACAAGCTGTCCCGATGCATGGTTTATCCACGCGGAATTGCAATTTCAATTCAAAGGTATATCGGTAGATAAGACCAAGTACGAATATACAATAACTGCTCTTCCTCAAGAAGTTATTGTTACCGTCTTGGATTTCATTCGAAATCCACCATCCACAAATTTGTATGAAGGTCTTAAGAAAATTTTGATCGAACGTAACTCTCTGAGCGAGAACAAACGGATCGATAAAATACTATCCGACTCTGAGATTGGCGACCGGAAGCCATCCCAGTTCTACAGATCCTTGGAACTTTTAGCAGGAACATCGGTCGAACCAGATTTTTTGCGAAAAATCTGGCTTCGAAAGCTCCCTAAAAGTCTAAATGTAGCCTTGACAGGATCAAATTTAAAAGAATTATCCGAAGTTCTAAATCTCGCTGATAACTTGTGGGAAGTTATCACTGAAAGTGAAGTTTCTTCAATAAAAGCTAAGCCTCAAACAATTGCTTCACCATCGGTTAATCTGCAGGCAGTTATTTCAAACTTCACAGATACTACCTCGAAAATTTTAGAATGCTTTAATAAACTTACGTTAGAAGTAAATTCAATAAAACAGGATCAACAGCAATATCGTTCATCACACAGAACATTTTCTAGAGATCGCTACAGAAGACGATCTAATTCTCGGAACTCATCCCGTCAACGCCCACCAAATTGGCTCTGTCGATACCACTATAAGTTTGGTAACGATGCTAGAAAGTGTGAACAACCATGTTCTTATGTTCAAAACACCCAACACACACCAACAAACTAAAGGATTCCATCATCGCGACGGCTGATGATGGACATCTAATAACATTTACACGTCGTCTCTTTATTTTCGACAATGACAATAAACTAAATTTCCTTATTGACAGCGGCGCGGAAGTTTCAGTTCTTCCCGCCTCCAAATTTAGAACTTTTAAACGCAAGTCCGATTTACAGCTAACTGCAGCAAACGGAAGTACTATTTCCACTTACGGTAACAAATTACTTACTGTAAATTTGAAGTTACGCAGGGATTTTGTTTTTACTTTCATTTTAGCAGATATTGCAAAACCTATTATTGGAGCGGACTTCCTCACTAAGTACGGACTTTTGATCGACCTCAAACACAAACGACTTATTGACCCACTAACTAACATAGCAGTTAACACTATCACAGCGTTCACTGAAACACCACTCCCTAAATTACTTTGCATAGAAAATAAATACACACAAATACTTAAACATTTTCCATCATTAACAACAGAACCCGACTACAACAAACCTGTCAAACACAAAACAGAACACCACATCATAACTGAAGGACAGCTACCATTCTCAAGACCAAGACGCTTAGATCTCCTCAAGTCAAAGATAGCAAAGAATGAGTTCGAGTTTTTGGTTAAAAATGGAATCTGTCGTCCGTCGGATTCGATGACTGCATCTCCCCTGCATTTAGTCCCAAAACGAGAACCCAACGACTGGAGACCATGCGGAGATTACAGACGACTGAACGCTATAACAGTACCAGACCGCTACCCTTTACCACACATTCATGACCTTTCTATTGACTTACACAATAAACAAATTTTCTCGAAACTTGACCTGATTAGAGCCTACCACCAAATTCCCATGGCTACCGCGGACGTTCACAAAACAGCGATTACGACACCTTTTGGAATGTTTGAATTCCTAAGAATGCCATTCGGTCTAAGGAATTCAGCACAAACATTCCAAAGGTTCATCAACGAAGTACTGCAAGGACTAGATTTTATTTTCGTATACCTTGACGATATACTCGTGGCTAGTGAAACTGAAGAAGAACACGTCACACATTTAACACAAGTTTTTGAACGTCTCGACGAATACGGATTAAATATTAAACCGAATAAATGCGTATTCGGAGTTAACTCCATCAATTTCTTAAGTTACAATATATCAAAAGACGGTATTCAGCCATCGACCGAACGGATTCAATGCATCACAGATTATCCAGTACCAAATACAGTCAAACAGATGCAGAAATTTATTGGAATGACGAATTATTACCACAAATGTATTCCAAAACTAGCACACATGCTAAGCTCGATATACCAAATGGTAACCACTTCTTCAAAGACAAAAGACAAACACTTGCAATGGACCGACACTACACTACAAGCATTTAAGGCAATCAAAGATAGTTTTACTAAGAAAACACTGCTTAATCATTTTAACAGTAAAGCAAAACTATCTATTGCTGTAGATGCTTCCAACACGGCCATCGGTGGAGTCCTTCAACAGGAATATAATGCACAACTTGAGCCACTTGCTTTCTTTTCCAAAAAGCTTAGTCCAGCTGAAACAAAATACAGTACTTTCGATCGGGAATTACTGGCAATTTACCTAACAATAAAACACTTCAGACACTACTTAGAAGGATGAGTTTTTAAAGTTTTAACAGACCACAAACCACTGACATACGCTTTACAGTCTAAAACCGAAAGAAGTCCACGACAAACACGACATCTGGAATATATCGCGCAATTCACTAGCGACATAGTCCACATCAAAGGTGCAGACAACACCGTAGCGGACGCACTATCACGATGTGACGTCGAAGCCTTTGCAACATCAGATCTAGACCTGAAGGCATTGTTTACAGAACAATCGAGCGACGATGAATTAAAAGATATTCTTGATAAACACATCTATAACTTCGAACAAATTGACATTCCGTTCCTTAACATCAAAATTTGGTGTGAACATTCAGATAACACAACGCGACCATATATACCACAACAACTCCGTAAAAAGATTTTCGATCAATTACATAACATTGCACATCCTGGAACAAGAGCTACTAGACGCCTTATCGGTCAACGTTATTTCTGGCCTAATATGAATAAACAAATTAATCAATGGTCACAAGAATGCCTTAATTGTCAACGAGCGAAAGTACATAGACACACAAAAACTGTACCACACAAAATAAACATTCCAAAGGGTCGTTTCGAACACATTCATATAGATTTAGTTGGCCCTCTTCCCCCATCGAATGGTTATCGATACCTGCTTACAGTTATTGACAGAAATACCCGTTGGCCCGAGGCATATCCTTTAAAAGATACGGAAACAAACACAATTACAAATACCTTTCTTAGAGAATATGTATCACGGTTTGGAGTTCCTCTAGAAATTACTTCTGATCGAGGATCCCAATTTACTTCTAACACCTTCACCACATTCATTAAGTTTCTTGGTAGCCATCAAATAACGACCACTGCTTACCATCCGCAGTCCAATGATATAATTGAACGATTTCACCGACAACTAAAAGCATCAATAAGAGCGAGTAGTAACCAACAAAATTGGTATTTAGAACTTCCGATAATTCTTTTAGGCCTTCGATCTACAATCAAGGAGGACATCAAAGCATCTCCCGCGGAAATGGTTTTCGGCCAAACGCTGAAATTACCACACCAACTCGTGGTACCTAATCCACAAACATTCGATCCCACTGACGTATTGTCCAAACTCAGAGAAAACATCAACAACGTAAGATCAAACATTACTCACCATTCGAGATCAGAAAACTTCGAACTGATGGGATTCGACGTTCGTTACAAAATCCTTACGAAGGACCATTTGAAGTTATCGAAAGAACACCAAAATACTTCACTATACGCAAAAACAACACAACACAAAATATCGCTATTGACAGAATTAAACCAGCATTTACAGACATAACAACACAACATCAACTAACCACCTCATCAACACCAGTCAAAAGAGTTCGGTTTGACCTCTTTTAGAAACAACACTTAACATTTGCGGGGGGAATAATGTAGTGCTTACTTTAACTTAACTTACTTGTTATCCTATATCCTATAACTTATGATTGTTGATCAATTTATTTTTGTTTTTAAATTTCAAAAAATGATTTTTGTATTTTGTTAGTTTGATAAAAATAATGTACAAAATAAGTTATCATAAAAAATGTAAAACTTCTAAAAAATATACATAAATATTTTATCATTATTAACACACAACTACAGCTGTTATAATTCATTTACAACCAAACTACAGAGGTTCAAAATGAGAGTCGCAAAAACATAGCATATCGCAAACGATGCCGCATGCTATTTAATTTGGAACTCATAATTAAATTCATAAAATGAACCACTAAACGAAGTTTAAATTATTTGTTATGCCTGCTGAATACAAATAAAAGTGCTGGGTATAAAAAACAAAAATAAAAAATAATGCAAGTTAAACGCAATTAAAACCATTACGAGCAACCCCCCACTTCCACATGAAGTTTCAAAATGAACACTCGATACCAATTAAGTCAAGCGATGGCACAGACGCAGCAGAGGAAGAAGCAACCTAATCATTACGCGGGTGATTAAAAATTCAGCACAACACTGATGATTTCGATGTTGATGATGAAGATGATGACGAGCAGCAAAAAAAAAACTCCGGACGTTAGCCGTTGTATATTGTCAACGGTCAAATGGTAATGTCCAAAACTAAGGTAAGGTAAAAAAATAGGGGCGGCAATACGCCGCAGGGGGTTGCTAAACAAGTAAAGTGGAAAAAAATGAGAGCAAAACATTTTATATTTTTTTATTTGCCGTTACACGCAACTCACACTTCGTTAAGCACAAATGGCACAGGATGGTTGGCTCTTTATGTGTAGGCATGTGTCAGTTAACGATGACTACTTCGTATATAACTTAGCTATGAACTATGCAGGACATTGTTGGAATATTAAAGCATGGATATCACATACCAACAGAGTTTTAGTTTTTGAAATTATTTTTTTAAATTTTCTGATACTCACTACTCTACATAGAGCCACCATAGAATGGTACAATAGCAATAATGTAAATTTTTTCCCAAAAAAGCGATTCCATCTAACTGCCCAGAGCTTTGACCTATTGAGGAATCAAATCTTCGGAAGATTGAAAATACTGCAAAAAAATGTACAAGATTTTAGAAATAAGTGACGAAGGTCGTACGGTACAATAGATGAAACAACTGCTCAAAACTTAGTGAAGGGTCTTAAGAAAAAAATATAATATTTTTATAGGAAATAAATATTCGTTAGAAGTTTTCAAATTATAATTAAATAAATATTTATATTCATTATGCAACTCATAAATAAAAAAAAATTTAATTGGGTATTTTTTTATTGATGATAAAGAAAGTATCAAATTTTTCTGGGACAGTCCTTACTTGTCAAATTTTATCAAAATAGCTTGCAAGATATAATGTGTTAAATTTTTCAGTTTCCGAGATATAGCGGGCATCGTAAATACATTAGAATCCGAAGAAATTTTATATAATATCCAAATAAATTGAAATATTTCCCATGTTAAACAGTGTAGACAGTAAATAAAAACTAAGAAAATATCGAAGCAAAATTTTGCATTTTTCGCGCTAGAGAGACAACTGATAACAAAATAACCGAAGCATGACCTGTAAACCAAGAGCTCATGCTCTGCTCAGCTACACACTCGCAAGGTAAATAATTTTGCACAGGAAAAAAATTACGGCTGTGTTATGGTCAGTCAGTTGAGGTTAAGTTAAGGGAACTGAAAGTCAGCATTGCGGTTATTAATTTCATTTTCCAACTCAGCGCTTCATATGAAAAGAGGGCGAAAAAAATAACAAATTAAATGTTGGCAAAATACATAACGTATTTTTACTCAACATTTTCATTTTTTCATCTAAACATTTTTTGCTGAATTGCGCTAAAACATCAACGGCAGACATTCAACATGATATTGCCAACAGCAGTTTGGTTCAACTTAAATAGTTTGTCACCTGAAGCAAATATTCGTTTCTGATTGCTTGATTTTATCAATTTGCTGGTAATCATATTATGACATTATGTGTTTTTTCGAAATAATTTATTGAATTTAAACAAATTCTATTCAAATATTTACTAAATAATTCACAATGTAAATATTTTTTTGAAAATTACATTTCATCAACTGTTGCTGATCAGCAGCATAAAAATACAATTAACATAAACAAATGCAACAATGTAAATGAATGCAAATATGTACAATTCATTAATTCGAATAAGCGAAAGCATTAAACTGTAATGCAGACAACTACAAAAACTACTTCCGCTGCCGACAACAGCACTCAAGCGGAAATGCATTTTTCATTATGCATTTTCTACCTTCAACTGCGACGTGGACTTTAGTGCCACTACGCCAGACCACAGTATTGATTTTATGCTACATTATTGCCATGCAGATTTTATGATTGAATACATAAATAGTTCATTGATGTTGTCCATATATACGGGTGAATGTCATGATATGCCGGAAAACACCTGTCCCACGGGTGTATTGCGCGATTGAAGTAAAATTTCGACCATTCCAGCATGATTCTGTTTCAAAATTAACATTTTTAGTAATGTACATACATCCCGGAATCAAAAGAAGTCCTGATAAAGTTTAATCGTATGACCTCATTTTTAATAAATTTTTCAAAAAAAATTCCAAAAAAATGTACACGTATTCCTTGAACAATTCTAAGCATTTCATGCCGTGTACACTTTTTTCGTAAGATGCCTTCCTCTTGAGTAAAAAAGCGTTTTTCCTATCACTGGGCTTTTTATCGTTTTTTTAAAAAAGCGCCACCTCTGTAATTTTATTTCTTGCATAGAATAACTTCTTTTGACATCTATTATAAGAATTTACAAAAAAATCCGAGGCACATCAAAATTTGATTTAAATTCTCCCACAAGCACCGTGACTTACTTCGCAATACTTGGGACTTACCTTTATTGAATATAAATAAAACTTCACCAAAAAGCAACTTTTTCTTGACAAAATTTTTTTGCAAAAAGTCCAGAAAAAAAATCAACCACACGTGACTTACGTTTCGTTCAATTGACATCGGAAAAATTTTGTTTGGTTCATGACAGCAACACATCCCTGGTTTTTCATGTTTTCTGACAGGATAAAAGCAGTGACGTTCGCAGATTCTTTCCCAAACCGGAGATATGCGACCATACCATATTGAAAAACTATACCACAAAAGTATCAATTCCCCTAATACTTCCTGAATTTTTTTTTTTTTTTTTTTTGGATGCTGGTACACTTGGACAGCTAGGGAGCTAACGAATCCAAAGATACCAATATGAAAAAAAATAATGTTTTTGTCTTTTAACTGCTTTTGGATTTAGACGACTCATTTAGAAAAAGCAAAACAACTAAAAAGAATCCATCTTTAGGATATGGGTGATTTTTAGATAACTGTGCTTTTTCTAGTCGTAAAATTGGCAGATAATTTTTTTGGATTTTTGCAAGTTTCTTCATGCTATCTTGAGTAAACCACTTTTAAAACTCACCTTTTAAGTAAATCAACTACAAGTGTGAATTTACGGCTTTGAGGTCGAAATTAAGAAATTTTGCTGCCACGTTTGTGACATTTTAGCCACAGTATGGAAAATGGATGGTTTTGAAGCGTTTTAATGAGAGATATATTGCATATAATGACAAATTTATACTTCAAGACTAATTTTGCAACAGTGTCATGTCTCCAGTGGTCCATTTTTTAATACCCTGTCGCCCTAAAGATCAACAATGGTTTCCTGTTCTCTGTTTTTATAGCCGTTTATGGCGGATTAAGATCTCCTAATTACGAATCTGTTCTTGATTTTTTTCTATCACATCAGTTTCCTTAGTTATCCTTGCTCAAAAGTGAAAAAATCACAGTTTTGACATCTACTTAACAAAAACAGCAACAAGTAAAATTAATTTTGGTCAATTGATTCAGACAGCCAAATTTATTATCAACAAGACATAATTTACCGTTTTCCAATTGGATTCCTAGTTTCCGAGTTATAAGCCTTTAAAAAAAGGATACCTCTCAATAACACACAATGGATTTTCTGGACCGAAAAATTAACAAAAATGGTAAGTTTTATTATTTTTATCAAAAATATAATTTATCACAAAAATTTTAAGCCCTTGCAGACTAAAATCGGATGAAAAAATAAGGCTCTATTGTAGATTTAGTGAATGAACAGATGAAATTTTGATTCTGTTAATTTGCAAAGCAGTAGTTTAGTATGGTCATTCGCTAAATCTAGCATAGAACTGTCATTTTTCATGCGATTATGGTCTGCATGGTCACGAAATTTTTGTAATTATATATGTTATTGATGAAAATAACAAAACTTGATTTTTTGTAACTTTTCGGTCTCAAAAAATCCTTTGTATGTTATCGAAAGATGTCCTTACTTTAAACGCTTATAACTCGGAAGCTGGGAATCCAATTGAAAAACAGTAAATTATGTCTTGTTGACAATAAATTTGGCTGTCTGAATCCATTGACAAAAATTAATTTTACTTGTTGTTGTTTTTGTTAAGTAGATGTCGAAACAGTGATTTTTTCACTTTTGAGCAAGGATAACTCAGGATTCTGATGGTGTAGAAAAATTTTTGTATTTAAAACATAATTAATAGCCTTCAACTTAACATCTGTATACTCAAACTTTATATCGAAATATGTTTTTTGCAGACTGATAAAAAGTGTCACGTTTGTGACATTTTTGTAGTTTATCGCTCATTGTAAAGCACGCTTTTGAGTTCAAGATTTTTCCGAAAGAATTTGGGGTCATGTATGCAAATTCTACAAAAAAATTGTTTCATGCATAAAATAAAATGTACTACCTGGGAGTGCCAAGTGCCACGTTTGTGACCATAATTTTTAAAAAAAACTGTTTTTAAGAATTTTTAAGTGTGTTACTTAATGACATTTATATATTGAAAATTGATTTTTTAATTGAACTTTTAGTCATATATTTGCAAAGATCGATTTACATATAAATCTATCAATGCATTTTCTAACACATAATTATGACAAATCAAGGAACGGATTAAAAACATAGTTTCTAACTTAAAGAGTCATTTTTTGTGAAAAAAAGCCTATTGTATAGGTGAAATCGCCAGAGGACACAAAAAGTACAGTTATCTGAGAATCACCCATATACGTCATGCTAGAATTTCTAAAATAATTCATTTCGTTTTTTGGATTCGAACTTTCATACGAATGTTGTGGAGATAATAAAATCGACAAGAGTTCGTAACTGAATTTTTTTCGAAAAATATCAAAGATTTTAAATGCAAAATAGCAATATATTTTAAAATTAATTAAAGATAAATCGTTAAACTCGTCGCATGCATAAGTATCCTGAATGTGCTTTATATTGGTGCAATGTATATAAATAGTTTTAATTAAAATTTAGCCACCAAATTACACGCGTGTGGGCTCCACAAATTTACATGTATCAATGACCACAGCGCTCAACAAAAACAACAAATACATCAAAGGCATATTGTAGGTTACATCACCATGTTATATAATTTTCAGAATCATCAATTAAAATGACATTCCAAACCCAAAAATGCATTTTACCAAATGGGGTAAGTGGTTGCCTGTGGAAATTGTAATAAAACATGAAAAATCTAATTCATTAAAAGTACAAAGAAGATAAATTATTGTGGATAATACCAATTACCATTTTAACAAGAGTATATACTTACAATTATGTATATGGGTCCTTACAGATCAAATGTAAATTTCAACTCTTTTATCAAAAAATAATATTACCTATGTATTTTCCTTCAAAAATAAATAATAGAACTTACGCAAAATAAATCATTCTTTCGTAATACTTAAAGAAAATCTGTGCAGAGATGGTTTTAAACAATTTCCAAGCAAAAGACCTGACGAAATGTCGCAGTCACAAGTTTTACGTTATTTATAAAAAGAGCACTATGCTAAAAAAATAAAAAAGTGATACATCTTACGTACAATTTGATGCTTAATCCGAATCCAAACGAGAATCGCTCTATTGATTCAAACTTAACTTAATCTAAAGGTTCAAAAAGACCGTTTTTGCTCCTTTCTTGGTTATCACATAACAATAAAAATAAAGTTTTTAGTTATAAAATACACACAGGCCTAGCGTAATAAGATTTGCCACACCCCTTCCGATTTCGTCGAAATCTGGTACACGGTTTCACTTCAAGCTTAATCTGATGGAAATGGCAAAAAAATGGTTTTCCGATTTTTATTATACCCTACACCCAGGGTATATTCACTTTGTCCTTCCGTTTGTAACGCAGAGAAGGAGGCGTGGCAGATATAGAAAAGTATATATATTCTTGATCAGCGTCACCTCCTGAGTCGATATAGCCATGTCCGTCTGTCTGGCTGGCTGGCTGGCTGGCTGGGTGGCTGGCTGGCTGGGTGCTGTGTGTGGAAATACACTTTTTGGGAAAACTAAGCAAGATAATTCAATGAAATTTTGTGCACAGTCTTCGTTGTCAAAATTAGCTCGGGGGATTGAAAATGAGCGAAATCGGTCAACGGACACGCCTACCGCCCATACAAAAAATATATTCAAAATGCAACTTTTTGAGTTTTTTTTACGACAATGCAACCAAAATACATAGAAATACTACGAATTGTAAGCGCAAGCTCTGAACAAAAACCAGGAGAATTCGGACAAGAGGGCGTGGCACCTCCCATATAAGCGAAAACTTCAAAACGCTATACCGAAAGCGTTTTTTGAGATAATCAAACTTAATTTTACTCAAATGCTAAAAACTATAAGTTTAAACTCTGAAAAAAAAAACTGGGTGAATTTGGACAAGAGGGCGTGGCACGTCCCATAGAAGCAAAAGGTTCAAAACGCTATACTGAAAACATTTTTTGAGATAATCCAACCAAACTTCACTCAAATGCTAAGAACTATAAGTTTAAACTCTGAGAAAAAACTGGGTGAATTTGGGCAAGAGGGCGTGGCACCTCCCATATAAGCAAAACTTTCAAAATACTGCTGTGTAGGGTATTTAATGTTTGGCCAGGCCAAAGGTTACACCCTTACTAGTTTTTTGTTGCGGCTTGTGAAGAGGTGGGAAGACAAGAAAAGTTGGTAAATTGTTACAAACTCTGCTCAAAAAATTGTCTACAACTTGGACATTTCTTAATCGTTTTTCAAGTTCAGACCATTTTCGGAAAGATATTGGGCTATATTAGGCTATAAGCATGAAGTAAATTTTTTTTTGTATTTGGTAAAATATACTAAATTTACTACTACTTTAGCACTAAACTACTAAAAAAACACTCTGTTACACAATCTTTTGACGTATACTTTTTAAAAAAGCAAAAAAAAAAACACCTTTCATAAGTGATAAGGAGGAAAAAATGGTATATTTCGCTGCTAAGAAGTTATGATTTTTTAGACTTTTCAAAACATGAAATTAACTGAAACTTCTTCACAAAACTCACAAAAAAGGTACAAGGACATTTCCTTGCCAATTTTAATTTTTCGACCTATTTTGGAAAAGAAGTGAATGAGGCTATTAGCACAAGGTAAGGATTGACATCTCCAATTATTATAAAAAATTGGTAGGTAGTCATTTAACTGTGGTAAAATGGTTTTTAAAAATACCGAAAGTTTCCAAGATGGTGGCCATAGGAAGTTCGACCCAACTTTTGGATAGTCACATAATTGGAAATTCATAGCTCCTTGACTTTTTATCGGATTTAAATGAAATTTCAGGCCTTATGCAAAAAAGTATGGGCTTTTGAAAAAAACATTCTACTGAAAAAGAATCTGTTTTTTATGTAGAAAAAAAGCTTTATTTTAAAGCCATTTTTTGGATTTGAGCACACTTTTTATTTTTTTTTAAAAATATTTTTGTTTGCAAGTAAATTTCTTTACGGCTATCAAGTTATGAGATTTTGAAGTTGTTCAAGGCTGTGGTTATCATGAGTCGTTTGTGCACGTGTGCTACCATATAGGGTTGCCACGGTGATTTTTTGGGAAAACTTTTTTTA
The DNA here is from genome assembly GCA_951812925.1 of Calliopum simillimum. Lineage (NCBI taxonomy): Eukaryota > Metazoa > Arthropoda > Insecta > Diptera > Lauxaniidae > Calliopum > Calliopum simillimum. Next base: position 84,473,252 of record OX638370.1, on the reverse strand, counting down.
GAATTTGTTAACCCATTTTAACCAAGTTTCGGAAAAGGAGTCAAAAAGACAAATAAAAACGGGGTAAATGGGTTAAGATGTACTAAAAAATTGTTCCTTGCTTGATTTCATGTTGGCTCACTAGAATATCTTAAACCATTATATCTTGGGTCTTTTTGACCAAAAACTTGTTTAAAATGGGTTAAAATATTCTACAAAAATATTCTTCAGAAAACTTCTAGAAAAAATCTCACTAGGGGTCGCTGAAAAAAAAATACCATCTGGACGGTGGCAACCCTATACGGTAGCGCACGTGAACCAACGACTCATGATAACCACAGCCTTGAACAACTTCAAAAACTCATAACTTGATAACCGTGAAAGATATCACAATTTTGAGTTTCAGAAAATAATAACAATGAAATGTACTCTGTATACTCTTATCTAAAAATATTTTAAAATAAATAAAAAGGGTATAGTACAATCATTTGGGAGAATAAAATGATGTTACCTGGAAAGTTTTGCGGGATTTTTGCAAATGAGTTATTTTATAGATTTCGATGTGCTCTTTCAGAATTTCAACTTTGCTACCTCTAGTCGTGTTCGCTCGCGCCGCCATTTTTCCAAAATCAGTTATTTCCAAATATCTTTTTAACGGATACATTTCAAGAGAAATATTGTGGCGCAATATTGTATCTTATAAAATTCTTAATAATAAAATATAGCTTATAGTGGATGTAATTCCCTATTAATAGGTGATTTTATTTTGAATGTGTGACTTACCGTTCATGAGTTATAGTAATTTTAAGCTCAATACATCACTGTGCCTACTCATAAGCGGCATGCACAATTTACTCATTTTTTTCAAATTTTGAATTAGGGTATCTCCTGAGTTATAAGTCGTACCGAAACAATTAAGAGGTCATTTTTATAGAAAATTTTATAAGATACAATATTGCGCCACAATATTTTTCTTAAAATGTAACCGTTAAAAAGATATTTGTAAAAAACTGATTTTGGACGCCATTTTTCCAATATGGCGGTGCGAGCGAACACGACTAGAGGTAGCAAAGTTGAAATTCGGAAAGAGCACATCGAAATCTATAAAATAACTCATTTGCAAAAATCCCGCAAAACTTTCCAGATAAAACGACCAAATGACTGTACTAGTACTCCAAGCCCCAAAGTTGCTTTAAAAAAAAAAAAGGTTTTTTTTATTAAAAAAATTTTTCAGTGTAATTTTTTTTTTTTTTTTCCAAGCCCTTTCTACCTTTCTACACAATTCCTACTAGTGATGGGAACTATCGAATAAAAACTATCGAGTTATTCGATAGTTTGCAAAAATTCATTCATTCGATTGTTTTAAAAAAATCATTCATGAACGATTTTTAGTAATGAACGAAAACGACTGAATGAAAAAATTATTCATGAACGATTTTTAGTAATGAACGAAAACGACTGAATGAATAAATCATTCATGAACGATTTTTAGTAATGAAAATGTTTGAATTCTTTTGTGTTTAGCAATGAATGAGTAATGAACGAAAACGATTGAATTGATTTTGTTTCACCCTATGGCTTTTCCAGAGCTTTCTACAAGGCTGGCCAAATCATTAACGACAGAAGAAATAGGCTAAAAGGTCAAAAGTTGATCAAATTATTTTTTTAATCAGCAATCTTGGCTTTTAAAAGTTTACTTAAGTTTTTAAACTTTTTAAGAAAAATGTATTTGTTTTAGTTACTTACTGTTTCTTTCATTTAAAATTTGCATTCAATGTATTAAATATACTTAAGTACCTGGAGACCGATCCCTGCTCGGTCGAAAATTTGATCTGATAATTTTTAATTCATATTTTGTGAAGAAATTCGTATCTTTTCGCCTTCAATTTTCATGCTTTCAAAATGATAAATATGCCGATGAGAACAATAGTAAGAAAAAACTCGGAAAGTAACAAATAGTATAGAAAAATATCAAAAACTCAAAAGTTTTTTCGGTGAAATAGAATGCCCTAAAATAAATAAATGGTATGTGCCACACACCCAAAATATTTCGTCTTTTGCATGGAGGCTGAAATATCTCATCTTCAAAGAATCATAATTCGGAAAAAGTCTCATTGGAAAAATCCGAAAGGATATTTTAATAAGGAAGAGAGTGGCTATTTTATGCCATTGATAAAAAAGAATTTCACTTTTTCTTGTAGCTATGCTGTAAGACTGAACAACTTCAAACAAGGATATTTCAAAATCCTACAGGTATAATGACAGTTCTGCTGATGAAAACGGATTCAGCGTCAAAAAGTATATAAGTCTGCATATAAGAAATAAAAAGTTCATTCCGTTTTTTTTTTTTTTTTGTGCCTGAGTTATTAACTAAAATTTTTATTTTCATAAAAAGTGAGAGTGGCAATTATTGAACAACTCCCACTTTTCGTTATGCTTTAGATACTCATGATCCAAATTTTATCAATATATATTACCATTTGCGAGAAATAGCATTTAATGTGTTTTACTTGTATGGGAGGTTCCACGCGCACAGGCGATATTTTGCCCACTTTCAGGTTGCATGTGTCTAATAGCAAGCAGACTCCCTATAGTTGAATTCAGAAAGATTGCTTTAGTAGTTTTCTTTTTATAGCGAATTATATTTTTGTGGGCCGTGCCACACCCTTCATCGAGTTTTTCCAATATAACAGCATATCACATATTAACACTTGTTTTCAAGGGTACAATCTATTAAATTTTCATTAAAATTGTTGGAGTCGTTTTCGAGTAATATTGAATCAAAATTTTCAACGGTTAAAAAGGGGCGTGGTACTTCTTCGATACCGCCCACTTTTCGGTTATTACAAGGCATTAATAAGCAGTACCTACATACCAAAGTTCATTAAAATATCTTGTAACAATTGCGAGAAATAGCATTTAACGTATTTTGCTTGTATGGGAGGTTCCACGCGCAACGGCAATATTTTGCCGACTTTAAGAACAGAGATGCCTTTTAGCAATTACCCACCTCACAGTTGATTTCAGAATGTTTGCTTTATTAGTTTTCTTTTTATACCGTTTTATATTTTGGTGGGCGGTGCCACGCCCTTCAACGAGTTTTTCCAATATAACGGCATATTACATATTAATTCTTGTTTGCAGAGGTAACATCTCCTCAATTTTCATCAAAATTGTTGGAGTCGTTTTCGAGTAATATTGAATCAAAATTTTCAAGGGCTGAAAAGTGGGCGTGGCATTTCTTCGATCCCGCCCACGTTTTGTTCGTTATGAGGTATTATTAACCCGTACCCGCTCACCAAATTTCATCCAAATACCTTGTATGGTTTGCGAGTTATTACTAAATCAAATTTAAAATTTAAGGCTATGCCACGCCCTCTGGTGAGCATTTACAAAGTTCAAACCTAGCCAATTCTTCATTGAATGCTAATATCTAACACTATTCCAAGTTTCATTAAAATCGCTGTAGCCGTTTTCGAGAAAAAATATTGGCACAGAAATAAGTACAAAGAAACAAAAAAACAAACATACAATTTTAGCTCGTATAAGAAGAGAAGATAAATGATCTCTTAACATAGCTAAGTGAATTTAGTAAATTTTGAATAAAATAATTCATATTTTCTTAAGTTTTCGGCTATACATTTTATACTAAATAAGTATATACAGTTTTTTAAAGTCCTTAGTACCTCATTTTAGTGAATGATATAAATTCTAAATGAGGGAATTCGCCAGAAAATTTCATTCAGTAAAATCGTTCATGAACGAAATAAATCATTCGATAGTCAAATTCATTCAGTTACTATCTATCGATAGTCGAAATCATTCGATAGTTCCCATCACTAATTCCTACTGCCTACATATGTCAAATAACGCAAAGATTGACTCTGCTATATGGCATAAGTACTATTTTTACTACTTTTTTAGTACTAAGGTTAATAAAAACGGTCATCAGCCTACTTTACTTTCTAAGATATTTTTTTTTTGAAACTAGACAAAGCTATCTTTCATATGAATCCAATAGAAATATGGTATCTTTACAAGTTAGTGGTTATAATTTTGTTAACTAAGACTAGAGAATTGGTGTATATTTTGAAATATAAAAACAATTTTTTAAATTCAGTTTTATCTCCTTTGATTTCAGATTTAAAACAAATGTTCTCATTAACTGGTATCAAAATTTTTATGGTATAAGGTCTCATTATTAAGAAAAAACGAAAAATACATTTTTAAGCGGATATAATGCAGAGCAATTACAAAACAAAATAATTACGCCATTTTGAAAAAACGTCTTCAATTTTGTTTTCATACATCTCACATAAATTCTTTATAAATGGTTTTAAATTTTTGTAACTTTTACGATATTTTTAAACTTTTGGGTACTTTTAATGAATTATTCGATTATCTGCGCTAAAGATGATCCAATAACAATAAATAAGTAGCTTAAATACTAAAGACTAATGGTTATCATTAAATTCCAACACTTTGTTTTGTATCTCAAAAAAATTATGCAAAAATATAGATATTTTTTAATCTGAATTTTTTCGTAATTAACAACATGCAATGTTAAAATTTAATCCGCTTTAAAAATAAAAAATTAATTTTGTTTTAATTCCATTAAGCAGACGCGCTGCTGCGCTGTGCATTCTATTAAATAATTTTGCAACTGGTTACGCACAAAGTGACCATAATCAGGTTAAAGCATTCAACTGGTTACTTTTTTTTTAATTTTATTCAATGCATGGTCATTTTATTAATCGATTTCATTAACGAATAAATGAAAAAGCCAGAAAATATTGGTTGAAAATTGTTTTAGCAACGGCTTTATCTGCAATGCAAATATGAATGAAATGGTAAAATGTTTTAATTAGCGGTTTAATGAATGCACTGCTTTTAATAGGCCATGGCTTCAGATAGTAGAGAACAGATTTTTTATTTTAATTATTGTGCTTGAATTTTGCAATATTTTTTTCATCATGCTTAAAGATTTTGCTTTCAACAATACATAAAGAAGAGAGAGGATTATCCTATTTATTTGGGATTTTAGTACACTTTCTGCGAAATCCGACGATATTTTCTTTTTGGAACCAATTATAGCCTAACAACACTACAATGCTAATATATGGCTCAGCAGAACGGGCCGAAATTAAAAAATTTTTTAAACTAATATGTTGGAAAAAGTCATTCGAGTTGTAAAATATCGATATATTGAAGAAAAAGATAATACTTAAAACTATCATATCAGGCTTCCAGGGTACACCACGCAAAAATATAAGTCATCTTACCTTTCAAGAACATAGCTGTAATTTGAAACATTTAGAGAACATTGAAACAAATAACAATTGCTGGAAAAATATGTGATGCCATGCCACCATATAACAGTATTTGTCATATCTCTAAAGCTAATTAACTCCAGATAATAAAAATTAAAAATAAGAACTGCCCCAGAAAAATTTGATACTTTGTCATCAATAAAAAAATACGTAATGAATTTTTTTTACATATTGTTTTTTTATTTAATAATGAGTAGTATAACAAACATAATTAACCTTACACTATTAACAAATATTTATTTTATATAAAAATATTTTACTTTTTCCTTAAGACACTTCATTAAGTTTTGTACAATTCTTTTGTCAACAGTGCCGTACGACCATCGCCACTTATTTTTGAAATGTTTTAAATTCTTTGCAGTACTTTTACTCTTCCGAAGATCTGATTTCATTAGAGCCCAATATCTCTCAATAGGTCGAAGCTCTGGGAAGTTAGGTGGATTTGCATTTTTGGGTACAAAATTTACATTATTGCTATTGTACCATTCTATGGTGGCTCTAGAGTAGTGAGAGGTTGCCAAATCAGGCCAGAACATTAGAGTACCCCCGTGCTCTTGAATAAATGGCAAAAGACGTTTTTGAAGGCATTCATCAATATAAATTTTCGAGTTAATTGTGCCCTGTGTTACAAACAAACTGCTTCTCAGACCGCAAGTACATTTGGCCTGGCAAAACGTATACTGCTTGAGAAATTTTGTAATTTTCTTCTCTTTAAATTTGCTCTGTACCTGCCCCTTTTCCGAACAGGATAAAATTTGTGTCCTGGTAGTTGTTTAAAATCTGCCTTAACGTATGTTTCATCGTCCATTAAGCAGCCGTCAAATTTAGTCAGGTAATCGACATATAACTTTCAAGCTCGCTTTTGAGCCTCTAACTGCTTTTCATGGGAACGGTCTGGTACTTTTTGAACTCTGCAGGTCTTTAGCATGAGTTTTTTCTTTAGTCTGTTTATAGAAGATTTTGAGGTTCCTGCTCTGGCAACCATATCTCGTTCTGAAGTGATAGGATTCTGCTTAAAAAGGCGCTTCACCTTTTTCACTAACTGTGGGTCTATACTGGCTTTTCTACCTGAACCCTTTGGACAGTGATTTTTGATGCACCTGTTCTTTTAGCTATGGCTGAATATTTTAATTCTGGTTTTTACAGGTAAGTGTACAAAATGAGTTTGCGCTTTTTTTCTTAATTGCTAGACATCTTTATCGTTTGGTGTTCATTTACCTAGTGTTATATATTTTTGTAATCGTCAAGTTATATAGAAAAAATAGCACCCATATTTCGACCTGCACGATCATCAGCTAAATCATAATCTTAAGGAATAAAAGTACCAAATTTTTCTGGGGCAGTCCTTATGTAGGTATAAGTATAGGTATAGATAGATATGTAAGATTAGATTCTACATTTATCTAGATAAAACTAAAACTACGCAAAGCCAACCGATGCAATTAACATCTTTTGGAAAAATGGGTGCTTCCAGGCCTCAGAAAAAGATATTTTGTTATGCTTCATATATTATTCTTTGCAGAATGATACAATTTTGCAACATATCGCTCAGTTACTACAAGAATGGCACAAGACTCCCATATTGCAGAAAAAAAAGTTATTCTGTTTTCAAACGGTGACCGTAAAACATATTAATATCAAATTTTAGCAAAATATGAAGCATGATATTACGAATAATTCTGCACTATTAAATCAGAAATCGCGTTTTTTGATTTGTGCTGTTCTTGAAATAAATGAGTGATATATAAAGGAAACCAGAACAAAGAGGCAGTTTTTTTGCAGTTTAAAGATTTCAATTGACTCCCATATTGCAGAAACAACGTCTACTGGAGAAATGGGCGGTGTCCCGACCCACATCAAAAATATTTTGCATATCCTTTAAAATATTTAATGTAGATGAAGAAGGTTTGCGTGCATATGGGGCATTAGATATCGTTCCAGATAGCATTTGACTTTTGCATCTCCGATTTTTTTTTTTAAACTTCGTCCTTGCAACATACTAGCCCCTTTTATCCACCCTTTACAAAATTTATATTTCTATCTAAATTTTGTGGCAAAGCTCCCTTAAGGGATGAAAAAAAGATAATAATTTGTTCGAGAAAAATGATATGGAGGAAAAATTAATGGAGGTCTGTGAACATTTTTCTCGCTTCCCGGCCATTAGAAATTGTTTTGATATTTTATCAAATGGTGTTGCATGTTTGAAGGAAATGTCGAAGAGGAAAAATCAATGGGAGAATATTTTTTTGTTTTCCTCTCCCGGCAATGAGGAGTTTCGTTTTGTTATTTTTATCAAAATTTGGTATTTTAATCAAAATGAAATACCGGAGAGGAAAAGTCAATGAAGGTTGGTGAATATTTTTCCCTCTCCCGGCAATGAGGAATTTTTTTTATATTTTTATCAAAACTTTGTATTGGAACCCCCTTAAGGGGTGAATAAAAGGGGAAATATGTTGGAAAAAAGGTTGTGAAGAAAAAATTAATGGGAGTCCGTCAACACTTTTTTCCTCTCCCGGCAATGAGGATTTTTTTGATATTTTTATAAAAATTTTGTATGGGCGCCCCCTTAAGCAGTGGAAAATATGGGGTGTAAGTTTGAATGAAATATCGGAGAGGAAAAGTTAATGAAGGTTGGTGAACATTTTTTCCCTCTCACGGCAATGAGGAATTTTTTTTATATTTTTATCAAAACTTTGTATGGGAACCCCCTTAGGGAGTGAATAAAAGGGGTAATGGGTGCTATTATTGATTCCGTTCGATAAGGAAATTTTCGCGGAAAGAAATATCGTTCGATATGAAAACTACTATTATTGATTCCGACGGTAGAGGAATATCGAACGAGAATATTGGAAACCCTGAAATAAGAACATTTTGACAGATGACAAAGGATAAAAAAAATTACAAGTGTCAACAAAGGAAAATTATGAATCATTGATAATTTTTTGTAAATATCATGTGAATAAAATAGCTTTTTTAGTGCGATTTAAGATTTAATTATCTATAAATTTTAGAGTTCGGTGAAGACGCGTGTTTCTCAAAAGTTGTTTTTTGTAAAAAAGTGTTGATAACTTTATTTTTCCAAGTGATTACATTTCATCGTTTGATCACCGCAGCGAGGGTTGGATGTGAAAGTGACTTCTTCTATATGAGATGTATATCTAATCAAAATAAAGACGAATTGTTTCCTTTATTTAATAAAATAAAATGTATTGTTTTATGAATTTTGAGTTTTATTTTAAAAATAAATTTTGTAATTTGTAATTAAACCGACTATTGTGTTGTAATAAATTGTTTAAAATTGATATTTAATATAAAGCTTAATTTCTTTATTAATAAAAAGAGAAAAATTATCAAAAAAGCATGCATATTTAACTTTTTATTGTCGTTCCGTCACAAAAATTTCGCGGAAGGAAACAACTGAAATATATCTATCCGTCGGAATCAAGAATACACAAAAATGAACGTCACTTCGATGTCAGGGTTGTTAAATTTGTCAAATTATTTGCGGAAACAATAATAGCAAGTTTATCTGTTTTGCGGAACAGTGATGACAGATGTATCTAATTTTCGGAATCAATAATAGCAAAATTCGCTTCCGCGCGGAAAATGCTTTCCGACGGAATCAAGAATAGCACCCAATATGTTAGAAAAAATGTTGTGAAGAAAAAATGAATGGGGGTCCGTCAACACTTTTTTCCTCTCTCGGCAATGAGGATTTTTTTGATATTTTTATCAAAATTTTGAATGGGAGCGCTCTTAAGAGGTGGGAAAAATTTGTTAGTACATTTAAGAAAAATGTTGGAGAGAAAAATAAATGGGGGTCGGTGAATATTTTTACCTTCTCCTGTCAACAAGAAATATTTTAATGCTCCATCATTTACCCATTCTAAGGACAGTCTTAAAATTTGTCAAATTCATTAAAGTTTTTTTAGTAATTTTTCAAAAAATCTAAGATTATAATCATCATTAAAAATAGCAATTTAGTTTTAAAAGTTGAAACTTTAACAAAAAAAAATCATTTAAAAAAATTTTTTGTTTTTTTTGTAAAAATTTCCTTAAAGAAACAAAACTTAAAAAAAAAATTTCATGATTCGGTTGACTAGTGACGGAGTTATGGGCATTTTAAAAAACTACTTACTGTTGTTTTTGCAGCTTTTTTAGTTTTTTGAAAATTTATATCTCGGAACTGCGCGATAAAAAAACTGAAAAAAATCATAGATGCTAATCTTAACTAGTACTATAAGACAAAAAAATCGGAGATGCAAAAGTCAAATTATATCCGAAACGGTATGTAATGCCCCATATATAAAGGACGTAAATACAAATAAGACCCATTACAAAAAATTGTCTTTACCGCGCTCTTCAAAATAAAATTCGTAAGATCTCTGACATTATTTGATGCAGATGAATGAGATTTGATACATAGAAGGTACACCAGGACATATAACAACCACTGAAAAAATTGAGCGGCACCGCGCACCATAAAAACGAAATTCGACTTTTCTCTGAAATTATTTGTTGCAGATGAACAGGAATTTATACATAAGTAAATGACACCGGGAGAAATCTTTATTTCCAATGTCAAACTGACAAAACTTTAAAACAGTAGGGGTAATTGGGGTAAATTGGGAAGTGGGGTAGAGTGGAAAATGCCCCTTTCCGGGCAAACTAGCAAAGTATAGCTGTCATACGCTTCCGACATGTACTAGTAATGACTGTAAGCAAATCTTTATGGTATAGCGGCCTGTGCAAATGTATTTTTGTGTTCTTTGAAATCAGGTAGAGTTTTCAAGTGATTTTGAAATTTCATTTTTTAATTTTTAAATATCGATATTTTTACTGTTTCCGGAGATAAACCGCTTGTAAGTACACTAAAATATCCTGTGTAGTCTTAATTTTGATGAAGCAAAAGGATTCCGTGTAATTCATAGAAAGAAAGGATTATGCTCACATTTTATGCAAAATGTGGGGTTGGGGTAGAGTGGGAAATTTTATATGGGGTAAAGTGGGAAATTTTATTTCACTCAGCCGGTCCGTTGAAAATTGGCCAAACAAAACAGAAATATAGTAGAGGTCGGAAAGCCATGAAAAGCGTCGTTTTAACAACTCTGGAAAAGCTAATCGAGTTGCAAAAAGCAGCCGAGAAACGTTTAGCAAATACACAAAAGAAAGAGGGAAACAAATCACAAAAAATAGAGTACCAGGAGCAAAAAAAGCACCACCAGCAAAAAAGCGTCAAAGAAGAAACAAAAAGTTCTAACTCTGATGAAGATTGTGGTTTTTGCGCCATTTGCATGGAAGTCATGCCCGTAATCATGACCAAACACAATACCATCAAATGCAACAAAAAGGATTGTTAACGCCAATTTCCCTTGAAATGCGTTAATATCACTAGAAGCTTCTTTTATTGCAAACACTGTGGCTCGAACTTGGTTGTTTCATCAGAGAACGACGAATAAGCTACAATTTCACCAATTTTTTTTAACACATTTCTTTATTTATTTTTTTCCGGATAAATTTGAGAGTAACTTTCACCGGAATAATAATTTTGTCCTCTTTATTACTAAAAGGAGGAACAGCTCCTTTTCATTTTTGGGTTCCAAATGTGATAGAAGGAAGGTCTGACATGAGTAAATGCAATAATTTTAATAACTTTTTTTTTCATATTTACTCCTATGGGTGTGTTCTTTAAACCTTTTTTGACTTACAATAAAGATATTAGAACTTTGTTCCAACATTTGTGTTAGTTTTAGTGAGTTTTTGAAAGTTTCCCACTTTACCCCATGTTTTTAATTTTTGCCATTTTAGGCATCCTCGGTCAAAGCGTCGTACTCAATAGAAAATCCATATTTTCGGTTCGTTTCTTCGGTAAAAATATAGCTCATTTAATTTTCTTTACTGAAGGAAGTTGAAACATGAAAAAATAATTTGTTAATTTTATGGAGCTTTGAAAAAAAATTTCCCACTTTACCCCTAAATATAAATTTTCTTATGTTTAGTGATGGGCAAAATCAGTCTTGGTCTGGAGTCCTGTTCTTAGTAATTTTTCGAGACCAAGACCAAAACGCTGATATAATTTCAAGACCAAGGTCAAGACATCTATGATCTTGGTCTTTCTTGGTCTTGGTCACGATGATCATCAAGACCAAGACTACTTTTCAGTCTTGGTAATTTATTGTACAATGGTGTGTCACGCCCTTTTTAAGAATCAATTCGAAATTTGGCATCCTTAAAAACCCAGCTGATTTGTAAAAATAAGGTTTGGAAGTTTTGAATGCTCACCATATTATAGAAATTCTTTCAAAACCAAGATCAAGACCAAGACTGCTATGTCTCGATCTTGGTTTGCTCATCACTATTCATGTTGTGCATAAACAAATGAAAACTAAGGATATTTATGACGTTAAATATTGAAATATACGTTCAACTGTGCATAATACCACCCTGCCTTGTTTAAGCTGCTTATTTTAAACACGCGTATACACAGCTCAGCTCTACTTCGACAATTTGTCTGCGGGTCAAAAGGTGTTACAGCAATGCGCTTCAGTGCACATTAAAAAACTCAAAACGCAAGAAAAAAAAAAGAATCTTAACAAAAAATGGCAACAATGTGCAAAAATATGCAAATAAAATGGCAGCACTGCCATCACCCTTTTATGGACGCTGGTTGAGTGCGCGGCATTGCAATTAAAAGCGCGCTAATCAGATTGTATAAAGGATCTGCCTCTTTGGAGTAGCTGCTGTTGTGGTCACTGTGTTGCTGCCCTTAGCAGGTGACAGCTGTTTGAATCTTCAACAATAAAAAATGCTTTTTTTTTTTTTTTGTTATTGTTGTTGTTATTATTTTTGTTATTGTTGCCATATCATTTAATCGCATTAAAAGAGCGAATGCATTCATTATTTCATCTGTTTATTTGTATCTGCGTGACTGCGTTTAATTGCCAAGAGTGGCGTTAAATTTCAGCCAATGGTTGTTTTTGTTGTTTCATTTCTGTGTTGTTGCTTACGCATATTATCATTTTAATTTGATCCTTTGCAGCATGACCAGTAGCCGTAACAGAAGTTTGTGTTGTGTCCTTTTGAAAACTTACGATGTGACTGTGTTACATTTGTGACGAAGGATTGCTTGGCTCATTATATTTTCTTTTATTGATATGCTAATTAACATATAAGAGCTCACTCTATACGAAGGACACATATATTAAGTATGTCCTTTTTATCACCTGAGCACGGTGTTGCTTTTGTGAATTAATTAGATAGTAATCAAAATTAAAATCATTACACCTATTTGAAAAATAATGAATTTGATTTAAAATGATTTAATTAATGACATAAGTGTTGTCAGTGATCCTTATGAAATTTCGTCTATAAAATAGTTACTTTTAAACCAATTCAGAATCGTCTATTATTCACAACTGTTTCCAAATTATCTGCAGGGTAATGCCTCATATTGATGTGAATAATAGACGATTCTGAATTGGTTCAAATGTAACTATTTTAAAACTATTTCCAAAATAAATGAAACAGAAATAGGCAAATTTTTAAATTTGATACAAAATTTGTTCACAACAGAATCTGTTCATGAACTAACGTTTTTGTAATGCAAAAGGGGTATAATATAATGCATTAAGTGTTTTTTTTTTTTTTGTAATACAAAACGGGTGAAAAAGTAATGTGAAAGGAGTCAATTGCCACTACCTATGGCATCACAATTGAAAAGTGACGTGTTGATTCCATATAAAGACGATAGTACTGGAACTAAGTACTAATGTTTCTTCAGTAAATATTGATTAAGTGTTACAAAACTGTTTTCATTATCTGCAAGTTTTTGACGCGCAAGAAAGAATATGATAAATTTTAAGTTTATACACTTCGCGAAGCGGGTATGCGATATGTTTGATGTTAAGTTTCTATTTTTTTATATAGGGTAAGGGAGGGAAATATGGACTACGTGGGTAATATGGACCACACGGTTATTTCCGACTGCATACATAGGATCTACCGTTATTCATGTTCAAACTTAACGCTAATACCTAAAGCTTATAATAGGGCAATTTCAGCGTTCGGTGAAGTCGCATGGTTCTGTAAAGTTGATTTTTCTAAAAAAAAAAGATCAGTGATAATTTTTTTCTAGTGAGTATATTTCATTATTTCACTTTAAGGATATCGCGTTTTTAAATAAATGGTTAATTATTTAAAGTCAGTGAATACCATTTATAATTTATTAGCACAAATAAGTTCATTAACCAAAAGAGTTTTTGATAAAAAAACCATTTATTTCGCCAACACGTGCTGTGGGTAATATGGACCACCAAAGAAAAAAGCCTCAAAAACAAATGTATTTATCATCTTTTTCAGATGGGGAATCTAATTGCAGTTTTCATGACGAGTCTGATAATCATTATATGTAATTCGTTAACTACAAAGGAAAAAAATGATAAAAAATGCATATAATGTAATACCCTTTACTCAGAAGATCGACCTAGCGAATTTTGGGTTGAATGTGTAATCTGACGTTCTTGGAGTCATTTAAAATGTGCCGAATGTGGAAGTGACATTTTTATATGCAACTTCTGTACCAAATGGACTATATCGATACCTTAGAGCGCTATAGTCCTATCTCCATTTTTCCAATTGTTGGGAAATGCAAAAAGAAGATTTCAAACAGTGATTATTTAAGATTGGCTGCTATTTTGATATAACGATATATGCAATATTTTTACCTATTGTATATTTTAACATAACTTAATGTTTTTACCCAATTTTATTAATTTTTAACGAAATCCCAGCCAATTTATAGTATGTCATTACTTTTGCCCTTGTATAGAATTCCACTACTATTAAAATAAACGACGTACTTAGTACATTTTTTGAATTTTTTCCACTAAAATGTCGTAAAAAGTCATAAAACGCGTAGAAAACACAAAAAAACTTTTTTTTTTTTATTTTGAATTTTTGATTCCGACAAACAAGAATGGAGCCTTGGGTGCAACCAAATTTGTTCCCTAAAATGTCGCAAAAAGTCATGAAACGCGAAGAAAATGCGAAAAAACGAAGAATTTTTTTCTAAAATGTGACTAATTTGAATATTCAGTGGAGATAGGACAGTAGCGCAGTAGGACAGTAGGACACTTCAAAATGAATGGGACCAGTAACTTAGATTTATCAATTTACAAACTTTACTGTAAGAAATAAATTTTTGAAAAAACACCCTTTTCATGAAAATGACTAAAAATGCCAACTTCAACACCCTGTATTTTAACAACAAATGGTACTAGGACCAAATCCTCTCAAATTGTTGTTCTTGCACACCGGATGTACCATATTGCCAAATTTTAGCGAAATCAGGGTACTGGTACACCTGGGGATATAGCACAACTTCCTCGAGCCTTTTTGAGATCGTAATAAAATAAAAACCGTATCATGTCTTGGATAAAATAATAATAATATCCCCCTCAAGAACATAAGCTTTCTAATAGCCAAAAATGTTTTTTTTTTTTTTTTTTTTGTGACCCTTTACCAAAATTCATTGTCAGAACCTTCCCAAGAGGAAAATAGTAAAGCGTTTCTTAACAAAGCACTTGTTCCTATAGAAATTTAGAAACGCTTACAGTATGATTTTTTGTAAGGTTGCAGTAAGCATTCGAATATCTAATTCTGTTTGGAAAGATATGTTTGTTTAAGTATTGAGTAGTATTTTTAAAAAAAGAGAGGAAAAGAAAGAGAACCAAATAAAAATAAATTAAAAATTTGTTTAATATACTTATTTTACACACATGGTACACAAGTCTGCCATGGACACGGGTTCGATCCCCACCACGCACAATTTTTTTTTTATTTTGCTTTTTTTTCGTTTTTTATTTTTTACCTTTATAAATTTATTCGCCTATTTTTTTTTACTTTATTTTCCTATTTTTTATTAATTTTTTTTTTTTTGGTTAATTGAATTGAAATTGAATACACAATGATTTTTGGTACGGTTGCAGAAAGCACTCGAATATAAAACTCTACTTGGAGATACATTTTTTTTCAAAATTTTCTTAATATACAAATTTTTTACGTGTAAATCATCTAAGTGGGTCAGTGGTCTAGAGGTCTAAAAAGTTTGTGGTTGTAAAGAAAGAATAATTTGTTTCCATCTATCACACGGATGGACCCCGGTTGAAATCCTAGTATTGTCAGTTCGTTTCTTTTTTTAATTGAGATAACCCTTACTCATAAGTACTTCAAAAGGCTTTTTACCGGAATACTGCGGTTTGCTTAGAAACGCGTTCAGCCCAGGGTATGCAATGTTAAAAAGAAAGAATGCGTATAACGGAGCGGAAGCGCTTATAACTGAAAAAAGGCACTCCAGAAAGCCTTTGGAAGGGCTTATTTTCCCCTTGGGCTGTTATTTTGGAAAAAACCTGAAATTGTTATACAGTGTAATTAAATCAAATACATCAGGGTTTTTTGATTTGAATAACGAACTAGTAAGGGTGTAACCTTTGGCCTGCCCAAACACTACAGTATTTTCAAAATTTTGCTTGTATGGGAGGTGCCACGCCCTCTTTTGCGAGTTCGTTTAGTTTTAGCTCAGAGCGTGCAATTATAGTTCTTATTATTTGAGTGAAATTTAGTTGCATTATCTCAAAAAACTCTTTCAGTATAGCATTTTGAAACTTTTGCTTATATGGGAGATGCCACGCCCTCTTTTCCGATTTTACCCAGTTTTTGTTGACGACTTGCATTTATAGTCCTTAGAGTCTGAGTAAAATTAAGTTCCATTATAGTATGTCTAAAAAAACTTTCAGTGTAGCGTTTTGGAGCCTTGGCTTGTACGGGAGGTGCCACGCCCTCTTGTCTAAATTTGCCCGGTTTCTGTTTAGAGCTTGTGCTTACATTTTGTAGTATTCATATGTATGTTGCTTGCATTGTCGTGAAAAATACTCCTAAAATTGCATTTTGAATATATTTTTTGTATGCCTGATAGGCGCGTCCGTTGACCGATTTCAATTCCACGAACTTACTTTGACAACAAAGGCAATGCTTCAAATTTCATCAAATGACCTTGGTCAGATTTTCCGTAAAATGTATTTCCACTCAGAGACACCCAGCCAGCCAGACAGACGGACATAGCTATATCGACTCAGTAGGTGATGCTGATAAAGAATATATATACTTTTCGAAGCCTGCCACGCCTCCTTCTCTGCATTACAAACGGAAAGACAAAGTGAATATACTCTGGGTGTAGGGTATAAAAAGCCGATCATAGTTTTGTTCGCAATTATCACTGCTTTATTTTGGGATCAAAAACTTAAAGATTGGGTCATACACAACAAACTTGAGTCCTTTTGAATGAAAAATTTTGAATCGAATTATCTCTGTATTTGTATGTTAGCATTTTCATAACTAAAATGAATTGAACTTTTTCGTTCAAAAGGACTCAATTTTATTATTTATGGTCCATATGGTCAGATATTTTTTTACCGTTGAACCGTGATGTCAAACAAATTTTACAAATTTTTAAAAGCTTGAAAATCAATTATTTTCTTATAGAATACGCGGTGTACTTTCATAAGTACAAGTAAAAACAGTCAATAAACTAACTTCATAAATTATTTTCGAACTATATAACAAAACATCCACTTAAAGTCATTAATTAAGATTATCTTCAGGTGGTTACATATGTAATAGTGAGGGTAAATATTTAGCATTTATACAAATCACACCCATACATTTTAGCAATGTCAAAATTAATAAATAAAATAAATATAAATAAACCAAACCAATAAGAAGACATGTTGCTTATTATCGATTAAAACACGCAATAAATAGCTTTTTAATTATTTTTTATAAAGTGTTTGAAATGACAACAACATTGTCTACATGTCAATTTAATGCCCTGCTGCAGCAGCTCAAGACACACGATTCCCACATCAAGTGCAGGTGTATTTTCTGCTCCAAGCCACTTTTTTCCTCTTCTTCTTCTTTTTCCCTTTAATGTTTGCTTGATAGCACAACTTTTGCATATAACTCTTGGTCGTATCATATTTTAACGATTCGCATCACGTGGTTCTGCTCTTGTGTGTAGTACTGCATGCTGCATGCGTCAACAGCAACGGCAAGGCATCGCATCAGCAGATGCTTAAAATTGATGATATTCGCCATTAAAATGATTACGATGGAGCTTAAAACAAAGTTGTGTGTTATTTTTAATAATGAGTTTAACAGCAGCACCAGCAAAACGGAAAACCAAAGAAAAAAACACAGCCAGCTGCCAGCTGGTCGGTCAGCCAAGCGTTGATGACGCCTTTTATGTTACTACTACAAGAGTAGCGTAAATGGCCAAAAGGATATTTGTAAGGATTCGTTTCTAATTTGATTATGCATGTTCAAAATGTAGCAAGGAGTGTGTGATAGTTGTGTTGAATATGAAATTTATAGCAGCTGCTTTCTTTTATATTGACGAATAGGATGTTTTTTAATCAAACGGGTGTTTAGTGTATTGTGAGGATAACGAAAAATAAAATGTTGCATTTATTAAAAAAAAAAGATAAAAAACAAAAGGAAATAGTCCCTGTGCCATATGTGTGCTGAATTGTACCAAATTGATATAATGTATGGGCATTTCCCAGTTGATGAACGTGACCGTCGTACACATTTAAAGTGCAAAAAAGCGGAGGTAAAACATATTTTATTTTAGTTTTTACTTTAGATTATAGCTCTTAGATAGCACCATAATTAGTGCTAACATTAATAGCAGGCGAAGTCTTGGTTCTATGATGCACGCAATAAAAGACACAAAACGAACGTGACAAAAGTAGTAGTAGTTTTCTTGCTTATTCAAATGAAGTCAGAATTCGGCGAAACAAATCAGAATTTTTTAGTGCGACCAATTTTGGAATCTTATTTTTATTTTTTTTTTTTTTTTATTACTTAAACCAACGCTCAGGGGATAGCCCCTATAAATGCAATGCACCGTGTTGATTTGTAGAAAAGGAAATAGGTTAGAGGGATGGGGGAAAAGAGGAGTAGTGTCGATGAACATTTTTTTTAAATCTACCGATGTCACAACTGTCGGGAAAAACGCTCGCAGGGAGATTATTCCACAACTTAATCGTACGACCAAAGAACGAATTATCACGATAGTGCGATGTTCTGTTAAACACCGTTGCAATGCAGTAGGGATGGGCCTGATGGGACGCCCGAGTGCTGCGAGAAAATATACGAACTGATGGAACCAGCCCATAAATTTCTCTAGAGCACATCCCATGGTAATATCTATAAAAAAGAGTAACACACCCAACGTTACGACGGTGTTCAAGAGAATCAATAGAGGATGCAACATCCGCATCCCCAATCAACTTCATCGCACGACGTTGAACTCTGTCTAGCAGCTCCAAAGTAGTTTTTGGAGCCCCGGCCCAGATGTGCGAATTGTACTCTAGCTTAGGTCTAATATAGGCAAAATAGACAGTCCGAAGATCAACAGGAGTGAAGTATTTCTTGCACCGTTTTAGATAACCTAAACACTTGGCCGCTTCTTTCGACACATCGAAAACATGGTCCGTCCACCTCAGATCAGTTTGAATCGATATGCCCAGAACGTCAAGAGTTGCTGATCTCATAATGTCTACGCCGGCCATATTGAGGGGTGGAGGGGGACAATCCACTCGTCTGTGAGACAACAGACAGCATTGGGTTTTGCTAGCGTTGAATTCGACCCGATTAGCTCGACCCCACTCGGAGATTGTTTTGAGGTCATTTGTGAGTGTGGCATTCATATACCGCCTTTTTCTCTCAATCTCCTCAGAGCTTGGACGCTTTTTGAAGCAATATGAATGACAAATACTGCTGTCATCCGCAAAGGAGTGGATTGGATTAATGGTCGATGACAGAAGGTCATCGATGAAAACAAGAAAAAGAGACGGGGATAGGACCGAACCCTGAGGAACTCCAGCGTTAATGGAGTATTCGCTAGATGTGGAACCGTCTACGACAACACGAATAGAACGGCCACTGCAAAAGCTCGTTATCCAACGAGCGAAGGAATCACCGACGCCATATGCAATAAGTTTTGTTACTTTATAATGTATTTTGTTTGATTGAAATATCGTCTGTACTTTTCTTTATTTTTATCATAATCTGAATCGATACGTGACAATATGATTATGACATTTTTTTGCACCATACAAATTTTAAATTGAAAATCTTTCGAAAAACCAGGATTTCCCAGTGAATGTTGGTTCACCTTGTCTTGTTAAGTTGACGTGTGTACCAAATCCCATAAATTATGAATTTATTTCTTTTAGGGGCGTGGCATCACCCATTTTCCCAGTTAACATTTTTTGTCCTTGTGCTGTGTTTATATGTACTTAATCTAATTTATGTGCGTTAAATATTTTCAGAGATATGATGACGTGATTTTTGTTGGGACGTGAAACCCGCATTTTTTCCAGTACACATTATTTGTCTTGGTGTTTTTTACATATGTTCCAAATCTCATTTATGTACGTTAAATAGTTTCAGAGATATGATGATTTAATTTTTTGGCTCACGGTGGACCTTTTGGCGGAAATGCCGATATGCTCCAAACTGATTTTCATGTCCTTACCTAATTGAAAAGGGTAGTGAATTAGTCTACAAGCACAGAGTACGTTTTTGGAATTTGACAAAAAGAACTATTTTTAGCACTGAGGTAATAAAAAACTCACCTACTGCTTAGATCTTCTAAAACTTTTTTCATAGAATGATGACAAAACTTTCTTTCATATGAATCTTAAGCTAAGACGTTATCTTTAACGGTTTAGGGATGAAGGTTAGGTTAGGTTAGGTTGCGAAGGCATCGTTGGCATGTATACAAGCCAACTTCCACTTAGACCATTCTGCTGGTCCATTGTGATCCCTCTTTAATATGGTACATAGTTCTTTGATACATATTCAATTAATTTAATTCAGTATATTTATACAATCTTATTGAAGCTTATTCATTGGTTGTTGGCTACTATTCGTGTTCTCTGTTCCCATTTTGATGCCTTGATGTATTTCAGGATCTTAACGGGGTCCATCTCCATAAGTTCTCGCATATCCTGAAAAAAGAAGGATCCAAATATTTTAAATCTTGTTTTTGCAAGTGCAGGGCACTGGCAAAGATAATGTTGACTATCCTCTTCCACGTCGCTGTCTCCACACCATCTACAAAGATCGTAAATCTCAAACCCCATCCGTCCCAAGTGCCTGCATAGCGTATTATGCCCTGTAACTACTGCCATAAAAGACTTTAATTCACTCTTGCTACACTTTAAAAGTAATTTAGTAAACCTTATCTTAGGAGTGTTATAAATAGTTTTGGTCGTTTGATAATGGGTCGAGTTGCCCCATCTCATCATCTCCAAAACCATTTTATCTGAAATTATCTTGCAACCGTGTGAAGGTTTTGAGTATATCAAATATATAGAATTTTGAGTCTCTCAAAGCTCCTATAGCGACGAAGATACCTTCTTAGTTTTGAATTCATATTAAAGATTTTTTATCTTCTTTTCACAGTAAATATTTTAGAAGATCTGTAAAATACTAAAAAAGTACTAAAAATAGTATTTTTTTTAAATACAAAAAATGCACATCGCTTGATTTGTGGCCTTTCCAAAATAGGTCAAAACATAAAAATCGGTTAAGAAATGTCCAATTAATGGACAATTTGTTAAAGCGGTCGAAAAATTAGAAAATCTTAAAATTTGTATATTGTTATTGGTTTTGGCCTCAAACAAAATCTCGGACCGATTTTCAGCAAAATCAGAAAGAGAGAGAAATTAAAACTTGTTACGCTGAAATTGCTGCATAGGAGAAATTCATGTTTCCTCAATAAAATATTGAGAAACGTCGAGGTTGTTTTTTCAGCCACCTCGTTGTAGATGTTTTTTTAGTGAAATCCTACATGTAAAACAGTTAGAGAAATAAACAACACAAATATGAACAAATTTTAGTTTTATAAAGTCGCGGAAAGTTCCGGGTAGACAATTCTTGGTTCAGATTTGGCAGCCATGTCATATGTCAAAGAGAACTGTCATCCGAAGCATCATACTCGTATGTTAAGTTTCAGGTTTGCTATTTTATGAATCGTATTAAAATATTTAAAACTTAATACAACTACTAAGGTTGCTATAATTGGTCTGCCAAAAACTAGAATACCCTACACCTTTGCAATTTAAAAACTATGCTTGCCAGGGATATGCCACAATCTCATGACCGAATTTACTTTGTTTTTGCTTGCTTCGACTATTCCTAGTGTCTGTACGAGATTAGGTTGCATTTGCTAAAATACCGCTTGCCCTACTTTATTTTGAAAAATTTGGCTCCATGGTAGGTACCACGCCCTCTTGTTCGAGTTCGCCAAGTTTTTATTCAAAGCATGTCCTTACTATTTCTGGTGTTAGTGTGTATTTTGGATGCCTTGCCGCATATGATGGTCTAAATATAGCGTTTCAAATGATATTTTTTGTATAGGCGTCAGGTGTGTCCATTGAACGATTTTGCTCATTTTCAAACCCACGAGGTTACTTTTGCGTTGATCCAAATAAAAGGACATGGCTATATCGACTCAGGAGGTGACGCTGATCAAACATATACATATATAGGGTAAGAGTACCGCCAGCGGACAGGGTTCGGGTGTGGGCACCCCCCGACAGAAAACAAATGCGGATGTTCTGACAAATGTTCAGCGCGTGTTATGGTAGCACGAAGTTTTTCTGCATTTACCGGAGCAAACAGACGCATTTGCTTGATGCTGAGAAGAAATTAAGATTTGAATAAGTGAAAGTCAACACAAACGTTTTGTTCAATCATTTTCTAAGTACGATAAATCGAAAAGCTGAATGCAATCTATATTTATGCAGTAAATTTTTTATATTTTGTGATTCGAAAGCGAATGCAACCAAAATATTCACACAACACAATTTGCTCATTGCTTTTCAAAGTGGCTATCAAAGTCGAGTATATATATCGTAGAAAAAACGTTATTTTAATTAAGTGTGGGTGTTGAGGTGGCAAAACACTTTGGAAAAAATTTCGGCATGGAGTTTCCAGCCAAGTGGATTGAGGACCAGATGGCGGGCATGGATTGTTACAAAAAATTCATGCTTGGTAAAAGAGTAATGTCAAAAAGGGCTAGAGATTACACACCTAGCTAGCTTAATTTGCAAAAAAATGTATCTGCCATCAGCCAAAGATAATCAAGTGTGGTTTCGGGGCAACAGGTATGATGCCATCCGATCCAGACGTATTTAGTGACGCTGATTTTGTTAAAGCCATTGAGCAGAATTTGGTAAAATTTTTGTGAATCAATGTTTCCGAAATAAGTTAATTTAGCTTTCTTCTCCTTTGGATTGCGTTTAGTTTCATATTTTCCCATCTGTAGCCGATTTTCTAAGAGTGCCCACAACCTAACATTTTTTTCTTTCACAAAAATGATCATTTCACTATTTTTTTGATATAATTTTTCCAACAGACGAAATCAATTTAATTTCTTCACCAGTAGTTAGCTAAGGTTTTAAGCTTTCCATTGACACTTATATGTCTGCATAATATACATTTGGTCAAAAGTTATGAGTCGAAAACAAAACGATGCCCACACCCGGTACCCTTCCCCTACTATTCTATACCTGCCATGTCTCCTTCTCTGCGTTACAAACGGAAGGACAAAGTGAATATACCCTGAGCGTAGGGTATACGAAATGTTGATTCTTTAGTAGGATTGTTTCGTGCGCTATGAGGAGATTATGAGCGACAGTAATAGATATGTTAAAGCTTATGTCTGAAAATGGATTTGGAAAATATGGTATGAAAGGGGTTTTTTTTTTCATCTAGACAACTTTCAGTGAGATCTAGGAACTGGTGAAAAGCTTATGTCTCTCCAGCATGGTTTTTATACGAAGATGACGCTAAGAAAATGAACATCCGTCAGGTTATGGCCATATGTATCGACGAGCAATCAAAAATTACCCCAAAAGAATCCAGTTCAGTAAGACATCCGTTGGAAGCTATTTGAATGGTGTTGCATTCCAGTATGTGTTCTCCGGAAAATGGATTAAACTCCGTGCGACTTACCGATTCGGATATATTTCCATTTTTCATCAACTAAGAAGTAAACATTAATGCCTTAAAAGATAGGGGTATAAATTTCAAATGCAAAAAAGAAATATAAATTGTTATTGACAAATGATATTCTCAAGCAAATCAAATTGTCCTAATAACATGCTTAATATTTATCTATACATATCACTTTTAATCTATGTCCTTATTCACTCACACATACTGCCATATTGCAAAAAATGCGACTTTCTGTATTTGGCACATTGAATTACGCACATCATTCAAATGAACGGCTGCAGCATAAATACAACGACAACCTCAAAGTGAGTGATTTAAATTAATGCTGATGCCGGTCTGACATGCAAACCAAGTGAAAATGACAAAATGCCCACAAATCCACTATATGTATCTGCATATATCTATCTATGTATAAGGATCTACATCTGTAGCTGCTGCTGCATGCACATTCAATTGTTAATTCATAGGATGTACAAAGCCAATGTAATTCGAGTGGACTAATTGCATTTCCTGCATTACGACAGGTTGAATCAAGTTTAAGGTTTTCATCATAATACACAGCAGAGTTTTAAAGGATTTCTTTGCACAAGTTCACAAGTATGCTTTCGACTACAATTTTAATGTAAAGCTTTATAGCTTTTCGCACTTGATATCATGGCGCGCTATGAAGGGCTAAAATCTCTATAGCCACTGCTTTAAATTAAATGAGCGATTTATAGTCTGTTGTAGGCAAAACAAATTTTTTTATAAACATCACATAGTTTCCAATGAACTAACTAGATAGACAACCAAAAAAAAAAATGTGTCAGCTGCAGCCCTGAATCTAAAAAATCTCAGAAGGAATTTATGAAATTTCTGTTTCGACACACATAATGTCTAGTTAAAACTATAATTAATTATAGTAGGGGTGCCCACGATGCTAAATATGGATTTAATCGAGCGATAAAAAGGAAAAAGTATTGTAATATAATTTTTTCCATTACACCGGTGCACAGTGTAAGATTTTGCCAATCTAGGACGTCGAAATTCAATTTTAGCCGTAGTTTCAAAGGTATCGAAATGAAATTTTGTAAATGTGCTTTAATTCTTTATGCGGAGGTTTAGTTCAGAGATGAACAAAATCGGACAAAACCTACTTACACCTCCCATACAAATTTGCCTTTTTTTTGTGAAAAAAAAATTTTAAAAAATTGGTTGTTATGAAAATGAAAATTTGTATTTACCATTTCAGTGGTAACAGAATACTACTGTCAAAAAATGGGAGTGATTAAAAAAGATAACATACATATTTTTTTTTTCATGATTTCAGTGCAAATGTTCATTATAACACTTCAGTCATTGTAAAAAAAGTAGCCTTTGGGCAAAAAATGGGCAAGATTTTATTTTTTAAGTCTATTCTATGAGTATGCATGCTCATACTGTGTGCTTTGTCATAGCCTAACCACGCCCAACTTGTAAGTTATAGTCTATGAAAGATTCAAAATTTTTGAAATTTGTCTAACCTTTTAGCTGATTATAAAATAATTTGATTAAAATACTTAAGTGCAAATGTAAGGGTTGTGTATAGCAAAATTTTTAGTGAAAGTATTGACCTTTAATGCAAAAAACTTTTTGCCAAAAAACAAACGCGCACAACTTCAATTTGATCGCTCAAAGTTTTCTTATCGATGCAAGCTTGAAAATTTGTTCTTGCATGCTGTTCAATAGTACGTGTTTGATAGCTGTTATCATGCCAATGACATTTATTTTATTCTTTTTTATGCTTATTATCGTAACAATTGGAGTATTTTCTAACAAATTACAAAATATGATCGATTTTGAAGGACATTGTTTTTTTTTTTTTCATTCTGACGTCCTAGATTGGCAAAATCTCACACTGTGCGGTGTGGGGAGTGACTACAGGCTTTCAAAAATGTAACAAAAAAACAGCCACATGCCTTTACTCTAGCGCGTCAGATTTTCATAGAGGATGTTAAGTGATCCCAAACGAAGCTCCAATTCGGAGGTAACGCAAGCGATCTTTCGAAAATGTAAAAAAAACGCCATTTGGATTTACTCGAACGCGTTAGATTCTTATTCAGACGGTTCAACTTGATGTCCTGGTTGTGCTGATCCTTATTCTGACGATCATTTGCAGGGGTTTCCTAAATCTGACCGATTTAAATTTTTTTTTTCGGACCATATGGAAAGTGGGCATGACTTTGATCCGATTACGCCCATTTTCAACTAGGAGCTATATGCTACTAATTTCATCTCACATATCAAATATTATTGTTGCATTGCCCATTTTTTAATGAAAATTATTCGTCTTGGTTTTTGGAGGGCGTGGCTTCGCCCACTTTTCTTGCCTAAGACCAAGCATTTTGCAATTTTATCAGTCTGTGAAAATTTGAGCTTAGCATAACGAAATCCATCAGATAATATACGGCATTAGTATTTTTGTGATATTTACTATCCTCATATTCGAGTCTGGGCTTTTGTTACGCATAGTTTAGTAAAAACTCTTCAAATTGCAAAACATCAATATTCGAAAACCAAAATAGAACCCAAGAGAAAACACAGTAAAAATTATGTATCATCATCAATAACAACAACAACAACAACAACAATAATAATATGTAATGATAGTAATTGTACGAATAACAATTTATGAGAAACTGCAGCCAGCAACAACAACAACAAAAACATTATCAATAGAACTCTCTAAATGTGATTTCCCTTTGGGTTAATTGTTTTACAACTAATTTGACAGGAGCGCACACACACGAATGAAAGTGGGTGGTAGTGATTTCTCGTTTATCACATAAATCAGGAAGCAATGCGACCGAAATGCAACCTGCAAAAAGACCGGCCACCATCACTTTACCACCACGCACATTAATTTCAATTGTTCAGTTTGAATTAATATCCTGTAATAAGGACATGATTCATGTGCAATTCACACAAGCACAAGTACTTACTAGATGTGATGTCCTTTTCGTGCATGGGCATGGCAAAACTTACTGGCAGCTACTTAAGAATAATGAATTAGAAATCGATGCTTCAATGCCTTGCGGTGCATTAATACGAGCAGATTTTCGAGTACATGTGTGTGTGTGTGTGAATGTATGCGTAGTTTATATGTATAAACGGGGTGGGCGCAAATCTGTAGAACACCGGAAAATGTAGTTATTTAGTTATTTTTTTCGAAATTCGTAAAACCAGCGGAGTTTTTGGTGTAAGTCCATATATAGCTCAATTTTATTAATTTCTAAGCAAATATTAGCCAATTCATATTATGACAATACTTTGGTCCCATCATGGACTTGCTACAATAACTCCGTTGGTTTTGCAAATTTTGAAAAATGGAACTAAGAAAAGTTGTTCAGGATAGACCCAGGAATCTTATATATTCCGCACATCCTGTGGACGTTTTCGTTTTATCTCTTTGATTTCAAAGTAATAAATTACACAGCACGACAATGATTTTGTTCCAGGGCAGTAAGTAAAAAAAGATTTTTTTAGTCTGCATCAAACCTAAAAAAAAAAACGTGTTTGTGTTTTTTTATCTCAAATATCTCCAAATCTAGAGCTGATGGGCCAATTCTCACCTCGGATTCGGATTCTACGCAAAAAGTTTCTTGGGAATTGACAAACAACTACGCTGCAACAATCAAAAATCCATTATTTGTTGTGCAGTGTTATGTATTGCTCAAATCAAAATGCATAACTTACAACTTCTTCGAAAGATTTTTGTTTGATGGTACACCTTAATGTACACTTTGCATATATATATTTTTGTATGTGCATATTATTAGCCACATGTGGACAATTAAGCTGCTATTAATAGCTTAGCCACAGGATATGTTACAAATTTAATTCCATTTAGTTTCTCATCTAAAATACCCATATGGATAATAATCATTGATCAACTGTATGCATTGCAATAATAAAATTAATAGTAATAATGCAGAGATAAATCAATAAAACCGACATATTAAGTATTTGCGATTGAATTAAAATCTAATCAGCATTCAGCTAAATGTCCTTTAAGATATTTACATACATTTGGTATTCTCTGAATGAATCTATGTATAAGATTATACACATAAAGAGAGACAATGAATTTCTTTGTTGGTTTCTGGTAGATTTCATTTGAAAAGTAAATTCTGTCTACAACAACTGTGCAGTATCGTTACCGATACTGCTGTCATGCAGTGGCGGATTCACCATTGTCAAGAGGGGGGCCGATTGACTACATTTCTAGATAATAACAGAATGTTTTCAAAATCTTTACATATAATTTAGGTTTGAGAGAGCGGGCGATCGCCCCCCCCCCCTGGATCCGCTACTGCTGTAATGACCAGAGATGTGCATTAGTGTGGTTCATAGTTGTATGAAAAATTTGTTTGTTCTTATTTTTCCATCCCCACAAGATTGCCCTTGTTCCTATAACCAAAATAAGCACGCGACTAAATAAAATGAAAAAAACCAAAAATTTTTGTATGAAGGATACGATGGCGTTTTCAGTTTTTTCTCTGATGTCAGACCTTAATATCTCGTCAACTTAAAAAAATTCAGTGAATCGGAAAACTTCTTAGTGTTCATCATACATACATAAGTCTTCAAGAATCTTAGACTTAATGAATTACAAAATCATTTCCTTAGTCGCTTTCCTTTTTCATACAAAACCTACATATTAAAATCAAGCAAAAAAGACGCAAAATATAGCGACATCAAAATATGGCTTGTGTAGAGTATAAATTCAGATCTTTAAAAAAATGGACCACCCTAATGTTTATGCTTGGCCACTTTTAACATGGTGCGACACAGTTTAACACCCAAGAGAAATTCCAACATATTCTTAAAATAAACGTTTAAAAAAATAGTGTCTATCTATCTATTCTATCTAAGGAGTGAGATCGAAAAAATCTGAACATACGTTTTACCTAATAATTTTTTTTGGGTGTAAGATTTAAAAATTTCTTTGATCTAGTTATCTTTGAAAAATATGTCAGTTATTATTTTTAATGACAAACATGTTGATTTGTTGTGAGTTTGATCAAAATGAGTGAAGAAAAAGAAGTACGTCTCAAAATTATTAAAAATTTTCAAAAAAATCCAAATTGGTCTTACAAAAAATTGGCCAAAGAATTGAAGGTCTGCCGTCAAACTGTTTCTAATGTTATTAAACAGTTTCAGAAGAATTTGACCATGGATAGGAAACCTCAGAAAGAAAACAAGGACCACATGATATTGGGAAAGCCAAGAAAATTTAAAGCATATTCAAAAGATCTCCAAACACATCTGCTAGAAAAGCTGCCCGGTTAGCCCAGTGCTATGACTATTTGGTAAGAAAAGTTAAAGCCAATGCAGGTTTGAAAACATACAAAGTCGAAAAATTCCAGACAAGAATGCTGCAAAAAATTTAGATGCCAAAAGTAGGGCTCGGAAATTAAAATCGAATTTTATACAAAAATATTCATGTTGTATAATGGACGACGAAATGCAGCTTCCTGGTCAAAATTTTTATGTTGCTGATGCTCGAGGAAATGTCGAAGAACAATTTAGAATCCAAAAGCTGACAAAATTTCCTAAAAAATTCCTGCTATGGCAAGCTATATGCAGTTGCGGCAAAAGAAGCAAGTCATTTGTTACAGTGGGCTCTATATATACCGAAATATACATCAAAGAATGTTTGAAAAAAAGACTTCTTCCTTTCATAAGAGAGCACAATGTGTCCACATATTTTTGGCCCGATTTGGCATCATGTCATTACGGCAAGAAAGCTCAGGAGAAGTACTAAAGTAATAACATAGTTTTTGTACCAAGAAAGGCCAATCCTCCAAATTGTCCGTATCTAAGGCCAGTGGAGAGATATTGGGCTCTTGTACAAAGAAACTTAAAGAGCACAAAAAAGGTGCCCCAAAATATCGAAGAATTTAAAATGAGATGGGCAAACTGTTCCAAAAAGGTGTCTGAAACAACTATCAAATCTCTAATGGAAAAAGGTCCACGAGTTCATAAATAGTGGTTAAAACTATAAAATTATATTTTTCTGTAATTTGTAAAATATTTCCAATTAAATAAAAAAAAAATCAAAACTCTAAGATCAGCCGTTTAAAAATTATTGAATTTTACATATGTAAAGATTTTTTCGATCTCACTTCTTATTGCACAAAGGGGAGTACAGGCATAATTATATCTTAAGATCATGTTCTATGAAAAACCTTCCGGGCCTTTGTAAAAAATATCGTTTGTGTGAAAAATTTGTTGCCTTAATCCGCTCAAACTAAATCAAGTGCGAGGCAATGTATATATCTATAGAGATATATATATAAATAGGCAAACGAAATCGATTAGTGCCTGTTTCTTTACGTAAACCTTAACCTAAATAACGTTTTCGTGGCTAAGCCACTGCATCAATTTCTACGAAATTTGATATGGATATAGGGTTAGCACTAAGGAACGATAACATGACCATTATGTTTTTCAGTAGGCGGTGCCACACCCCTTGATTGTAAAACACGCTATCAGTGCTAAACTGCTGCACCGATTTTTAAAGAATTCGGTACTGAGATGGGCCTAACACTAAGGAAGGTTAATTAAAAGTTGATAGTTTTTAGTGGGGGTTAGAACTAACGTTATAGTCAAGAAGTATCAGATATATTGATTGCAAAATTAGCAACTTGATGGCCGAAGTTTATGATGAAAAACAACCATTTATAGATCAAATTTTCATTTGAACATGGGACAATGAACCAATCCAGATTAGCACCACTGAATTCCCCGTTCCCGAATTAAATAAGAATGACCTATTTCCCGTCAGATCATATTTTTTGCTAGAACAGTGTTATTGCTGATTTTCAAATAGAGGATAATAATAATGTTATTCAGTTTCTAACAATTTTCTAATTACAAAATTCCTGAATACATCGAGTATTAAGCGAAAAAAAAGTCTCAAATGACAAAAAATAAATTTTACATGATAAACTTTTTTCCAATTTTCCTTGCATACATTTTAGAACAAAAGTTAAAATTGCTTTCCCTGTAACTTCGTCATGGTACTTTGACATGAGTTATCAATTTCTATCAAAAAAGAAAATCTGAAATCGTGTCGGTTAAGTCTTTTTGGCGGTTAGGGCTCGATCTCATCCCTATATAAGTGAATAGCACTAAGTCAGTTTTTCAAGCTTAGAAATATTTGATGAACCAAAAATTCAATTTTGTTTTTTTGTGTGGAAATCTGTGATTTGCTTCTACTTTTATGATTAAAATAACCACATTTTAACAGAGATATGTATGACTTAATAAGTCTCCTCAGACTAAAAACTATAATTTTTGTACCAGAAACTGACTTAGTGTTTTTTACTTGTATAGGGACGATATTTACAAATAATATTGGCAAATTCCAAAAATATTGAAAAGTAGAGTAGAACGGGGTAATGTCGTGCAGAGGGTAATGTCGTGCACTGGCTGTTTTAGCCCAAAGAATTGAATGATTTACCTTCTGTTTGTAAGGTAGGGACCTGCTGACCTACTGAGCTTATGCATATAATAATAGCAATTTTCACCAGTTCGTCTCTACAGAGTAACCTTTTTTTCAAAACGCACGCTTTCGGGACGATAAAAGTGTTTTTTCATCGGGTCAGAAAAATAATTTTCCTTGCGGGAAAATATACCAGGTAAGTGTTTTCTAAAACAAAATATCCTGCCAAAGAAAAGAAGCATTTGGTTTTCGAAAAAATGTTGGGCTTCACCGAGTTATCGAAGTTGACCTTTAAAACGACCATTGGGGTAATGTCGTGCACATTCACTTACACAAACACAATTTCTCGCTACACAAATGTTGTTACACATGGATGTAACCAATGAAGTTAACTTTCGATCGGATATTTACTCGTTGCATTCGCTTGAGATGTGCGGCTTTATGAGCATGTCAAAGTTGAGTGCACGACATTGCCCCGTTCTACTCTACACAACATATTATGTATTTCACACTTGTACAATAATGAATAAAAACATGATAATGCTAAATCTCCTCTAATAGAACCACTACCTATCATTTCTCACACATTTTGGTACCTTTACTATACTTGGAAAACAATGCACGACATTACCCCACAAATTTTGAGGGGGGTAATGTCGTGCACATTTTTTTTTTTCTTCACTTACACAAACACAATTTCTCGCTACACAAATGTTGTTACACATGGATGTAACCAACAAAATTATCTTTCGATCGGATGCTTACTCGTTCCATTCGCTTGAGATGTACGGCTTCACGAGCATGTCAAAGTTCAGTGCACGACATTGCCCCGTTCTACTCTACTTTGGAAACGCCTTTTAAATGAACTAATCCATATAATTTAGAGGTTTCCTTAAAAAAAATACTTGATTGTTTTTGAGATTATCATTATTAGAAAGCTTTTTAAGCTCCGATG
Organism: Calliopum simillimum; assembly: GCA_951812925.1. Classification (NCBI taxonomy): domain Eukaryota; kingdom Metazoa; phylum Arthropoda; class Insecta; order Diptera; family Lauxaniidae; genus Calliopum; species Calliopum simillimum. Next base: position 84,441,433 of record OX638370.1, on the reverse strand, counting down.
CTATTATTGGTAGAATTTTGATCATAAAGAAATATAAAACCAAAAATATTGGCACCCTTAATCAAACTTACACTTAAGTCGATGTACTTATATAAACTTTACTGCTATAAGTCTCTACGTTAACATGTCAATCACATGCTCCTTAGGCCGAGTTGCAAATTCTAATTGAATGCACAACGTTTGCAGCAAAACTAAAGCAGCAAAAAACTTACGAAACTCCAGAGCATGCAAGAGTTTTAAAGTACAATTCCCGAAATTCACACGCATAATATCACAAAATTAACCGAGACATAACCTTATGCTGTTGTTTACTTCTCGTAATATCTTTGGTAACCAAATCCTTTTGGCATCATATGACATTTAATACCTGCACACACCTTACTTATAGGGTAACAAGGGCACACTTTCGTCTGGCCAACTGACGCCATCATCAACACAGACGCACCGCAATTGCAAACACACGCACACGCAAACAAGCGAACACATAAATTGACTGAGGTTGTGTGTGTGTGTATGTGTGCAGCTGGAGCTGTGAACCCAATTATGACCACAGACCGTAGACCACCTGCAGCGAACTAATGAAGAATATCGCATATAAACCACGATGGCAATGGCGATGAAGCAAATGGCAATATAACGGCATCGGGTGTTGCATATGTGAAAATGCGTAATATAAATTGGCCATTGAAATTGATAGCGATGTGTGCAGCAGACAAACCCTTCGGACAGACAGACGGACAGCCAACATTTGGTTGGATTCACTTGCAATTTTTATTGTGGAGTTTTTACGTAAGGCAACAGCAGGAACAGTATCATCTATATGAGCTCTTAAGTATGAAAGTGGGTGGATGAAGTGAAAGAGAGAGGTCAGGCGTGATTATGGCTACTTAAATGCAGAAAATGCAATGCAATAGAGCTTGGGTCTCTGTTTAGGAAAAAAAAAATAATGCACTACAAGCTTAATGAAGCATCGAAAAGGCATATTAAAAATCGCAGCATATTAATCATTATCAATGAGATTGTGGTTAAATGAAGCGTGAAGAAATAAGTATCATGTCTTTGCTAAATTTGATAAATATGTAAGTACATTGTGATATTTATTGAAGTTAATTATTTTTGTAAAAATAAAATTTAAATAACGCCATCAGTATATGGGTCATTAAAAGTAATATCCATACCTTTTCCCAAAAAAACATACTACTGAAGCATTTTCTTCTAAATATTTATAAAAATAGATTTAAAATTTAACGGGCAAAAATACTGGCAGAGTGTCATGAGTGTCACAGTCTCCAGGGTTAATTTTCATTTATCAAATGAGTTAAATCGATGTAAAAGTTGCAATTTAATAAACCAAGTCTTACATTTTGATTAAAATCAACTTGACAATCTGAGATGAGTAGGTATATTTTCTGAAAGCAGAAGAAATATTTTTCCTTCTAACTCCAACTGTTAAATCGGCACATTTTTAAGAGAAGATCAGAATATCGTAACATTAAGCATGAAATTTCAGATTTTAATTATTCTGATTAAGGCATCATTAGCATGAGTGTCACGTCGGAAAAATGTTAAATATTGGGTCTATAATTTGATTCGTGCGGTCTGCTAAGAGATGGCGTTACTTGATTTTTATTACATCGTTCCAATATTCCGAACATGCGTTGGAAAGCTACTGTTATTGTGCGTCTTTTACAGTATATATCATTCATTTGAAGCGTAAACAACAATATTTTTTTCCACTCAAATATGTCGAACTTTGTGCCTGAAAAAGTGTTTTTGCGGGGAGTTCTTCTTCATTACTTTAATGAAGAAAACTGCTGCCGAAAGTCATTTTTGCATCGGATCGTGACTGGGGATGAAAAATGGATCCATTACGACAACCCGAAACGCAAACATTCATATGTGAAGCCCGGATAACCAGGACCTTCCCAGCCAAAGGTAAATATCCATGGTGCCAAGGTAATGCTCTGTAATGCTCACAGGTGACCTCTATCGAACACAATTGATCCATTTAAATAAAGTCATAGCCGAGAAACGACCAAAATATGCGACCAGACACGACAACGCTCGGCCACATGTTGGAAGACCGGTTGAAAACTGTTTGAAAAATATTGGGCGGGAAGTTTTGGCTCACCCGCTTTATAGCCCGGACGTTGTCCCGTCCGACTATCATTTATTTTAGTATATGCAAAACGCTCTCACCGGGATACGCTTCACTTCAGAACAGGTTATCAGAAATCGGCTTGATTCATTTTTGGCCCCAAAATCGGAGCAGTTCTTTTGGCGCGGAATCCATATGTTGCCAGAAAGATGGGAAAAAGTAGTGGCTAACGATGGACAATACTTTGAATAATACTATTGTACATGTTTTTCTTAAAAAAACGTTCAAATTTTGAAAAAAAAAAACCGCACGAATTAAGTTATAGACCCAATATATAATTTAAACATCCAGTAACTAGAAAATTTTCATTGTTTTCATATGCGATCAGCTGTATTATTATAGAAGAAAACTTATCTTGCAAAAGCACAAACAAAAGAAAATGTAATGAGTGTCACAGTAATAAATATCACATACTATATTTATAAAAAAAAAATTGATTTGAATTTACTTGAAAAAATTAAATTAATTTTTTGATCACAATCGGTTCCCTACATTTTTCATATCATTCTGAAACTTTTTTCTGTGCAGAATATGACTCGCATAAAACGCAATATACTTATGAAAACTCTGAGTTCCCAACGAGAATATCTTTAAATTTCGTTCGACCAGAATTAACACAATCAACGATTACGCCAAAAAGTCTGAAAAAGGGTACTCTGGAAAGTTGTTCCTTACGTGATTTCATGATGATATTGGAGAAACAAGTTTTATCCAAAATGAAGATTTAGAAGTTTACAGTGGGGTTAAATTTCGAAAACACATTTTTCGTGGACATTTTGTGTTTAATTTTAGGTTCCAAATACTATTTTTTATATCTGATTGAAAACGAAAACTTTAATACATCGTTCAACTCATTACGAGAATTTTTGAGATTTCAATAAAATAAAAACCGCATCATCTCGAGATTTTGAACAAATCCTCAAAATACTTTCAAAAAAATTTAAAAAATCTCGTAAAATTTCGAAAAAAAATTTTTATTCATAATTTTAATGTTTATTATGTGTCCTTATCTAAGAAGACCATATCCAAAGTCTTGTTTTTTTTAAGAATTGTTTTGATTATCTCATTCCTTCAATCAATGGAAACTTTCTATTACAATACTTTTGAACAAAAATTCAAATTTTAAAGACAGTTGTGCATCTATTAAAAGATTAAATCAATGCAATTACTTTCAAAAACATTTTCAATACAAAGTATTAAATAAAATATTTTCAATTTTATTTCTTGGAAAATTTTTGCATTCACTTATTCTTTGTAGAATCCTTTAACAAAGTAACAATTAGAAATATTAAATGAAATTTTTCTCTTTGAGATCAATATCACATTCTCAACAAGTTATTGAAAGGACTTACATTATTTAGATGTAGAATTTTGAAATTGAAAACTTTGAAGCTTTTGCCAGCATAAAAGAATATGTCTTGTGTTTCAGCATGAAGAGATATTTCTGTACTCGTGTACACGTTTATAAAATACAAACACAGTCGATAATATAACCTTGTATATATGTACGTATACACATGAAACATATGTTTGTATGATTATGATTCATTGTAAATTTTATATGTATTTGTTTAGATATACAAACAACTGCAGGGCGAAAACTGTCTAACTTATAGAATACATCCAGTAGGAAACAGAACATTAAAAAAGTTTGATTTTTTTAGGTAAGATCAGATGCTTCATTGAAACATAAGAATTATTAAAAACTAAATGTAGTGAGGTACAAATTAAATCAAAATTTGTTCGTTAAAAAGAAGTAAGAAGATTTTTTTTCGCCTTTTCTTTCCAACTTAAGCACTGATTTTTATTTTTAAAATCAAAAATTAAAGTTTTTTATCTTTTATCTCGGAACGTCATTTTGAAAAATAAAAGTTTTTCTCATTGCATAAACTCAGTATAATCCAAAAATAATATCTAGGTGTGCTGATTAAATATAACCATGGTGGATGATAATAATAAAGAGCAATTGCTCAAGACTTATTTTGAACAATATTTTATTTCGCCAATAGATTAAAAAAATTTCTGATTCTAAAAATATGTAATAGTTCTTTTAAACCTTTTTATATAACACTGGGGTCATCGAATCAAACAAATTTTTGAATGCTATTCCTGAAAGTACTTGATGTTACTATCTGGGTTTTACTAGTCAGATTATTTGGTCATAACTAGAAAACCGTTCTATATTTTTCCAAACAAGAATATAGCCAAGACTAAACTGAACAAGTCTTTAGAGCATGCCAATTGCATTTGAGTACTTCTTGAAACCGTTTTTTGCGCCTCAAAATCATAAAATTTCAAATAAAGAAAAAAGATACTCGTAGATGTGTAGGCACATAATGGTTTCAAGGAGTACTCGAATGCTTTTGGCATGTTATGATCAAAAATTTTACAATGTTTATGCATCCTTGTGATTTTGGGGGCCGAGACTCAATTTTTTCGGATAATTTTTTTAACACTTTCTTTCCATTTGTCTATATCTACAACTTTATTCAAGATCGGAAAACATAATTTCAAACGCTTTAGGACTTATAGCCGTTTTGAAACCCATTTATATAGTACTATAAAATTCGACCTGGAGCCAAACTAGAAAACTAGATAGGATTTTGCTAGTAATATCATGTTTTTTCTGGAACAGCATTCAAAAAGTTGTTTGGATTTTACGTGTTGCACTGAGAAATAACACTGTTCGACAATTTCAAACATTTTGTAAAACACTTGAGAAAATCCAAAAAATTCTTAAAGAAGACGTTAAAAAAAATAGCCGTGTCTCGTCGTTTTTCTCTAGCACGTCAGGTTTTTTTTAATCGATTTTTGAAGTTTTTTTATCCACTGTACATGAAAAATAACCAAAATACCACATGGTAAATCGATGATTTTAACTATATGAGCCTTACTTCTGAGGTGTATCATGTGTTCAGTAAACTTATGCAAGATATTATGAGGAATATTTTTGTAGAAAATTTTAACCCACTAAAACCCCCACATATGGGTCATTTTTACCCTTTTTTTAAAAAAGTACAAAAATGACACCTAAAACAGGAGAATATTTAGTCAGTATGTACTACAGAAATATTTGCTATAAAATTTCACTACTAATTGCTGAACACTAAAAAGTCGAAATTTCGTCCCGAAACCCAAAAAATCGTTAAAATCAATTAGGACTTTTCACATTGCATTGCATCCCTGCCGCGCTTTCCTTAGGTAGGTAGGTAGGTTAGCGCGGGAGATAGCAGTTGCCATCATAACTTATGCCGCGATACCCGATATATAACTTCGTTGTCAACCTATATAAACCATTTAGAAATTTTTATAAACATCAAAATGGATTTGGGACTCTTCTGAGCGATATCTTCAAGAGAGTCGAAAAAATGACATTCGAACACCTTATAACGTCGGTTAGCCAACGCTGAGCATTCACAAAGGAAATGAAAAATGGACTCTTCGACATCAGGATCTTTACAGCTTCTACAAAGATCACCTACGTCAGTAAGCCCCAACCTTGAGGCGTGCCTGCCTACAAAGTAGTGCCTTTCAATGACACCAATTAAGGTTCAAAGGGTTTGCCTGTCTTAAGTTTTAAGAATTTTTCGTCTTGAGTATTTCCCAGTGAAATTTTCCGTAGAATATTTTGGCAGAATTTTTTAACCCATTGTATGCCAGTTTTTAGAAAAAGAGTCAAAAAGACCCTTAAAACAGGATAAAATGGATTAATATGTTCTAGGAAAATGATACTTATGTGATTAAAAATTTGATCTTGTTGCAAAGAAATTTATCCAAAATGTAGTTTTAGAGTTTTACAGTGTGGTGTAATTAGGAAAATATTGATTGTAAGAAGTCCTAATTGATTTTAACGATTTTTTGGGTTTCGGGATAAAATTTTGACTTTTAAGTGTTCAGCAACTAACAGTGAAATTTTATAGCAAATATTTCTATAGCGCATTCTGACTCATATTCCCCTGTTTTGGGTGTTATTTTTGTATCTTTTTAAGAAAAGGGTCAAAATTACCCACATGTGGAGGTTTTAGAGAGTTAAAATTTTCTACAAAAATATTCCTTGCAATATTCTGCATAACTTTGCTGAACACATGATACTCCTCAGATGTAAGAATCATATAGATAAATGTATGGATTTAGCACAATAATGCGTTATTTTTGTTTTTTTATGTACATTGGATTAAAAAACTTCAAAAATCGATTAAAGAAATATCTGACATGCTAACGTCAAAATGTCAAAAAAATAAAAATAAAAATTGGATTTTTATTATGTATGTATATTAACTGAATCCTTCTCTTTTTATTTATTAACTTTATCTTTTATTCATTCAACAATTTATTATTTTATTCAACATTTAGTCATTTATTAAGTTTTTCAATGATTTATTTATTCCATTAAATATTAATATTTTTTATATATTTATTTGTTAACATTTCCAACTGGTAAGTTTTTATTTGTTATATCAAACAATTCGAGTATATGAAATTTTTAATGAATGAATTGAATGCCATCATCAATAATCACAATGATAAATGTGAGTGTACTCATACTAACATACGGACCTACAGCTGTGTCCAAAATAATAGTACTGCTTTTTATAAAATTGAAAACAACCTTAAAAATATCTGAATTTTTTTTTTTGATCAAATTGAAATACATTTTTTTTACAAGAGTGGTATCCTAAGGATAAATTAAAAAAATAATTATCAAGATTTCAAGGCAGTTGGGATAAAAAAATTAAAGTTTTCACAAGTTCTTAAAATTTGGCTCTCAAAATAATAGTAGTGGTAACTTTGCAGTCGTGTAACTTTTGCAAAATAGCCACGTTTTTAAAATGATGGGTTATTTAAACACTACGTTATCACTAGTATTTGGTTGCATGGCCTTTATTCGCAATAACACAAGCACAGCGCTTTGGCATCGACTCCACAAGATTTTGGCATCTTTGGACAGGTATGGATTTCCAGGAGTCTTTAACTGTTTCCCAAAGTTGCGAAACATTGATCGGTCGACATTGGGCAACTGCATTCTTCACGTCGCACCGTAGGTTCTCGATGGGATTCAGGTCTGGCGACTGAGCGGGCCATTCAAGAACATTTATGTCGTTGGCCTGAAACCATTGTTTGGCGACTTTACTAGTGTGCTTGGGGTCGTTGTCTTGTTGAAAGACCCAATTCAGTGGCATTTGATCGCTAGCATATGGCAACATGACTTCCTGCAGTATATGGACGTATAGGTGCCGATCCATGATTTCTTGGATCCAATATATAGGTCCCACACTGTTGTACGAAAAGCATGCCCAAATCATTATGCTAGCTCCTCCGTGTTTAATTGTTTTTAAGGTAAATCTTGGATCGAATTCCGTATTTTGTGGTCGTCTTACGTATTGCCGAGACCGCCTTCCACCATAAAGCACAATTTTGGATTCATCAGTAAATAAAATATTTCTCCATTTCTGAACTGGCCAGTCGATGTGTTTTTGAGCGAATTTTATTCTTACTGCTACATGTTTTTTATTTAGAAGTGGAACTTTTCTTGGGCTATGTGCTGCCAAATTATTTTCCCACAAATATCTTCGTATTTTTTGTGTACTGGCATTGACTTTAAGTTCATCCTTTATCTTGGAAGAGCTCGCAAAATAATTTAGTCTTGAGTATCTCACCACACGATTTTCTTCTTTCTTGGAGATTATACGAGGTCGGCCGCGTTTTTCAAAGCATGGGGTGAACGTGATTGCATCTCGAACCATCGTCGGTGAACAACCTACTAAATTTTCCACTTGTAAGTTTTGCCCTTCGAAATCAATTTTTTTATAAGTGCACGCCGCTCAGAATTGCAAAGCTTGCCTCGTCCCATTTTTGGAAAAGTTTTTGTTGCACGCCGATGAAAAACTGATAAATGATTATAATAATATCCTTTTTGTTAGGAATATCCGGTTTATTCTAATTTTTTGACAAAATTTTCACATACACTACTATTATTTTGATCACACAAAAACCAGCTCAACTGCGAATTTTTCAAATAAAAATTAGAACAAGTACGTAAAAATTTAAAGTAGTGGGTCTTCTTATTATGCTTTCATAGCGTTACAAATTGGTAAAAAAAAATATCGAAAATTCAAATAATCAGTAAGATATGACAAAAACAAGCTAACCGGAAGTATCACTACTATTTTTTTGAGCACAACTGTATGTACGTAAGTACACATATGGAATTATATATATATGGTAGATAAGTTTAGTAATGTATTTGTTTGTGTGCCTTAGTGATATTCGAAATCAATGAAGCGGAAGAGATAAAACAAGGAAACATTAAAGTTATTAAATAAACTACTTACATATGTATAAATAAAAATTTTGAATTTGTATTTTATTTTGAAAGGTTTAATCTGTTCCAAACATGATTGATGATAAGAATAAACGAAAGATTTAACATTGAATTTAACAAAATTTGCAATACTGGAAGCTTAAGTTATACCAGTACACTTCATAACCACATGAGCATGACAAAATCAATTTATTTTCAATAAATTTTTAAATATTGAAATTAAAATTATAAATTCTTGCTCTGGAATTTAGAGATGAATTATTTTAGGTTTTATTTTTCAATAAACAAATGTATATAAATATAGTTTTAGGGTCAAAAGAAGAAAAGTTTAAATACTCTGCAAATTGCAAGGAAAAAATTCAAATTATTTATTTGTGGAATTAAATATTTGTAAGAATACATACATATTTGTAACAATGATAGTGATAGTTTGTGCATTATCACAGATTAATAGAGTAAAAAATTAGGTTCATGAAATGTGCCATACAAGCATAACGAATTTCGTATTTTTTGGGTTAGGAATTTCTGTGTTAAAAAATTTCAACGCTTAATTTTTCTGTGGATTCGTCTGGCTGCATAAAATAATGTTAGCCATAAAAAAGTTTTTTGGGATTTTTCGAGAAAATGGTGGGTCTTCCGGAAAACAATTTTCTCTCAAAACTAGCTCGAAACTTCTGTATCAACAGATTTAATTTCGACTATTCCTGTGGGTCTGTCTGGCTGAAAAATTTCGGTTAGTCATACACAACAATCCGGAAAATCGGAAAATTTTCCAGACAGCTCGAAACTATTGTTGAAAAGCTCGAAACTCCCAACCCATACCCAACCTTATAAAATTGCTTGATTTACAATTTTAAAAATTTGCATACGAAATTTTTTAAAAATTTTCAACTCAAGTTCTTTCGACCACAATATTAAATGCATTTTAATAGATTCACTTGTTACACACTTACTGGCTTAGAGTGAAAGCCATACGAGCACATGACTACAGTGAAAACATATGCACCACCTACATATTTTATACGAACTTTACTTATACCTCTGTAACCGCATATGAAGTCATGTATTGCATTATTTATGCTCCATTAAATTGTCAACTGTTGCCAGAACAACTTTTTCTAATCCTCTATGATATGAAACCTATGAATAAAATGCATCAGCATATGAAGCTCTTTGTACTGTCGAACATCCATTTACTATTAGGTTTTAATATTTTATAATAAAATTCTGATGATATGTTAATTTTTTATAAATTTTTCTCGAGACGGAATTTAAACTTTACTTTGATGGGAAAAATCATTTAAGAATTTTGATATCTTGAATCAAGATCTATAATATCGTACTCTGTGATGTCTTTTATCGCGGAAATCAGAATGCGTAGAGATATTTGATGTGTCAACTCCTATGTTTTGCCTTGTGGGTCCGTAAACGGAAGAAGTTGTGTTTTTTTAAATTTTTTTTTTTTTTTTTCATACAAACAATACGGCAGCAAAGAACTTCCTTTACGCATTTACTTGTGACCTTATCAATATATATCGTATATTGAAATAAAGAACTCTTAACTCCATACAAAGTATTAAACTGCATTTACATAAAAAGTTTCCTTACTTCAGAAGAGAACCAACTTTGTGAAAAAATCAAACGGTTAAATTATAGAAGATATCATCTGCTTTGTCGACTATTTATCTACTCAAGGAGAAAAATTTCAAGCGCTTCTTAACCAAGCACTTTAAAAGCGCTTGTTTCCAAATAGTTTTTTGTCAGAGCCTGGTTTTACTATCCCTAGTAGTTATGTGTATTTTGCTTGTGTTATCGCAAATAATGCTCTTAATATTGCGTTTTGAACATATTCTACCTACCTGCCTGTCGGTTGACCGATTTCGCTCATCTTCAATCCCTCGAGCTAGCTTTGACGACGGAGGCAGAGTATCAAATTTCATTGAATTATCTTGCTCAATTTTCTCAAAAAAATGTACGTACACGCACAGACCGCCAGCAAGCCAGACAGACGGACATGGCTATATCGACTCGGGAGGTGGCGCTGATCAAAGTTATATATACTTTTCCATAACTGCCACGCCTCCTTCTCTGCGTTACAAACCAAAGGACAAAGTGAATATACCCTGGGTGTTGGGTATAAAAACCAAAAGTGTGTTTAATATACAAATTTTACACACACATAACACAAGTTTGCCATTTACCAGGGTTCGATCCCCAGCGCGGATGTTTTTTATTTTTTTAATTGCTTTTTTTTATTTCACTTTTCTATTTTCCTTTCTTTAATTTGCTGTATGAAGCATTATTTTTTATTTATTATTTTTTTTTTTTTTTTCATATTCCATAACCAAATGTGATGGTATGTATTCCTAGAAGTATAAAACGAAATTCCCAATAGCTGAACAAGAAAATTTCGACATGAGGGGCTTCGATAATATATGGGAGAGCAAACATTTCGAAAGTAGTAGATAAGTTACGGGACAACTTTCCAAGTATTCTCAAGTAAAATTCAGAAAAATTGTATGTGGGACACGGTGAAGGAATGGGTTAAAAAGTCTAAATCGCTCTTTACGGGCTTTTTTAGGTATTATATCTGAAATCTATCTATTTAAATGTATGTAGATGAGCCATTCTCTGTCAAATCGGACACCATTTGTGTTTTGCATCTCTGATTTTTTTTTTTTTTTTTTTTTTTGTTTTTTCTAGTACTGGTTGAGACTAGCCTACATGATTTTTGTAAATTTTTTATCAAGTTTTAACTGAAATTCGCCAGTGGTCGTGTTTAAATTATTATTTTTTTTTAAGGTACTAGTCCAAAAATAAATGGCACAAAGTAATACAATTTTTAAAATTTTTTATTTCCTTTATTTTATTGAGTTATTGTATAAAAATTTTTGTACATATAAATAAAGAATTAAAGATTTTGAAAAATTTTTTTTTTTTAATTTTTATTATAAAGTCCATTTTATAGAGGGCGCCAAAGTTTTCTTCTTAAAAACTTTATCGTCCCATGGCGTAGAGATGTTCTTGAAAAGGGCTTGTCTGAAAAAAAATACAAATGGGATCTTAAAAAAGAAGGTCAATGACACCGTAATCCACCAGAATATTATAAAAAATCGATAAAAAAAAAAATTGTGGCAATATGAAAAAAAAATTTTTTTTTTGATGTTTTTTTTCGATTTTATTATCAAATTACAATTTTTTTTTTTACAAATTTTTTTAATTTTCTGGTGGATTACGATGTGGGATACATAAACAAAGCTACATGCAAAAAATTAGAACCGTCGGACTTATAGTTTCGGAGAATAAGTCTACGCCGACTTGAAAAATGTAGTTACGAGAAAAACGCGAAAAACAATTTTTTTTTATTTATTTTTTATATAATAGTCAAAAATGTGCGCGCGCAAAGAAAGCTGTAACTTTGTCATTTTTTCAAATTTCTTTAGGAGGTTATTCTTGAATGTATAAGGAATCAAAACCTGTAAAAAAAAAAAATCGATTTTTTGAAAAATTATTTTTGGACTAGTACCTTAACGCTGTTACCTCTTTTTTTCTAAAGCAATATTACTCACCTATCAAAAAGCAAAGGGCATTTCAACACATCTAAAATAACAAAAAATTTACTCAATTTATATTCATCAACGTAAACGTCCTTTGAAATGATTTCATTTTTGCACTTAATTGTGGCACGTTCTTTAAAATTAAAAAAAAAAAAGTAAAGCCAAAGAACATTTTATTGTATCCTTTTTGTGCAAAATTACAGTTCATCGCCATCAAAAATAAAATGAGCGCATATATTGCTGATCGATACGCTTAATTTCCCTATTGTTATGGGCAGAAGGAAAGGAGGTCATACGCCCTTATACACACACACATGCAATTTATAAAATTTGTGCGGTACCGAACTATAACTGAACCTAATTATCCATCCACGTATACCAGCATGCGTTAAAAATTTATTTCTGTTTTAACACCCTACACCAGGGGTATATTCACTTTGTCCATTCATTTGTAACACAGGAAGCCTGAGAAAGTCTAAATTTTAAGCACATCAGGGTATAACCATTTATTCACGTTTTGTGCTAACTTTTCCGAGAAAAATACAAATATCGACATAGTTAGAACTAGTTTTTAAAGAAAAAGACTGTAGTTTTCAACTACTTACTTTATCGGATTTACGGTTGAACGTTCTGTTATCTAGTTATATAGCATCAAAAAATAACAAAAACGGTATTGTTTGCTTGTTTAGATAAGGATATCTCAAAAACCAAGGGGTTCATGAACCATGTAACGGAGTCATAGGATATTTAAGGTAATATAACCAATTTTTTTACAAATGCTAGAAATAGTTTGTGTAATCTCTTTATAAGCCCCGCCGGAAACTACGCCCCAACTAGATTTCAAAGTACAACTAACACATCAGCTTATGAATTCCGGGTCTAATGAAGAAAAAACAATTTTGTTTGTCAAATTCAATTTTATTCATAAGCATAGTCTTCTTCAGGAGCGATACATTCATCCCAGCACTTCTCTAACATTTCGATACCTTTCTTGCAGAACGATTTATATTTCATCTCAAAATAGGCGTTTTCTCAGACGACAATCTCCTCATGTGCGCCAAATCTCTTTCCAGCGAGCATTTACTAAAAAAATATAAATTTTGTATTTGTGGCGGCATCTGTGTGTTAGACCCGGGACTTGTCCATTTACATAATACACAACTAGATAACTAGATACGATAACAAACATTTAATAGACTTGTCATAGAAACGAGTCGGACTGTATTCGTTCCAGACCGGTTTTGATCAAATGCATAATTAGTTCAGACTAATTCTCTATACCTAAGTCCAATAAAATTTATTAAAAAATTAATAAACAAAATGTATTGAATATTTTTTAAGGGGGGGGTAAGGGTTTTGATTTTCAAAATATCAATTTTTTTTTTCTTATTGTTAAGCATTTCAAGAATATACTCGTAAAATTTTAAGTCGATCTGAGCAAAACTCTTGAAGTTATTCAGACCTGTTACGTAATCCGTGTGGTTTCAATTACTTTTCATTGAGGCTTGTTCATGAAAATGATGAGTCACACGATAAAAAGTAAAAAAATATTTTTTGCGGAGAATTACAGGTTCTGCAAATAATATTGATTTGCATCACTGAAAAAGTGACCATTTAGGAAATATTCTGAAAAAACTGCAAAAAGTCGAAAAATTCGACTTTATCAAATATTTCCGAAGCAGTTACTTTTTCGTAAATACTAATCAATATTATTTGTAGAACATGTAATTCTCCACAAAACAGATTCTAATACTTTTTATCGTGTGACTCACCATTTTCATCAAAAAGCCTTCTAAATGAAAAGTAATTGAAACCACACGGATTACGGAACAGGTCTGATTGTCTAGTTAGTCTCCTGTCCCTTACTTTTTTTATTTTCACTTTTTTAGCTTTTAAAATTTTAAAAGCGTTTTTCTCAAAATTACTTTTTCAAAGCCTGTGTTCATTTAAAAACTACATATCCGACTCATTTCAAACTTGGTACACATTTTCTGCATATAAAATACCTCCCCCCAACGCTTAGAATTTTTTTTTTACATTAAAGGGGTTTACCAAAAATGGTGGAATTTTTCTTGAAAAATAGCAGCTTACACTTTAGGTGACCACCAAAAATTTTTAAATGAAAAAAATAATAACACAGGCCGACAAAAATTATACCCAGAAACCAGATTATATATTTCCGTAGGTTTTCGATGCGCTGATTCCGAATCTGGTCGCAGAATTGCTCCATCACGTCAGGTTTTTGAGATATCCTAACCTAAAAGTGCCAAAAATGACGATTTTTCTCAATTTTGAGGTTAAATAGCTCTAAGGATTTTATTTTTCTTGGAAAACTATGAACGATATTTTAAAGTACTAGTCTTCCTCTTTCAAATGCCGTTGAGTTAGTTTGAATATCTTTTTTTTTCTCTGAGATATGGCATTTTGAAGAATGCATGTAAGAATGCATGTAAGGTTTCCTCTACGGACTTTTAGATATAGGGAAATCCTCTTATATGCATTCTTCAAAATGCCATATCTCAGAGAAAAAAAAAGATATTCAAACTAACTCAACGGCATTTGAAAGAGGAAGACTAGTACTTTAAAATATCGTTCATAGTTTTCCAAGAAAAATAAAATCCTTAGAGCTATTTAACCTCAAAATTGAGAAAAATCGTCATTTTTGGCACTTTTAGGTTAGGATATCTCAAAAACCTGACGTGATGGAGCAATTCTGCGACCAGATTCGGAATCAGCGCATCGAAAACCTACGGAAATATATAGTCCGGTTTCTGGGTATGTACTTTGATCAAATTTTGTCGGCCTGTGTAATCAGAGAAAGGTGGTGGGAGGATTTGATGATAGTTTGACAAAATTTTAATGGTTTTTAATTCCAAATAATTTCCGACCGAGAGTGAACACCGCAAACTATTTTTTTTTTTTTTTTTTTTTTCTGAGATGTTCTTGCAATATTTCCAAATGAAAAAATTACAAAATATTGCCAAAAGAATACTTAATAATGTACAAAGACTTAAAAAAAATTTGCCCATTCCATACGTTTCGAAAAAACTCGCGAAAAAAGTTTTTTTTTTTTTTGTATGCTGAAACCCTTACCCCCCCCCCCTTTCTTAATCAATTAAAACATAAATTATGAATTTATAAAATATTTTCCAATCAAAATGAAGGTGAAAATAAACAAATTATCCAGAGTTCGATATAGCCATGTCCGGTAGCTTTCTCTTTTTGTTTTCTTGGCGAAAATGGCGTTTTTTAAATATTTGAAAAGCTTTCCTTAGGCTTTCCTCCTGGTCAATATTGTTTGGGAGTGCCTCTGAAAAAATACAAAACCATTTAGTAAAGTACTGCAAAATATCGGAAAATTCTCAAAATTACCTTGTATTGCCTTGTTCAAATTCCTAAACATCTTGA
Source organism: Calliopum simillimum (assembly GCA_951812925.1). NCBI lineage: Eukaryota > Metazoa > Arthropoda > Insecta > Diptera > Lauxaniidae > Calliopum > Calliopum simillimum. The sequence continues at coordinate 84,425,988 of OX638370.1, read as the reverse complement.
ATGACTTTTTTCCATGAGTACCATCCAAATTGAATTCGACAATGGTACTGTCATCCAAGATATTGTTTAAGTTTTTTCTAATGTTACCACTTATTAGGGATCTTATAGCCTTTACCTGAAAAAATAAAATCAATCAAAAAAGTTAAATATTGAAAGGCCGAAATCGGCATACATATAGTTCATAATTTTCACCAATTTCTTTATCAGCATTTTCCATCTCATCTAAGTGTATTGGAAAAATTTCAAATTTCGCCTCAGAATTTTTTTGCCGTAGTAGTTTTTCAAAACTTGCAGACTGCTTTGCCAAATGTCCTATGATTGACCTATTTAGATGCTCCATTTTATCTAAGTGAAATAAATAAATACAGTTAAATAAATTAATTAGATTGATTCAAAAGAAGCGATTTTTGGAAACTCCACGATTATCCCCAAAAATCTAAAAGAAGGTGTCAAAAATTCTGTATCAAATTTTTCGCTCAAGTTATATAAAAACTAGTAACAGTGTTACCTTTAGCCTGGCCAAAAATTATATACCCTACACTGCAGCATTTTTTAAAGTTTGCTTTCTAGGGAAGGTGTCATGCCTTCTTTTCTGAATTTACGTAGTTATTGCTCATACCGCGCGCTAACTATTTCAAGTTTTTGTCCGAAATTTGGTTGCACAACATCAATTAACGCTTCTTTTGTAGCATTTCGAAAGTTTTGAATGTATGGGAGGTGCCACGCCTGCTTCTCCGAATTAACAAAGTTTTTGCTCAAAGCTTGCATTTACTGTCTTTCGTGTCTGAATAAAATTTGGTTGAATTACACTGTGGAACAATTTCGAACTTTTTTTAAAACACATTAGAAAATCCAAAAAATTCTTAAAATAGACGTTAAAAAAAAATACCCGTGTCTCGTGGTTTTTCTCCAGCACGTCACATTTTTTTTTAATCGATTTTTGAAATTTTTTTATCCACTGTATATGAAAAAAACAAAAATACCGCATTCTTGTGTTAAATCGATGAATTTAACTATATGATCCTTACATCTGAGGTGTCTCATGTGTTCAGCAAACTTATGCTGGATATCGCGAAGAATATTTTTATATATAATTTTAACCCTGTTTGACCCCCACATGTGGGCCATTTTTGTCCTTTTCTTAAAAAAGTACAAAAATGACACCCAAAACAGGGAAATATTGATTCAGTATGTACTACAGAAATATTTGCTATAAAATTTCACTATTAGTTTCTAAACACGTAAAGGTCAAAATTTGAGCCCGAAACCAAAAATATCGTTAAAATCAATTAGGACTTTTCACATCGCATATTAATTACATCCCTGGCGCGCTTACCTTAAGTTTTAAGAATTTTTCGTCTTTAGCAACTCTAAGTGAAATTTTTTGTGGGATATTTTTTGCAAAATTTTTTAACCCATTGTGGCTCAATTTAAGAAAAAGGGGTCAAAAAGACCCATAAAAACAGGATATAATAGGTTAATGTATTCTAGGAAAATGATCCTTGTGTGATTTTGTTATGATCTTGTGTGAAAGAGTTTTGTCCAAAATATAGTTTTAGAGTTTTACAGTGGGGTGAAATTTGGAAAATATTTATTGTTAGAACTGCTTACTGATTTTAACGATTTTTTAGCTTTCGATATAAAATTTTGCTTTTTTAGTGTTCGGCAAATAGTAGTGAAATTGTATAGCAAATATTTCTGTAGTACAAACTGACTCAATATTCCCCTGTTTTAGGTGTCATTTTTGTACTTTTTTGAGAAAAGGGCAAAAATTACCCACATGTGGGGGTCAAACAGGGTTGAAATTTTATACCAAAATATTCCTAGTAGTATCCTGCATAAGTTTGCTGAACACATGATACATCTCAGATGTAAGGATCATATAGGTAAACTCATCGATTTAACACAAGAATGCGGTATTTTTGTTTTTTTCATGTACAGTGGATAAAAAAACTTCAAAAATCGATTAAAAAAAAATGTGACGTGCTGGAGAAAAACCACGAGACACGGGTACTTTTTTTAACGTCTACTTTAAGAATTTTTTGGATTTCCTCATGCGTTTTTTTTTTTTGTGTCGAACGGTGTTATCACAAAAAAACTTTCAGTAAAGCATTTTTTAACTTTTACTTATACTTATGTAAGGTGCCACGTCCTCTCTTCTAAATTTACCTAGTTTTTGGCTAGAGCTTGCAGTCACTATCCCTAGTATATATGTCTATTTTGGATGCGTTATCGCGAATAATGCTCATAATTCAATGAAATTTGGTACACTGCCTCCGTCATCAAAGTTAATTCGTGGGATTGAAAATCAGCAAAATCGGTCAACGGACACGCCTACCGCCCATACTAAAAATAGATTCAAAATACAACTTTAGGAGTATCCTTCACCGCAATAGAGCCAAAATACACAGAAATACTAAGAATAGTTGGAGTATGCTCCGAAAGGAACTAGGCAAATTCGGACAAGAGGGCATGGCACCTCCCATATAAGCAAAATGCCATACTCAAAACAACTTAACAACAACTAAATTTCACTCAAACGTTAAGAACTATAAATGCAAGCTCTGGACTAAACAATAGGTGACCTCGGACAAGAGGGCGTGGCACCTCCTATATAAGCAAAATTTTCAAATTACTGCAGTGAAGAGTATTTAATGTTCGGCCAAGCCAAAGGTAACACCCTAACTAGTTTTTTTTTATATACCTTGATTCAAAACAAAAATTTTGAGATATCGAACGCGTCATTTCGAACTTTTCTGAGATTGTAATGAAATAGAAACAGTAACATACCGTGATTTTGTATGAAAATTTAAAAAGTTGAATGAGTCTGGCGGTATGTTAGTTCTACAGGAACAGTCTGGGAATATTATATGTTGATTTATAACAACATTCCACACAACATAAGGTGAAATCAGCTTTACGAAAATATGGTTTTTTGCCACTTTTGGTTACCAATTACCTGTATAAGATTTCACTGTTCAAGCTTGCAAATACGCATATGTTCCATACTACATATTAAACTATCTATCCACAAAAATGTCCACTTTACGCAAATGACGTAGGTCTGGTGGGCCGTGGACCTTAGTCTATAAGTTTGAGATATTATTTTTTTTTATAATTAAATCAAGAATTTGAGATATCGTGATAACATGAAAACCATATCAAGCCGAATTTTGAATAAATTCTCTATGAGCGTCCTCTAAATTAATGACCTCCAAAAAATTTGAAAACATTCTCAGCTAACTTTTTTGACATTCTCTTTCATATTTTTGGGGGTAACCAAGGAATTTAAAAAATTGTTTTTTTTTTTAGTCAGTCTATCATAAATGAAAACTGCCAGACTGAGAAACTTACCTGTGAGAACCTTAAACTTTGTGTCGATATAGAGTTCTGGAGCGATTTCTTCCATTCCACTTTTATTGAATTCCTAATCGAGAGAAATACGAGAAAATTAATTGAAAATTTCGATAATTTTGTGCAAAATTAGCACTATTAAAAGTTTATCTTTGTAAGGAACGTACTAAAAAGAATAATATTTTATATGAAAGACTAGAATCTATCAAAGATATTGTAAATGCGCTTGTGGAATTAACAGGTTATTCAAAATTGGAGTTTACATTTAAAAATCTGTGTATTTTGATCGAATGGCAATCGATCAGATAAGATCAAAGTAGATTATTAGGGTTGACTTTCTATATCCTTAATGGACATTTTGTCAAATTTAGATAGCTCCCATGATAGGATATACGAAAATATATCTTTAAAATCGATATATGGAGTGTTTTCTGATACGATGTAGGGTATTAAATTTTTACCAAGACCATAGGTAATACCTTCACAAGTTTTCCTCTCTCCGTCAGCGTCATGCGGCGGAAGTGGCCATCAACATAGGCAGGCAACATAAAATAATAGCAATGCCAACAACAACAACAACAACAATGGAAACTGTAACAAAAGCAATGACGAGGGTACTTTCGTTTGGAGTGGCGCGTAACAAAGCGTAGCACGCATACACACACACACAACTAACACACTCCACGCTTATTTCCGGTACATTTCGCCATATTTTGACTTTTGCCACGCTATGCTGCCACTGTCAAGTTGCTGAACCCATTTTAACCCATGCCAGTTGATTTTCGCGTATATCCTTTTTCGTTGGATTTGCATTTGTTTGCTTATTTTTTTTTTTTTCCATTTCTTGTGCTTTTCCAAAGGATATCTGTGCTGTTTTGGATTACGCACATAATGCGCATAATTATTATTATTTTTATTTTTATTTGTTGCTCATAAAAATTACCATTAACATTCCATTTGGTTCAAAAAAAATTTAATGTTGGAGAAAAAACTTAATTTGTGCAATATTTAAAAAGAGACGCACAGCAATCGGTCCCCGCGTTCCAGTCCTTGGGTAAGTGATTTTTTCTTAATTATACCCTACACCCAGGGTATATTCACTTTGTCCTTCCGTTTGTAACGCAGAGAAGGAGGCGTGCCAGGTATAGAAAAGTATATATATTTTTGATCAGCGTCACCTCCTGAGTCGATATAGCCATGTCCGTCTGTCTGGCTGGCTGGCTGGCTGGGTGGCTGGCTGGGTGATGTGTGTGGAAATACACTTTTTGGGAAAACTAAGCAAGATAATTCAATGAAATTTGGTACCCTGCCTTCGTCATCAAAGATAGCTCGGGGGATTGAAAATGAGCAAAATCGGTTAACGGACACGCCTACCGCCCATACAAAAAATATATTCAAAATGCAATTTTAGGAGTATTTTTCACGACAATGCAACCAAAATACACATAAATACTACAAATTGTAAGCGCAAGCTCTGAGAAAAAACTGAGCGAACTCGGACAAAAGGGCGTGGCACCTCCCATATAAGCAAAAGCTTCAAAACGCTATACTGAAAGCGATTTTTGAGATATTCAAACCAAATTTAATTCAGACACTAAGAACTATAAATGAAAGCTCTCAACAAAAATTGGGTGAAATCGGACAAGGGGGCGTAGAACCTCCCATATGAGCAAAAGTTTCAAAATGCCATACGGAAAGAGTTTTTTGAGATAATCCAAACAAATTTCACTCAAATACTAAAGACTATAAATGCACGCTCTAAGCTAAAACTAGAGGAACTCGGACAAGAGGGCGTGGCACCTCCTATATAAGCAAAAGCTTCAAAACACTATGCTGAAAACATTTTTCACTCAGACATTTAAACCTATAAATGCAAGCTTTGAACAAAAACTGGGTGAACTCGAACAAGAGGGCGTAGCACCTCCCATATGAGCAAAATTTTAAAAATACTGCAGTGTAGGGTATTTAATGTTTGGCCAGGCCAAATTTTACACCCTTACTAGTTTTTATTTGGTTTTTATTTTTTTTTTGGCTTTCAAAATATTTTTACAACGGAGTTCTTAAATTAGCAGTTTTTACGGAAAGTTATAACTTAATAGGGCAACTGCAGGTCCTTTGAAATAAAGAAAAATTTAAGCTTATTTATTATCTCAACAAAAATTCATAACTTAAATGTACTCCATTTTTTATAAAATTAACAGTACATTTTTCAGAAAATTCGAAAAATAAACTTTTCAAAAAAAAAAATCTTCTAAGACTGATACCGCTTATTCAATTTAAATTCAAATGCTTTTCAGTCTTGGTAATTTATAAATATTTAATATGTGTGTCACGCCCCTTTCAAGCATAAAATCATCTCTCAATTCGAAATTTAGCATCTTAAAAACCCTACTTTGTAAAAATAAGGTTTGGAAATTTTGAATACTCAACTATCTTTAGAAATTTTTTCAGAACCATGACTCAATATCAAAACCAAGATCAAGACCAAAACTGCTATGGTCTAGATCCAGTGTCTTCTCTATTACCGAATTGCTAATCAGATGCCGAAAAGATCATGTCTCCGTATGAATCTGACATGGAAATGGATAGGTCTTTCACTAGAAAGGAAATTTGCCGTGGAGAATTTCTCTGAAGGTAGAAAGAAGCACGCTTTTTCAAAAAAACAACTATGAAAACAATCGCTCCGAAGCGAGAGTTAATAATGTGTAAAATATCTTTCATATGACACCAATATTTTTGATATCCATGCAAGGATTTCCAACTTATACTGGTTTTTCTAAAAGCTATATCTATTTTAAATTTAATACAACTTTTTTGTCTCTTGAATACCTTAAAATGAAGAAAAAACCGGCTCTATGCCCCAGTCCAGTCAATTTTTTGAAATGTAGACCCAATCCAATTGAATATAAACTAGAAAGGGTCTTACCTTTGGCCTGGCATACACTGCAGTATTTTAAAACTTTTGCTTATATGGGAAGTGCCACGCCCTCTTGTACGATTTCACGCAGTTTTTGCTCAGAGCTTGCATTTATAGTCCTTAGTATTTGAGTGAAATTTAGTTGGATTATCTGAAAAAACTCCTGCAGTATAGCATTTTGAAATTTATATGGGAGGTGCCACGCCCTCTTGTACGATTTCATCCAGTTTTTGCTCAGAGCTTGCATTTATAGTTCTTAGTATCTGAGTAAAATTTAGTTTGATTATCTCAAAAAACGCTTTCAGTATAGTCTTTTGAAGCTTTTTGCTTATATGGAAGTGCAACGCCCTCTTGTCCGAATTCATTCACTTTTTTTTTAGAGCTTGCGCTAGCATTTCGTAGTATTTATGTGTGTGTCGGTTGCATTGTCGTGAAAAATACTCCTAAAGTTGCATTTTGAATATATTTTTTGTATGGGCGGTAGGCGTGTCCGTGGACCGATTTCACTCATTTTCAATCCCACGAGCTAACTTTGACTTTGACGGAGGCAGTGTACCAAATTTCATTGAATTATCTTGCTCAGTTTTCCCAAAAAGTGTATTTCCACGCACACCCAGCCAGACAGACGGACATATCTAAATCGACTCAGGAGGTGACGCTGATCAAGAATATATATACTTTTCTATATCTGCCACGCCTCCTTTTCCGCGTTACAAACGGAAGGACAAAGAGAATATACCCTGGGTGTAGGGTATAAAAATAAAATGCAGAAAACTTCAAAATCCCACACAAAAAACGAATTTCAAAATACTTAAAACGCTTTTTTGCTCAAAACATGAAAAAAGGTTTGTGTCTAGTTGTAGTTCTAACCCGACGATATGATATGAAATAAATCTTAAGATATTTATTTTTTGATATAAGTACAATACAGATAGCGAAAACTAACTTTATTTTGAAGCTCTCAAATATAACAAGGGGCTGTCCATAAATTACGTCACACGAGTTTCACGATTTTTGGACCCCCTCCCTCCCCCATGTCACACTCTGTCACATTTTCAAAGACGCCCTCTCTATTTGTGACATCACACTCCTTAAAATTAATTGAACGATTTCTTTTATTTTTTATTTTAAGTAAAGCGATTTGGTATGCTTAAAGCTTAACAATCGTAAAGTAACTTGATGTATTGAACAATATTGTCATAGTGCTTTGTTTTAGTTACGCTTGAAAATTGCAAAATTTTTCGATTTGAACTGTTACAGTTTGTCACAAATTTTTGACGTAATTTATGGACAGCCGCCAACACAATAAAATACTTAACGCAAAACGAAGGAACTTTGGAGTGAATCTACTTACATAAGCCTGACTCAAGCACTTGCAAAGCAAAAACCCATACATAATATTGATTTTAGACATGAAAATTTGGCAATGTTTCTTGCAGCTGTTGCACATTTTTTTTGAAATTTTTTTTTTCTTTTGCATAAATAAACAAACTGTCAAAAAATGTCAACGAGTCTTGTAACAATTTGCCAAATACTTTTTAGTTTAGACGAAAGATCAAAAAACAAAATTAAAAAAAAAATAAATGCAATAAAACGCATAAAAATTCCCTTAAGTGGGTTATTGTCACAGAACAAAACAAAACAAAACGAAAAAATCTCATTGCATATTGTTGGGCGTAGTTTTAGCGCCGACAAACTTTGTTTTTTATTTCATTTTTGGTTTTATTGGAAAAGTTTTGTTGGTTGGTTGTTGGAGTGTCGACCAAGCTGCCACATAACAGCTGCAGTAACGAAATAATAAAAATGAAAATTTTGTTAAAGTTTTTCTCTTTTTATACCCTACACCCAGGGTATATTCACTTGGTCCTTCCGTTTGTAAAGCAGAGAAGGCGGCGTGGCAGATATAGAAAAGTATATATATTCTTGATCAGCGTCACCTCCTGAGTCGATATAGCCTTGTCTGTCTGTCTGGCTGGCTGGCTGTGCGTGGAAATATTTTTTACGAGAAAACTGAGCAAGATAATTCAATGAAATTTGGTGCACTGCCTCGTCGTTAAAACTAGCTCGTGGGATTGAAAATTAGCGAAATCAACCTTAGGAGTATTTTTCACGACAATTGAACCAAGATACACATAAATACTACGAATTGTAAGCGCAAGCTCTAAGCAAAAACTGGGCGGATTCGGACAAGAGGGCGTGGGACCTCTTATATACGTAAAAGCTTCAAAACGCTATACTGAAAGGGTTATTTGAGATAATTGAGCTAAATTTTACTTAAACAATAAGAACTATAAATGCGCACTCTGAGCTAAAACTAGACGAATACGTGACACCTCCCATATAAGCAAAAGCTACACAACGCTATACTTAAAACATTTTTTGAGATAATCCAACCGAATCCGACACTAAGAATTATAAATGCAAGCTCTTTCAAAATACTGCATTGTAGGGTATTTAATGTTTGGCCAGGCCAAAGGATACACCCTTACTAGTTTTTTTTTTTTTTTTTTTTCATTTGTACTCTTTCTCTTTTTCGCTGCCACTCATTAGCTCACTCAATCGCACTTTGCATTTTATTTTTGTTTTTGTTGTTGCTCTGCTTTTTGTTTCAGTTCGCAGTTTTGAATGGCACTTTAAACAGTTTGAAATGCACTCGAAATACGGTGGTTTCCCTTTAAATGTTACTCATACGCTCTCTGTTGAAGTGCTAAACACTTTAGGGAGGAAGTTGTGCGCTTCAGATCGTTAAAAATGGCGCAAAATAAAAACAAAACAAAAATAAACCGTACTATTTAATTGAAAATGTGTGAAATACTTTTTTTGTAGGAAAAAACTTAAGTGTTAACTGTTTGGCAATGTAATTATTTAATGATATTGTCAAATTTCGAAAAACTGACTATTTAGTGAAGAGCTCTTTGATGATTGAAATGTTAAATGTTAACAATCATTTAATTGGCCCCATTATGAATAAAAATTTTCGAGAATTTTTTCTTAGACTTCTTGATATGTATTTGAGGCGTTGCGTGCAATAACGCCCTAAGTCGAAGAATTGCATTTCGAGATAATTCAATTTAAAGTTTCTAAATGCTGCACAAGGAGCAAACCATCATTTAAACCTTGGAAAAACATTCATTCAATTTACACTAACAACATGAGTAAATATTGACAGAATTATCGAAGAAGGAAAATTTAAATTATAGGGCGTTTTTGCATAAATCCATTTGACTGTCTCTCAAGTAACGTTAGCATTTTGTTTGGGAAACCGACAAAACTGCTCCGATTTTAATGATTTTTTTTTTAAATGAGAGGAATGAAAAGTACTTTAGCCTCAACTATTTACAAATGTGCGTTTTTCCTTATTTCTTTAAAATTTTAATTTTATAAAATACAAGCATACATTTGCATCTAAATTTGCACCTGGTAAATACATTTTTACTATTTTGACTATAACTTTTTTTTGATCAAAAATAGGTTAAGATATAATTCTATATAAAACACAGAACATAAAGTTTCCTTTTAAATGCTTAATTGATAAATTTCTCAGGTCAAAAGATGATCGAAATATACCCAGTCGAATATAGAAATTTTTTTAACCTGTCGGAAAAACGGTTTTTATAGAAAGTCTAGGTGAATTACGTAAAAAGTGCATAAGGCAGAAAATGTGTAGAATAAGTGTGATTTTTTTCAGAATTTTTTCGAACATTTTATAATTTTTCAAAAATTGGCTAAAAAGAAAAATATTTAAAAAAATCACACGTACTCTCTGGACAATTCTAAGCATTTTTTGCCATATAAAATTTTTTCGTTAGTCACCTTGGTTTCATGTAAAAACCGTTTTTCCTATAGGGAGCTGATTTATGCAATAACGCCCCAAGTCGCACTACGCCCTTGCACGCAACCCTTCAAACAGTATATATATACATATTGTTCTTCCATATTTTGTGATAGGACTCGGAAGTTGAAATTAAGTACACATATATTTGAGGACCCAAACTTTTCAAAAAAGCGATGGGTGCAAAAACGCCCTAATTCGACTTATGGCGTTATTGTTCGCAGCGCCTCAATTGCAAAAAAAAAAAAATATATTGCCTTTTTTTTGTGGCTTGTGGAGGGATGCAAGGAGTGGAAAAATCGGTAAATTGTGACAAACCCTCCTCACATAATTGTCAATACCTTGGCCATTTCTAAACCGATTTTCATTTTTTGACCATTTTAGGAAAGGTATTGATTGTTACGCTATAAACTCAAAGTAAATTTTTTCGAATTTGGTAAAAAGTACAAAATTTACTACTATTTTAGAAATAAACTACTAAAAATGCTCCGTTACCCACTTTTTTATCTTCCAAAAAATATTTTTCCACAGAAAAAAAAATAACCTTTCATATGAAAAAGAGAAAAAAAATGGTATGTCTAGCGGCTTAAAAGTTATGATTTTTTGACCGACCCCAAATGGCTCATAACTAATTTTCAGACAAATTCAAAATAATTGATTTTTTTTTTAAGTTCAATCACTTAATTCAACGTTGAACTTTTGCGTCAATAACTTAAATTGGACTTCTAGGGAAAGTTGTTGTTTTTTTTTTTTTTTTTTGTTTTACTATGGGGGTTATCGTGTATCAAGATTCCCGGGGAATTTTCTTAAACTGCAATAGAGAATGCAGGGCAGTCTGAGAAAATTTCCAGGGAATATTTATTCACGAGAATCCCCTATTTGAAATTAAAGAGCTCATAAAATAAACCATAATATTTAAATTTCAGATGTATTTTGATATATTTAAGTCTAATTTGTACACAGTCAAACTTAAGAAGAATTTAATTTATTTATAAATTTATTTTGTTTAGTAAACTTGTTTTTCAGTTTTCGTCCAAATTCTTTGGTATTTTGCCAGTGTTGCGTCTTTTCCGCGGAACAGCATTATTGCATTTTTGTTGTGCGGTCTTCTTTATCGTCTGAATTAGGTTGCTCTCATTGCGAAATATTCGTTGTACGTAATCTGCAATTTTTAAAATTTGGATTTATTATTCTGATGTTATGGCAATGCTCAATATATTGGTAGTAACTAACTAATTATAAAATTCATTTTTGCTGAATTCAACTTTTTCTTAGCTGGTAAACCTGCATGTAAATTAGTGGGATCGCCAGACCATGATGAAGTCTGCAATTCTTCTTTCGTAAATATGATACTCATTAAGTCATTTGTCAATTTACTTGAGTCGCAAAAACGGCAATTTATTAATTTACTTTCGTCAATTGAAAATGGCTCTGCATCGTATTGATCATTTTTCTATATAAAATATACAAATCTTTTGTAAAAGTGTTTTATTTTACTTTTTCATAAATACAAACCTTTTTGTGGTTTTTCATTTTGTCAAAAATGTCCAACGCATTTTGCTATAAGTAAATGAATAAAACATAAATTTAAGAAAAATTGCTAGAATAACTAGATACAAATTTATTAAATTGAAAAATTAATAATATAAAGATGAAATATTTTCGGCAAAAATACTTTAAAATCGGGTTCAAGACAGGTTTTAGATGAAAATATTTTTATTATAAAACTTATTTATTAACAAAACAAAGAATTGCAGCAGTTGGCATTTTCAAATTGTACAAATTAGCACGTGTGATATTGAAATTGTCTTCTTTTTTTTTTAATTATTTTAAAATTGATTTTTAAAGTAATCCAATATTGATGCAAGTGCAGGTAATTTTATATCTGTAGGTGTTTGAATTTCAAAAAAGTATTTTTGAATGAATGTCCATACAGAGGCAGTAATAATGGGATACTTAAGATCTAATACAAAATACATTTTAAAAGTACAATCTAAGCATTCAACAAAGGAGTCAAATTTATAGATTGCTCCGTCAATATAAGTATAAAATGATTTTGCACTTATAAAAGATCCTTCTATGAAAATAAACGGTTGGCCCGTTCGGGAATCTATATATCCTTTGTTTAAGTATTCTTCAATTTTCGCAGGTATTTCGCTGCTTGTTGTCACTTTTAAAATAAAAAAATTTTGCGCATCCAAAATAGAGGCTCTGGATCTTTTTACTCCTGATGCATCGCGAAAACGCGAAAAAGGCGGTAATATCGAGTTCAGCAGCGTAACTATAATGCAGTCTTCAAAATCTGAAAACATAAGATAGTAAAAATTCAATTACACATAATATGTATCAATTAACTACTAAGATTGACTGATCCGGAAATATCATTGAGAAGAGCCTTGCATGCAGGGTTTAAAAGTTTTTCAGCATAATATTTCCTGATGTTTCTCTTGAAAATATTCCATTTCAGCTTTAGCAAACTCTCCTTGCCCGGAAACAAAAGCTGGAAATCTATATTAATCTATATAACATTGAAAATTGTTATGGTTATTGTCAACATTTATCAATAAAACATATTTTACCAAAGTTGGAGCTTCCGTATCCTTCAATTTTGGCCACTCGTTTAAAAACTCAAAGCAATTTAGTCTTTTTAAGTCTTGTTTGCGTATGCGGTATGACTTCACCCACATGTCAACGACAACTTGCCAATCAGTCGAAGATCGACGAAGTTCATCCTTAATGCTTTGCTGATTGTTAAGGTCGAATTCGGGTTCTTGCTCATCAGAAGTGAGATCCTCCGGCTCAGCAAAGTTGTTCAATTTCTTATTCTTTCTTTTTGCATTTACATATCTCGAATACAGCTTGCCGCAAGGATTTTTCTTGCCAGCACGTGAAATGTAATAGTAGTCCTATATTTTGAAACATATGTTAGAGTTGAGCAAAATTCATTTAACTTGTTGCGTACGATGAGCTCGAAAATTTGTAAATAGCTCAAATCATAGTTGTTTTGAGAAAACAAATGGTTCGGTTGGGCTATCTCAAAGTCCGGAGTTGATAGAGCAATTCGGATATAGAGCATCAAAAAACATGAAAAGTATTTGGTTGGTTTTGTCGCTAAGGAGTGTGTCATTTGAAATTACTGCACACGTTTATGCTTATAACTTTTTTCATAAGGAATCAGTTTATATTTTTTTGATCAGGATAATCATGTCAAATACTATTTTGCATCACGAAAAAATGGCTAGTGAAAAGGAAGTGCGAGAACAGAATTGCAAAGGAAGCTAAAGTTAGCCGACATACGGTATCCCGGGTAGTACAAAAATTTCAGGCAAATCTTAACACCAATCGCAAGCAAGGAACGGGCAGAAAAAAAGGTTGTATTATGGCAAAAAATTTATTTACCCTTCTGCAGAAAATCCAAACATTTCTGTATGAAAAACCGTTCAGCTAGCAGATTGCTCCGAATCATTTGTGCAAAGAGCGAAAGGAAAGGCTGGGCTAAGGGCCAACAAAGTTCAGAAAGTGCCGGAACGGAATGCTTAAAAGAATTGTGAAGCAAAAACAAATGCAAAAAAAAACTTCATAAAGATTTTGTGAGCAATTTTGAACGTTTCGTTTTGGGTGACGAAACTTACAACCTTTCCGATTTTTGACTGCTTTTTGGTCAGGAATTTGATATTGGCAATTATAGGGGATATGTCCTGGACAAATTAAGGACACATATGAAAGAAAAATTTCTCTAAAAACACCTTGTTTGGCACTCAATTTGTAATTGTGGTAAAAGAAGCCGAAATTTCATGACAACAGGCACAATCAATACCAAGGAATGCTTGCAAAAGAGGCTTCGACCATTTTTCAGAAACTATGAGGTATCGTCTTTTTGTTGGCCAGATCTTGCTTTGTATCACTACAGCATAGTGACTCTTGAGTGGTACCAGAAAAATGTCCTCATTTTAATTCACAAAGAAAGAAGCAAACCCACCAAATTGTCCTAAACTCCGGCCAATCGAAAGATATTGGGATTTAGTCAAAAGGCTTTCAAGGAAATTGCATACTTTAGGTGCAAGTGGTGTGCTGCAAGCCGAAAGATTAAAGAAAATACCATCAAAGCATTAATGAGAGGTATTCCAGAAAAAATAAAAAATTATTCGCTTAAAAATAAAAGGTTTTTTAATCTTATTTTACTTATTTGGATTTGTACTTATTTCAAATGACACACTCCTTATTATGTTAAAAATTTGGAGCCAATCGGTCGCAAATGTACTTTTCTTAACTCCATATTTCCTAGTTTGCGATTTCTATACAGATTTCTTGCAAAAAATCATAATTTGAAGAATCCTTTATTTTAGCTATTTAAATAACCGCAAGCTCATCGCATGCCAGAATAATAAAACTTACTAGAACTTCCTTTTCTTTTGGAAACAGTTTTTCAATTTGGCTCAAAATTGTCTCAAAGTTCGCAGGACTTAAAGATACGTCGTTCTCCATTGTGTATTCTACGATTACGTCGATTAGTCTTTTTCTAAAGCTGTCAATCAGCTTTTTATGAGTTTTGTGGAACTCTAAAACAGCTCTGCCAGAAGAAGTTGCTTCCAAAATCTTTTCAAGTGCCTAGAAAAATATCAAAAAATAAATTCAGAGCGTTTTGCAATGGGTAACCCAACTCTCATAGGGTCCAAAGTTAAAAAAAAGGGGGTAAAATTGACGACAATTATTTGAAGTAGTCGAAGAGATAAATAAATTTTTAGTGACACTCATTATTTTTCCCTCGCCAACACCTAAGCTGCCATAAGAAATTCGTGTATACATGCCCTCACCGCACCCAAACAGCACTGAGATGGGAAAATCTTAAACAACCCCTATATGGAATACCTACCTCTTAGAAGACATGAATCATTCCCGAAATGAATTTGAAGAAGATACATGGATTCAACTGTTCGTAGCTCAGAACTTGAGTCTATACATCTGTCAAACAGAGTGTTTTAAGCTACATCGCATTTGATAAAAATTTTTTCTCTGCTTTCAGAGTACAATTTAATCTTTTAATTAAAAACTAAAAATCAATTGAAAAATTAAACTACATTGTAAAATATGGTACATACATATATTTTAAGCCTTAAGCAATTTGTCAAGAGTTCTTCAATTTATTGGTCAAATTCATTCTTAATACAATCCACCTCATCATAAAACATAATGTTATCACTATTATCAGACTCAACATCTGTATAATCACCATCAGAAACTCTAGTCATGTCTTTTGCACCATTTGATACTTTCTTGTGCGCATTTATCTTCTTTTTCGCTCCTGGTATGCGTTGAACAATGCTCTCTATCCTTTTCTTGGAATTTTTAAGGACTGTTCTGAAAAAGTCTTTGCATTTATCTACATTAAAGTCTCTGGAAGCCAATAAAACCAAAGAATTAAAAACACTTAGTGTATAGGAATATTTCTTCAGAGCAATCTTTTCAATTCCTGAACGACTTCCTCCAGTCCAGGTTACATTTAAAAGAAATGCTCTACTGAAGAAAACATCTACTAATGTGTAACAAGAATGAGTTGGATCGGCTACTCCTTTATCTCCGCAAATATTTCGCATTTTCGCAATCTATAAAAAAAATTAAAAATTAGCGATTTATCTTAAGATATATCATTTCTCTAATAATTTGTACATACTAATTGTTCCCTTTTCTTTTTGTCTTTAAGCTTAGCTTCAAAGTCATCGAGTTCCTCTTGACTTGATATTGGAACATCTAATAAACCATCATCGGAGCTTGCGTCGGTGGTATATTCGCTCCTACAATATCGATTGTTGCCGGTTTCATAATCGATACGTTTAGTATTCATATCAATGAACATATTTTGCTTTGCAAGCTTAGCCCAATATGTATTTTGTTTATCTAGATTTTCACATGTTTTTTAACACAACGCCAATATCTATTTCGTCGTTTTTTTGAAGATGATTTCGTGTTATATGGGTATTAGAACTGTTTTTCGATGCAAAAAAACGCTGCAAAAAACACGTAAAGATCACATCACAACGGTTAAGCATTAGAGAGTAATGGTAGAAAAATTTTACAAAATCTTATTTTTTTATAAGTTGAATACAAGAAAGGACGTTCAGATAAAAATATTTCCCCAAGCTATCTAAAATCAATGGGGTATGGCTTATGAACAAAAAAAGAAACAATTAAAAAACAAAACATCGTTTTTAAATCAATCATTTTTATTATCATTTATCATGGACTAGAATTTTTGATGAAAGTGTAAATACCATGGAAATAACGACAAAGCTTTGTATTAAATTACACGTCCTTCAGTTTTCTTTCAAACACTTGTAATTCAGTCTCGATAAGCTCCTTATCGGTAAAGTCGTTAAAATCGTACTTTTTCACCTGAACTCCTCCTCTTTTTTGGTTGATCCGATTGCGACTGCAACTGCGACTACTTTGTCATCTGACAATTGGCCATAAATGAAGCAACCTTTGCCAAAGCAGACTCTATTTTATCAATATGTTGTTGAATTTTAACTATATCTTGTTTAAGGTCGAAATCATTTTATTTTTTCGTTATCTGACTGGTACATAAATCGATTAAATCCATTTCAATTATATGATTGTTGGATATCTCATTTAACTGCTTATCAAGAGCCATTAGTAATTCCATATTTTGATGCAGCTTAAATTAACAACAACAAAAGGAGTCAAGACAAAGTGGGAAGAGAACAAAATTCTCACTACATGAATATATGCACTTAAGCTACCAATTTTTCTGAGGGTACATAGCGCAGTCCATTGATAAAAGTGCTATGTAGAGAGATTGACTTCGAATGTTCATAGTTCAATCCCGGCCTCAGACATTAAATTCAAAAATTTTTCAATTGTTATTTCATTTAATTTAAAATAAATTAAATAAAACATAAATTGGTCTGATGATGGTTACGTGGCGGTAACCGAAACATATGTCACCATAGCCATGCTTAGTAGTTTTTTTCTCTAATCCTAATTGTCAGGATTTTCTAAGTTGAAAAATGCATAGAATTTTAGATTCTTGCAAATAATGACTAAAAGTTTGTAAAATTAGTATTAAATGATATTGTCACAAGTTTTATTTTTATTAGCGAATATTAAGAATTTTGTAATCATGTTACAAAATATGTTTCCGGATTTTTACGATTTTTCAACCTACACAGCTCGCTTGAGCTCGGTTTTACATCGATGTGGTCCGACTCCAA
Source organism: Calliopum simillimum (assembly GCA_951812925.1). Taxonomy (NCBI): domain Eukaryota; kingdom Metazoa; phylum Arthropoda; class Insecta; order Diptera; family Lauxaniidae; genus Calliopum; species Calliopum simillimum. Next base: position 84,408,656 of record OX638370.1, on the reverse strand, counting down.
TATACCTCCACTCCAGATTTTTTACGCAAAGTTCTTCACAATTTTTTTTTTTTAAATCGGTCAACAAGCTAATCGAATTTCAATTACCAAATGGTCTTCACATTGTTCCTGTACCAAGAAAAAAGGTTTAATAAAAATTAACTAAAAAATGGATATGCAGAACCGTTTTTTTTTTTTTAAGAAATATCTTAATAGATTAAACAAAAAACGATTTTTGGAAATTCCACCATTACCCCTAAAATTCTAAGGGAAGGTGTCAAAAAAGTGAGCTGAGAATAACTTCAAAATCACGCTCATTGCCGTTTTATGGAAAATCTCGGCTTTTATTTTATTACGATCTCAAAAATGCGTCGTTGAATGAGTTGTGCAGTTGTGCGCCTAAGTATTTAAAGCATATAAAAAAAAAAACTTTAAGTCAACCATACATTGCATCAGATATACATCTAACAGATATACATCACCCTAGTACAAAACTCTAAAACTAAATTTTGAATAAAACTTGCTGTCCCAAGGTCATAATGAAATCAAGCAAGAAACAATTTTCTATAACATTTTAACCCATTATATCCTGTATTTATGGGGTCTATTTGAACATTCTCAAAAAAAAAGGGGTGCAACGTTCCCTCGTACAATCCTCCTCAAATTTTGCATGGATGATGGCAGATACATTATGCATAAGATTACTAACTTTCATAATCATAGCTTGTGTAACTGCAGATATAGCATTTTTGTAATTTTTTTTTTTAATTTTTCGTGTGGGGGTGCAACCCTTGTCCACCTCAGCGGCATCTCACCCCCTTCTACAGACCGTAAACAATTTAAAAATAAAAAAATGTAAATCAGCCGTGTAGTTTCCTCGTACATAAGCTACATACGAACACCATTTAATTTTTATATATGAAGCAAGAAATATTTTTTTATGAAAAGAACACTTCAAAATGAATGGGACTAGTAAATTTTTGAAAAAAACACCCTTTTCATGAAAATGACTAAAAACGCCAACTTCAGCACCCTGTATTTTAACAACAAATAGTACTAGGACTAAATCCTCCCGGATTGTTGTTCTTGCACACCAGATCTACCATATTGCAAATTTGAGCGAAATTGGAGAAAAAAAAAATTTATTTTTGGTACACTTGGCGTGGATTGCTTCATAATAGCACACTTGTGAAGTAATGTGGAAAAAGAAAGCAACCATATTGAATAACCTGCTGTAAACAACTTGTAAATACTTACAACGTTAGCATTTTGTGGTGTGGGCACGATTTTTGATTGTTTCGCGACATCGACGAAGCAAGCTCTCCACAAGATTTTGGTATTTGCTCTTTAGAATGAAATACCAAGCTTCTAGAATTCCTGCCCAAAGTTCTTCCAAATTTTTATAGTTTTTCTAACCAATAATATTTTTCACATAATTCCGAAGGTTCTCTATTGGGTTTCGATCAGGTCTTTGAGCTGGCCAGTCCAAAACTTACATTTTTTCAGCCCATACCCAGTTTTGCACTAATTTAGCTGAATGCTTTGGATCATTATCGTGCAAAAAGATCCAATTAATTGACATGTAATCATATGAAAATGGCTCCATCATATTTTGGAGTAAGCCTAAGTATCCGAATTGCTCCAATTTGTAATCACTTTTGACTAATCGTCCCACTATATGCCAAGAAAATGCGCTACCTATCATGACACCACTTCCACCGTGCTTAACTGGTATTTTGGTGAACTTTGAATTGAACTCTTAGCAAATCGGACGATGCCCAATTGTTTTCCCAATGGGTCCAATGCAATTAATTTTAGTTTCATCGCTCCAAATGCCAAGAATTCAACCCAAAGTACACAATCAAAAACGTTAAGCACGATGAAAGTAGTGTCATGGTATGGGACGCATTTTGTTTGAATGGAGTGGGACCATTAGTCAAAATTGATTGCAAATTGGACCAATACGGATACGATGCAGTCATTTTCATTTGATTCCATGTCAGTTAATTGGATCTTTATGGAGGATAATGATCCAAAGCATTCAGATTAATTAGTGCAAAATTGGGTAGGGGCTGAAAAAATGTAAGTTTTGGACTGGCCAGCTCAAAGACCTGATCTAAACCCAATAGAGAACCTTCGGAATTATGTGAAAAATATTATTGGGTAGAAAAACTATAAAAATTTGGAAGAACTTTGGGCAGGAATTCGAGAAGCTTGGTATTTCATTCTAAAGAGCAAATACCAAAATCTTGTGGAGAACTTGCTTCGTCGATGTCGCGAAACAATCAAAAATCGTGCCCACACCACAAAATGCTAATGTTGTAAGTATTTACAAGTTGTTTTAAGCAGGTTATTCACTATGGTTGCTTTCTTTTTCCACAGGACTTTGCAAGTGTGCTATTTCTGTTTCCAGGTGTTTCTGCATTTTCAAACGCTTAAATGACTTTAACAGAGCTAAATGAGGGAAAATATTTTAAGTGTTATTTTTAAACCTATGGACTCCAAATTAATTTTTCACTTTAATAATCCAAACATATTCATTCAACAAAACTAACTTAAATACATTTTTTTTAAAATAACCTCAATCGTGCTATTTCTTTTTCCATAGCTGTAGATTTGTCGATTTATTGAGCGAAATTAAAACAACTAAGTATGTAATTAAAAATTTTGTCTTAAAAAACATAAGTCTTTGATATATTTTAGGACTTTTGTTAATAGCCTTATTAGCTAAATTTTATTTTATTGCTATTTATATTACTTTAAAAAAGATTTTATATAACTAAAACAAAAATATATCTTAAAAACAATTTTGTACAACGTTCTTGCTCCATAAAGTTTTAGCTTATTGTTTTAGTACATTTTATCCCCCAGTTAAGTTCGGTACTGCTTAAGCTTTTGATTGGAAACGGCGAAAGCTACTACATCAATGATGCAAATTTGGTGTCTCAGATATGACGTTGCGTTTTCATTCCTTTTTTCATAATGCCAGAAAGAAATTTCGATCTAGTTGTTATTTCTTTTTGTAAGCAATTGAAAAATATTTGAAATAATAAGTATTTGCAAAAATTTTTTATCAATCATAACAAAGCATACCAAAATGTGCCTGCATTCCAGTGTCGTATTTTAATCATTTGAAAATTCACAATTGCACGCAAAATTTAATCGTTCTTTGTCCTTTTTATTTTGTTCTACTTCACGTTGTATCTCTCTATTTTTTTGTCTTAACCATGATTCGAATAAATCTTCAATATGTTCACTTTCATAATCAGAATCAGCTTCAGCTAAGATTATATGGAAAAGTCTGACATAATTTGGAAATGCAGTTTTGAAACTCCTATTAACAGCAGTATTTCGATTATTGCTGCCCAATTGACGATTAATGCCCTTCCATGAGTACGGCAGTAAGACCACAGATGAAACTAATCTTCTAAAAAGTATTTTGAAAAATACTTTTGCATCACCTTTACCATTCAGATCATATTGACTTCGTATGTAACGTATTAATTTCTGTAAATATTCATCATTGGCAAGTGCATTTTCGAATTGCGAAAATTTCTCTATATCTTCGATTCTTTTCATTTTTGTAAATTCCGAAAAATCTTCATGTGTTTCCTGCGATTTCGAAGTCGCAGCTGTTTTGTCTTCTAGCCTGTTGCTGCCTCTGCAATATTGATTTTTTCGTAGTTTAGATTGTCTTTCAAAAAGTTTATGAAAACTATCAAATCGTCCATGTAAACTCATTACTTCAGTTAAAACATCACCAATGCTTGATGGAGTAGCAGCGTCATCTGTCAATTTTTCAACTCCGGTGACATTTATATGCTGTAAATTAACAATATGTTATATACAATTATTGAATTAAACACTTCTTTTATAAAAAAAAAAAAAAAGAAATACGAAAAAAGTAACGCGACTTTCATTCCCGAAAACGAGATAACGATAGGCCAAAAGAGAGTTTTTTCTTCAAAAGAAACTAGCGATATCTAAAGTCACCATCTTAAGGTATGAAATTTGTTTTATAAAAGATATCCAGAGTAGCATTTCAGCTGAACCCCAGAATATTCGGACACCTTCGGTTGTTCTGTGTACATAAGCAAAATTATAAGTGATCAAAGTATGTTTAATGTTTATCTATTCAATAGATTTTAAATTATTTATTTGCATATATAATATATTTTATATACTATACATAAAATACAACTTGGGTCCATCCCTTAGAAAATCTTTCAATGCACAAAGTGCTATTTTTCAAGTTCATTTTAATATTAATGATATAAAACTCTTCTTTTTTCGCAGTGTTACTGCTTCATTTTTGTACACGTAAAAACCTAAAATTAAAAATTTCAAAATAGAAAAACGTAAATTAATTAAATTTTCGAAACTTACCACCAAAAATTTTTCATATTCCTTTTAAAAATTAGAATAAATTTAAATTTGTATCTGCGCGTTTGCGCAAAGAAGGTAATTGTGGCGATAGCTGTTTTTGATTTCGTCCCATTTCAATCTTTATCTCTTTATTTTTTTGTCGTAAAAATGTTTCGAAATAATTTTCAAGATGTTCACTTTTATATTCGAAATCAGCTTGTGCCAGGATTGTATCGAAAAAATTGACAAAATTTGGAAATGAAGTTTGAAAACTCTTAGTAACTCCAGTAATACGAGAACGATTACGTGGATTTCCTTTCCATGAGTACGACTGAAAGACGAGAGGTGATACCAGTCTTCTAAGAATTGTTTTAAAAATAACTCTAGCCTCAAGTTGACCATTCAAATGATGTTGAATGCATAAGTATCTCATGAATTTAATACAAAACTTATCATCGGCAAGTGCATCTTCCAATTGCGCAAGTGTGTCTTCATCTTTTATTTTCGCCATATTTTTAAAATCTGAGATATCTTCATACGATGTCGTCGTTGAACCTTCTTGCCTGATTTTTCGTGCAATTGCTTGTCGTTTATTTCGTTCTTGAACTAATAATTGAAGTCGATGTTGCAAGCGCTGAATTTCGATAAAAACATCTCCATTGCTTAAAGGAATATCATCGTTCGCAATGGATTTTTCGGTTAAAAGTTCCTATTAATATTTGATATGAATTAATTTGGTGAAACTTTTTTGATGTATTGAATAACACAAAAAAAAACAAACAGCAACAAGGCCGCGTAAGATATTAAGACTCCTATTGTGTGCGGCAACTTAATTCAGTTAAAGTGGCAACTGCTATGAGTAGTTGCTTTAACTGGCAACTAAAGAACCAATTGATTGATTCGGTTGCCATCGACATTACGAATTTTTCGATGGCAACCTAACAGCCGAAAAAAGTTGCCATACGCAATAGGAAACTAAGTGTGCATAGAATTGGAGTAGAATTTTGTTCGTACAATACAAATCCAAAAGTGGTGTGAAAATGCGAGAATTTAGGAAAAAAAGCACATAATTTGATTTGAGAAAATAAAAAAAAAAGTCAAATCAAATTATGAGCTTACTTATCCGTACGTTTGTGTGAAAACGATTGAAAAACTAACAACGATAATACAACGAAAAAATGCTTCCTTCGCTATTTTCATTTGTTACCAAATAACATCATCAGCAGAATTAATGCCGATATGGAGAGGAGTTACAACTAAACTCGAGGAGAAACATAGTAGGCTTCAAAATTAGATCCTACTGAAGATTTGATATGACGTTCTTTTGATGTATTGTCTTTATACATTTGAAATATTTTAGTGTTTTGACAAAGCCGTTGAAACAATGAGGGTATTCCTTAAAATGTGTGAATGCCTCGAAAACCTCGTACTCGTAAAAGTTGTCAAAATCAATAGGAATTTTGACAGTTTTACGAGCTTACGATGTTTTCGAGGTTTTTACACGTTATAAGGAATACCCTAAATAAAAAAAAAATAAAACATTATCTTCTATTTATGAAGTTGGGTTGCAGAAATTGAAATCGACGCTCAATTTGTTCACCCACGTCAGAGTTTTTTGTTTTTTTTTACTTGTAACGTTACGTGATAAATCAAGATAAGCACCATAAACAGCGAAAATGCTATAAGGTACACATTTTCTATACCAGTTTACGATCAAGATAATCAAGCTTAACTACACTTTACTTTTCCACAAACGACGATAATTTGAAGCCTTAAAAAATTTCGCCATTCTACAATTTTTTTTTTTTAATTCAAATTTATTAACAAATAATAACTATTCTTAAATAAGTAAATAAATAGTTATATCTTTACTTAAATATCTACAGATTTTCATCAATAACTGTGGAAGGATAGTGTCGAAATTTGAATCTCCTAGAAATTTCTGGATTTTCATTACAAATTTGTACTAATTTTGCTTTTTTACTGTCCCTATGTTTTTTCTGATAATTAGCGTTTTGTCTCTTTCTCCTTAGAATTTGTCGCTCCTTCTGCAACTCCTTACGTATTCTTAAAATACTTTTTTCAAATTCCTGCTTATCCATTAATTCCGCAGTATTCCAAAATATATACAGATTACTAAGCTCTTTCTCCAAAGTTGCTATACGCGTTTCAGATGCCAGCTGTGAAGGTTTTGTGGTTCTAACATGACGATTAAATGTTTGCTTTGGTTGTTGCTGCTCCACATGGCTTCTTTTTGACAAATGTTTTTCATTTTGTATTGCAAGTCTATATTGATGCGCCAACTCTGAGGAGAATATTGGTCCCTAAAACAAAAATTAGGAATAAAAGCAAAATTAAATTTAAAATATTTATATTATTACCATTGTGTGTCTCTCTTTAGGAAATATTGTTATATAATCATACATAATCTGTCGAAAGTCTTCTGTATTCAGGTGTATGCAGTGGTTAATGCAATTTTCTACAATCAAATGTATAAGTTGCCTACGATGTTTTACCTCCACAAAGCCAAATTTTTCATAAAACTTATGAATTTTATTCTCCAAATTCGAGTTGACTAAAATATCTTCAAGTTTCTGTAAATAATAAGAGTGATGTTAAACTATCAAGGCAATTTCAAAATGTTAATTTAGTTAAAAATTAATGAAATATTTATAAATATTCAGACCTGTGAATTTATATCTTCTGTTCCTGATTGAAAACCGTTGTATTTTCCTTCAAGTTCAACTTTTCTTTTGTTCATAGTTTTACGTTGCTAAATGTTTCACCACTTATTAAATGAAGTTAAAGTAAAACCCCAATGTATAAAGAAAAATATTAAATATCTGTTTGCATTATATGCAGGTTCTGCGGCTAAGACAGATTCATCTCATTTCTTTTTTACGGTAGTAAAAGTAAAGCCTTAATTTGCTTATTTTACGTTATGACCACTAAAACTCAATTTAGTGATTCATTTTCTTCAGGACACACAAATTTGATTTAGGCCTGTTTTATAATCCGTGCAAGTTACTTTTCATTTCGAAACAACTTTTAATGAAAACAATTAGTCGTACGATATTATTAGAATTTTTCTTGTGAAGAATGCTCAACAAATACTAAAACAGCATATCTATATTAAAAATTTTTGTTTTATTTTGTTTTCAAACATACTAAGATAATAAGTTATAAGTAGGGCACTATTATATTTCGGGAACTGGCACCACTAATGTCAATATCTAAAATCTGGCAACACCATAATAAAGTTTGACATTTTTTAGCATAAACGTACTCACAACGTTTTGATGTACAAGTGCTATTTGTTTTGTTAACAGTGAGTTAAGAAAATCAATTTGGCCAAAAAATGGAAATTTCAAGAGAAGGTTTTCGTTGGATTTTTTTTTCACAACTTTCGACATGGATTATCTCAACAAGAAAGTGTCGATGAACTCAGTTCTTTGTATGGCGATACATCAAAACGTTTGTTCTCGTTGGAAACCCCATAATTTATCAATCGCTTAAATTATCAATGGAAAAATTGATTTTCTTAACTCACTGAAAACAAAACAAATAGCACTTGTACATCAAAACGTTGTGAGTACGTTTATTCTAAAAAATTTCAAACTGTATTATGATGTTACCAGATTTTAGTTACTGACATTAGTGCTGCCAGTTCCCGAAACATAAATAGTGCCCCTCGTATATGTAGTTCAAGACATTTGTTTTAATTTAAGAACGACAGTTTTCATTACAATTACTTAACTTAAAATAAAGAACAATCATCTAAATATTTTATACTCTTATGGCATAGATGCAATATTTTCAGCACATTTTCAATTTTAAACAATAAAAAATATATTTGTTTTCGTTAGGAAAACCCACTTTCAGTGAAATTTAGTATTCATTGAATATGGTTTTTTAAGGCTCATAAAGAGCGTCCAGGATTCCATAAAGAAACTTAACAGGCTTCTTAACTAAGTAAATCCAAAGAATTTTAGTATTCGCGACTTTATCGATCATTGGAAAAAGAATAAAGATATTTAAGTACATACTTCGTAGGCAATGGGAATCAAATAATCAAACGGTACGTTAAACTCTTTTACTCTATTTGCACTGATGAGTTGAAAAATTAATTAAATTTAAGAAAATAAGATATAACTTATAACTCGCCAGTAAATAGATTACATACTCGCTCGATTTCATTCCAGAAAAAGAGCTTTCCTTATTCATAATTTTTTATTTATTCGAATTATCATAGTTCAAAGAATGTGATTAATGTCATAGGAAAAATATTAATAAAAGGAAAACCTTTCAATGGAAACTTCTCCAGTAATCTTCGCTATTACTGAACAATTGATTTTGAATTTAAATAATTCTTCAAATGTATTATATTGGGGTTATCAAAGCTTTTAATTTGGAAAAAATATGATTGAATGAAACGATAAAAATGTTTCGATTCTGCTGGATATTGCAAATTAAAAACAGAAAACATTTTATATACAATATCGAGAGCTTCCAAAAATGATGATACTTTATATAAAATGTTGTGAAACAGAACATAAAACTCGTTAACTTCCCAACTATTTGAACCAACAACAAAAATTAAAGGTTGAACTGTTCTATTTCGTTGAGCAGCTTTTGATTTTATGAAATCATATCGGCTTGGATAATCACTGAACTGAACGCAGTGCAAGACTGTGGCTTCCTGTGCATCACATATTCGTGGCTTCCATACCGCTTTTCTATTGGAGTGCTGCTTAGTATCGAGAGACACTATAGTCGGTTTCAAAACAGCATTAAGGGCAAGGACAATAATGCAATCCTTGGAATCTGACAAAATGAAAATAAAAATACAGCTTCATTGAAATTTAGAACAATACCACAAAAATATTACCTAAACTGATATTTTCGTTAAGCTTTTCAACCAGTGACTTCGTTGCAACATCCTTCACTTTATTTTTTAGATATGGAATAACAGTTTCCCTAAAAATTGGCCAACCTTGCAACAAATTAGACGATTTATCGGGGAAGAGTTCTTGGAAATCAATTTTAATCTGAAGTGGTTTGAACATTGTAAGATCATGACAACATTGCAAAAACCAAATACAAACCAAAGTATGTCCACAGGCATTAGTATATAAAGGCCAATCTACTAGCAGGTTTTGCGCATCAGCTAAAATGTCAGATCTTCTTATGTTTGCTGTTTGTTGCCATTTCAGGCATACTTCGTTCCAGGGTAATGTATTCTCTTGAAGCCAAGTTTTATTTTGCTTATCTTCGTGACTTAGTTCTTTTCTTTTGGGGAGTATAAGCTTAGGCGCAGCTTTATCGATTTTGGGTTTTGGTGCAATGCATTTTTTCAGTCTTTTTCTGGAGTTCACCGCTTTATCATGAAGCTTTCCTGTTGGGTTTTTTCCGCCTCCCCTTGGATTATAGTAATACCTCTGAAAGGACAATATATCCCATAATATCGCTGTCGCCATCATTTTGTAACAAAATAAAAATCGTGTCAGTTCCCTACGGGAAGAAATGAAATCCATGGTCAAGATAGTTTGGTAAAAAGCACCAATCTACTAAAATTGAAGCATTTGATAGAATATAATGTAAGAAATATCGCGTTCATTTAAATGTTCTTGATGTTTTCAAAAGTTAATTTGGATATATTTCCCATAACACTCATTGTGCGTCTTAAACATTCAAAGCTACTTGCGAAATCGTTACGATGTGTTAAAGAATTTATGCCGAGCTTGTGACATTGAAAGCAGCAATCAGCTGGCGAAACCGCTTCAGTATTTTTTGTAGCACCTTCATTTCTCCTCGTCGGGAACGAACACGAAATTCTGTATAAGCAGAACTATCAATTGTGGAGCTCCACAACAAAAAAAGAAACATTATCGTCTACGCTCATACAGTAGTAAACGTTTAGAACAATAGCGATTAGCTGTTGCGCGGTGCGCGTTGCTTCAACTTAACATGTGTTCTAAGTCTCATCCATATGCGTCAAATAGTTTCCAAAATATGACAAATTTAGTTTTGGGGGGCGTGGCAATGCCCTTTTCTCTAGTGAATGTTATTTGTCAAGGTGGCTTTCATATACATATATGTACGTACCAAATCGCATCCATAAGCGTCAAATAGTTTCCGAGATATGACGAAATTTGTGTATCACCGCACTATTTTCCAGTTGATGGAAAGGTACTTTGTATTAAAACTCACCTTTCAGCGTCAAATAGTTTCAGAGATATTATGAATTTTGTTTTAGAACGGCACGCCGCACAGTGGTATTTTAGCGGAAAAAAAGCAATTTTTCGACTACTAAATTTCAAAAATGTAATGATGCAGTTTTATAGAGAGGTGATACTTTTATAAAGTTATGATCATTCTAAAATAACATCATGAAAGTTAAAAATCATATGAGAATCAACATACGATTTTTAGCTTTTATGTCATTTTAAAATGATCATAACTTTTTAAAGAAAAATCATACAAGACCAATTCATTGCTCATTTTGAAGACGAAGAATAGTTTTGTATAATTTATTTAATAGCCCAGGAAAATAAGACATTTTCTGCGAAAAAATTCCCAGTTGAAATTTTTCACCGGAATTGTCTTTATTTATGCATGATACACAAACTGTGAAAAGTCCATTGCAAAGTCGTGTGCGCATAAAAAGTTATACGGGCTCAAAGGTAGCTAAAATCAGTTTTTTGCAAATATCTCGCTAATGCTTACTTTTACAGAAAAATGTTGGTCTCCAATTTTGTAGCACAGGAAATTTCCTACAAAAAAAAGTTAAAAGTATTTGCGTACGATTTCTAGTTTAGGAGATCACCCAATTTAAAAAGTTGTTAACAGTTATGATATGAAATACTACCTATGAGTTCATATTAAAATATCTTACTTTTTAAATTGCAATAACTTTTCAATGAGAAGTTGTACAAACAAAATTAAAATGCCGTTTGAAAGATAATTTAGTTTTCTATATACCATACAAAATTTTTTTTTTCGAACGGCTCATGACCTTAAAAATATTCTTGAATAACCGTTAAGCCTTCGAAATTACTGGTTTTTTAAGGATATCTGCGAATTGGTAAGTACTACGATAAAAAGTAATGGGACCAAATTTGTAGAAAATTACAAGATCTACAAAAAATAAGCGATATGTGTACACATAGAAGTAACCGTATAGAAGATATTCAATAGAAACCGGTTTTTTGGCATTTTAAGGGTTTTTTTGGAATATCTTCTAAACGGTTACTTCTATGTGTACACATATCACTTATTTTTTGTAGATCTTGTAATTTTCTACAAATTTGGTCCCATTACTTTTTATCGTAGTACTTACCAATTCGCAGATATCCTTAAAAAACCAGTAATTTCGAAGCCTTAACGGTTATTCAAGAATATTTTTAAGGTCATGAGCCGTTCGAAAAAAAAATTTTATACGGTATATAGAAAATTAAATTATCTTTCAAACGGCATTTTAATTTTGTTTCTACAATTTCTCATTAAAAAGTTATTGCAATTTAAAAAGTACGATATTTTAATATGAACTCATAGGTAGTATTTCATATCATAACTGTTAACAACTTTTTAAATTGGGTGATCTCCTAAACTAGAAATCGTACGCAAATACTTTTAACTTTTTTTTGTAGGAAATTTCCTGTGCTACAAAATTGGAGACCAACATTTTTCTGTAAAAGTTAGCATTAGCGAGATATTTGCAAAAAACTGATTTTAGCGACCTTTGAGCCCGAATAACTTTTTATGCGCACACGACTTTGCAATGGACTTTTCACAGTTTGTGTATCATGCTTAAATAAAGACAATTCCGCTGAAAAATTTCCACTGGGAATTTTTTCGCACAGAAGCTCTTTTTTCGTCTTATTTTCCTGGGCTATAATAGAAAATAACAAAAAAAAAATTTAGTCCTTGTTGTGTTTTTTCAACTTTCAGGTTAGGTAAGCTCGAAAACCATGTATGAAAGAGTAATTCTGAGTCCGGATTTGATTTCAGCATTGGCAAATGCATCGAAAATTATTTTTTTTTTTTTTTGTTTTTTAGAATTTTTTTTTTTAAGAAATTTAAGTAAATTTTCTATGGGAGGTAGGGGTGTCCGTTGACGTATCACTCCCATTTTTGGAATATTTCTTAATTAGCTTTATCTTATTAAGCTTGAGAAATTTCATTATTATTGAAGTACTTCTATTTTTTTTTTTTTTCGAAAAAAATGTATGAAGCCATACCACTGTGCGCCGTGACAATATTTTTAGTTGATGTTCTGCACTTTTACCGAATTTTATCCATTTGCATCAAGCATTATAACGAATTATATAATATGGGGGCGTGGCATTGCCCTTACTGAAACCTTTCCCTCACTGACAACACAGGTTTACAAAAAAAAAAAATGTCATGGCGTTTTGATCAGACTATGTGTTTCCTTGGAACTTTGACGCCCTGAATTCGAATCTCGGGTCCATTTTTTTCCAGAACGTCTGAGAAAAAAGATTTCAAGGTCATATGGAGGTCGAAATGGGGTTGACGTCGTTTAGTAGTTTAGGTCTTAAAAGGAATATGTGATCAAAAAGGGTATCTTGGGCCTAGTTTCGGAGATATAGCCGTCGAAAGATCCGGATATATCTTCTATGAAAACCGCTATAAGTTGGGAACCCCCGGATGGATTTGGAAAATATTGATGTCATATGAAAGGTATTTTGTTCTTGTTGTTGTTATTGTTGTTGGTGTTGTTGATTTATTTGTTGTTGTAATTGAAAAATTTCACAAAATTTTAAAAAAGGTCATATCTCGAAAACTATGAATTCAATTGAAAATATGTTCAAAATGTTTTTATAGGCTGTCAAAATACCTTTCATATTACACCAATATTTTACAAATCTCTCTAGGGGTTCCTAACTTATAGCGGTTTTCATAGAAGATATATCCGGATCTTCCGATGGCTATATCTCCGAAACCAGGTTCGAGATACCCTAAACGACTAAACGACACATGACCTCCATATGACCTTGAAATATTTTTTCTCAGGCGTTCTGGAAAAAACGGACCCCGGATTCGGATTCAGGACGTCAAAGTCCATAGGAAACACATAGTCTGGTCAAAACGCCATGACATTTTTTTTTTTCTAAACCTGTGTAATTAATTAGTCGGATTATTTTCGTGTCCAGAAAGGTTAGACAGACAGACACACAAACATTAATTTTTATATATGTAAACATAAAGATTTTATAAAACAACCATAGACAGACGTTAAAATTATTGTGGACCTCCAAAAAAAAAGTGTAAAAAGTGAGAAGTTTCTTCATACCTTATCTTCCGATGGAAACATCGCAGCTATCTCATCACTATAAAAACTTACGTCTTTCATAGTCATCTGCTGACATCGTTCGGCGAACTCATTTAATATGGTTTTAATTAGTGCGTCCCGATGCACATCCGTAAAATAATGATTTTCGGAATACTCCTTCAATAGCTCTTGCCCTCGTACTGATTTCGTTAGTAGTGTTTTTAAAGGTTGCGGGATATCGGAGGCAAATTTATCGCTCTGCAAAATTTGTTATTTTAATTTTCTATTCGGAATAATGGCGAAATAAGTAGAGTGCATGATGCGACTGGCAAATTGAACAAAATGGGTAGAAATTTTAGCAACTCAGAGAGCGAAGGCAACCGAATAAGTTTTTTTTGCAATTAATAATACACCTAATTTTTTTGTTCTCAGACTGCAATGGAGAATATTTATTCTCGATTACCCCCTATATAATCTGTATGGAGTTACGTAGGCTGCTATATATATTTCTGGCCTCGGCAAAACTAATGTAAATAGCTAAAATCGGGCAACACCATAATAAAGTTTGACATTTTTTAGCAAAAACGTACTCAGAACGTTTTGACGTACGACCATCATTTGTGTTGTTTACAGTGACTTGATAAAATCAATTTCGCAAAAAAATGGAATTAACTTGTGAACATTTTCGTGCGATCATTTTCACAACTTTCGACGTGGATTATCACAAGAGTGCATCGATGAACTTAAATTTTTGTATGGCGATGAAGCACCATCCTATAGCACTGTGAAAAACTAGTTTAATGAATTCAATCGTGGCCGAAGCTCGCTCAAAGACGAATTCCGTGAAGGTCGTCCAAAAACGGCCGTTGTGCCAGAAAACATTGATGCCGTGCGTGAACTGATAATGCAAGATCGTCATGTGACATACCGTGAGATAGAGGCATCCTTGGGCATTAGTTCCACTCCAATACATTCGTTTTTGCATGTACACTTAGTTGTAAAAAACGTTTGTTCTCGTTGGAAACCCCATAATTTATCAATCGCATAAATTACACAGTCCTGCGATGAAAAAAAGTATGAAATGAGAGTGGGTGATTATTATAGATTTTTGCTCGCTGAATCCGAATATGACCTCCGATTAGCTCCATCACGTCGGCGATCCGAGTTATCCTTGATTCAAAGTGCAGAAAACGCTATTTTCAAACATATGGCGTACATCCTTAAAGTAGTCCAGTTCAGTTTGACAACGGCTGCTCAGGCTTATTCCTTTTTAAAACGTGCTCTTAACTTTTCCAATTGGATCATTAGTTTCCGAGATATCATCCATTGAAGTAAAAGTATACAAATTGAATATAAGTATTATAGGTATTATCAATACCATTACTTCAATCGATGATATCTCGATTGAAAAAGTTAAAAGTAAGCTTAAAAGAAGAAGCTCAGGGCTATTCAACGCCGCTGTCAAAAGTAAACTAGACAACAATCAGGATGTACGCCATATGTCCGAAAATAGCGTTTTCTGCACTTTAAATCAAGGATAACACGGATCTCAGACGTGATGGAGCAAATCTATAAAAATCACCTACTCTCATTTCATACTTTTTTAAATTTTTCAAAAACGCAGGACTGTGTTATAAATGAAAAAATTAATTTTCTTAACTCATTGTATACAAAACAAATAGCACATGTACAGCAAAACGTTGTGAGTACGTTTATGCTAAAAAATGTCAAGCTTTATTATGGTGTTGCCAGATTTTAGCTATTGACATTAGTGTTGCCTAGGCCAGAAATATATATAGCAGCCCACGTATAATCAGTAGTATATGGAGTTATAATCAGTAGTAGAATAATAAAATATCAGGTATAATTTTTAGGTTTTAAATTGTTTTTCCGCTGTACGAATATTTCAAAAACTTTTATCAACGCCAGACTTGCAAGCTTTCAAAGAAAAGTTTAAATCAATAATCTTACACTATACACCTTTATATAAAACGATTTTCCCCCCTTTTACCAGCGAACTACTTTTTGATTTCTACTTTTTATATGAAAGGTACTGTGATGTAGGATGCACAAAACATAAAATTATCCTCAAAAGTTGCCATAAAGCATTTAAAAACGGGATCAAAGTTTCTTATATGAATACAACTTCAACAGCACCCACAGTGTTATGTTGTTGAGTGGAGCGGGAGAAATTGTTGTGTTGTGATTTTCTCTTTCTTGCAAAAACGACGTTCGTTCTGTATTGATATTTTAAATGTTTTTCGATACTTTTGGACTTTTACCGATACTTTGGATATCCTTCGACACTTGTGGACTTTTAACGATATTATGGGTGTTTTTCGATACTTTTGGATTCATACCATTATTTTGGGCGTTTATCAATAGCTTTAGACTTTTACCGATATATTGTATGTTTTTCGATGCTTTTGCACTTTTACCGATATTTTGGATGTTCTTCGATACTTTTAAACTTTTTCCGATATCTTAGATGTTTTTCGATACTTTCGAACTGCAATTCTACACTGGCGTTATCATATTTTATGAGAAGACCAAGGAAAGAAAGGCTAAGCCCGAAACATACAAGAGGAACTGTCTAGCATAGAGGTTGTAGTATCATGGTTTGGGGATGCTTCTTTGCGCTAGGAATCGGTCCAATTCAAAGAATTGAAGGCATAATGAAGTCTAATGATTATAAAGACATACTACAAAATACTATAATGCCATATGCAACTTGGGAAATGCCACTAAAATGTATATTCCAGCATGATAACAACCCTAAGCACACGTCGAAAGTGGTAAAAGATTGGATAAAATGGCAAAATATTGATGTTCATCAATGCCCCGCGGAGCCACCAGATCGGAACCCAATCAAATCGTCAAGTCACGAAAATACATTGCTCATTATGCAATCAAAATTTAGAAAACAGGATGAGTTGTTTAATGAAGTTAAAAAACGGTACAGGATATTCCGCACTCATTTGAAAATAGTTTTTTCGCATCAATGCCAAAAAGATGCACTGCTGTTATAAAAAACAGGGGTTATTCCATTAAATATTGATTTGGTTAGTTATTAATTTTTAATTTAGATTAATAGTTGCAAATGTTTTGCACAGCCAATATCAATACATTTTTATATTGTACTTAAGTTTTAGTTTTGTATTAGTGATGTATGGACTTTCTATTTTTGTTTTATAAACAACAATACAAACGACATAAAACCTCATACCAAATATTTTATTTGCATCTGTTTTAGTGGCCAAAAATTGGTGATTCAGTTTCAAGTGTTTTTGGTTGCAAATGTTTTGCACAGCACTGTTAAACAAAACAATTAATTTTATGTCATTCATTAAAAGAATCAATTCACCTTTATCAGTTTTAGTTAAATATCTTATCAGGATAAAGAAAAAAATTAAAAAACTGAAAATACTCAAAATGAAGATAAAAAAAAGTGTAGTCCATATTGCCCCACATGTTTATTTGGTACAGAAGTTGCATATAAAAATGTCACTTCCATATCCGGCACATTTTTCATGACTTCAAGAACGTCAGATTACACATTCAACCCAAAATTCGCAAGGGCGATCTTCTGAGTAAAGGGTGTTCATTATATGCATTTTTCATCTTCTTTTCCTTTGTAGTTTACGAATTACAAATAATGACCATTAGACTCATCATAAAAACTGCAGCTAGATTCGCCACCTGAAGAAGATGATAAATACATTTGTTTTTGAGGCTTTTTTCTTTGGTGGTCCATATTACCCACAGCACGTGTTGGTGAAATAAATGGTTTTTTTTATAAAAAAAACTCTTGTAGTTAATGAACTAATTTGTGCTAATAAATTGTAAATGGTATTCACTGACTTTATATAATTAATGATTTATTTAAAAATACGATGTCTTTAAAGTGAAATAATAAAATTTACTCTCTAGAAAAAATTAATCACTAAAAATTTTTTTAGAAAAAACAACTTCATAGCAACATGCAACTTCACCGAACGCTAAAATCGCACTATTAAAAGCTTTATGTATTAGCGTAAAGTTTGAACATGAATAACGGTAAATCCTACATATGCAGTGGAAAATAACCGTGTGGTCCATATTAGTCACGTAGTCCATATTTCCCATCCTTACCCTACAATAAGTGAATTTGATAAATAATCCGTAAAATCGTTTAATAAAAAAAAAATCTAAAGAATTCAATTCCATTTGAATGTGCACATGAAAAAAATTTTTCTTACAACTAAAACCAAACCAAAATATTGGTTCGGAACTGTAATTTTGAAACACTTCACATTTAATACCAATTCAATTTGCTAAAATTTTTTGACAAAACACACCGACAAAACTGCTAGTGAGCAGTTTCGTAATCAGGCATCAAAATAGATATTGAAAACGAAACTGACACCCTTGGTTTCTGTCGGCAATGCGAATTTTATGATAGAAAGAAATTTATAAACGAAACCAGAAAACGTTTTGATACGTAATAGGGGCCTAGCCTTCTGCATCCAAAAAGTTTACTATGAGTATTGAATGCAGTCAATGCTCAATGTTCTGGCTTCCTTATACACAAAACGGGAATCGGAAAAAGTACATCTATTTTTAGGTAAATAGCCAAAATTTGGCCACCGGCGATACAAATCTTAATAATTAAAACACCATTTAAAAGGAAAATAAATTGTGGTGGCTGAGTTATATATAAGGCTCCATATAAGCAATAGGGCCTTATCATTAATTTATCTAGACACTCCCTTTCGGAGCATTTGCAATCGTGAGTATTGTGATAATGGAAATTCCATTTTTCTTCCCAATTTTCCATTCTCCACTTTGTGAGAAGCTGACAGAGAACATTAATCAAAAAAAGTGAAGTGAAAAATTGGTGATGGTCCAAGAGTTCGGCCAAATAAATCTCCAGGCCCTCACACTTTGTGAGAAGCTGACGGAGTAACGTTATTTAAAAAAAAATTAAGTGACGTAAAAAATTAAAAAATATGTAATCAAAACGTGTCTCTCGGATCTAGTTACGGGGACATAACCATGGGAAGGAAGATCCGAACATAGCATTTAAAAAAACGTTATAAATTGGAAGCCTTTGGATGGTTTTAAAAAAGATTGGCTCATATGAAAATATATTCAAATCAAGAATACCACAAATAAATATGCATATACATAATGTATCTATATGAGAATCTTAAATTATTTTGTTATTAAAGAGAATTAACTAATTTACTGTCTAAATTATGAAGAGCTTAAAATTTAAACTAATTAAAAATAATTTTTTACAGAAACATATACAATACGTGTGAATTCTTCGACTTGTGGAAAAAGTAAACTCCAAAAATTCTATTGTTTAAAAAGAAAACTCGAATTTTTACATTTCAACTATGTATTTTGATTTTTAAGCATATTTAAAGTATTATAAACAAATGGTATTTGCGTATCAGACTTTGTGCGAATGCTATAGAGACCCCACTGAATTAAATAGCAGAAATTTTCGCACTCCAAAGGATAAGGCAAATTAAAAACTAAATAAAATTTCAGTAGAACATCAATAGCCTTTAGAAGTGATGGCAATTCATATGTTATGGAATCTATCCATACATAACATTTTTTTATATCTGTAGGACCTGTTCCAATCGCAACTACAAGCGGTTGCAGTGGCAATCCCATCCTTAGCATACGATTTTTCTTTTCATTGATGACTCGATGCATATCGTCCGAAATCTATAACGATAAAAGGATTAATAACTATTTGAGAATTACTAATATTTGACCAGGCCAGAAATTTAATACCCTTCTTGCAATAAATCTACATACTTACTGCCACTTGAAGTATAATGCCTTCTCGAGATTCAGCTATCGTTGGTTTCCAAAAGGTTGATTTACAATCGTCATCCTTTCTTTTTATAACGACTTTGTTAGCTTTTGGAGCCATTAAACTTGCCAGCAAGTAAAATTGAATGGCTGTTTTGGAATCTTTAAATAAAGAAGAAATTCACATGTTATTTTTTTTCGAGATATTTTAAGGAAATTAAACTTTACCTTCATGTAATCTTGTGTCATTGCCTGCCTGCATATTATCTTCAAGTAAATTTTTATAAATTATATCTTGTTCAGGTAGCTTCTTTTGATACAATGTTAATAGCCGCGGGAAAAAGTCATTCCACTTCAACATAAGCAACTCTTCACAATTAGGGAATTTATTCACAAAATCTTTTTCAATCTATTTCAAAATAAAAAATCAATAGATTTGTTAATTCTTTTTCAAAGTTAACAGATTCAATTCATACCAACTCATAACCTTTTGATTCTTTTAAAATAGGCCACACACTGAATATATCTTCCACATTGGTGTATTTCTTTTGTTCAACATCACTAAAACGTAAAATGTATGAAATATTCCAATGGTGGTATATCCCAGGAGCTTCGCGATTATGCAGTAACCACGTTTGGCTTTTTTTTGCTGTGTCATATTCTTGAAAAAGAATTTTTTTATAAGTTTAAATTATTTTTTTTTTTTTATAATCTATACCTTCAGAATGTTTTATATTTTCGTTATTAATATTAGTTGGTATCCCAATACGCTCTGCTCCACGAATCACTGCGCGCAGATTACGAAATTTATCAGGCAATTTACCTTTAGCAACTTCAGAAATATTTAATTTGGAATTCGCTTTTTTAACTGGGGCAACGTAATACGTTTCTATACATTCCTCTGGGAAAAGTTGAACGATTTGCGTAGCAATTTCTAGATAATCCGAGTTTGTAACCGATCTATTCAAAATAATATTTATTAAATAAAAATTTTGAATCGTTAGTTTTAGATTTAAATGTGAGAACAAATTTTACCGATTGGTTTTCAAAAGTTTCCAAATTATTATGTCGCATAGCATTGACCGATGAAGACTTATCAATTTTTTCTGATAAGTTCCATTTTTGTATAAAGCTCTTCCCAAAGGATGTTCTTCTAAAAGTGATTTCAAATCGAAAACGAAATTTGAACCAGAGGATTGCATTCTTTTCAGTATATTTAGGGAGTCGTGCTTCCCGAGTTGGATGCCCTAGGTAGTAGAAGTAAAAAAAAAATAAAATCAGTTTTGGGTACTTTTCACCCAATTTTGATGTCAGTTACTTGTTTTCAGAAGATTTTTTTTAAGAGCTGAGTTTTAGAGAGTGAGAAACACAGAGGACCGTCAAAAAAGGTTTTTCATAATTATTTTGAAGTTAATACACTAAAAAGAAAATGTAATCAAACAGAAAATGGTCCAACTCTATCTTTTTTCAGTTTTTTTTTTTTTTTTCTCGATGGCAAATCGTTAATTAAAGCCGCAATGCAAACTATTTGTAATACTTACATAAATGATTTTGATTTTAAGTTTATCAACTTCATCATTAAATTTATGAACTAATGCAATTTTGAATGTGAATAATTATAGACGAATAAAGCTAACTGTAGCCTCAATTTGGTTGTGTCGAAATCCAGAAAAATTATCAATTCATACCAAAACAGTAATTGTAATTGTTTAATTGTCCATGAAAAAAGTTCTAATTAGTATAAAAATGTAATTAGAGCAGTTCATTGTTAAAAATGTCCCAAATAGATATTGTTTCGAATACGTACTTATATGCAAATCTTTTTTGTTGAATTTCTAGTGACAATTTACTTATGTATTAAAGGAATTACTTAACCAATTAAAAATATTTCCGTTTTAAATACTTCATTATTTTTAGATCAAGCTAAAATATACCAAATCAAATAAATTATTTCAAAATATTATTGCTCTTCATTCATATAAACACAATTGCATTTTGTTGGTTGATTTTATTTATTTGATTTTATTTATAAAAAATACAATTAATACAAACATGATTTATAAATACTTATTTTTGAAATACGTCTTTTATGTATCCTTCTCAAAAGGATAAGTGGTAAGTAGTTATTTGCCAAAGCAAAGAAAAAGTTTTAAAAAAATTAATTTTTTCGTACCACCTGTAACTTTTAACATTTTGAGTATTTTACTGTCGAAACATATTAGGAACCCGTCCATAAGATACGTTAGACTTTTTTCCCAAATTTTAGACAATTTTGAGCCCCCTTAGAAGGTCTTACGAAATTTATGGACGGCTCCTTATGGTCCGCATTTCTTACTAATGATTTTACCACATTATGCATTCAGTCTGTCTGTCTGAAAATAGTTTAGTAATGCTGCCATAGATGGCGATGGAAAATCATAATCGGTTCGAATTGAAAAAAAATATTTTTGTATAAAAAGCCAGGCTCCTTGGCTAGCCTTTGGATACTTTAAATTCAAAACGCGAAAAATTTGAAAGCAAACATTTACACTTTCTAAATATGAATTAAACTTAAATAAATAACCATCAAAAAACACATAAAACTCTGCAATATTAAAAATATCACTACCAATAACTATAATTATTGGTTGGACATCAAGAGAACACGAATAATATTTCGTGACTAACTCTTCAACTTTTTCTCGATAATTGCTAAGCGACGTTAGATGGAGTGTGAAACATTCTTGCGCATCAGCTATTGAGTATTTCCCAGATAACTTTCCTTGGTTGTTTTTGAATCGCGCCGTTGGTAAAATTACACTATTCAAGACTCTTAAGTAAATAAAGTTCTTGGCGTCTGAAGATAACAAAAAACAATTGTTGCATACAGATTTTCAAATTTTATACAATTTTAAAGAAATTGAGACACACACACCTGGATTGGAAACTCTTCTTGAACATGCGAACTCTTCCTTACATTTCTGGTCTTTTATATTTTGAATGTAGCAATTTAAAATTTGATTTTTAAAAGAGTCCCACTTTTCAAATATGCAATTTTTTTTGCCGGCATACAAAAAGTCGAAGTCGGATTGAAACTATGGAATCAAGAGCAGCATAAGGAAATAAAAATATAAGACATATAAGCATGTGCTTATACTAAAATATAAGTTATGCAGAGCAAAAATGAGTTAAATTCTAACTGCAGCAAGTAGCAATTAGTCACTTTATCTCTGCAATACTTGGACGACTAATACGCTGAAAAATCTAACAGTTTATTTTACTTATTTTTAGCTCTCAGGATATCAACTGTAACAAAAACATACCAGCATGAAACCAAATTCTTGCTTAAATGCTGGCCATTCCTTAATGAATTCTAATTTGTTAGTCGAATTCTTCAATTCCCATTTTCTAAGAGCGCTTGTTTTAATCCAAAATTCACTTGCAGTTGGGCGATTTACGCCATCATCGCAAATGCTCTTAGCAATGTCTAATTTCAATATATCTTTCATTTTGCTTAGATACTCTTTATCAAAATCATCATTGTCGTCAATTTTTTCCAAAGCAATATTCTTTGTTTTTTCTTCTTTACGGCGTTTTGTTTTGGTATTGTGATATTTATCATACAATCTTCCACCTGCGTATTTGCTGTGACCGCGCGAGATAAAATAGTAGTCCTGCAAAAAAACATTAAGAACTGAATTAAAAAATAAAGCCTTAAATTTTATTGTTTTCAAGATTCTAATAATATGTATATATACCTCATTCTCATTTGGGAATGCTGCAGCGATTTGTTCATTTATATTTTGAAAATCACTTTTGACCAACTTTAACTCTTTGGACTTAATGTAATCAATTAAAATTGAAATAATATCCTTGCGATGAGAGTCCAGCAAGAAATCATTTAATTTATAATAGTTTAGTACAGCCCTTCCTTTTTCATTCGCTTTTAATTTACTCAACACGTCAACAGCAACCTTCAAAGCAAAGCAATAATAGGGTGGTATACAGCCCTTAGTCACGTCATACGATCAAAGTTAATTTTCAATAACTTACAAATTTCCCCGCCACAGTACTGCAACAATCTGGCGCTACTTCGTTGCTTGGAAATAAGTCCGCTTGATCATCAATGTTAAACTGCAATATAATTAAATGCAAATTAGGATCAATCAAACTTGTGCTCACGGTCCATTTTTCATACGAAATGTCATAAAACATTAATGACTTACGTTTTCTTTTCTCCACGAAAAAAGCCTCTGTCGAAACTTAGCCCTCAAGCCAATAACTGGTGTTAACTCTTTTATATCTTCGGCGGATAAATATTTAAGCCTTTTGACAGTTACAGTGTTTTCTAAAAAAAAAAAGTATTTGTAAAAATTTTATTCAAAAAAAGAAGAGGCGGCGCCAAAGTAAACTTTAGTTAATGTATTGTACATACCAAGTAATTTTGTAAAAATTTCTTCACAATTCCACTGTTTTAATAAGAAATGCAATTCTCTTTCATCATTCGGTTTCATTTGCTGTAACTAGAAGAGAAAGTAAGTTTTTTCCTGTTAACTGTTAATGTCACTGGATGGAAAAATAATTTTTAACTCCGCGGCATGCTTTAAAAAAAAAAATGAAAATCGGACGGTCTCATATAAACTCGTTTCTGTGACCGCTGCTTCTAATACGAAAGTTATGTGCAATTCTTTTCAGTTCCTCAAATTAGAATGGAAATGAAAATTCGAAAAAATTATCCTTAGAACTCACTCGGTGTCATTATAATTAAAAAACAAATTTTGAAAGTTATAAGGACTTTGTTTTGAAATTTTGCAAAAATCCTAAAAGAAGGTTATCTGGCAAAATTCATCATATCTTTGACGCATATGGATGATATTTAATACCTTTGTAAATGGCATTGGGAAAATAAATCATCCATCAACTGGAAAATATACCGTAAGTTTATCTCGTTATAAAACTTGGAATATCGACGCATATTTTGTCTACCAAACACTTTTCAAAATGTGGAGGGGGTTGGTCAAGAAAAAGCTTAACATGATTGGAAAAAGTTTATTTTTATTTGGAAAAAGATTAATTTGATTTGAAAAAATATCAATTTAATGTGGAAAAGGATTAACTTGGAGTGGAAAACCTGTATAATTAAGTTGCAGTCATTTAAACAAACCCTTTGTAGGTTTTTTGAAAAATTAAATAAAAATATTAATTTTTAATTAATTTTAAAAATTAATAGAGTTATTCACGATCTGGAGTAACGAGCTGATTAACAGCCCAGCAGCCAAGTATGGAATTTATTACTTGGAGAATATATTATGTAATAAGTTATTTTTGGTTATACATATAATGTATTCCAAAGAATGTACGCGGTAATCTCTTTTGCCAATATTTGCTTAACGATTGATTTGCAGAAGATGGAATGTATTTTTTTCATGTTCTTTTGTTCGTGTGAGAATTCTTTACGCAACAGTTATCTGACGCGCCTTCATGTCGCCTACGATTTTGACATTCTACAGAAATATTTCAGTTTTGTGTTGTAACGCGTAGCTGGTGGTAGTAAAATATTACAAAAAAAAATATAAAATGTATTCTAAAAGGCATTGGCGACGCATTTTATCAAAAAAAAAAGAAATTGTGCAAGGGAACCGTTACAAGAAAATATTAATAGTGTTGTTGATAGTGCAGAAGTGAATTATATTGCACAGGAAAATATAGAAAATGCTAAAACTGAAGAAAGTTTTATTGATAAGATAAGAAATTGGGCAGTGAAGCATAATGTTTCAAGAAGTTGTTACGAAGACTTATCAAAAATATTATCAACAGAAAATATTAATGTTTTTATGTGAATAAATAAATGAATTTTGAATCGAAAACTACTAAATTCTTTAATTTATGTCTCAGGAATAAATTATTTAATGCATTACGAAGGAATAAGTAATATAATATATTACATAGAATGAATTATAGAATGTATTCCCCGAACACTTAAAAAGAATCATTCTTTTCCTAGGACATGTAGCATATTACGAATAATGAATTCTGGAATCAATGTTCCATACAAGCGATTGATTACACGTTCGATTCCTATAGATTCCTTTTGGCTGCTGGGAGGGTAAAAGTGCACTCGGTTACTCTGAATTGTGAGCATACTCAATACTTTTGCACGTATATTTTCTTTTTGTTTATCAAAATAATTTCAACTGAAATTTTTCAAATGAATATTTTGCTCTCATTCTAAATTTTATTTTTGAT
The DNA here is from genome assembly GCA_951812925.1 of Calliopum simillimum. Classification (NCBI taxonomy): domain Eukaryota; kingdom Metazoa; phylum Arthropoda; class Insecta; order Diptera; family Lauxaniidae; genus Calliopum; species Calliopum simillimum. The sequence goes on along the minus strand of OX638370.1, from coordinate 84,382,981 downwards.
GAACGAAAATTGTCTCTCAATAATAAACAAGTTCAAACGTTTCTATAGAAATAGAAATAGTAAAAAAAGGCAAAAGTGTAAGATTATTTTACACTAGAAAATAGCTTGACTAAAAGGGTAAAAGAGTAGCTCACGTACATTTTGTTGTTGGGATTATGCACCGTTACCCTGTTACTCAGGACGTTACTCCTGTTCGTGAATACCCCTAATATTTTTTTTTGTTAACTATTGCCAAACGTATATCAAACAGTGGATCACCAACCGCTGTACTCGTATTTTTGCTTTAAAGGCTGGATGATAAGACAAATTTCAGGGTTAACATCATACATGATTTCCACTCCAAGTTAAGCCTTTCCACATCATACTTCACCTTTTTCCAAATCAAATTAAACTTTTTCCAAATCAAATCAAATTAAACTTTGGAAAAAAATGCACTTAAAATATGATATCTCTGTAGCTTTCCGACAATGAAGGCATAAAAACACGCAGTAAAAGCAACGGCCACAGCAGAGATTTTTGCATTTTTATATGAAACAATTAACAGTAAAAATTAATTAAAATGGTTTATGTTGACTATATGAAAATTATACTAATTTTATGAACTTTAGTCAATGTTTTGCAAGAATCGAAAATTCCATGCATTTTCCAACTTAGAATATTATGACAATTAGGAGAAGAGAAAAAACCACTGAACATGGCTATGGTGACATATGTTTCGGTTACCGCCACGTAACCATCATCAGACCAATTTATGTTTTATTTAATTTATTTTAAATTAAATGAAATAACAATTGAAAAATTTTTGAACTTTTTGTCTGAGGCCGGGATCGATCTATGAACCTTTCGAAATCAATCTCTCTACATAGCGCATTTATCAACGGACTGCGCTGTGTGCCCTCTCTTCTCCTAATTGTCATAATATTCTAAGTTGGAAAATGCATGGAATTTTCGATTCTTGCAAAACATTGACTAAAGTTCATAAAATTAGTATAATTTTCATATAGTCAACATAAACCATTTTAAGTAATCATGGAGAACACGCCAAATATGTGCAACTGGCAACACTTGTCAGTCACATAATATAACGGTATTGATTCTCAGCCAATGGCTGAGCCTTACCAAACAAACACAACATGAATGATGACAAAGGAGTATAGAGAATGAAACCACGCTACATGCATATAGGCACTTAAGCTACCAATTTTTCCGAGGGCACACAGCGCAGTCCGTTGATAAATGCGCTATGTAGAGAGATTGATTTCGAAAGGTTCATAGATCGATCCCGGCCTCAGACAAAAAGTTCAAAAATTTTTCAATTGTTATTTCATTTAATTTAAAATAAATTAAATAAAACATAAATTGGTCTGATGATGGTTACGTGGCGGTAACCGAAACATATGTCACCATAGCCATGTTCAGTGGTTTTTTCTCTTCTCCTAATTGTCATAATATTCTAAGTTGGAAAATGCATGGAATTTTCGATTCTTGCAAAACATTGACTAAAGTTCATAAAATTAGTATAATTTTCATATAGTCAACATAAACCATTTTAAGTAATCATGGAGAACACGCCAAATATGTGCAACTGGCAACACTTGTCAGTCACATAATATAACGGTATTGATTCTCAGCCAATGGCTGAGCCTTACCAAACAAACACAACATGAATGATGACAAAGGAGTATAGAGAATGAAACCACGCTACATGCATATAGGCACTTAAGCTACCAATTTTTCCGAGGGCACACAGCGCAGTCCGTTGATAAATGCGCTATGTAGAGAGATTGATTTCGAAAGGTTCATAGATCGATCCCGGCCTCAGACAAAAAGTTCAAAAATTTTTCAATTGTTATTTCATTTAATTTAAAATAAATTAAATAAAACATAAATTGGTCTGATGATGGTTACGTGGCGGTAACCGAAACATATGTCACCATAGCCATGTTCAGTGGTTTTTTCTCTTCTCCTAATTGTCATAATATTCTAAGTTGGAAAATGCATGGAATTTTCGATTCTTGCAAAACATTGACTAAAGTTCATAAAATTAGTATAATTTTCATATAGTCAACATAAACCATTTTAAGTAATCATGGAGAACACGCCAAATATGTGCAACTGGCAACACTTGTCAGTCACATAATATAACGGTATTGATTCTCAGCCAATGGCTGAGCCTTACCAAACAAACACAACATGAATGATGACAAAGGAGTATAGAGAATGAAACCACGCTACATGCATATAGGCACTTAAGCTACCAATTTTTCCGAGGGCACACAGCGCAGTCCGTTGATAAATGCGCTATGTAGAGAGATTGATTTCGAAAGGTTCATAGATCGATCCCGGCCTCAGACAAAAAGTTCAAAAATTTTTCAATTGTTATTTCATTTAATTTAAAATAAATTAAATAAAACATAAATTGGTCTGATGATGGTTACGTGGCGGTAACCGAAACATATGTCACCATAGCCATGTTCAGTGGTTTTTTCTCTTCTCCTAATTGTCATAATATTCTAAGTTGGAATTTTCGATTCTTGCAAAACATTGACTAAAGTTCATAAAATTAGAGTAAAAATTAATTTTTACTGATTTTATTATATTTCCGCATAAGTTTTCACAATCACTTTTATTCACTGTATTTTCGTTCTCCGAATGTATCGCCGGAAGGAATTCGTCTTTTAGCATCTACATTCAAAAGTTCATAGGTTTCAAAAAATCGGGAATCAAGAATTTATGACTGACGAAGCCTTCCCAAAAGTGGGAGGTTTCGTCATTTATTTTAACTATGATTTTTTGTCACAATTTTGAAAATAGCGAACATATCGAATTTTTGGTAATTTACAAAAGAAGCACTCATATTCGTACATAGTCTACGTGTAATCAAAATGACATGCACAATTGCATTTGGAAGATATAAGGACTTTTTTTTTTGGTGTGTCGAAACCTCCCCCCTCTCCCCTACTGTATTTACTTTTTACTGTGATTCTCAACAAATCTATGTTAAAGTTTATATATAGTATGCTTGTTAGTTCTTTTGAATATCGGCAGATTTGTCTGATGATATGATTGTAGTGATCATTAAAAAAACCAGCCTTCCAATTAATTTTTTTTTTTTTTTTTTGTTTTTTCTTTATGCATTTTTCCTTTTTTTGTAATTTTGTTAGTATCTTTGCTAAAACACACTGAATAGTAAGCCCAAACCACAATGTCATCAGATCCATGCTTGTTGGCAGCAAATTATCTAAATTTATCACTTTTTTGCCATACTTTTGTTACACTTTTCACATCACTTTAATTTAAAAGAGGCAGCACATGACAACACAAGACGAAAAAAAAAACCCACTTTGAATGAATTCTCATCTTTTATATAGCTTTGTTAAGACAAGCTGTTCAAGTTTATAAGATAAATGCAAAAACAGCTTTCAAATCCCTTTTATACAATGGGTCCCTCCTTTAAGCAGAGGTTCTTGGTTCCTTTGGAAGTGGATTGCAAGGGAAAAAAGTATCAAAAATTTTCCAATTTTGTGTTACATAAGTTTTAACCACAAAATTTTATTACGTTACATTCAGAGAATAGAATGGTTTAATGTATGTGCCAATAAGTTTTTGAGTTTTTAAAAATAAATGTGTGTTAATAAATAGTACAAAGCTATTTCTCATCAAAAAAGACATTGTATATAATATTTTTCTAACTAAAAGCTATTTTTCACAGACCAAAAATAAGTTTTAATTTTGGTAAAGTGTTCAATTTTTAAACAACTATATAAAGTCCTAAAAATATCCTATAAATCACATAGATTGTTTAAAATATAAATATTTAAAACGGGGGAAAAATGTTTGTACTTACCTTAAAAAATTCAGATAAAATAATTATTTTTATTTTCGGCTTTCAAACACTTGCACAAACTTTTAATGCACATATAATGTGAATGAACCAAATTAAATTCGTTAACTTCTATAAAAACTATTCTCTAACGAACACTGTGTTAACATAAATGGTTTCATTTGAGCTAGTTTAAAACTATGTACAAACAATACAATTTTATACACGAACGAAATTGATTAACTTTGTCACAATTGTTAACTTATCTTATAAAAGAGATGGCCGATGCATTCAATTTTCAAAAATAAACTCAATTCAAGCTTTTGATTTCTGATGAGCTAAGCACTGCTGACAACTCATCTTACTCGAAACGTAGGGGTGTCTAGAATTGAACTATTATCCCGACTTGAACTACCACAATTGTGTCGTATAAGTTCAAATTCCAATTTTAACAAAAATTGAGTTAGCACGCGATTTTGTATCCCACTTTAAAAATACTATCGTTAGCTCTCATCAAAGTTTTCAAATGTTTATCAATTCCTAGCCAATTTAAAGTTTAATTTTTCAAAAAGGATGAACTCCTACAGAAATTTTAAGTTTCCACTATTGTTATTCTTCAATTACTTTGGATCTCTTAAGTCACAACTCTAAGCAGCAAAAGTTCCCACGAATTAAGAAAGTGCTAGGAAGCATTTGTAAAAAGAATGGTGTGAGATTATTGCAATTTCTAAATTCGACAAATTATGGCCTTCGGAAATTACGGAAAAAGTAAATCTAACCATATTTTTAAACAAAGTATAAACTTTTCAAATAGAGACATTATATTGCACAGTGCATATTTTTTAGAGTTCTTTCTAAACTTATTTGATCTATTGGGTGTACAACTTAAAAACCGGAATTTTTTTGCGAAATTTGATGCTTTATTGTGGAAAAATGTTACAATATATTTTATTCAAAGTATTGTCCATTGGAAGCTACAACATTTCCCCATCTTTCAAGCAATTTATGAATTCCATCCCAAAAAAATTGCGCCGGCTTGGCGGCCAAAAATGAATCTATCCAATTTCGGATGCCTTGCTCTGATGTGAAGCGTATTCCGGTGAGGGCGTTTTGCATCGAGCGAAATAAATGAAAGTCAGACGGAGCAAGGTCCGGACTATAAGGCGGGTGAGCCAAAACTTCCCATCCACTATTTTCCAAATAGTTTTTCACGGGTCTTGCAACATTCGGCCGAGCGTTGTCATGATGAAAAATTATTGCTTCGTGTCTGGTCGCATTTTCCGGGCGTTTTTCGATGATGGCACGCTTCAAACGTATTAATTGTGTTCGGTACAGGTCACCTGTGATTGTCTGGCCCGATTTCAACAATTCATAATATAACGGCCCCTTCTGATCCCACCAAATGCACAGCATAACCTTGGCGCCATGAATATTTGGCTTCGAGGTTGATTTGGCTGGTTGGCCGGGTTTCACGTATGACTTTTTGCGCTTGGGATTGTCATAATGGATCCATTTTTCATCCCCAGTCACAATCCGATGCAAAAATGATTTGTTTTTATGGCGCTCAAGCAGCATTTCAGACATACCGTTCAACGTCTCTCGGCTTCAACCCATAGGGGACCCAATTACCTTGCTTCTGAATGTATCCGGCGGCTTTCAAACGTTTCGAAATGGCTTGCTGAGTCACTCCCAACGATTTGGCAAGCTCGTCTTGTGTTTGACACGAATCCTCATCAAGTAGCTTCTCTAATTCTTCGTCTTCATACTTTTTTGGCAGTCCTGGGCGTTCTTTGTCTTTGATGTCAAAATCGGCACATTTGAAGCGTTTAAACCATTCAAAACACTGTGTTTTTCCTGAAGCATCGTCGCCATAAACTTCTACAAGCAAACTATGACTTTCCGCAGCAGTTTTCTTTCCAAAAAAATGACCCAAAAGAACCTCCCGCAAATGCTGTCTTTTTCTCGAATTTTCGAAGTTATTCATCGTGAAAAATAATAATGATGCACACAAGATAAAATTGTTTTGTTGACTGATTTTGACAGCTGTCAAATGTACCTTCAAAATGACATATATATAAAGTTCGAGCTTTCACGATATTTGTTATTACGGACATCCACCGTCAAATTCCGGTTTTTAAGTTGTACACCCAATATATTACTCTGGGGGAAAATATAAATTGTTAAATCAACACACTCTCCGTGTGCGATTTTATAATGACATTTTTGAACACAATTCGTTTCACGAACAATTCAAAATAGTGTTTTATATGCTAAATTGTTACATTATGATACTTTTCTTCACAGCAATAGGTCGCCAATATGTTATAAAAATTTAAAAATTATCAGATTCTAACATCAAATTCTTATACATTTGAGTCGGATCGGGTTGAACTCGATAAACAACTCTTCTTAACATATTTATAAAAATTAAGTAGTTTGGCTTAGTTATTTGATCCATACGGTTTTCTCAATGTAACAGGCCGGCTGAAAAGTTCGTATCGTTTTGAAGAAAACATAACTTTTTTGGCCAGTAGGGAAGTTATCCGGTGTTGGGCATAGTTAGCTATTTCAGCCATAACTTTTGACCAAGTTAATATTTATGCAGCATATGCATATCAATGTAAATCTAGAGACCTTAGACAACTACTGACGAGAAAATTAATTTGATTCCTTCAAAAAGAAAAAAATAATTTAACTTTTTATGGAATAATCAATTTTGAAGAATTTTTTTTTCTAACCGTTTGTGGGTACTCCTGGAAAATCCTCTGAAAATGGGATAATATAAAGTGAAACGACGCTTAATATGAAAAAAAGGAAATTGATTCATTTTAAAAGCCTTCAGTGGCACAGAAAGCAACGAAAACTGCCAAAAAAGCCGGTTTCATGTTGTCTTGGTGCGTTTAGCCTTGAAATGCGTTACCTTCACGCAGCCTTGTTATTGCATGAAGCCTCACTTTGTTCGCATTGTTATTCTGCTATTCTGAACATTGCGACAATATGGTGGAAAAGAGAGAACTAATACGCCATTCTCGACAGCCAAGTCGAGTGCTTCCACAGAGAAATATGAGGTGTGGTTGTCGAGCAAAAGCAACACCGGGTATTGCAACGACGGCCTTGCAGAAGTGGTGAAGAGTTGCATGAACCGAACAAATGCAGGTTGATCTATGACAGCAGAATCGTTGGCAAAACAACCTGTCCCAAGAGAAAAAATGACATAGCGCATAAACGACAATTGTTAGATCAGCTGCATCTGGTCATAATCAAAAGATATGCCGGGGTGCCCACACCGGATAATGCCCACAACTTCCCCTATCGATTTTATTCATAAACATAGTCTTTTTTTAGAGCGATACACCTATTCCAGCGCTTCTCTAACATTTCCATACCTTTCTTGTAGAACGATTTATATTTTGCATCAAAATAGGCGTTTATTTTGCCAAATTTCTTTCCAGCGCGCATTTTTTTTTTTTTTTTTGGTCTGCAAACAGTTAATAGTAGCTGGGAGACAAATCTATGATATAGGGCAGGTGGGAAAGCAATTCGAAGTGTAATTCATTCATTTTTATCATCGTTTTCATTAATTTGTGTCTTGAAAAAACAGTTAACGCGGCAGACACTTAAAAAGCAATTTTGGCATAGTCAAATTTTCATGTAAAATTGTAAACATACCACCTTCTGATACCTTTGAGATGTTAGCAATATCACACAATTTCACTTCAAGGTTTTCTAAAACTATTTTGTGGATTTTGGGCGAACAGAGCATTATTAGTGCATGTATGACCGCCATAAAATTCAGCATACCAGTTTTTGTTCCAGAACTTTTTTTCCCATAAGAAACACACGAAATTCCTTTTTATCCATTTCTTCTCAAAATCAAAAGTTACTTTACTCAAAATGCTATCATATGAAAAAAAAATATCTAGTGGCGCCAACTCTTAGAAACAATACGAACTTTTCAGCCGGCCTGTCATATATTTTGTTTTCTGCTTGTATTACTAATCTTAAACTCAGTCGCATTTTTTTAGCTCAATCAAAATGTAAATTTGTATCGGTTTCAAAAATTTTACTGGGTCCTACTGTTTGGGGCGCAAGGGAAGATATTAACTCACAGAACTGTTGTTTCAAATATTCAAATGCTTACCAATTTTGGAAACATGGTTGTAGTTGCTGTAGGTCCTGATATATCTGTTGCTGTCGACGCTAATGCTTTTGCCTGTGCTGATGTGGTTGGCTGTAAACTATATGGTGTAACGTAATCCATGGATTGATCTGTTGTATCTGATGTCGATGGTAGAAATGTTAAAGCTGATGTTGTCGATTCACAAGGCAAATTGGTCGTTAAGTTTTCTTTAAATGGTGGATTCGAAATTGAATGACTAGGTGATGAACGTGGTGTAATTGTAGTTGCTGCCGCTGATGATATTGATCTTGATGCGGAAATTTTACGTATTTTAGCTGCTGGCATTTCTGAAACTGCAGTTGGTGCCATTGATCTTGTGTACGATGTTTCTTGATTTTTATTAATCTCCGCTGTATAATCATGTACTAGTGTTGCGTTCTTATTTAAATTGGAAAAATTAGTTGGAGCATCTGAACGATGTATTTGTGTATTGTTAGCATTTTGTGGAGGTAATATCGAAACGTCATTAAAACCAAACTGAAATTAGAGTAAAGATTAGCTAGTACTCCAATAAAATTGTATTAAAAAATTTTCACATACTTTATCTCTACGCCAAGCAAAAAGTTTCTCACGAAATTCAGCACGATATGCAATGCTACGTATAGCATCATTTATATCATTTTCTGATATGTACTTTAAGCTGCGAAACGTGACATCTCCAACTAGAAGTAGATATGTAGATAAATTTGTTAATACATGTACTTACATTTTTATTTTTATTTTTTTTTTTTATTTTTTTTTTTTTATTTTTTTTTTTATTTTTTTAATTATCTATCTTTTCTTAACATCGCTTTGTAAATATATAAATGGGTGTATTTTAAAATACATAAGCATTTACGACAAGACTCCAAGTTTGCCCCAGTTTTCTTGTTTTCTTAAGGGCTAATAGAGGACCAGGAATTTGTTACAATAATACAATAACAACAAAAAGTGTTGCTCTGATCTAGTTTCAGAGATATAGCTATGACACCAATATTTCCGCAATCCATCCAGCGGTTCCCAACTTAAAGCCGTTTTCAGAGAAGGCATATCCGGATCTATCGATGACAATATCCTCCATACCAGAATTAAGAACTTAACAAAAAAACTTAAGTTTACGAATTATACCGAATTTATCCGTAAACAAGACATGAACCAAAAATATGTATGAAATATTGTTTTTTTTTTTAGTTATTTGCAATAAATTTTAAGATATCGAATAAGATAAGTTCAAAAATAACTTTGCTCTATGAACTTTGACTAATAACAATAGTTTCAAATTAAAATCAATTTTAGCAAAATACGCTTTCTTAGGTCGATGGCAATACCATCAGCTGTTCGTAAACACAAAGTCGATATGACTGAAAATGAAACAAAACAATGCGGACAAATGCCGACAAAATGGTTCCCCTTTGAAAACACACAAGCGCACAAAAACTTTACACAAGCAGAATTAAATTTTTCCTAGTATGCGACGACGTTGGCAACCCAATGGGAATATGTGGTAACAGAAACGAAAAAAAGAAGAAAAAACAATAATAAAATAAGGCCAACAACATGCACTACGATTACTGCTAATTTTCATACGTATATGTACACACATTTTTCTTATGCATCACTTACTTTTCAATATAGTGTACAAAATTTCCAAGTCGAATTCTCGCAATAACTCGTGCATTTTTTCGTCATCATTCTCTTCTGCATCATAAATATTATAACCAGAATGATTATCCAATAAGCTGGTGTCTTCACAATTGATGTCGTTGTCTAGAAAAGTTTCACTTTTCACAATAACATCAGCTGCCGCCATCTTTTCTTTTGCAGTTAAATAGCACTACAGCACTTTTCTTTTTAGCCGAGAACAATTGTTAGCGTTTTTAATATCACTTTTTTCAATAATTTAATCTTTCGTAATTTAATCCGAAAGCTGCAATTAAAATACAGCACACAACGAACAAACGATAGGAACAATGGCAACGATTTCATAAGCAAATACCAAATGTCAGCAGAATGACCGCTTTTCTTTCGTTCCGATGCTTATGCATTTCATTTATCAAAGCGTTTCCCCTATTGATGATAGTAGTGCCCCGCACACGGCATGAATAAAACTTAAAAGTTGTATGATGTTCATGTGGTATTAAGCTTTTGACCAAAGGAGGGAGTATTAAGGGTTTAGTTGAAAAGGCTTAAAATTGGTGTCGATTAATGAACTATTGAAAAGTTTAGCTATGGTTTAAGTTTTAATAACCAAAACCAATTTGAATTGAACCAAAACATCTGTTTTTAAGATTTTAACATAATCATATTCTTTATACAGGTTTTTCACTCTTAATTATACCTTTTCCACACCAAATCCTTTTTTTAGTAAAAGGCAGTACACACTATTGTTCAGGTTCGTCAGTCAAACATTTACCTGTTTCAAATTATTGTTCGTAACATTCATGTTTGAAGTTCAAACACCCATTTACGTTGTGATGTCACACTGTAAACCAAAAACAAATATGCCCGCTGACTGAATACCAAAGATAATCAAATACAAGAACTATTAATGCTAAACGCTCTGTTCACCCAAAATCGGCAGTTGTTCCTGAAAACAAAAAATTCCACAAAGACCTCAAAGTGAAATCGTGTTAGATAGCTCACACCTCAAGGATATCAGAAAGTGGTATGTTTACAGTTTTAAATGAAAATTGAAGCATGCGAAAATTACTTTCAAAGCAGGTGCCGCGTTTGCTATTTTTCCAAGACCATGCACAAGTCTTGTGACAAGTCGATGAAAACGACGATTAAAATGCATCAATTCCGTTTCGAATTGCTTCCCTATTTTACAGATTTATCTCCCAATGACTTTTATCTGTTCGCACACCCAAAATAATACTCACTGGAAAAAAATTTGGCTCAAATGAGGAGGTAATCGCCGAGAAAAGCGCCTATTTTGTGGCCAAATATAAATCGTTCTACAAGAAATGGTATAAGCCCATAGCTTGAGTAGCAAAGTATGGAAGTCTAATACCATGGTTAACCAGACTGAAATAAGAACTAACTATGCGGTCTGGCCCTTACTCTGACATTCCACTGGCCAAAGCACATTATTCTCAGGTTTTTCAATTGTATATGCACTTGTATTTTTTATTTTTTTTAAGGAATTGAAAATGACAAATTTTTTTTTTTTTTTTCTCTAAATTCCGTCACACTTTTATTGGAGGGGGGGTCACAAATTTGTGACAAGGTGTGACAGAGGGGGGTGTGGGGGTTTTAGAAAATATGATGTCACACATTTCAAATCGATAAAAATTCCGAAATTTCAAAGTATAAATTAAAACAAAGCACTAATATGTTTATTTGATTTGTGACCAATATTGTTAGTTTTCATGCGTAGAGTAGTTAGGCTTTTTTGGTCAATTATTTTTGTGTTAAATAAAAAACAAAATTTTTTATATACAATACAATATTGATCAATACGTCAAGTTACTTTACGATTGTTAAGTTAAATCGCTTTATTTAAAAATAAAAAAAATTAAAAATCGTTCAATTAATTTCAAGGAATTAAAGGTCAGAGTGTGATGTCACAAATAGGGGGGCTCTATGAAAATGTGACATGGGAAGGAAGGGGTCCAAAAATCGTAAAAATTCGTGTGACGTAGTTTATGAACAGCCTGTAACTCCTATGAATTATTTCGGCATTCTATTTGAATTTATGTACCTATTTCAAAAGAGAATTTATACAGTCCTACCTAAAGAAGATCATAATTGGAGGACCATCGTTTTTTGACCGTATTTGTTTTGCTATGCTCATTATAAATTGTATAACCTTTTTTTTTAAATATTGGTTCATATTTTCGAATTGGAAATTGTCATGTGATGTTTTAACAATTTTCGATTCATAAGTCACGGCGCGGGCCTTAACCAAAATGAAGTTTTATTTCAACCACGAAAAATTCGCCTTATGCGGCATTATTCTTTATAAAACACTGCTTTAATAGAAAAATTCTAGCTGATTCCATTCAGGAGATATTGAATTTTAATTTAAAATTATCAGACAAATTTCGTTCGTCCTGTATATACTACCTGAAAAAGAACCCCGAAAATGGAAATTTGAAAAGTTAGTTAAAATTTAATATATCCTGAATGGGATCAGCTAGAATTTTTCTGTTTGCATTTTTTAAATCTACAGACATGTAGAAAACTTTTTGCATACTGTGTTTCAACTTATTTTTCAAACTTAAAACAATTTGAAAAGAAATACACTCAAAGAAAAAAGAATTTCTAAAAATGCAATATATCCTTCAGATGATCAGGTACGAAATTTTTTTTTTAGTTATTATCTAGTATTTCTATAAAAAAAAGTCCTGCATAACTACGTGGTATCAATGAAACTTTATTTTGAATAAGGCACGCCGTGTAGTGCATTAATTCGTTTCATATCAACATTCTTAATAGAATCAGAAAATATGTAAAATTTTACAAATTTTAATTAAATATTCATGTGCATGTAGTGACTACATACATTATATTCTTAAAAAAAAATAATTTATTATTTTGAAAATTTATAAATTTAAAACCAGAGTATACTTTGATGTTTTTTTAAGAATATAAGTATGTAGTCACTACAGTGCATTTTAAGCAATTTTCATATACTTATGTACATAAAAGCGCTGGTTTCTAGCGACATGTTGTAATGTTGCATATCTTTACCGAAAAACTAAGAGAAGAACTACGCTAACCTAACGTTGAAGCTACTTAAAATGCTACGCGGTAGCGATAACATTGTATGTAGTACCAAAACAAAAGTAATTTTGTGGCGCAGCAGAATAATTTGACCCAAATCCTCAGTCACATCTTTGAATCATCAATCACGACAACAAGATTGTGTTGGTTAAAAATTTTTAAACATTCCACTGCTTTTCCTGCTAGCGTTGACAAACTTTCAAGGACTGAACGGATTATACAAATAGTGACAAAAAAATTGTGCAAGTACCGGTAGTACAAATTGACGATTTAACATAAAAATTTTTAAATTAAGCAAAATGCAATACCAAATTTTTGAACAGAATACTTTGTGTTGAAGAATTCTTTGTTTGTAAATTAAATGTGCTTTGAGGCAAGGGCAGATCTGCATAAACATTCGAAACTGACCCTTAAGAAGTATAAAGCCGGCCATGATTGATTCATTCATTTCCATATAATTTCTTATATTCGATGTCATTGGAACTTGCTTTATACTCACAATAAGGCAGTGCAAAAATACATCACTGTTTTAAATGCATAAGACCGTAAAATTCAACACAAAAAGTTCTGGGTTCGAATCCAGCTGCCACTAACCGTTATTTTTATGTATTTAGTCAATGTGAGCTTATATTTTATTTTATTTTATTACATTGGTTAAAGAACGAGTATAAGAATTCGTGCATTGATCTTGTACTACATTCTTAGAAAGCCGCTCCTGGTGGCTAAAAATTATGCTAATGAATGCATTTCAGCACACAACTTGTAAAGAAAACTATCGTGAGAATATAATTAATCTAGTATCTAGTATATCTTTAATTTTTAAAAATAAAATTTTTATATTTTCAAATAAAATTTTAATTGATAACACACTTGCAACTTTTTTCTATTCTCGAATTTTTCAGCTGATTATAGAGGTTAAAGACATCCTATTTACGAATCTGAGATTGATTTTTTTTTATCATGTCAGGATTTTGAGTTAAACTTATCTAAAGTCAATTTTCATTAGTAAATTTGAATTTTGATAGCTTCACTTAATTGATTATTTCTCCGTTATTTTTCCACAGCATTTTCTTCTTTTATACTTTAAAATCTTCCCAAAAGTAAGATTTGTGTGTTTGAAACAAGAAAGAATTTTTATTTAATTTTTTTAAACTTTTGTGTATTTATTGAGTGAATTTTCGATTATTATTTTAACCAAAAAAATCAAATTTTCTCATATACCACTAATCCGCCTAGAAAATAATGCAATAGGCGATTATTGAAAATTTGATTACTTTAAGTAAAACATCAAGTGCGACTAAATCAGACACTTTTGAATTGAGATATGACATAAAAAGTGAAGCCACCTTGGAAGAAAACGAAAAAAAAAATTTTTAAAAATTCATGTCACTAAAATTTATTTATAATTTTTTTTTTTGTTTTTTGTGATTTTCGAGCTTAGGGGACCAAAGTGCATCGGAAAAAATTTGTCATTTCTTGCAAATTTTTTATTTTTTTAAATTTTTGTAAACTAGTGTTATTATTACGAGTAATAAATTTTCAAGTTAACTGAAATGTGAAAGAAATTCCAAATATAAATAGAGAACAAGAATCTTACAAAAACTAAAGCGCATGCAACCTCAATTGGAGCGTCAAGCGTTGCGTTATTTAACGTTACACAAAAGCGTCAAGCACCATACCGAAATAAAGAGCATTGCGTTGAAGTCATTTGTTTGTCAAAATCATATTGTTGCTTCTTTTTTTACTTTTCTGCAGCTAAATTAACTCCATAACGCTTTGTCAAAATTGGAAATTCGAATAGCTCAGCGTTGAGCGTTGGCAATTTCGGTATGCGCCATATGAATTGTATGTACATGAGAAATTTTTGACAGTAAATCAACGCTGCCGCTCCAATTTAGGTATGGCAGTTAGCCTTGCACATGTGGCAGAAAAGATACCACTATTTGAGAAGCAGATTGGTCAACTTCGACCAATGAAATTTCGAATGGAAAGAAATTTCTGTAATAAATGTACGCAAATTCGTAGAGGAAATTATTCTCAACTGTACGAAGAAAAATCCGTGTCATAATTTTTACTAAACTAGGATAGTAAAAAAAATTAAAGTAATTAACACAAAATTTCAAACATTAATTACCTTACGTATGAACTATTTAATGGTTGCCTAAAGTATTATAAAAAATGAAATGTAGTCAAATAAAAAAGTAAAACTTACTCTAAATTGCCTGCATTTTACTATTTATATGTAGAGTAAATTATACTTTCAGCCATAAAATGTGTAACCATTTTTTATTTAAATTCTAGTAAAAATTATTTTATTTTTTTCACTGAGAAAAATGAGTGTCATAATTTTTACTCCACTCGAGTAGTAAAAAAATTAAATTACCTTATCTTATAAAAGCATTTTAAATTTATAATTCTAGTAAAAATATTTATCTTTGGACAGACATTTACATAATATACAAATTTGTTTTTAGTTGTAAGTAAAAATAATATTTTGTTATCTATCATGCGGACGGATCACGGTTCGAGTCCTAATGCGGTCAGTTGGTTTTTTTTTTTTTTTTTTTTTGTTGTTTGAACTTTACACGAAGGTAAACTAAATATCACTTAAATTTTTTCAAAAAAATTACTAGTCTTAAGAAAATTCTGAGTTGACTAAAACAGTAAGTTAATATTTACTTTATTGGGGAGTTGTCACTATTCTGACTTGAAATTCTAGTAAAATTTTCTAGAAATAAAATGTATGTATTCTCCTTTAACTCCTAGGAGGAGCATAGGGCCAAACTAGAAATAAAATAAAATAGTACGGACTATTTTTTCTCCATGTGGGATAAGTTTTCACCAATCGTGCAAATGCAACATCATCTACTGTATCGATGTATGTTTGTATGTATGTATGTGTGGACTTGTGTAGCAAAGAATTCTTTGCATATTCAAAGTAAAACCAGTGTTACTTAAAATACTGGTAATTTGCATTTGCATTTAATATTGTTCTCTGTGTGTATGTAACTAGAGGTTAGGCTATTAGTTTTAGTAGTTAGTTTAACCAGTCTGTTGTTACAACTGATTCAATAAAGATAACTCGATCTAAAGATAATATAAAATTTTAATTAATAAATAAACTATAAAGAGCTTAAAAAAGTGCTACAAAAAAAGTGTAAGGGTTCAAACAGAGTGGGTGCTATAAGCGAAGATATGCTATATGTACATCTAGAAGCAAGCGACCAATCACTGAAAAAGGAATTTCAACCAAGAAAGTTAATATTTTTTGGATGTCTTAGGTCAAACGGAGTATTTTAGTACACTGTTCAATGGCAAAAAAATATCTGAGTTCGGACTATGTAATTATTATTTCTTGCTAATGATATAGTAGGACAGCATATACAAAATTTTTCCATCACGTCTGTTTTCATATATAATGGCAAATCCAAAATCACGATTTACATCAGCGCATAAAATAATAAAAAAGTTTTTAGCCATAGAATTTCAAAAAGAAAATGTCGAACGATGCAAAAAATAGCAAGAATTTTAAACCTGAAAAAAATTTTTAAATCGGTCCGACAGACTTTTTTTTATGCCCATTTTATTGAGAAAATGTACTGAAAAAACCAAAATCTACTTACCTTTAAATTCACTTTACGTTTTTTTAACCCATTGTGCACTGTTTTATAGCAATAGCTTCGCATATAGCAAATTTTAACATACGTATATGTGTAGCGTCCACTTTGTTCGGACCCTAAGTATTGACGATAAGGAACGTGAAAGTCATCATTATCATAGATAACTCATAGATAACACAAAGAACGCTTAAGTTAATTCCGAAAAATCAGTGTCAAATTGTCATTCTGCAAGTTAAGAACTCTGTACCAGTCTGAATTCCATGATAATCTTTACCGTAAATACTTAAGACATAAGAGCAAAGAAGCTAATATAATTTTTCAAAGAATGATGAATATGATACCATCTTATTATGATGAGCACAATAAAATTTGGAGTGGTGCCAAGGACGAACCATATCATCATGATGACTGTTCGATGGGTCGAGTTATTTTTAATACAATGAAAAATTATCCAAAGAAAGTTATTCAAGTGAGTAAATTGTTGTAAATAACAGTGGAAGCCTATTTCAGCCCCGATAATATTTTTAATATCTTACACGGCTTTGGGCAGTTGGCAACCTTTGTATACCCAACTATTTGTAATTGCTGCGAAAAATTGCCTTTTTGCCCTTGGGTGTATTTAGCACTATAGGCGCTCGCTACAATAAATTCGACTTATTTGTTTTCGTCTAATTTTAAAGTTTTTTTCATAACAGATTTTTGACAAAGATGGTGTTACAATGACCAATGGCGATGCTATCACTGCGGCCATACGCATCGCACAACATTTTAAAACAAACATGAGACTATGTCACAATGATATCATTGGTATAATAGCAAGGAATTCAACATTCATTATGCCTGTTGCAGTGGCGTGTTTGCTGAATTGCACACCATTCCATGCAATTAATCCCGCTTTAGACGAACGTAAGTTGATTTAATATATTAAAATGATGTAGACCAGATTCACAAAGGATATTAATCGATTGCTCAAAAATTCAAAAGATGATTTTATTATCGAGATTCCAATTAAATTAATTTGAGAAAGTTGTTTTTACAGTGGAAAAACAAGTACATACATAGCACGGCAGTCTTGAAGCGAGCGATTTTGCCTTGAAAATGGATCCAAATTTGGGTTGCAGGAGTTGTTTCTAGATGGTTCATAGAGTTAAAATTCGGAAAAATCGAAATCCTAGCTGATCCCTTTTTGAAAATATCTCGATTTTTCCAATTGGGGCATTTTCCCATACAAAAAGAAAAAAACAATTTTTTTTCATACTTTAAAGAAAAATTAAAATAATCACAATCGATGTGTTTTGCGATGCTAAACGCGAATCCAACATCAGAATTGCTCTATCGTGTATAGTTTATGAGATATTGTAACCTAAAAACTAAAAAAAATCGTTTTTTGCCATTTTTTGAAGCTATATAACTATGTAACATATCATTTATTCGTCAAATGTGGCTTGGATATTTGAAAGTTCCAATCTTTTCCTTTAAAACCTAATTTAAATTGTATTTATATCTCCATGCTTCTAAGAGATATCGTAGACCGAAATATTGTTAAAACGGGTTTTTTGCACTTTTGTGTCTTTTAGGATTTCTTTGAGGAAAAAAAAGATATCAACATAATTTTTCTTTAATGTAGTTAAAAAAATTTTTTTTTTTTTCTTTTTGTATCGGAAAATGCCCCAATTGGAAAAATCGAGATATTTTCAAAAAGGGATCAGCTAGGATTTCGATTTTTCCGAATTTTAACTCTATGAATCATCTAGAAACAACTCCTGCAACCCAAATTTGGAACCATTTTCATGGCAAAATCGCTCGCTTCAAGACTGCCGTGATAGATTGCATCGATTTTTGAGAAAAATAACTTTTATCAGAATAAACTTCTTGAAAACTGACCACAGTTTTTCTTTTATTATTGAAAATTCCTATTATAAAAAATAATTCAAAAAAACTCACACGTATTCCTTATAGCCCAGGAAAATTAGAATTTTTCTGCGAAATAATTCTAAGTGAATTTTTTTTCACCGGAATTATCTTCTCTTCTTATACGAGCTAAAATTGTATGTTTGTTTTTTTGTTCTTTTGTTTCTTTGTACTTATTTCTGTGCCAATATTTTTTCTCGAAAACGGCTACAGCGATTGTAATGAAACTTAGAATAGTGTTAGATATCAGCATACAATGAAAAATGAGCTAGGTTTGAACTTTGTAAATGCTCACCAAAGGGCGTGGCACAGCCTTAAATTTTAAATTTGATTGTGTCATAACTCGCAAACCATACAAGTTATTTGGATGAAATTTGGTGAGAGGGTACGGATTAATAATACCTTGTAAGGGACAAAAAGTGGGCGGAATCGAATAAGTGCCACGCCCACTTTTCAGCCCTTGAAAATTTTGATTCAATATTACTCGAAAACGACTCCAACAATTTTAATGAAAATTTAGGAGATGTTACCTCTGCAAACAAGGATTAATATCTGATACGCCGTTATATTGGGAAAACTCGTTGAAGGGCGTGGCACCGCCCACAAAAATATAAAACAGTAAAGAAAAGAAAACTATAAAAGCAAACATTCTGAAATTAATTAAATTAAATTCCTGGGACTGTTCTAAGTTTCATTTTTGGAAAGCAACTGAGTTATTGTGGAGTAACTACATGAAGGGCCAAAAGTAATGTCATAATATGAAAAAAATTGGGCTCTGTTTTCACGAAAAGTTTACTTGATGGTGGGAAATTGATGGCATTAAGTTGAAAAATTTATATCGATCAAATAAGCGATTATAATAACATAAAATGTATATGACATTGTTGGACAAAGAGAATATACTCTAGGTGTAGGATATAAAAAGTACATAGTGTCCAAAAAATATCAAAATTCAACGGAACCAAGTTTTGCATTAACATATAGTTTTATGGAAAGAAACGTCGTCGACCACTAGGCGATTCTAGTACTTTTTATTGCGTGACTAATATATTGGCACATTGATCGTATTTCTTTCGACGCGTATACACAATTGTAGTCGGACGATAAGAAGTGGAAGGGTATTTTTTATGGGGAATCACATGCTCTTAAAATAATTTTCATTTTACGAAAAAAACCTTTACCGTTTAGGAAGTATTTCATTAAAACCAGTTAAGCGCCGATAAAAGACAAAAATCCTATTTTTATTAAATAACTCCTGCACAATAAATTTTGTTTTACATAAAATGAAAACTTTTTGTAGAGCATATGATTCTCCATAAAGAGCCCTTCCACTTTTTATCGTTCGACTCACCGTTCATGAGCTATCGCAATTTAAAAATTAACACAATTGTATATACACGTCAGAAGCAACCCTGCTAATAAGTATATTAAATATTCAATTATAACTTCATTAAAATTTCTAAACCCAACAATTTCAAATTGAGAAACTATATGACAAATTATCTTCTCTTCTTATACGAGCTAAAATTGTATGTTTGTTTTTATGTTTTTTTGTTTGTACTTATTTCTGTGCCAATATTTTTTCTCGGCTACAGCGATTTCAATGAAACTTGGAATCGTGTTAGATATTAGCAAACAATGAAGAATGAGCTAGGTTTGAACTTTGTAAATGCTCTCCAGAGGGCGTGGCACTGCCCTAAATTTTAAATTTGATTTAGTCATAACTCGCAAACCATACAAGGTATTTGGATGAAATTTGGTGAGCAGGTACGGCTTAGTATTACCTTGTAACAGGCGGAATCGAAGAAGTGCCACGCCCACTTTTCAGCCCTTGAAAATTTTGTTTCAGTATTGCTCGAAAACGACTCCAACAATTTTTATGAAAATTTAGGGGATATTACCCCTGCAAACAAGAATGTGATACGCCGTTATATTGGGAAAACTCGTTGAAGGGCGTGGCACCGCCCACAAAAATATAGAACGGTATAAAAACAAAACTAATAAAGAAAACATTCTGAAATTTACTGTGAAGAGCCAAATTGCAATAAGGCATCTCTGATTTGAAAGTGGGCGAAATATCGCCATTGCGCGTGGAACGTCCCATACAAGCAAAATGCGTTAAATGCTATTTCTCGCAAATGTTACAAGATATTTTAATGAAATTTGGTATGTAGGTACTGCTTATCAATGCCTTGTAATAACCGAAAAGTGGACGGTGTCGAAGAATTGGGCGACGGGATGTTGGCACCCCATTTATGGAATTTCGGGAAACCACTTATGCTATTCAAAAGGTCATAAAATGGTCAAAAAAGGTCAGTTGGTTTGGCTAATTGGTCAGCGATGGGGAATTTTTAAAAAAATTTTTTAAAAATTTTCAAGGTCAAGGATATGTTAGCACCCCATTTATGGAATTTCGAGAAACCAATTATGTCATTCGAAAGGTCATAAAATGGTCAAAAAAGGTCAGTTAGTTTGGCTAATTGGTCAGCGATAGGTTATTTTTAAAAAAATTTTTAAAAAATTTTCAAGGTCATTGGAGATGTTAGCACCCCATTTATGGAATTTCAAGAAACCAATTATGTCATTCGAAAGGTCAACAAATTGTCAAAAAAGGTCAGTTGGTTTCGCTAATTGGTCAGCGATAGGGAATTTTTCAAAAAATTTTCAGATATATTTTTTCAAGAAACCTAAAATTTAGAAAAAAAACCGTTTTTTCAAAATAACTTCAAAACGGTTCATCCTAGAAAAAAATTTAGAACGTTCAATTCCCTATAAGGGTCTTTTCAAACTGTTTTTTTCGTCAGACTTACCCTTAATGAGATATCGCATACATACATTAGAGAAGATCACATTTTTTTTTTCCACTTACTTTCATTCAGTTTCGGATTCTACGCCAAAAATCGTTTGAAGTTTTAGGTTTTTTTCGCTGTTGCGAGATTGTCTTTGAAAATGTATAACTTCAGAACAACTTGTTGTATTGCTATGATTTTAGCACCGTTCAAACGATGTAATAACGTAGTATCAATGCCTTGGCTAATTTTTGGAAAAGGTCATCTGGTTCAAAAGTTATGATCTTTTGAATGAAAACATGTAAAAACTTATACGAAATCTTTCAAAAATTTCATATTTTTTTAAAAAAAAAAAATTTACTTTTAAGATTTTTTATCCAGATACGGCTAGTCATTTTAAAGTTATGTCCTTTTGAATAAAGACAGATAAAAATTTTATACAAAGTATATTAGGAATTAACTCCTAGAAAAAAGAAAAAAAAAACTTGAATTTTTTTTTATAGCTCATAATGCTTTGGCAGTTTTTTTAATACTAATTAATGGTAATCGAAAGAAGAACTCATTGAAAAAAAAAAAATAAAATTTTTTTGTTGAAGTTTGCCTTAAATATTTTTTCACCCAACAGTTCACCTCTGCTTTCATTTAAAATGTCATAACTTTGAAATGACTAGCCGTATCTTGAAAAACAGACCTGCGTTGGGCCTTTTGATAAGCTATAAAAAAATTCAAAAGTAACAGTTATTTTTTTCTAGGAAGATTTAATTTCTTATATAATTTGTATAAAGTTTTTATTTGTCTTCATTCAAATGGACATAACTTTGAATTGACTAGCCGTATGTGGATGAATAAACCCTCGCTGGATAGTTCTTTTTATGCACTACATACTAAATATTGCTTTTATTGTTAAGGAGATATTTTTTTAACAAACCAGAAACTTAGAAAAAAACCGTTTTTCCAAAATATCTCCAAAACGGTTTGTTCTAGAAAAAAAAATTTTCTCGCATTTTGTAGAACGTTCAATTCCCTATATGAGTGTTTTCGAACAGCTTTTTCGTCCGACTTACCGCTCATGAGACACTGCGTCTTGAAAATCATTCTAAATTGAAAATGGAAGTGCGCATTTCATGAAGGGTAAGTCTGACGAAGAAACAGTTTGAAGAGACCCTTATAGGGAATTGAACGTTCCAAATTTTTTTCTAGGATGAACCGTTTTGAAGTTATTTTGAAAAAACGGTTTTTTTCTAAATTTTAGGTTTCTTGAAAAAATATATCTGAAAATTTTTTGAAAAATTCCCTATCGCTGACCAATTAGCGAAACCAACTGACCTTTTTTGACAATTGTTGACCTTTCGAATGACATAATTGGTTTCTTGAAATTCCATAAATGGGGTGCTAACATCTCCAATGACCTTGAAAATTTTTTAAAAAATTTTTTAAAAATAACCTATCGCTGACCAATTAGCCAAACCAACTGACCTTTTTTGACCATTTTATGACCTTTCGAATGACATAATTGGTTTCTCGAAATTCCATAAATGGGGTGCTAACATATCCTTGACCTTGAAAATTTTTAAAAAATTTTTTTAAAAATTCCCCATCGCTGACCAATTAGCCAAACCAACTGACCTTTTTTGACCATTTTATGACCTTTTGAATAGCATAAGTGGTTTCCCGAAATTGCATAAATGGGGTGCTAACATCCCGTCGCCGAAGAATTGCCACGCTCTTTTTTTAGCCATTGAAAATTTTGATTCAATATTACTCGAAATCGACTTCAACAATTTTAATGAAAGTTTAAAAGATTTTACCCCTGAAAACAAGTATCAATACGTGATATGCCGTTATATTAGGAAAACTCGTTGGAGGGCGCGGCACCGCCCACAAAAATATAATACGCTATAAAAAGAAAACTACTAAAGCAATCTTTCTGAATTTAACTGTAGGGAATCCTTCTTTTTATTAGGCACATACAACCTGAAAATGGGCAAAATATCGTCTGTGCGCATGGAACCTCCCACACAAGTAAAACAAATTAAATGCTATTTCTCGCAAATGCTACAATGGGTGGTATTAATAAAAAATAGCAATTGCTTCAAGATAACTTTCGTAGTAAAGTAAATGCAAATAGCATTTGCTTAAAATTGGTATGAATAAAATTTATGTTTGCTACAGCAAGTTCGAAAATTCGGAACTAGTATTTGCTTTGTCATATTTGACATTGTTTATTTAAAATACAAATGTTTGAAATAAATTGAAATAAAAAATAATTTTTTTTGGAATTTGTCAAAATGTGCAGGCAAAATATAATTTATCATTTGTGCACAATGCAAAAAAACCCGCTCTCTGGAAGCGCATGCAGTGCTGCCAATAAATCATCAATCAAGCCAAACTGATCATATTTGTAGCCGTCAAATGTTCAAGTTGCCTGAAAAGATTATGCTGCAGCCAAGGGTTACGATAAAGGTATGCAACTCTTGAAAAAGTCAACTTGACTTAATTTGTTGGACAGAAAAAATTCACATAGCTGTTATCGCTCAGGATGTTTATCCATTGGAGTAAGAGCAATTCCTAAATGCCTTGCATTACTTCCGCCGAATGACCTAAACTATTTTCGCCTTAACAAATGTATTCTCCAAAGTCTTGATGACAGCAAGGGATGCTACAATGCATGCTAAGATAAGCTTTATATATGTTTGTAAACTGCGGTGGTTGCATTTTAGAATCAGAGTTTGGAACGGATGAGGGCGCTTGAATTTGTTTAGAAGCAGGATTACGTAAAAGAAGCGGGACAAAGTTTACATGTTTCATAAATAAATATTAAAAAAAAATTGTTAGTTTCTTCATATGGAATTAAAATTGAAGCTGATTAAACATGCATTTTTTTATTTATTTTTGGATTTGTTTTTCAATTATTTCGATTCTGTTACTATTTATTTGAAATGAAGTTGACAGCACCAGCAGTCAAGTGGGAACACTATTTTTTGCATCTCCTTTTAAAAATGAATGATGTGAAAAACGAGCCGTTTTTGATGCCATTGTAGAAGGATATATAAAAATTATCAACTTTTAATCAAAATTTTTGTGTCTGTTCATAAACTTCGTGACGCTTAAATCCCCCAAAAATTTAAAACCCTATTCTCTCCGTATTTGAAGGTAATGTGAGGCAAAAATACATAAGCTGTTACGCTTCCACAGACCCATGGTTGAATTACCCTGGTTGCAACAATAACAAATGCTGCTTCTTAAACTACGAAAATGTCAAAATTTGCTAGTCTTTTGACAGATAGCAAGGCAAGATCAGGGTTCCATTTTTTTATTTTGACAACTTGCCATAACCATTGTTATTGAATCATGCACAGACCCTTGTTTCCCTTGGAAATCCTAGCTTGGCAAGATTGCTAAAACGGCAACTGTCAAAGTTGCCATTCAGACAACGTAACTTAATTGCGTTGCCTTATATATGTATATATATGCCTATAGTTTAAACTACCTGCGTTTGGCTTTTTACTAATTTTACAACGAAAGCTGTTTGCCTCCACAATCGGCACAGTTTATATTTACAATTTAATTAATTTCTTTCCCTATTAAGATTTACGGCAATCAATATAGAACAAGATTTTTGTAAGATTTATGTGTAAAAAATACCTAGCAAACTCTCGTAGTCAGCTAGAAAGCAGACTCAGAATATTCAAGTAAATACTACGAGTTACGTATTTTTATTCATACCAATTTAAGCAAAAGCTTTTTTCGAACATAGCAAATGCTAAAAAATATTTTTTCACATACGAATTGAAGTAAATGCTACAAATTGAAGCAATTGCTTCGAGTTTTAGCAAAGTAAAGTTTTATTAATATGACCCAATATGTTTTGATGAAATTTGATATGCAGATCTGGATCATGAGTATCTAAAGCATAACAAAAAGTAGGCTTTGTTCAATAATTGGCACGCCAACTTTTTACCAAAAATTTTAGTTAATAACTCAGGCACAAAACTGAATGGCATGAACCTTTTATTTCTTATATGCAGTCTTATGTACTTTTTGACGCTGAATCCGTCTTCATCAGCAGAACTGTCATTATTTCTGCAGGATTTTGAAATATCCTTGCTTGAAGTTGAAGAAAACGCTGTGTTCAGTCTTACTGCGTATCTACAAGAAAAGGTGAAATCCTTTTTTATTTATGTTGGTTTCCAATCCGTTTAAAAGATAATTGGATTCTCTATACACCGCATTGAGTTTTTTTTGGAGTGACTCATGGTCTAAGAGATATTCTTCAAAAACCGTTAAGGTTTCGAAAATACTGGTTTCTGAAGGATATCTCTGAAACGGTAAGTCACACGATAAAAAGCAATCGCATCAATTTTGTAGAGAATAACAAGATCTACAAAACATAAGCCATATGTGTACACATTGAAGTAGCTGCTTAAAAGATATTTAAAAAAAAACCTTTAAATACCAAAAAAAACCGGTTTTTACTGACTAACTTCTAAACGGTTACTTCAATTTGTACACCTATGGCTTATGTTTTGTAGATATTGTTATCCTTTACAAAATTGATGCGGATGCTTTTTATCGTATGACTTACCGTTTCAGAGATATCCTTCAAAAACCAGTATTTTCAAAACCTTAACGGTTTTTGAAAAATATCTCTTAAACAATGAGTCGCTCCAAAAAAAGTTGAATACGGTGTATAGAAGATCAAAGTATCTGTTGGACGGCTTTTTAATTATACCCTACACCCAGGGTATATTCACTTTGTCCTTCCGTTTGTAACGCAGAGAAGGAGGCGTGGCAGATATAGAAAAGTATATATATTCTTGATCAGCGTCACCTCCTGAGTCGATATAGCCATGTCCGTCTGTCTGGCTGGCTGGCTGGCTGGCTGGCTGGCTGGCTGGGTGGCTGGCTGGCTGGGTGCTGTGTGTGGAAATACACTTTTTGGGAAAACTAAGCAAGATAATTCAATGAAATTTTGTGCACAGTCTTCGTTGTCAAAGTTAGCTCGGGGGATTGAAAATGAGCGAAATCAGTCAACGGACACGCCTACCGCCCATACAAAAAATATATTCAAAATGCAACTTTTTGAGTTTTTTTTACGACAATGCAACCAAAATACATAGAAATACTACGAATTGTAAGCGCAAGCTCTGATCAAAAACCAGGAGAATTCGGACAAGAGGGCGTGGCACCTCCCATAGAAGCAAAAGGTTCAAAACGCTCTACTGAAAACATTTTTTGAGATAATCCAACCAAATTTCACTCAAATGCTAAGAACTATAAGTTTAAACTCTGAGAAAAAACTGGGTGAATTTGGACAAGAGGGCGTGGCACCTCCCATATAAGCAAAACTTTCAAAATACTGCTGTGTAGGGTATTTAATGTTTGGCCAGGCCAAAGGTTACACCCTTACTAGTTTTTTTATACGACTCCTCGTTACAGAGTATTCGCAATTTTAAAAGCAAGATATTTTAATATGCACTTATACTTAGCATTTACATATAACAACTGTGCACAACTTTTTAAATTGGGTTATCTCCTAAACTATAAGCCACACGCAAACATTTTTTACATCTTTACATAGGAAATTTCCTGTGTTAGCTTTAGTGAGATATTTGCAAAAAACTGATGTTAGCGACTTTTGAGCCTGAATAACTTTTTATGCGCACAATGAACTTTAATGGACTTTTTACACTTTATTTATCATGCATAAAAAAAATTGACTTGGCTAATTTTCCTGGGCTATCAGTGGATGGTTAAAAAATAATATTATTTTTTGGCGGAGCTCTAAGAAGTTTTGCTTAAGATTGTCTTTGCTTTGATTGGCAGTTTTCAACCTTTGATATATATTGGATAGAGACGTATTTGGTATTGCAAATTTCACTGATCACAAGCTTACATCAAATGCAACTAGATGGCATTCTCAGATGCATTCATGAAAAAAATGGCGATTGTCGCCTTTGCTTCTATACCCCTCATATATTGATTTTTATAAATTTTCCAGTAGACGGAATTAAAACTTTAATTTGATGGGAAAAATTGTATAAAATCTGTCGTATCATATTCAGTAATGTCTTAAGTTTCGGGAACTAGAAAGCGTAGAGATATAAGATTTTGCCAGCTTCTATATATTATTAAGTGATGAGCAAAATTAGTCTTGGTCTTGATCAAGACTGCTATGGTCTTGGTTTCATAATAATCAAGACCCAGATTGCTTTTCAGTTTTGGTAATTGATAGTTAATATGTGTGTCATGCCTCTTTCAAGTATAAAATAATCTGTCAATTCGAAAATTGCCACCTTAAAAACCCAACTGCTTTGTAAAAATAATGTTTGGAAATTTTGAATTCTCAACAATCTTTAGAAATTTTTTCAATTCCAAGACCGAGACCAAGACTTAATGCCCAAGATCGAAACCATGACTCAATACCAAAGATCAAAACCAAAACTGCTATGGTGTTGGATTGCTCATCACTGTAATATTACTGAAAGCTAAATACATGAAGAAAAAAACCCATTATGAAATTAATCATACATACTTACATATCATATTTTGCCAACTTTGTACAGACATATCAATAGCTTAAAAAATAAAAGAATTAATCCATGTATGCATCCAGAGTAGCAATCTTGTGGCTTACATATGATATCTTGAATACTGAAAACTTTGTATCGTTTTTTTTTTTATATAATTTTTGCTGACTTTGTGTGTAATTTTGGCGGACTTTTTGAGTGGACTTTGTGATTCGAAATAACTTGTATATTTCTAAGTTATAAGTGCACTGCATTTCAATTTATGCTTTTTTTCTTGCGTTTGCCGTTAGTTTCAGTTAGGGTATTCCTTAAAACATGTAAATGCCTCGAAAACCTCGTAAACTCTTAATAGTTGTCAAATTCGTATTGATTTTGACAACTATTACGAGTTTACGAAGCTTTCGAGACATTTACACGTTTTAAGGAATGTAAACTAGCACTAAGCCACATACTACATGCCACTTAACTACTTATGTACATATAGGTGGATAATAAAACAAAGCTCCAAATACTGAAATAGGAAATGGATCTCTATTCAAGGTCTCCGAATTCGGCAATGCTAAACCAGAAAATGTCGAAGGTCATTTATAGTTTAACAGAAAGACTGTCCGTTGTCACGTTAGCTGGAAAGCTCAATTAAAAATATTTCAACAACTCAGTGAATAAAACGCTTAACTTACTTTCGGGTATACAAAGCTACCCACTTTCAAAACCAATCTACAGAAAATATAATTGGTTTTGATAGTCCAATTCACCAAAAAATTATTTAAGCCATACTTATTAATGGAATATTATATGTATAAGAAAAAAAAAATTTACTTTGCGCACTCTTCCTTAAAAATGGCGCTTGTGTACGGTATTTTTGAAATCCTGCTAAGCTTTTATAACGATAATTTTCATAATCTCTTTCAGCAACTCTTACGCATGTGTTCGGAATAACAAAACCTAAAGTGGTTTTCTGCGACGGGCAAGATTATGATAAAGTACTTTTAGTAACAAAAAAATTTAAACCACAAATATATACCACAACAGACCATATCGATGGAGTTCCCAAAGTACAAGACTTGTTGGCGCCTACAAAAACAGAACATTTTTATAAGTAAGATCTACCTATATACATGCTACCTAAATCAGATATCATTTTAACTTTAATTATTTAACTAGACCAGAAAAATTAGTACAGAGTGGTGACCAAACAATGGCAATACTTTGCTCCTCCGGTACAACCGGCATGCCAAAGGGTGTTTGTATATCAAACCATAAACTGCTATCTTCTACAGGGTAAGTGACTTCAAATGTACACTTAATAAAATCTTTTATATGCCATGTACTTACATATATTATTACTCCCATTCTAGCTTAGTCTTTCTTAATTGCGAGGATGTAATTTTTTGCTCAAGTGGACTAGATTGGATTAGTGGTGTCATTTCGATGATTCTTTCCTGCACGAAAAGTTGTACACGCGTTATTAGTGACAAATTATTTTCTCCTGATGAGTTTGTCCGATTGGTTAAAGAATATAAAATTGCATATGCACTTTTACCACCACGCTATATAAATTCACTAATCAAGTGCCCTACAGCCACACCAGAGAGCCTGGCATCTCTACGTTTGATTACTTCAAGTGGTGGTGCCGTCACAATTAGTTCATTCCAGGCACTACAGCGTCTCGCCAAGAATGCAATAATTAATTTCTTATACGCTATGACCGAAGTCGGTGGGATTGCCGCAAATTTTGGTTTAGAAAAGGCAGCTTCCTGTGGTAAAATTATGCCAGGATTCAAGGTCCGCATCGTCGATGACAATTGTAAGAATTTAGGACCTAATGAAGTTGGAGAAATTTATGTGCAACAGACAAAGGGATGGAATGGTTACTATGACAATCCGGAGGAGACACAAAGTGCCTTAGACCCGCAGGGATGGTATCATACAGGTGATTTGGGCTATTTTGATGAGGAACATTTTCTTTATGTTGTAGACCGTAAAAAAGAGATACTAAAGTATCAAGGTATTCAATATTGGCCAACAGAAATTGAAAAATGTATCTTAGAACTACCAGATGTTATGGATGCTTGTGTAATTGGTGTTTATGATGAGAGTTATGGTGATCTAGCCGGTGCTCTAATAGTTAAAGTGGAAGGTAGTTCTCTGAGTGCAGAAAATATAAAAACTCATGTCCACAAAGAGTTAGTAGTGCCGCATAAGCAACTGAATGGGGGAATATTGTTCGTCGAAAAGTTGCCGCAAAACCAGAACGCCAAGACTTTAAGGAAGGAAGCCAAAGCACTGTTTATTGCAGCAAAGTCAAGTGCCTACCGTTAGCATAAAAGTAATATTTATATTTGTTTATATATCGGTAAAAAATAAAAAAAATCAATGTATTTTCTTTTTTGGTAGTTAATAATGAAATAAAAAACTCAACAAAAAATTACTTCCGTATGACTTTGTCTAGAATGTCCCACTCAAGAAAGGAATATATTCTCTTAATACTGATTTTTTTACTGGCAATACTTACGAAAACTGGCGTTAAAGTCTTAAATATTAAGATTTTTAAGACGTTTTTTGCAACGCCTAGTCTAATCGATATGAGACATTCAATTTCATAGACGTTTTAAACATTGGATATGAGTCCAATTGCAAAACCACTCTTGTGCCGCGTCTGGATTGAAATAGATTAAATTTTAACAATCCATTGTGATCGAGATTTGTGTACCGGATTTCTCGGATAGATTTGGATTAAAAATCGGATCAATCCATTTAAATCCAGGGAATATGGATTGTTACAAAGGATTGAAATGGATGAAATAAGACGCAATCTATTTATCTATCTGAATCCATATTCTGATCCAGAATTGTGTACCAGATTTCTCGGATAGATTTGGATTCAGAATCGGATCAATGCATTTTAATCCATTGAATATGAATTGTTGCGAAAGATTGAAATGGTTTCAAATAGACGCAGTCTATCAATCTTTCTGGATCCAGATTTTGATCCAAAATTGTGTACCATACACACAATTTGAGTCCTTTTCAATGCAAGAATGAACTTAGAAAAAAGCGCGATCAATATCAATCCAGTCTAATCCGTTTAAATCCAACTGCAATTATTTAAGTTTATGTAAACCTGTTTTGTTACTGCACTTTATAAACATCAAGTAAATGCCATTTTTAAAGTGAAAACATTGCTCGAATAATAAGTTAATTTTTTATTTTTCAAATCCATTTCAATCCATTAGATTGAAATAGATTAAAATGGATTGGTATTCAATTCAGAGGTTTCGTGGTCTGGATAGTATGGATCCCAATAGATTCAAATGGACACTTTCTTTGTCCACATTAATCCATTAGAATCTAGACGCGGAATAAATTAATTTTTGGAAATGGCAAAAGTACATATAAACGGAAAATGCACTCTAATTTGACTTACTAATAATTATAATTATTATTATAATTGTTTCTAATTTGAAATGTCGTAATCAATTTTTGATTTTTATGCATATGTCTGGTTTTGCATCTGGACCATCCGTTTTCAGCTGACTTCAATATTAATTTGTTGTTTGAATATAAAACTTATGTCGCTTTCCATTGGCGGAAAAAGATTAATATTTTTTTATTTATATAGATCAAAATCTTTTTAAATAACCACTACTATTGCACTATAGGTAATTTTACCCAATTTTGAGGCATATATTAATAGCAGCCAAATTATTTGAAGCACAGCAATAAAATTTGATATCTGAGGGGAAAGTGGTATAATATTTATTAAAAATTGGCGTGATCAGCACAAAAAACGCCCACCGCCCAAATAATCCAAAATTTAAATCGCCATAACTACGTGAATATTTGAAGTACTACAACAATATTTTATTAAAAGCGGGCGTGATCCCATCCGTTTAATTTAATTTATTGCTTATTCCACACACTTTGTTTTTTATTTAAACAAAACTTATTTGCTCTGATGTTTTCTTTATCCAATACCATCAAGTACAAAAACTTTATTCCTCAAAAGTGAGTAAAATTACCTATAGTGCATTGGGAAAATTTCCTCTTAGATAAATTTTTCGAAATCAATATTACAGATCACATTTTCTTGTATTTATATCTATTTTATTTAGATAACTTAATACACTAGTATTACAATAAAACTGACTAAAACTATCAAAAATTAACTGTGCAAATCTTTTATACCAAATTCATGCATTACTTCCAGTGTCTGTTTAAGTGCAACACCCTTACGTACGATTTTATATCGACCTGGAATAGCCAAATCAATAACAGTCGAAGCAGATCGGCATGCTTCGTTCAAACCAATTTGGCCAGCATCAAAAACACCACCTAATTGTGGCCATAACGATGCAAACTCTTGAACATTCAAACTACTTCGTTCAGCAGAACGGTTTGCGCTGGTTAACGCTAATGGTTGAGCATCATAAAGTGCACATAGCTTTTGTATAAAATTAAAATCGGGTATTCGTATACCAATTTTGCTGGTACTTGGATTGAGTAAACGATTGCTTAAATTATGCGAACGTTCAATGACGATTGTAATGGGACCGGGCAAAAGACGCTCAAGTAAAGCGTCATTTAAATGATCGGCCAGACCATAGTGACGAAAAGCGCATAAGTCTTTGACACAAATTGCCACCGGCTTATGAGAATCTCGTCCTTTAATGTGATATAATTTTTGTATGGCCTCTTCATTATTGGCATCACACGCCAAACCGTATACTGTATCGGTAGGTAATGCAATAACCTCTCCAGCTAGCAGAAGTTCACTTGCGATGCTTAGTGTTTTCGTATCAGTTACTTGATGAATTTTAGCGACTTCATAGAATGATGGTAACATTGTGGTAAAGGAATGATTTTGCATTATCGGCATATGGAAGTTATTTGTTATTTTTAAAAGTTTAGCAAGTAGTGTGCAACTCATCGAGAATTGTGAATAGAAAAACAAAGATACTTTTTTTTAATCTCTCCAATTATGTCCGCAAAGTTGATTACAACACTTGTAGAATGTTGTCATTGGTTCGTCCGCAGAACGTGTTTGCATTTGCATAAAATAGGCAGTCTTATGAGCGCAGGCCGGACACTCAGCACCGGTTGAATCTACGTTTTCCCAAGCAGCAGCTCCGCCCATAACATGATCAACTTCCTGAAGGTGCAAAATATGTTATTGCATAAGGCTGCTAAATTGGAATGCTATTTTTAAAATACTTACTTTCAGACGTGGATAAGTCCTCGTAGCAATTTTCTTATTTATATTGCAAATATAGGGACAAGTATTGCATGAGAAACGATGACCCGCTGTGTCTTCTTCAACCATTAAAATGTTACCGCATGTCGGGCAAAATAACAACATAATTTATTTATACTTAATGAAGTAAGCATTACAACATTACAATTTGCAAAATAACTCTATTTCTTCCTTTAAAATGTGCACGTTTTAATTACAGATGTTTATTTGCTGTCAAACTGCAGATGGCGTTGCCGTTGTATGTCATTAACTAAAAGTCCCTAGATAATTTTTAAAATCCGAAAAACATGGGAAAAATATTTGCTAAAATAAAATTAGATTTCACTAAACCATTTTTATGTTTCACTCAGGAAAGTTTGATATTTATTTGATGTATGTTAATTCACCTTATCACGAATTTGTCTAAGAATTCCTTTTGGAGAATATATTCAAGC
Source organism: Calliopum simillimum (assembly GCA_951812925.1). NCBI lineage: Eukaryota > Metazoa > Arthropoda > Insecta > Diptera > Lauxaniidae > Calliopum > Calliopum simillimum. Next base: position 84,349,733 of record OX638370.1, on the reverse strand, counting down.
ATATCTCAAGAAGGGACATTTGTAATCGTGAATTTTTTGAAATTGAAATTCCCTTTCCAGCAGGGATACTTTTTTCCATTCAATCCAAAAACTACTATGTAGCACTGGTATTTACCATGACTTTGACAGTTAAGGTTAAAAAAATATCAACAAAATATAAACATCTAAATTTTGTTAAAAACAACCAGAACAAAATTGGTGATAGTCTACAAATTTGGCCAAATAAATCTTTAAACCTTCACACTTTGTGAGAAGCTGAAGTAACGTTAAAAAAAAGTGATGTAAAAAGTTTGCTTTAGTAAACTTCATAACCATCGGGAGATTCGTATACAGCTTTTAGCAAAATCGGTATAAATTGGGGAACAATTTTACATCACCGACTGTTGTTGTTTTTTTTTTATTTTTTTGCCCAAATAGGGCTCTGGGAATTAATTACAACAACAACAACAACAACCTCTGAGCGCATCTACTTTCGGAGATATAGCCATCGGAAGATCGGGATATATCTTTTGTAAAAATCGATATAAGTTGGGAACCCCTGGATGGATTTCAAAAATATTGGTGTCTTATGAAAGGTATTTTACTGGGCTATATAATTGCCCTGCAAAGCTTTTCAATTTGAGTGATAGTTTTCGAGATATGACAATTTTTCAAAATTTAACCCCATTTTTTTCGCAAAAATCCGTAATTTTTCCAAAAAAATGTGTTATTAACTTATAATTTTAATAACTAAATTAGGAAGCCTAATTTATTTCCTTCCATTTGATATACGACATGTATCTGAAATTACATCATTAATAAATTTTTATAGAAAAAAACAAAAATGGACCAAATCAATTTTCTTCAAATTTGGAACTTTAAACAACAATGCTAAAACAGACAACAACAACTTTACTACTACTACAACAACAGTAATTTTACATAAGAGTAGGGGTAATTGGGCGGCCTGCGGCCGCAGCTCAGGATTTAAAACTCCCAAAAATCCGACACCGGCTTCGCGGCGGCCTTCGGCCGCGGATCAGTCTATAATATATCCAACACATAGTTTGCTAGCCAAATTGCGCGCGCAATTTTTAATAAAAATTTTAAATTTTTTTAATATAATAAGTAGCTGATCCTCTTTGTTGTTGTTGTTGTTGTTGTTGTTGTTGTTGTTGTTGTAGTAGTATCCAAGTTGTTGTTGTTGTAGTAGTAGTTGTTGTTTTTGTTGTTGTTGTTGTTGTTTGTTCTGGCATTGTTGTTGTTTAAAGTTCCTAATTTCAAGAAAATTGATTTGGTCTATTTTTGTTTTTTTCTATAAAAAGTTATTAATGATACAATTTCAGATACATGTTGTATATCAAATGAAAGGAAATAAATTAGGCTTCCTAATTTAGTTATTAAAATTATAGGTTAATAACACATTTTTTGGGAAAAATAACGGTTTTTTGCGAAAAAAATGGGGTTAAATTTTGAAAAATTGTCATATCTCGAAAACAATCACTTAAATTGAAAAACTTTGTAGGGCAATTATATAGCCTGATAAAATACCTTTCATATGACACCAATCCAGGGGTTCCCAACTTATACCGATTTTTATAAAAGATATATCCCGATCTTCCGATGGCTACATCTCCGAAAGTAGATGCGCTCAGAGGTTGTTGTTGTTGTTGTTGTTGTAATTAATTCCCAGAGCCCTATTTGGGCAAAAAAAATAAAAAAAAAACAACAACAGTCGGTGATGTAACATTAAGCCAAGTTTTTAATTTATCATATACACATTGTGGGTTTTCGTGAATCAATATTCTTGGGGAGTTTTCTAAAACTGCAATAGAGAATGCACGGCAGTTTGAGAAAATTCCCCGGGAATATTTATTCACGATATCCCCCATTATGTAATCGTGTTTCGAATTCCCTGTTAAATATTATAGAATAAATTCTTACAAAAAAAAGTCAAAATATTCCCTCCCAATTATTGCTGATAACCTTACTTTCCAGTGAATTTTGACCTTCCATAAAATTTTTTTGCGATTGCATGCCAGGAAGTCCTAAAAAAAAATTTTCGAAAATGTTTATTCATGATAAGGCCCACTCTTTCAATTTACAAAAGTGGAAAAATATGTTTCAAAATGCTTGCTGAAGCTTGTCTTTTAGCAATAATCGATAACGCTCCATAAGTTCAAATTGATTTCAACAACTATTACGAAATTACTAGGCTTTTACATGTTTTAAGGAATACCTTCATTGCAAACAAGTTTTTGTCACATTTTTTTTTATTTCTAAATACAGTGAAACCTGGTTAAGCGGTACCTGGATAAATGGGAAACCCCTATTAGCGAGACTTGCTTCAAGGTCCCAGCTCTTTTGCATCAAAATACTTCTATTACTGGGATTAACAAAAATTTATGGGGGGCGTTCACATATTACGTAACGCGCCAAAGGGAGGGGTCATCAACTACGTTACGTAACGTTGATTTTACAACTTTATGCGACAATAAATTCAAATTACCAAAATTACGATTTGTTACGTTACTAGGGGGTGTGGGGTGTTAAGTTTTGTTGCGACCTGAGAGGTAGGTCAAAATTGCGTTACGTAATTTGTGAACGGCCCCATATCTGGGATATGATTTTTGGAATTTTCGTGCATTTTCCCTCTATAACTAGGACCGTTTAGAAATCACCTCTATAAGTGGAATATAATATTTATGTCTGCACGTCTTATTGGTCTAGATAGACTGTGAAATGGTTTTTCTTATCATTGACTTGAGTTGGCTGTGAATGGCCATTTGCAAACTTATTTGAGTTTCTTCCAAACTGGGTAAATGTGAGCCTCTTTAAATGAGGCGAAAACGTTAGTCCCTTGGAGATCCCAGTTATACAAGTTTCACTACATGCATTCGCCTTAAAATTTTATGGAAACAAGTGTTTTTTTAAGTGCTTTCTTAAGAAGTGCTTGAAAATTCCACCTTAGGTAATGAATGACTCACGGAAAATAATTGATTTAAATTGATTTAAATTGTTTGCATAGAAGAACTAAATCAGTTATGTACGATTATGTATGTGTATAAGCATGAAAATGAAAAAAGAATAAACTATCCCAACGTCTCGCGAAAAATAAAAATATTTATTAAACACATTCAAAACAAGTCACCTATTAAATTTTACAGCTATAATTTTCGATATAAAGTACGAAGTAACTTAGATCTTCAATTGTAATTTCAGCGGAAGTAGAAACCTCTTTAGAGCATTCAGTTATTTTTGGTCTTCCTTTGCAGAATTTATTGTAAAGGTTTTTTCATAGTATTCAATCAAGATAACAAAAATTCATATCTTTAAAAAAAAAAAAAAACACTAAAATATTTAGAAGCTGATATCCCTTCGTAGTTACTACAATTGAGTGAAAGTGTTTACAGTATATGTATGTAAGTTCATACAGACATGATAATCTAAGGTTATCACTGTATAGTTGCCCTATGATTAACATTTTACCAAAAGCAATTAAATATTTGTTGATAAGTAGATAATATATATATTAAAAAACAAAATTCAACAATAATATAATTTCACAATTCAATTTTGCTAAATCATGTCCGCTCTATTTCAAGAATGTTTAAACATTTCACTTAAATGAATTGTTATGTAAATTGCAGTAAATTTTCATTCAAAAAAAAAGCATTTATGTAAGTTACCTATTGACTTTGGGAGACAGTTAATGCATTTTTCAAATCGTTAATAAGGTCGTCGACATCTTCCAAACCTACCGACAATCTTATTAAAGAATCAGTAATGCCCAATTTTGCTCTATCTTCAGCAGGAACAGATGCATGGGTCATTATAGATGGTAACTCTGCCAAGCTCTCATATCCACCCAAACTTTCAGCCAGAGTAAAAATTTTTAAAGCTTGAAGAAATTTTCTAGATTGTTGCAAACTTCCTTTTATGTAAAATGAAAAGACACTACTATAGCCATAAGTCTGTTTCAGGGCAATATGATGATCCGGATGTGAGGGCAGTCCTGGATGCAAAACTTTTTCAACAAATTCATGAGTTTCCAAGTACTTTGCAACAGCAATTGCATTCTTCTGATGTTGTTCCATACGTATTGATAACGTTTTCAAGCTTCGATTTACCTGATAACAATCGAATGGTGATGGCACAACACCAATGGCATTTTGCAGAAATCTTAATCTCGTATGCAAATCATCAGAATTAAGCGTAATGGCTCCCATAACAACATCCGTATGTCCATTCATATATTTGGTTAAAGAATAGCATACCATATCGGCACCTAATTCCAATGGTCTTTGAAAGTACGAAGTCAAGAATGTGTTATCAACAGCAACAATGATATCTCCATTATTATGACATATTTTGCAAATTTCTGCAATGTCTGCAACTTTAGTCAAGGGATTTGTTGGCGTTTCAATCCATACCAATTTTGTTTCGGGTATTATTGCCGACTCAAATGCTTTTAAATCGTTTGCATCAACAAAAGTCGCCGTAATGCCAAGTCTCGTTGCAACTTGCCTTACTAATCGGTTGGTTCCTCCATAGACGTCATCGCCAACAATAATATGATCCCCAGCGGAAAGCATTGATAGCACAGTAGTAGTTGCGCCAAGTCCAGAAGAAAATGTTAAACCATGCTTTGCGTTATCCAGAGACGCCAAACATTTTTCCAAAACATTTCTTGTTGGATTTCCACTACGAGAATATTCAAATCCCCTATGTTCGCCTGGTCCATCTTGTTTGTAAGTTGTACTAAGGCAAATAGGAGGAATAACGCACATACTGTTCCATTGCTCTGGTTCCTGACCAGCATGAATTGCCTTTGTGGCAAATCCCTGAGGTTGTTTTTTGAAATTCTCACTCATTGTGCAAAACTACTTCCTTCAACTGATAAAAATTACCAACTGTTGCTTTCTTTGCAAACTGAATAGTAAAACGTGACGAGTTCCTATAAGAAGATTTTGAAGAAACCAATTGACAATCAGTGTTGCCAAAAAGGGATTTATTTACCTAAAATGGGTAAATTTCAACACAATTTATAAATAAAGGAAAACTGAAGCAAGTGTTTACTTTGCATGCAGATTTTGTATTAGCTGTATTTTTGTTGACACTTTATCTGGGCTTGTTGTTGCTTTCCCATATGTTTGTCAGAATGTGTTTACACAAGCTCAGATAAAGTGTCCAAAAAAACACAGCTATTATTAATTATCCAAAGTGGTAACTTCTGAACAAAATCGAGTTGCTAGCTAATCTGAATTGACATTAGTCTCCGTTTACACACTCAAGTTCCCAACTTTTTACGGTGGAGTTTTTCGAAATCTGTGTATTAGGCTCCATCTTGTGTCAAATTTTGGTGAATGAAGAATTGACCGTTGGATGATTTTTTAGTCGGGATGCGATCGTTTCTCATTCTGCTATTAGAATGAAATTTTTAAATCGGTCGAAAGCAAATCGCTCGTGTGTCCACGATGCCTCAATGAAGAATTGAGCTATCGCCAGACTATTTTGTCAGTCGTGTGAACCAGCTCTTATAATTGCATCATGAGGTGTGAATCCTTCTTATAAAAACAATTTCGCTGAAAATTTCTCTTTTTTTTTATTCTGTCAGTTGTCAAAACCGCTCTTTTTTTTAATAGTTTTATAACAGCAAGCACCACCAATAACAACAAAAATTCTTCCTTTCAATTCAATTGTTTTTATATCATGTCATGTTTTTCGTTGTAGTAAAATGTAAAATTGGGAATCCCCCAAAGAGCTCACCTGGCAACATTGATGGTATCAGAAAATTGTAAAATTTTTCATGCTATCGCAGAGCTGCCAGATTAGGGAATTTCCCCCTAGATTTAGTGGATTTTAAAAGGTCTAGGGGCAATTGATTTAGTTGAGTTGAGACCAAAGATCTCATAGTAAAATAAAATAATAATGTGAGTAAATAGAAATTGATTAAACATTGAATTACGAAAAATATAAATAAATTTTAATTTTAAATTTTATTTTAATTTTAAATTCTATTTTTTTAAATTTTAAAAGCGCTTGTTAAAATTAATTTAATTAAAAAAAAAAAAAAAAAATTATATAATTCTAACAATTATAAAAACTTTTTAATGCGAATTTAAAGTGCGAAGGATATCGGATACGTTTTATTTCCACAGTTTGACAGCACTAACAAAAAACAATCTAGATGACGCAAGATAATTAAAACTAGGTATACGTATATTGCACACTCTGGTGGTCTGTTGGAAACATAGTTTTGAATATACTTAAGTAACAAGGGGAATGGGAAAGCATAAGCTTATGCAAGAAAATAAGATTTCGAATATTGTAAAAAATTACTATATCACAGTTGAGTATTTTACTAGAATAGGCAGAAATGTGGTCGTATTTTCTTAAAGAAAAGACATTCCTTGCAGTAGTGTTTAAAGCTAGTTGCAATTTTTGTTTCGATGATGCATCAATGTTTCCATATATTAACTCACTGTATGAATGGATAGGAATTATAAAAGTTCTGATGAGCTTTAGTTTAACTTCCTGTGGGATAAAGTTCGATGTCGGCCACAGATTTCTAATCAATGCATATATTTTCTGAGTTATAGAGTCAACGTGATCTTCACAATTTAAGTTTGAGTTTATTTTGAAACCCAAACTTGTTACGCTTTGTTCAAATTTTATTGTCATCCCACCTAAAGAAATTGAGGGTATCGAGGATAAATCAAATTTGTTATGGGAAATCGCTAAAGCTTTAGTTTTTGAGCAATTCAACTTGAGGTTATTCTCATATGGCCATACACAGATTCGATTTAGGTCTTCATTTATTCTGCAAATCAAATCTTCACACAGACCAATTGGCCTAGAGAGATATACTTAGGAATCATCAGCATAGACAAGTATAGTCACATTCTCACAAAAATTTACTATGTCATTTATGAAAACGCTGAATAATATTGAACCTAGTATGGAACCTTGCGGAACTCCTGACATAATTTTCCTTAGACCAGAAATATTTGAATTTGAATAAACGCATTGAAACCTTAGTAATAGTAGTTCCTCTAAATTGTTTAGCTATTTATGTAATAAAACTTGCCTTTCAGTTGTTAATAACCTAATGCCAACAAGTTTTCAGTCGCGAACTAACCCTTCATTATTAGATGTGTTTCTCGTTAGTTCAGGTAAACAGTTATGCTTTCAACAGGTTACTTCTACTTCGGTTTTTTCACATGATTTTTTATTTTGTTCACTTCCCTTTGTTCGTAGTTTTAACAGAACTGTATCTTTCAGATCTTTGCGAAATATTTGTTATCCAAGTCTTTATGCTAGCTGTTCGAGTTTAAATTGGAATGAGATCTATTTTCTTCATGATGTGAATGATAAAGTGTCTATATTTAACAATCTTGTTACCAAATTCTACGATTTGTACGTTCCAACTGTTACTAAGCACTTTAAGTCTAAGCATTGCCCATGGTTCACACATATGATAAAAATACAAATTCGTGAAAGAGAATGTTTTTTTAGAAGATATAAAAGAAATCCTACTGATTTTAATAAGAGACAGTATACCTTGTCCAGAAATAAAGTTAATTCCTTAATTCGCTCAGCGAAACGTGATTATATGTGTGAACGACTCAATCCTAGTTTAGATTCTAAACAATTATGGAAAAACCTTAAAGAATTAGGAATTGCAAAAAATAAATCCAATGTTGGATGTCCCTTCAGTTCTGAAGAAATGACTCAAACTTTGGCGCCTCCGCTCTCACATGTTCCTCTACCTGAAAATATTTTCTGCAATTCTGAGGACAATGATAGTTTCTCCTTTGAGTGTGTTACATTGTCTGAAGTCTTTGAAGCTATTGGGTCTATTAAGTCTGAAGCCTTGGGAATGGATGGAATTTGTCCTAAATTTTTAAAGCTTATCCTTCCTTTGATCCTTCCTTTTATAGAACACATTTTTAACACGTGTATCTTTAGTAGCGAAATTTGTACCGTCTGGAAATCTGCCAAGGTTATACCTATACCAAAGAAGGCTAATCCGTCTTGCCCAGCCGATTATAGACCTATAAGTATTCTCCCATTTTTGTCAAAGGCTTTGGAAAAAATACTCGCCAACCAAATTTAGAGCTATCTTCTAAGGAGTAAAAAGCTTAGTAAGTGGCAGTCTGGTTTTCGTAATAAGCATAGCTGTGAATCGACTGTAATCAAAGTTATGTCCGATGTTCGTCTAGCATTAGATGATGGAAATATTCGTGTAATGGTGATGTTAGACTTCTCGAAGGCGTTTGATTGTGTTGACCATGCAACACTCCTAAGGAAGCTCAAAAATGAATTTAATTTTTCAAGCATGACATTAAAACTTATGTTTAGTTATTTAAGGGATAGAATGCTTACTATTAGAACTGAACAATGCTCATCTTACACGTTGATTGCAAATTGTGGTGTTCCCCAAGGCTCGGTTTTAGGACCCCTCTTATTTTCATTGTTTATTAACGACTTGCCTCAAATTGTAGTCAACTGCCAAACTCACTTATACGCAGATGATGTGCTTATTTATTTGTCAAGGCCTTTAGGGCTGTCTGAAGACTGTATTGCGAGGATAAATGAGGACCTGAACAGCATATTGGAGTGGTCTGTTTGCAATAAACTTAAACTTAACCCTTCCAAATGTCTTGGCATGATATGTTCTAGACATGAGATTAAGGCAGAAGATTTCCCTCCACTTAGTTTAAACAATACTACGATTCCGTATAAGAGCTGTACCAAGTATCTTGGATATCAAATAAATTGTTCTTTAAGCTGTTGTGATGCTACCTCTGCAACTATCAAAAATATATATGCTGGCCTTAGAAGTCTAAGCGTATCAGCTTACTCTTTGCCTTGTGACATGAAAATGCGCTTAGTAAAAAGTTTATTGCTGCCGTTCTTTACTTTTAATTGCTCGGTTTACCCTTGTCCAGATTTTGTATGTAAACGAAAGTTGAATGTTGCCTTTAACGACTGCATTAGGTTTGTGTTTGGCATACCCAGATATGTTAGTGTATCTCAACACAAAAAAACTATTGTAGGTTTAGATCTAGAGCAATATTATAATTTTAGAAATTTAATAAAAATACACAACATAATTTACAACAACTGCCCTGATTATCTTTACGAAATGCTCCGTTTTTCGCAATCGCCAAGAGGCTTAAAACTAATAATGACACGGCACAGAAGTTTAGTTATGGAACGCTTTTTTTTTGTTTTTGCAATTAGGGAGTGGAACAATCTTCCACACGAATTGCAGACTATAAGGTCATCGACACAATTTCGAAAGAAACTTTTTGAACTTTTAAGTATTTTATAATTAAAATAAATTTTTGCTTTGATTATTTTTTTCTTTTTGCCAATTTTTACCTTTTCATTACATTAACCTCATTGTTTTAGTTAAGTTATAATTAATTATTATTTTATATGTTACAAATTAACTGTCAAATAATGTTATGCTAATTTATAAGATATGAAATCTTGTAGCATATGGTAAATTTTATTCAAATAAATGAAAATGAAATGAAACCCATCAGTTAGATAACTTTTCAATAATTGCAGAGAGTGTGTGCCAAAGTCAAAGTAATTGTTTAATTTTGATAAAAGGACATCGTAATTAAGCGTGTCAAATGCTTTTGAAAAGTCTAAGAGTACTAAAATTGATAATTCTCCTCGATCAAAACTAGGACGAATGTCTTCGAATACTTTTAACATGGCTGTTGCACAGCTGTGGTGGGTTCTGTAACCCGACTGATTTTCAGTGAGAAGTTTATGTTTATCTAAATGATTAACAATCTGAGTCGACAGGAATTTTTCATAAACTTTTGAAAGCGCCGGTAAGATAACTTATTGGTCGAAAATCAGCTGCAATAGTTGCATTATGTTTTTTTGCTACCGGAGTTACATTAGCAATTTTCCACTTGGATGGGAAAATTCTTACTGCCAAAGAGTAATTAATAATATGAGTCAGCGGACCTACAACGAAAGGCAGAATAAGTTTAATAAATTTAAGACTCAAACCATCATTGCCAATTGCATTGGATTTTATTGCAAACACGTACTTCAGAATGTCCTCTTCATGAGCCATATCAAAATTGAACTTTGTCGGGAGGCGTTGGATTAAATTTTGATTTAATTTAAATAATGTGCTATCAATTTCAGAGTTAGATTGTAAAAAGTGCTCATTCATCTGATCAGGATCAATAACACATTTCGACTTAATTTTATTACCAACTCCAACTGATTTCAAATTGTTTCACAGCTTTTTTTGATCTAATCTTATGTCTAGCTTAGTCATGAAATATATATTTTTCGCATTTTTGGTGACAACTGTTGCGCAGTTTCTTGATTTTCGATAAGCATCCCAGTTAGCAGTGGTCTGATTTCTTTTCCAGCGACTATACATCTTGCTCCGATTTTTGATGGCCTCAAGAACTTGGGCAGTGAACCAAGGTTGACCTATTTTTTTAATTTTTACCGTTTTGTAAGGTACATGTCTATTAAAGAGGTAATTTATTTGAGAGGTAAAACATTCAACTTCATCGTCTAATCTATGGTAAGACCAACATTCATTCCAGGCAATCGTTGAAGCATCATCTTTCAATGCCACCATATTTATTCTTTTAAAGTCATGAAAACTATCTATAGCATTTAAACTACGAGCGTTAAAATATGTCAACTGAAAACCTCGGTGGTTCTCACTGATCAAACGTAAAATTAACTTTAGATTGTCCTTATTAGTGTACTGACTCGAAAGATCTTCAACCATATGGGATATTTTTCGCACTTGTTAATTGGCAGCTAAAAAGTAAACTAAATAAGTAACATACATATATATAAAAATAAAAATAATATAAATATAATATAATACAAAAATAATATAAAGATAACGATATTCAGACACATTTTTAATCTTCTGATTGCATAGTAGGTGATTTGTTCAGGGAATTTTGAAAAAGTATAGGGTAAATCTAGGATATACATTTATGGGATTTAAGAGATCGTAAATGTCTTAAATTTGAACTTTCCAAAAGACATTTCTAAAACATCATCAGCGTTCGTACATTTATCTGACGGCACTGTTAGTATCCCAATGCTCCTCCTGGGACTTACAGGAAAATACATATGAGACATGAATGAACCTTGTTAATGAATTTATATATGAATACGTGAACAGTTTTTTTTGTCTCCCTTTTGCGAGCTAACCATTAAACCGATTTTCGATATTTTTTTTTATATGAAAGGTATTGTAGTGTAGAATCCACGAATCCAAAAATCATCCTCATAAGTTGCCATTAAGGTATTTAAAAACAGTATCAAAGTTTCCCATATAATTACAACAACAACAGCATGCACAATGTTATGCTGTGTTGTCGAGAAAGTGAATGACACAGTGGAGTGAGAGAAATTTTGTTGTTGTTGTTTTTCCCTTGCTTGCACGAAACCTGTTTCGTTGCGCTCTGTCGACGTTCTGATATTTTGGATGTTTCTCGATACTTCTGGACTTTTATCGATATGTTGGATGTTTTTCGATACTTCTAGACTTTTATCGATATTTTGGATGTTTCTCGATACTTCTGGACTTTTATCGATATAATGGATGTTTTTCGATACTTTTGGACTTTTGGATGTTTCTCGATACTTCTAGACTTTTATCGATATTTTGGATGTTTCTCGATACTTCTGGACTTTTATCGATATAATGGATGTTTTTCGATACTTTTGGACTTTTATCGATATTTTGGATGTTTCTCGATACTTCTGGACTTTTACCGATATTTTGGATGATTTTCGATACTTTTGTACTTTTACCGATATTTTGGACTTTGGGACTTTTATCGATATAATGGATATTTTTCGATACTTTGGGACTTTTATCGATATTTTGGATGTTTCTCGATACTTCTCGATATTTTGGATGTTTCTCGATGCTTTTGGAATTTTACCGATATTTTAGATGTTGCTCGATACTTTTGGACTTTTACTGATATACATACCGATGTTTGTAGATACTTTTGAGATCTTTTCGATATTTAGGATGTTTTCCGATATTTTTTGGCACAAGCACTACACCAATTTTTATGTTATTCGGTTTTAAGATAAACTGAGCCTGCTGCATATAAAAAATGTTGCTAAGAGTAATGAATACTCAATGTTCTGGCTTTATTTTTTACCAAACGGTACTCGGAAGAAGTGTATCCATCTCAAAGTAAAAGGCCAAATTTTGGCCACCGGCGATACTAGTTACAAGTAAATGAAGAACCTACAAATGAATTTTGTTTAGCAGTGAGTCAACTGACAACAGCAAGTGAGCAACAGAAATTTGGTCATATTTCAGTATAGAAAAATCATTTTCAATAATGAATATAATATGAATCTAACTAAGGAGCCAATTAGAGGCAACGTGATATCCTTCGAGCAATGTCAAGAGGGGGGGCTGGTTGACTACATTTCTAGATAATAACAGAATCTTTACATATAATTTTAAAAAGAATGTAATCACTTGGTTTGAGAGGAAGGCCAGTTGCCCCCATCGCTCCCCCCTTGGATCCGCCACTGTGCTGACGTAGAAATTTGGAAACACCTTTTTCCTTGGTAACTAAAATATAAAATTTGGAATTTAGATGAAATTTCGTCAAATGCTTAGAATTTAAGGGAAATTTTGCTTTAAGAACATTCATTTCGTTTTGAAATTCGGAAACCTTTGTTTTTTGGTCTCCAAAATATAAAATTCCACTTAGGGAAATTTCGTCAAAAGTCCTGTATCTAGGGGAAATTTTATATATTTGGGGAAAAGTAGGTGAGCTTATCTGGCAACGCTTGTGCCATTGCAATTTTTTAAATAATTATTTGCAAACCACATACTCACTTAAGACATTTCTTGCATTTCTTAAAGGCAAAATTTCGAACTGAATAATGTTTTCCAATCAAACAACACAGCCACTGCATCCACAACGCTCGATAACCGTCAATTACAAACAAGACACCGGTTTACGTGGAAGGCCTGGACGAGACGATAATCTGCCATTTCCACAATTTGAGAAACCCAATCCAATTGGTTACTTTAGTGTGAACACCGAACGTGACTATGAGCCTACAGCAACTAATTTGCGCTACTACAAGCCACCAAAAAAGTTTCCGTTTGATCTGAATCAAGGCCTAGAGTTGGCCATCCACAAGCCTGAATCTGCCTACGATGAGCGTTTGGATCATTTATTGCGATTCATTTGCGACAATCGCGAAAAACTCATTAAGGAAGGAAGAAACTCTGGTGTCGAGAAGCCACTGTTGGCCGCAGAGTTCGTCTGCTGGAGGGGTCTCTTGAGAATGATAATGTGCACACCCTATGAGTTTCGGGAAGATTGGTGCATCCATGTTACAAAATATAAAGGCACATTTTACCTTTGTAAACGCGACAGTGAATATAACAAGTTCCTTCGAGCAAGTGAAACAGACGTGCAGAAAAGGTTTCAATCATGGGGTTTTAAGTTTGAGCAGCACTGCTTATCCGGTATAATAAACTTAATTTATTTAGTCTAATTTACACATTACTGAAATGCTTTTATTCTTCTTCAGAATCGCCATTTATTGAACCAAACACAACTTTACCAGTTGACGAATGTGCGGAGTTCTCTGTTGTCTATAAATCTAATATTAAAGGTATGGATATATTATATGGTGCAGAGATGGATGGAGTTTTGAGCGAACAGCCTGTTAATCTGTATGTTTTTAATGAAAGAAAATTAGCTTGAGGATAAATTTAATTTTTGTCGAAATTTTAGAAACGAAAATGGTAGTCTACAAAACCTTAAATTTGTAGAAGTGAAAGTTTCACAGGGAAACCTCAATCCACAACAACAACAGTCTTACAATCGTTATAAGACACGCAATTGGTGGTGCCAATCATTTCTAGTTGGCATACAAAATATTTACGTGGGCTTGCGCAACGAAAAAGGATTCGTACAGAAAATAGATTGTGTGGAAGTGCGTTCACTGCCAAAAATAGGATTGGTTTGTAACACCATTTTCTGTACGTATGGCTGTTTAAGTAAATGTAAAACTTCCTTTTTTTTAGAATTATTGGACTCCAAACAATTGCGCTAACTTCCTCATCAAATTTTTGAACACATTAAAAACTATTATGACTGACGAAAATTGCCCCTATACCACGTATGAATTCTATTTCAATTCGAGTAATGCACGCATAACTTACGAGTGCATTCAGGGTAAAACAGAACACTCATTTTTGCCAGATTGGTATGTGGATATGTTGCAACGTTAGATCTTAGATTTTCATACTTAAAGTTAATAAAACAAAATTACTTATGTAAACTTTTTATATGCGTGATAGAATTAAAAACATTCCTTACAGTTAAATTTAACGCTTCAAATCTTGGAACAAGAAATGACTGCGATATGTAATTTTATTCCCAGGAACAGGAATTGGTTTATAATTTGTTCCATTGCCATCTTAAAGTGTTAAAAATGTTATTTCAGTAGGTTTATACATACATGGACGAAACTAAACATCTGAATTGTTTCCAGTATGAAACTGAAAGTCTCCTGGCATGTCTCTTTTCCTTTCACTTTATTTTTCAATCACTATTAAATTTTATTAAAAATTAAGTTATTGAACTTAGTTACTTGAATTTTTTCTCAGCCTCCTAGCACATGAAAATATTTAAAAATGTTGATGAACTAGCATAATGAGCGCGTGCTGTTATGTTGATGCGAATGGCAGAAGTGAAGTTAACTTAGGATCACCTCCAGTTATCTCAGATTGTAGATATTTTAGTCGATATATCAAGTTTTCTGTGTGAGAAAGTGTCACGGTCAGTCAAATCCTCAGGTCCCTGGTAATTATTTTCTTCAAAAATATATTTTGTATGTAAGGGGTGTTTTTTAAGCCCGATAGAATTTGAAATTGTAAAAAATTAAATTTTGAAAAATTTTTTTTTTATTTATCTCATACGTATACTGTGGCAAATCATCATGAATAGACTCACGCTTGAACAACGCTACCAAATTATACAAATTTACTTTGAAAATCATTCGTTGATTCACACAACTTATAGACGGTTGCTTTATCGCCAAATTGTGTTCAGCGATGAGACTCATTTTTGGCTTAACGCGTTTGTTAATAAGCAAAATTGCCGCATATGGAGTGAAACTAATCTACAAGAGACTCTTACGACTCCATTACATATAGAAAAATGCGGTTTACATCATCGGACCGGACCTTATCTCTTCAAAAATTCGGCCGGAGTTTGTGTTATTTTTTACAATTTCAAGTTCTATCGGGCTTAAAAAACACCCTTTTTTTATAAGAACTGTACTGAAAAGAAACTGCACACTTTCATTTGCTTGTAACATAACTGTTTTAATTAATTAAATGGGTTTTTTTGAAAGTGGAATAAGTCCATAACGAAAAATAATGTCATACAGATTATGTGCTATAAAAATCAGTTATGTGGCCGATATAATTTTTTAAATTAATGCCACCAATTCTACACCATTTAGTTAACTTTCTGAGAGTACAGAGTTCAATTTTAATTTTTGACAAAATGACAGGCCTTTTATGTTACAACATTACTTTTGCCTCGTTATGGACTTATTCCACTTTCAAAAAAACCCATTCAATTTTTACTTTTATACCACGAAAATAAAGTTTTAATTCACTTTTCTTAAAACTTATAAAAAAATTCCCTCAGTTTAAGTCGAATTTTATGTTTGATTCCCTTCATTTAATTCTGCACACCTTATTTAACGACACTGATTGACCTACGCCAGTTTTTTTTTTTTTTTCATTAGCAACTCCACCATCTGTCTTCATGTTTCGTTTCCAGACTTGGGCGTTTTGCATTTAATTTTATTTTCACTAAATTTAGAGCTAATGAAAAAATTTTAATTTTCGAGAAATTTATTCAGTGTTGGTGAAAAATCTCTCACTATCAAAAAATGCATTTTTGGTAGTGAAAAGTTTTTCATTGTCAGTTAATTTAGTTATCAATTTTTAATAAAAATTCCACTAAATCTAGTGATAGTGACATTTCTTTCACTATCAAAGAATGGATTTGGTGGTAATGAGAGATTAACCATTATCACTAAATTGTGTCACTTTTTGCCAAAATGAACATGATATAATTCTTACATCCTTCAAATAAAAGTAAAATATTTGTTGTTACAAAATTTTTATTTACGCTCTTAAACAAAACATCCAAGGAATATTTAGCAAAATGCTGTTTTATACCTCTTTACTTTTAGTACAACTTACGTTTTCATCTATCACTATTTAAATGTTAAACGAACGGAACACAACCGAAATTACAAAAATTATTTATTGAAGAAAAATGCAGTTTAAATTCCACATGGAAATGTATGAGAAGAAACATTTTTTTTTTTTCGTTTGTATCATTTTTAAAGTGAATTGAAAATTTACATTTTCACTACGTCCCACCCTCCCCGCTGGTATTACACAAAATCCCTTTACAATTCGGTCTTCTTTTGCTTACCACTGCGATCAAAGCCCTTAAGTTCTTCGGTCGCATGTTTGGCAATGTATTTCAAAAAGTCATCGACTTCACGACCTTCACTATATGACACAGGCTTATCCTTAGCATCTTTAGGCAACCAGAAGAGCGTTGGGAAGCCGCGTACATTAAATTCTGGTGGTACATCGTTTGCTGTAGCATCCATCTTTACAATAGCAACAGCTTCATCCTTTAATTTATCAGCAAGTTCTTCGTAAATGGGTGTAAGTTTCTTACAGTGACCACACCAAGGTGCATAGAATTCAACGAGTGTATCCTTGTCATTATTTATAACAACTTCATCAAAGTTTTTGGCAACAGCAACCTTTACGGGTGTATCATTATTCTCTGGTATGGGTTCAGATTTGATAAACGGCTCCAATGCACCTTCCAAAAGTTGCTCAGCGAATTCACGCAAATTATCAACAGAGAATTCTTTTTTTAATGCAAATTTGAGATTCTTAGAATCGCGTGCTAAAATTACTGGTTTATCACCAACAAAGTCATAGCCATATTCATTCAATTCATTTTGGAAGTCATCCTTAGAACTAATAGCAAAGTTCAGTTTACCAGCATATTCCTTGGCAATTTTAAGTACGCGATTACGCCAGTAGTTAGTGCCCTTTGGGTTTTTCACGTAATCTACACTGTAATAAGCAGTTATCAATGGATTTTGGAAATCGCGTACGGAATCTTGTGTCCGATGTCCAACCAAACCGTGGCTAAAAAATTTGAAAAGTATACATAAAATTTATTAAAGTAAGCAGAAATGCAGCGCAACTTACAAGTTGTCTTTTATAAAAGTGCTCAAATCTGCTTCTGATGAGCCGTCAAACTCAACTTTTGTGTCTTCGAATTTATTGGACAAGTGTGGGGGACGTATAAGACGAACGCCTTCACTGTAATTTGAAATAGAATAAAATAAATTTTAAATCAATCAAATAACTTAAAGGGGAAAGTCGAATTTTTATGAAAATGTTGATGGTGCCACCTTTTTATTGTTAATTTATTAAATACAAATTAATAAGCGTATAAATATATATGTAAATCATACATCAGTCTTTTAAAAATGAGATAAAAAATATAAATTAAAAACAAATGTACTGCAGCTCTTCAACTTACGTTTCAGCTTCTGTTTCCAATACATCAGGACTGCTTGAGTGACCAAAACGATATTTCTCTCTATTCTTATCGGCAAATTTAAGGAAATTCTTGGCCAACTGTGAATTAATATCAGTAAAGTAACCGAAAATTGTAGCATCCCTTGTGTCGAGGAATTTCGCCAATTCTTTTAAGGTTTTAACATCCCTTGAAGCTGGGCCAACCTGTGCGCGCATATACTTTACAATGCCATTAGCTTCACGTGGTCCATTGTAGTCGGCTGACATTTCATCGCCGCGGAAAATTTTCAAGGTTGGATAACCACTGACAGAGTATTTACTGCACATTTCTTTGCCAGCCTCTGTACAGTCGATCTGTAAAAATTATATTTTCATTAAAAAATTACAAAAAATAGGAGAATTATTTTGTACCTTGGCAAGTGCAATTGGTGGATCATCATCCTTTATGAGTTCTGCGGCTTTGGCATATTCGGGTTTCAGTCTTTTACAATGACCACACCTATTTGAAAATTAAAAGAAAAAAAAAAACATTTTTTTTAACAATAGTTCGTTAAACTTTATAAAAAACTAGTAAGGGCCAAACATTAAATACACTACACTACCACAGCACTTTAAAAATTTCGTTTGTATGCCATTCTTTCTTGTTCACATTCACTTAGTTTTTGATCAGAGCTTGTAATATTGCAAGTACATATTTATGCGAAATTTGGTTCCATTACCTCAAATAACACTATTTACTGCATTTTGAAAATGCTTGTATACGAGATGTCACGCCCTCTTGTCTGAGTTCGCCTAGTTTTTGCTCAGAGCTTTATTCCTAGTATGTGTGAAATATTGTTACATTACCTCAAATAACGCTTACATAAGAGAATTTGGAAAACTGTGAGTCTTGGCCGAACCAACTAAGTTTCTGATCATAGTTTGCATTTACTATCCTTAGTATCTGAGTGAAATTTGTTTGGATTATCTCTAAATAACCATTATACCATTTTGAAACTTGGTTATGTGGGAGGCACCACGCCACGCCCTCTTGTCAGAATTCTCCCAGTTTTTGGCCAGAGGTTTCACTTGCTATTCCTAGTATTTGTGTCTATTTTGGTTGCGTTACCGTAAATAATGCTCAAAAAATTGCGCTTTAAATGTTTTATTTGTATGGGGGGTAGCCGTGGCCTTTGACCGATTTCGCTCATTTTCAATCCCACGAGCTTACATTTACGACTGAGGCTGTGCACCAAATTTCATCGAATTACTTTCTGAGTTCACCCGTGAAAAATATTTCCACAGACAGGCAAATAGCCAGCCAGACGGACATGACTATATCGACTCAGGAGGTGACGCTGATCAAGAATATACATGGTGGTTGGAAATCGGTAGAACACCGGAAAATGTAAAATTCCTGGGACTGTTTAAGTTCCATTTTTGGAAAGCAACTGAGTTATTGTGGAGTAACTACATGAAGGGCCAAAAGTAATATCATAATATGAAAAAAATTGGGCTCTGTTTTCACGAAAAGTTTACTTGATGGTGGGAAATTGATGGCATTAAGTTGAAAAATTTATATCGATCAAATAAGCGATTATAATAACATAAAATGTATATGACATTGTTGGACAAAGAGAATATACTCATATAAAAAGTACATAGTGTCCAAAAAGTATCAAAATTCAACAGAACCAAGTTTTGCATTAACATATAGTTTTACGGAAAGAAACGTCGTACGACTTGTACAATTTATGGTCAAATTTCGACCACTAGGCGATTCTAGTACTTTTTATTGTGTGACTAATATATTGACACATTGATCGTATACACAATTGTAGTCGGACGATAAGAAGTGGAAGGGTATTTTTTATGGGGAATCACATGCTCTTAAAATAATTTTCATTTTATCAAAAAAACCTTTACCGTTTAGGAAGTATTTCATTAAAACCAGTTAAGCACCGATAAACGACAAAAATCCTTTTTTTATTAAATAACTCCTGCACAATAAATTTTGTTTTACATAAAATGAAAACTTTTTGTAGAGCATATGATTCTCCATAAAGAGTCCTTCCACTTTTTATCGTTCGACTTACCGATCATGAGTTATCGCAATTGAAAAATTAACACAATTGTATGTACATACGCGTCAGAAGCAACCCTGCTAATAAGTATATTAAATATTCAATTATAACTTCATTAAAATTTCTTAACAATTTTTGGTTTAAAAGCGTTTTTGTACACAAAAAATTTTGAAATGAGAGCGAAAAAAATATGGCTTCCCATTTCCCCTCCAAACAATTTTTAACAAATTTTAACAACGAAATTTCATGAGGCAAAAATTGTTCCAAGTGTCAAATAAATTAAATTAAAATAAATTGAATTTCAAAAATATTTCAAAAATCTAATGAATGGTTTTGGAACTTTAGTACAGCAATATTTAGCCAATCAAATTATCTTCCAAATGTTATGCATTTTGCTTGAATTGACCTATAGGTTCGCTGAAAAAATAGGTTTTAATAATAGAAGAATTCTGAGCCGGCAGCAATTTTGTGTCTTAAGGGGAATAGTATAGGAAATTATAAAATAAATGATATTTTTACAATACGGATTTATTTGTTGTATCATATATTTTTTTTATTTTAATATAAAACCAATGGGAAAAATAACGGAATTAACAAACTGGTGGTGTTTAGAAATAATTTAGACCCAACTTGAAAGCTTAAATTCTTTAATTATGCACTAGTTTCAGTAATAAACTTTTTCGGAAGGATTTACCATGGTTTCCCAGTAATATCTTGTTAAAGACTTTGATTAAGAGTTTGTGCTTTTTGCTATGCATTTATATTTGGCGATGAGGTTGAACGGATTTAGTAATCGGTACTATTGTATCAGATCTAAAACTACTGACACAAAAATAACAATACACAAAAAATGCGGTGGTCCTTTTACCAATTCAGTATTATTTTATAGAGATTATCTTGCTTGGCCAGGTTCCATCTTTTACGTAAGCGCACATTTTTTCGAAACTGCTTTGAAATTTGCACAAACTTATATCAGAGGCTTCTGGAGGTGCATGATCATATAATTAAATGAGAGCCACTTAAAAAACTAATCTGGGTTTGTTTGATATTATGTTTTTTTGATATAAAATGGCTTCTGTGCAAAATTTAACTGACGATTCACTTTTATTCCAGTTTATAGCCCTCTCGTTCAAAAGATCCTTAAGACCTGTTCCGGAATCCCTGCGATTTCAATTACTATTCGCTTTGAAACTTTTTTGATGAAAACGGTTAGTCACACGATAAAAAGTACCAAGATCCCTTTTGTGGATAGTTACATTCGTGATGAGCAAACCAAGACCAAGACCATAGCAGTCTTGGTTTTGGACATTGAGGTCTTGGTCTTGGTTTTGATATTGAGTCTTGGTTTTCGTCTCGATCTTGGTCTTGAAAAAATTTCTAAAGATTGTTGAGTAATGAAAATTTCCGAACCTTATTTTTACAAAACAGTTGATTTTTTAAGATGACAAATTTCGACACACCTATTAACTATAAATTACCATGACTGAAAAGCAGTCTTGATCTTGGTCTTGAAATCATATCAGCGTCTTGGTCTCGAAAAATTATCAAGACCAAGACAAAGACTCAAGATAAATTTCGATCATCACTAAATTACATGCTCTATGATGAATATGGATTTGTGTGTACGGAAAAATTAACGTATATCATTAAAAATCCGCAAAACTGTAAAAAATTCTCTTAGTTGGTTACTTTTTGGTTAACAAGTATAGTTGTTATTTATAAGATTTCGAACCAAACGGATCTAAATACTATTTCATCGTTTTCATCAAAAAACTTTCGAAATGAAATGTAATTGAAATCGATCGAATTCCGTAACAGGCCTAATAATTAACCTTTTGAACATTTCGTTCGATTATATCAGTGGCAATAAGGAAAAAGAGCTAAGTTGATATTCGATAAAAAGCAACATAAATTCTATACATACAAAACAAAATTTAAACTGCTTTGTTTTCCAATTAAAAATTGGGTTAAGCAGTTTTTCCTTCCAGCCACAGATATGACTCTGTTGTTATCATAGATAGAAAAAAGAAAAAAACAAAATTATACTGAATATACGAGTATTCCAAAGGCAGTTAGCCC
The DNA here is from genome assembly GCA_951812925.1 of Calliopum simillimum. Taxonomy (NCBI): domain Eukaryota; kingdom Metazoa; phylum Arthropoda; class Insecta; order Diptera; family Lauxaniidae; genus Calliopum; species Calliopum simillimum. The sequence goes on along the minus strand of OX638370.1, from coordinate 84,327,941 downwards.
CTTAATTTCTAACAATTTTTAACAATTTTTCGTTTTCGTACTTTTGTAGTTTTTTGTTTTTTTGAGAGTAAATTCTACTTACTCTCTGAAATTTTCTTGTTAACAATTGTTAACAATTTTTTGAACGCGAACAAAGCTTTTATCTTCTCTTCTTATACGAGCTAAAATTGTATGTTTGTTTGTTTGTTTTTATGTTTTTTTGTTTGTACTTATTTCTGTGCCAATATTTTTTCTCGAAAACGGCTACAGCGATTTCAATGAAAATTGGAATAGTGTTAGATATTAGCAAACAATGAAAAATGAGCTAGGTTTGAACTTTGTAAATGCTCTCCAGAGGTCGTGGCACTGCCCTAAATTTTAAATTTGATTTAGTCATAACTCGCAAACCATACAAGGTATTTGGATGAAATTTGGTGAGCGGGTACGGCTTAATATTACCTTGTAACAGGCGGGATCGAAGAAGTGCCACGCCCACTTTTCAGCCCTTGAAAATTTTGATTCAGTATTGCTCGAAAACGACTCCAACAATTTTTATGAAAATTTAGGGGATATTACCCCTGCAAACAAGGATTAATATGTGATACGCCGTTATATTGGGAAAACTCGTTGAAGGGCGTGGCACCTCCCACAAAAATATAGAACGGTATAAAAAGAAAACTAATAAAGAAAACATTCTGAAATTTACTGTGAAGAGCCAAATTGCAATAAGGCATCTCTGATTTGAAAGTGGGCGAAATATCGCCATTGCTATTTCTCGCAAATGTTACAAGATATTTTAATGAAATTTTGTATGTAGGTACTGCTTAACAATGCCTTGTAATAACCGAAAAGTGAACGGTGTCGAAGAAGTGCCACGCCCTTTTTTTAATCATTGAAAATTTTGATTCAATATTACTCGAAAACGACTTCAACAATTTTAATGAAAATTTCAAAGATTTTACTCCTGAAAAAAAGTATCAATGTGTGATGTGCTGTTATATTATGCGTGGCACCGCACACAAAAATATAATACGCTATAAAAAAAAAAAAAACTACTAAAGCAATCTTTCTGAATTTAACTGTAGGGAATCTTCTTTTTATTAGGCACATACGACCTGAAAGTGGGCAAAATATCACCGATGCGCGTGGAACCTCCCATACAAGTAAAACAAATTAAATGCTATTTCTCGCAAATGGTACAACATATTTTGATGAAATTTGGTATGCGGATCTGGATCACGAGTATCAAAAGCAAAACGAAAAGTGGGCTTTGTTCAATAATTGCGACGCCCACTTTTTACCAAAATAAAAATTTTAGTTAATAACTCATGCACAAAAAAAAATGGAATGAACTTTCTGAGGCATGATGATAAGATATTTCAACCCCAATACAAGAGGCGAAATATTTTGGGTGCGTGGCATATCCCATTTATTTATTTTAGGTCATTCTAATTCTCTTAAAAAATTTGGAGTTCTTCATATTTTTCTATACCATTCGATATTTTCCGAGTTTTTTCTTATTTTTCTCATCTCATTTATCATTTTGAAAGCATTGGAGGTGAAAAGGTACGAATTTCATTGTAAAAAATTGCTATGAATCGACTAAAATAATGAGATCAGATTGTTGACCGAGCAGGGATCGGTCTCCAGGTATTAATATACTATGTCACAACTTCTAGTTTTTATCCGGTGCCCGTCGCTTCTCCTTTGTGACTGTGTATTTTACATATGTATGTAGCGTGTGTAGTATGTTAAATAGTTTCAGAGATATGACGAATTACGTTATATGGAGGATTGCCACCGAACATTTTTTTCAGTAAGTGTTATTTGCCCCAATGCCCCGATATATTTCACAGATCTCATTTATACGCCTTTAGTCGTATCAAATATATGAAATATTATGCATTTGAGGGGAGTGGCGCAGCCTACTTTTTCAGTAAATGTTATTTATCTTGGTGCCCTTACAAATGCACCAATTCTCATCCCTATGTGTCAAAGAGTTTTAGAGATATATTGAACTTTTTTTTTGAGGGGCGTAGCAGCGATAATTTTTCTAGCTTATAACCTTCTCCGGAGCTATACTAACTTATTGTGAAAATTTTGTCAAAGTCGGTCAAGTGACTTTCGAGTCTATAACTCCTAATCTTTGTCTAACTTGCCCAACTGGCCTTGCTTCCTTTATTTTATGTGGTAATACATTATACGTGTTGAGTCTTTTATAAAATAATTTTTTTAAACTTTTACTATTTCGCATTTGTACCCTAAAAAACTAATTTGATTCCCTTGTTAAGTACTGATTATCTTATTTTTCCTTACTAATCAATCTAAATATTTTGGTAAGAGTGAGCACATCATTTCCGATCTAATTCTTCCAACAATCTGTTCTAGAAATCTCATACATAAAACAAATTTCAAAAAACTTAAAAAGCCGTTTTCTCAAAATAACAAATATGAAGATGTCTAGTTGTAGTTTTAACCCGACGATATATAGTTGCCTAAGTAAATTAGAATTATGTGGATTATACTAGAGGGGCAAGTGGAAATTTGCAAATATTTTTCAATTATTATCAGCTTATTATATTTTTAAGCATGACTTCGAAAGGCAAGGTACATACATTTTAATTTATTAACAAAGTCCGTTCAATTCCAAGTAAAACCAACAATAATTCATTGAAATCTTACTTTATTTAAAACTATAATTTTTAACCTTTAAAAATGCTTCCCTTGCGATTTAAAGATAACTAGTTTGGTTCAAAGAAAACGATTTTATGTGATCCTTTGTAAATATTTTCCATACAACAGGATTAAAAACAATGACAAAAATTTAAAATTGAATACAAATTGAGTCTACAAGATTTGAATCTCAATCTTACGGTCTATTCAGCACGAAAGCAAAACGCCGCGCTTATGCCACGCAAGATAGAAATTTTTTTGAAGCCATTTTTATTGAAATAAGAAAAATATATCATTGTTTCATCAAGTTGTTCTACAGTTACACCCTTGTCACTCTCTTCATGTGATAAAACTAGTGTGACAAGATTCTTTCCATGTTAACACTTGTTCGCGTATGTTATTGAAAAATTCCAAAATACTGTTTAATTAGTTTAATATAAATATATTTGACTTTTTTTACCGTTTTAGATTTTTTTAAAATTATTTCCTGAAAGGCAATTTTTTCCTATATACAATTTCATCGTTTTTATCAAGAAACTTTTGAAATAAGAAGTAATTGAAACCGCACGGATTCCGAAACAGGCTTGATACATTGAAAGTGTTTCTTTAATTTTCAGCATTACTAGACACTTTCTCTCTAAGTTTAAAAAAATCCAAAAAATGTTTAAAAAAATCCGTGAAGTACTCTTCATTTCGTATCTCATTAATTTATCTCTCTAATAAAACTGATAATTTAGTGAACCCATATATAAATAAGATTGCACGCCAAACTAATCTATAAAAAAGTCATGCCCCAACATTTTGTTATACATATAGATATAATTCTATTATTTCCTGTAAAATTTCTAATTAAAGTCTTGTTCTTTTTGTTATATTCTGTTATTTTACTATGCCGTTTCATTTTCTATTTCATTTGGGATCGTGAAAACTATGATAGTTGCTATCGGAACAGTACTCTTTTATTGCGATAAAAAACAAAGTTTTATTGCATGAAATTTTTATCGCAGTTTCTAACATGTAGTACATACATATGTATACAATTTCTAAGTATTATCTTATCAGTAACATTAAAAGCAAAATACATCATTTCGAATACCAATTAATAATAATACAACGACGGTTAATTTATCCCAATACAATTTCCTTAGTGGTATCCAGAGCAGTGTAAGGCGCTCTATAATGTTCGACCGTAATGTCTTTTTTTTATTACATTAAGTTTAATAAATTATTATTCAAGATATTAAACAGACAAATCGTCAGCTGAGAATGTTTATCGTTAAACGCCAAAATAACTGCTCCCAAGTACGCTATTTCTAAAACTTATCCTATATCTTTTGCCAAGTCAAAAACTTAAATATAAAATTGACGTATACGGCAAAACGGAATATAGCCGATGAAATACATATTATTTGTACATGCACATGCACAATTCAGGTGTTGCTTTTCAGTGCTAATGTCTCCCTAAAACCGAAAAATATCCCATGATAACAGGACTTGACTCGATCTACGCGGAAGGACCCGGCCACAATAAGTTCAACATTTCCATAAGGCTATGTTATTTGAATAAAATATTGGATCTATTCTGTTCTATTCAAGTGTATATTTGACATCAAGTTTGTTCCATTCTACGGAAGGCTTGAATGAAAAGTATACAAGAGATTCGAACCCCATTGTAAACATAACCTCAAATCCATTCGGTTGCATTTATTGAATTTTCAACAAAATACGTGGCCATCAAAAGCCTCTTTTGCAGTTTATTTTATTTGCACCTTATTATTTCATATTAAAAATAAATATGTTGGAAATACACGAAACGATGACGTGGTTTACGGAAATTGAGAAAAAAAAATGCATTTTTTTTTTGCAATCTAATCAGAGTTCAATGGACTTCCCCATCACACTTACCATGGTGCGTAGAACATGACTAACGTGGTATCATGTTGCTTCAATGTAGATTCAAAGTTATCGTCGGTCAACTCGAGCACATCCTGCTCAGCACCCAAAGCACCGGCCACAAATAATACTAACACAATGAGGCTCTTCATGTTATGTTATTCTGCTTTTCTTTTTATTAATAAACAAAACTTTCCTTTTCTATTGTCATAAAAACTGAAGAAACTCGATCAGAAAATCGACCGGCTTTCCTTAAAAGTCAATTTCAAAGTAATTTGTCTTTAACGCAAAGAAAAAATTCTTTTGGATTTGAGACGACCAAAATGGAGTTTATTACTTTTCAACTGGAAAACTTCCAGTCTACGGTCTCCAAAATTTTTGTGTTGGCCACATTTGATTGGCTGTGACGTTGAACGCAGTGTTGCCACTTTAAATTTGAAAACGCACCAAATTGGCAAAAAAACGCGTTTTTCCCAAAAAAAGTACTAAATTCTATTTTGCAAAAAAAAATTAAAAAAAAACGAAAAAGTTTCTTACGTGCACAGACAATTTTAGTAATTTTTAATAAAAACATTTTATGAAGCATTCTTTTATAAAAGACTTCAATAAATAATTACACTGTGCTCGAATCGGGGCAATTTTTTTTCTAACATGGATGGGACCCATGCAGTAAACATAATTCGGGTGCGCTGATTTGAATGGTCATATTAATTTTTTGTGTTTGGCTCTCGCAGGTATTTTTTTCCATTTCAACCATTTTTTCAACAGATACCTGTTCAGTTTGATCGAATTTTTTACTTTTGTAACTTATTGAATATTCACAACTGCCGAAAGTGCAGCGATATCTTAAAAAAATCTTTTTTATTGGCATAATTTAGAGTTTTTTTACATGCAAATAACATTTTTTTCCCAAATTTATTATATTTTTGATACTTTTCTCGACGAAAGGTGTCGGCGAAAAAAAGTCATTTATCGGTTGATCATATTAAAGTTTAAAAACTAAAAAAATTTATTAGTTCGTGATGAGGAATGGGCCCCGTCTATTATATGTACAGGATGCTTGGTGCGGTTATCGGAATGGAATAAAGGCAAAATCAATTATATACCTTTTGGTGTTGCAATGATTTGGTTGAACTCACAAGTACATGATCCAGAAGAATGTTATGCGTACTTGAATTCTAATAATGTGTTAAACAGAACAAAAAAACTTCCATTGGAATACAAGCCAACAAAATTTATTCAGTTGCCATTGCCGCATTCAGGTAATATTCCCATTCCAATCAGACCACCTCCAACGTGAGAATATTTGCAACCATCATTGGAAAGCATTAGAGAAGCATCTGGACAATCGTTTCAGCCATCAAATGTAACTCCACAATGCAAGCACATCGAAATTACTCAAAATAGTTTAGATATCATTATACGACGTCGTAAGTTATCGCAGTAACAGTCGATTGGCTTAGCCAAGGAACTTAAATAAGTGAACGTTTTAGCACCAGATCTTTGTGTATATGGTGCATATGGTCGTCAGCGTAATTTTACACATTTTTTCAAGTCAACTGAAAATAATTCCTTCACTTATTGCACAAACATCAGCTTGTTACTTTCGACAATGCAAAACAAATATAAATCTAAAGAATGGAGATTGATCATTGATTCCTCCAAGAACAGTCTAAAGGCAGATCTTCTTCATATCAATAACGAGAAAAATTCTGTTCCAATCGCACTTAGCACTGACACTAAAAAAACCTATACAACATTGAAAAAGATCTTGAATGCTGGCAAATACAATGACCACCAATGGAAAATTTGTGCCGACTTTAAAGTGATAGCCCTTTTGAGAGGAATGCAAATAGGATACACATAAAATATGTGCTTTAAATTGGAAAAAAAAAATATTTCCATGTAAAAAATACAAAATTTTTACAAAAACAAATTTTTTTTTAACATTTTGCTGTACTTTTTTTGAGCGTAAACACTCAATAGGTCGCAAAAGAAAAAAATTTTACCAAACTTAATAGGTATCTGTTGAAAAAATGGTCGAAATGGACGAAAATACACCTTATTTTCATTTTATCTTATCTTATTTTTGCAACTTGAATATATCGAAAACAAGAGCCAAACCGTAAAAATGACTATAACCGTCGAAATCAGAGTGCCCAAATTATGTTTACTACATGGGTCCCATCAATGTTAGAATTTCCGACAGACACAGTGTTATTATATACGTGTATATGTGTAGTTATGTATGTATCAAAACTGCCTAAGTTCCACTCTGATATTACAACAAATCTGTTAAATTATTTTCACTACCTTCGGGTTCCTCCGGCTACAACACGGTTTCTATGTAATATTCTGATTTCTGGTATGCTTGCAGACTATTTATTTTGAACAGTGTTGCATCTGGTAATTCATAAGTGTCTACTTCAGCATTGGAATATGGCAATGACAACGTAGGGCTTAATTTGCTAGATCTTCAAAAGGGTTTAGGCCAAAAGAATCTTTAAAAGCACTTTTTTCTAATTTCAAATTAAAAGCCTGTTCACAACAGCATTTTAATACTTTATTTAACGAGCAAAACAGAGTCTTCAAGAAGAAAAAAAGCACTAGAAAAAGCACTAAAAATGAAAAAGCACTAGGCAAAAAATTTTGCGGGTAATAATTCCAAAAAAGCACTAGATCTAGTGCGAAAAGCACTAAGTTGGCAGCACTGGTTGAGCGTTCAAAAACAGTGTTGCCAACTTTTAAATTTGAAAACGCACCAAATCCGGCAAAAAAACGCGTTTTTTCCCAAAAAAAGCACTAAATTCTAATTTGCAAAAAAAATTTAAAAAAAAAAACGAAAAAGTTTCGTACGTGTACAGACAAGTTTAGTAATTTTTAATAAAAACATTTTAATTGTGAATCAATTCTTTTATAAAAGACTATTCAATAAATAATTATTAGGGTAAGGGAGGGAAATATGGACCACCAATCTTTCTTTTTTAATAAAACTCAAAAAACATAAAACAAAACAATTAAACTTATGTCATTCGTTAAAGGAAACAATTCACCCTTCTTTTGATTCACTTTTAGATAAATATCTCATCAGGATAAAGAAACAAAGCTAAAAAACTGAAAATATTCAAAATAAAGATAAAAAAAAGTGAAGTGTTATGTGGACTATATAGTCCATATTAGCCCACATGTTTATTTGGTACAGAAGTTGCATATAAAAATATCACTTCCGTATCCGGCACATTTTTTATGACTCCAAGAACGTCAGATTACACATTCAAACCAAAATTCGCCAGGGTGATCTTCTGAGTAAAAGGTTTTACATTATATGCATTTTTCATCTTCTATTCATTTGTAGTTTACAAATTACAAATAATGAAAATCAGGCTCGTCATGAAAACTGCCTCTAGATTCTCCATCTAAAGTAGATGATAAATTCATACATTTGTTTTTTGAGGCTTTTTACTTTGGAGGTCCATATTACCCGCACCACGTGTTGGTGAAATAAAAAAGCACTAAAAATGAAAAAGCACTAGGCCAAAAATTTTACGGGTAAAAGTCCTAAAAGAGCACTGGATCTAGTGCAAAAAGCACTAAGTTGGCAACACTGTTCAAAAAATGAACTGTTGGCTGATATTTGTGAAAAAAGTACTGTTTCCTTTAATAATAAGGTACGTTCACTGTTGCACCATGCTGCCACCTTAACAAAAGTGTGGCGAATTAGCGGACAAAAAATATTCAGTTTGAAATAGGGGTCTGCACAAGACATCTTGAAATAAAGTGTACTTTTTTTTACACCAACATTTTACACTGAACTGATGCATTTGATCCAAAAAATTCAAGATTCAAATCATCGTGTAAACTGATTTCATTTTGACACTATTTACATTGTCTTGTTTTATCAGTGTGAAAAATAAACTTGGTTCTAAAAAATACATCAGTGAACTCTATTTTATAAAAACAAATACTTCAGGTCACTGTAGAACGTACGAGTAGAGAAACCACAATAAAATTTATGATATGGTAACACTTGCAGAATTGTAGTAGCTTTCATACATTTTCGCGAGAGAGAGAGAGAGCGTAGACAAAAAAGAGGCACATAGCGAGAGCGATAAACTACTCTTATCACAACATTAGCATTTAGTAGTGTACACTACTACTACAGTATGCAACTAAAATAACTGAAACAAATCAAACAAGACAAATAAGCACAGTATTTGTTTATTTTCTTTCAAATTCTAGTTCTGTCAAGACATTTACACACGACACTGAACTAGAGCATTTGATAAATAAAAAACGGGTACAAAATATAACGTATCTTGAAACGAAATGTCTTAAAACGCAAACAAGACGTCTTGTGCAGACCCCTAGTTTGAAAAAACTATTTACATATCTGTGGACTTTTGACAAAACAACCTAACTCGATTTTTGCCTACTTTTCAGAAGAGCAAAAAAACTACTTTGATGCTTCTCAATTCTTTTTGTGTATGAATTGGAACAAATGTTAAAGTTTTTATTATAAAACAATTGCTCTAAGGTCAATAGTATTTAATAAAATTGAAATAATATGTTTTTATCAAATATTTTTTATATAAAAAATTCTGCATCTTTCCATAGAAAAAGTAACTTATTTTGAAGGAGTGCTTTTTTCAAATTTGTTTTGCCATTTAACCTGTATCTTATCTCGACTAAAAATGTTTTGTGAAGAAAAAAACACGGGCACTTCAAATTTGTAGGCAAGTGGAGGGAACTGGTGCTTTTCATTTCCCTCCATTTGCCTACAAACACAAAGTGACCTACGTGCCCGTGCCCTTCGTGTGACACTCCACTGTAATTTTGTGGAAAAACAACACAACAATAGTAGTATTATGCGATACCGACATTTTTTGCAACAATTAAAAAAGCGACAGTTCTTACACAAACTGATTTAAGGGGCTCTCATTCAATTTGTGGAAAAGTTCGAAATACATACATACATACATAGAAAGATGACAGCGCTAGTCCGCATCATCAGTCTTAGTCCGAATTTACCTGTGCATAATCTCAATACGAATCAACTCCTACACTCAGGGAAAATGTGGTTGTAAAATCAACTGCTTTACTGTAGATTCACTGTAACCATTAATTTGGTAAGTTCACTGTAAATTGTAAATTGTTCTTCTTTTCATATGCATTCTAAATATATAGCACGTCACACGTGTCGAAAGTCTTGAAAGTTCAAAGAAAACGTGTGCGCGTGTGCGTGTGGTGCCGAAAAAAAATTTAAATGGATAATACCGAAGAGTACGAGGACCCTGAATACCTAATCATTGATGAAGAAACTTATCCGGATGATAAACTTCTGGAACTTTTAAAAGTTTTCAATTTGGAAAATTTGATTGCCACATTGGAATGTAAGTACATTTGCATTTTGTGAAATAATCATAAACACATACATTCATAGAACATCAAAAAGTTGATAGCGTCGTCGATTCGTGTTCTTGTTGTATTTTTTTATTCTGTAGATCTTTGGCTAAAGTTTACATTGTGTCCCATAATCTAATTTGATTTAAAATCAACTTTTCTTATTAAACTTATAATTCTAACAAATATGTAATCAAAAATTTTGACCAGTTGTTTTTTTTTTTTTTTTAAAGTACTATTTTTCCAAAAAATATCGCATTAACCCATAGTTTCAGTAAAAAATTATGGAATCCCAATCTATTTCGTTACATTTGGTATGAAATTTTTTAACATTAATAATTAATTTTGTTTTTTCAGCTAATGGAATCGATTACGAATCGCTACAATACCTTTCCAAAGAAGATATCAGTGAGGCCATAGACAACATTGGGTTGTGGGCTAAATTCCGAGAGAAATTATTTACGTGGAGGAAAAAGACTGTAAGTATAAGGCATTACAATTCAAGTCCTGTATCAGGTTGTAATGAAATTTATCAATTTCAGTTTGATGTAGAAAACGAAACTTTGTCGAACCATTCAAAAGTTTGAACTTGGCTTCAAAAAACAGTGTCTACCTCATCTTCACCACAAAATACCTTTTGTTCAACCAGGTTGAACTTAGATAACCTCTTAAATAAATCTTCTGTTGGCAAAAGCATCTTGGATTCATATAAGCGGAACCCACAATTAACGAACGGCCATAGAGAAAATTTGATTAAGCTGATTATTGAAGAAGTTCACTGTAATAATATAAGTATTAAAATTGCAGAGTTTCCTAGCCTTGTCGATGAAATTGTATCAGTTTTTCCAGCTGAAATTGAAGTTAAGGTAAAAATCAAATCTGCGGATTTTTCACAAATCAACCCAACAAAAAATAAGTAAGTTGTAACGAGGAAAGCAATTTGTGTTTTGTTAAAAGACGTGAACATTTTTTTTTTAGTTTTTGCGATCTTATGTGGTAGGTAAAAAACTAAATGAATTAGTACTGTACAAAAGATCTTTTAGGTCGCAGTACAATCTAAAGCCTTTTAAATAACAATAAATGAACTAGTTCGAAACATATCATTTTTCACAAGCATTCCATTACATGTATATTATATAAATGATGGAAAAACTTATTGTAGAAACAAGACTTTGTAAACTTATGTATAAATTTGTATTGCTTCACTTTATCTTAAAAATATTTGTATTTACATATCGATACCTTAGAGCGCTATAGTCCTATCTCCACTTTTTGCGATTTTGAGATTTTTGCAGTTATGGTATCATTGTGGGCTTCTTTACCGTGTGGAAAACTGTGTGATATCAAAATACCACTAAAAACCAAAATATTCGAATATTAAGAAAAATCCTATCTCCAAACTGTAATTTTTTGAAGAGCGATACTGTCCTATCTCCACTGAAAATTCAAATAAGTCACATTTAAAAAATTTTTTTTTAGTTTTTTCGTTTTTTCTTTGCGTTTCATTACATTTAGCGACATTTTAGTGAACAAACTTTGTTACACCCAAGGGTCCCCACTTGTATAAGTTTTACAGTATCTTATTTTATGCAGTGTCAACAAGTTTACATAGTAAACAATTACAAATAGAACTGATAAAACTACTTAAAAAAAATAACTTTAAAATAAAATAAAATAATACTTTGTTTTTTGTATTTAAAAAAATAACTCTTCATATAAAAAAATCAGTTTAGAAATTGATATTGATTGAGATTCATCTCAAAAATAAAATTAGAAAAAATAAATTTTCAAAAAATAAAAAACAAAAATTTATAAATTCAACCAAAACAAATACCATCTTATTAACTGGCGCCCAACGAAAAAAACAAAGAACAATAAACAAGTACCCTTATAAAAGGCGAAAAGGCAACAAAAAAACTTACTGAGAAATACTAACTCAAAAATGCCAACTAAAAAATCAAACATTTCACCGCATATGTAAATGAATCAGCCTTAAAGATTACAAGAAAGAAAATAAACCAAGAAATTAACAACAAAAGCGAAAAATTATAAAAATTTACATGCAAATACAAAAAAACAACAAATAAACTTAAAACTGCATTTGAAGTTTTACTTTACATAATAAGAAGATACAAAATAAAAGAAGAAAACAACAATCAAATAAAAGAAAAGAAATAAAAATCTACCAAATAAATTACAGGACATCATCTGAACATCATCGGGACATTTGCTGTCAAATTACAAAAACTGTAAGTGAAACATTCAGTGACTTACAATTTGTTATTGAATTTGTTAAGTTTTTGAAATCGTGAATTACAAATTTTGCAATAAATAAGTCCGTTCGATTGTAAATTTCGTTAATTTTCATAAAAAATTTAAAAATGGATGAATCTTCATTAAGAATCATGTTGACCGCGGCAGTTCAAAACGCAACAGAAATTACTAGGAATACTTTTGAACAACAAATACAAACTTTGACTAACAGACTAAACAAATTAGAGACGCCAACACGAGTAGAAGAATATAAAGCAGTAGAAATTGTGCCAGGTATAAATTGCGACGAGTCACTCGACTTAGTTAAATCGCTTCCTGAATTTAATGGCGATCAGGTTCGATATGTCTCGTGGCGTCAAGCTGCTTTTACAGCTTATAAACTTTTTGAAGGGTTTGATGGCTCATCAAAACATTACCAGGCAGTGGCGATTATTCGAAATAAAATAGTCGGCCCAGCCGATCAAGTGCTGTCATCCTTCGATACAGTTACAAATTTTAAAGCTATAATAGCAAGATTAGACTTCACCTACGCAGACAAAAGACCTGTACATTTAATCGAACAGGAAATGTCTATGCTTCGCCAGGGTAGACATTCAATTAAAGATTTTTATGATGAAGTTGAAAAAAGTTGACGTTGATAATAAACAAAACGATAATGTCACATGAAGGTGATAAAGCTCTTATAAATTCGTTAAATAATAAATACAGAGCAGATGCCCTCAGAATTTTTATTTCTGGCCTAAATAAACCTTTTAGCGACATCTAATTTTCATCTCGTCCAGTAGATATGCCGAGTGCCGAGAATTAGCATCAAATCAAGCAAGGAACTCGTTTGCTATTGCATTTGCTAACAGAAATGAAATGCATCCATATTCATCTTATCATTCACCACACTATAAGAAAATTGAAAAGGTAAACAACAGACCGACACCAATGGAAGTAGATCCTTCTACTTCTTATTTCAAGCTTAGGACAAACTTTAACCCAAATAATCCAAATCTTCAAACAAAGACATTTCCCAAAACGTCTTCCGTTTCCAACGTAATTATTGTGCCGACACCTGCCATGAACACAGCAGCTATCCCAAAAACATTCACAAGACCAATTGACAGTGACGGACAGACACTTCCAAAAATTCAACGTGTTAACCATCTTTTCAAAGGACAAGACCCAAACTATGTATTTTAATAGTAGTGCAATTCTATATAAGGGCAAATGTAATGGCATATTATAAATTGGCTGGGATTTCGTTAGAAATTAATAAAATCGGTTAAAAACATTAAATTATGTTAAAATATACTATAGGTCAAAATATTGCATGTATCGTTATATCAAAATAGCAGCCAGTTTCAAATAACCACTGTTTGAAATCTTCTTTTAGCATTTCCCAACAATTGAAAAAATGGAGATAGGACTGTAGTGCTCTAAGATATCGATATGTTTGTAAAAATTTGTCACCTCATGAGCTTTAAATATAATTTTTAAAAGTATAACAGTGTAACAATTACTTCAGAAGGAAACCTAAATAAATACAAAATCAAAAGTATCTATTGAATCAACAGTGAAAGCTGTCGTTTTTTCCCTGAGTGTACGCTAATACATGAAATCAAAGTTGGTTAGTACTGACTTAAATTTTTTAAAACGAACACAGTAAACACTAACTTGCTTAACTAAAACTTATTTTGGTTCTTCTTTGATCAGAATTATTGTCTAATTTTTTTAATTTAATTTTTTTAAAAGTTATAAGCATGTGAATTTTTAATGACCTGTTTTTAAATTGCAATTTCTATATAAATATTGAGTGAAAATTCATGAAGCTTTTGTGGTAGGACTAAAAATAATTCAGAATTTAGATGAAATAAGCTTTTCATAAAAATTTTTAAAATTTCTTATAAATAATGCACTTTTTAATGAACAAATTGATATTAAAGCTATGTTCTTTGAAATGTACATAACATTTCTGTGAAAAAAAATCGGAGGGACTTATCACTAAAGTGCACATAAAATTTGGCATAAACTCAAACTCGAAGTGTTTCCCGATAATTTAGTTTGTCTGTGAACCAGCTCTGGCGAAAAATAGCGGCCACACACGCAAGCAATAGCAAAATAGACGAACTTGATCGAACGTGTGTAACGGCTTTAAAGTTACATTGGATACGACTTCGACTTTTTTTTAACATTCAACGCTCACAAAAAACCAAATATTTTGGTCGCATCAGTCGAAATCGTACGACAAACTTAACTGTCGGCCGATAGTATTATATTGGGAAGCCGTCCCAAAAAACCAAAAGTTAAGATTTATTCAGTTTTTGAAAAAAGGTCGAAAAACTGTTTTTGAAAAATAGACATACTTTTATGCATCATTTAAAACGAGTATAACTTTTTAAAGAAAAATCACATAAGACCAGTTTTTAGCTCATTTTGAAGCCATTTTTGATCATTTTTAAACATTTGGGGTAAGATATCTCGAAAACCATATAAGATATAGCGACTCTGATGCCAGATTCGGATTCAGCGTTGGCAAGTTTATTAAAAATGACTATTTTTGATACGAATTCTTCAATTTTCCAAAACCGTTTTTCTACCTTTTTTCAAAAATTGCATAAATCTTAAGTGTTGTTTTTTTCTAAGTTCAATTACTAACAAAATGAGCTATGTTGGCTCGAAATCGGGGCTAGTTTAACAAAATTACACGATTTTATCTAATTTGCCTGCTCTCTTACGGAAGCAGTTAGAACTTTGTGAAATTTGTTTTAATTTGAATATGTGTAGATAGAACCTTGTGCATCTCAATTTCATTAATTACCTCAGAAACCATACGATATAGAACTAGTAAAAGTGTTACCTTTGGCCTGGCCAAACATTAAATACCCTACACAGCAGTATTTTGAAAGTTTTTTGCCACACCCTCTTGTCCGAATTCACTCAGTTTTTTCTCAGAGTTTGAATTTATAGTTCTTAGTATTTGAGTGAAATTTAGTTGGATCATCTCTTAAAACTCTTTGAGTATGCATTTTGAAACTTTTTTTATATGGGAAGTGCCACGCCCACTTAAGAAATAACTTACAGTTTGTGAAAAAGCCCTAAATTTGCATGCACTGGATTTGGATGTGCATTGTAAAGTGATATGAAAATTGTATAAAGTTGTAATAAAACTAAGGCAATATGCAAACCAAATTATATTTAAAAATTAAAAACACTCGCACTTGCTCAACTCGCCTCAAACAAATCAAGCAAGCATTATTATTTTCGAAAAAATTCCTAAAAATTTAATTTTATAAAATAATTCGTTTCTGTGTTTCATAGGAATTGTTTCGTTTCTTGTTGCGCTCACGTGAAAGCCGACAACCAAAGCAAATCGAAGAAAAACCAATCGTTTGATCATTTTGCAAATTCACACAAGAATTCATCTGCTGCTGGCTGCAGGAAAAGAACCGTCAACTCCAGTTGCTGCCTCTTGCCGCATACTTCCACCTCGGGACATAAATTTTGTCAAACTAGTAAGTAAATTAATTAAAAAATTCCTAAAAATTTAATTTTATAAAATAATTCGTTTCTGTGTTTCATAGGAATTGTTTGGTTTCTTGTTGCGCTCACGTGAAAGCCGACAACCAAAGCAAATCGAAGAAAAACCAATCGTTTAACCATTTTGCAAATTCACACAAGAATTCATCTGCTGCTGGCTGCAGGAAAAGAACCGTCAACTCCAGTTGCTGCCTCTTGCCGCATACTTCCACCTCGGGACATAAATTTTGTCAAACTAGTAAGTAAATTAATTAAAAAATTCCTAAAAATTTAATTTTATAAAATAATTCGTTTCTGTGTTTCATAGGAATTGTTTGGTTTCTTGTTGCGCTCACGTGAAAGCCGACAACCAAAGCAAATCGAAGAAAAACCAATCGTTTGATCATTTTGCAAATTCACACAAGAATTCATCTGCTGCTGGCTGCAGGAAAAGAACCGTCAACTCCAGTTGCTGCCTCTTGCCGCATACTTCCACCTCGGGACATAAATTTTGTCAAACTAGTAAGTAAATTAATTAAAAAATTCCTAAAAATTTAATTTTATAAAATAATTCGTTTCTGTGTTTCATAGGAATTGTTTGGTTTCTTGTTGCGCTCACGTGAAAGCCGACAACCAAAGCAAATCGATGAAAAACCAATCGTTTGACCATTTTGCAAATTCACACAAGAATTCATCTGCTGCTGGCTGCAGGAAAAGAACCGTCAACTCCAGTTGCTGCCTCTTGCCGCATACTTCCACCTCGGGACATAAATTTTGTCAAACTAGTAAGTAAATTAATTAAAAAATTTAATTTTATAAAATAATACGTTTCTGTTTTTCATAGGAATTGTTTCGTTTCTTGGTGCGCTCACGTGAAAGCCGACAACCAAAGCAAATCGAAGAACAACCAATCGTTTGACCATTTTGCAAATTCACACAAGAATTCATCTGCTGCTGGCTGCAGGAAAAGAACCGTCAACTCCAGTTGCTGCCTCTTGCCGCATACTTCCACCTTAATCATCTAGCTCGGGACATAAATTTTGTCAAGTAAGAAAAAATTGCATAAAATTGTAATAAAACTTAGGCACTTCCCTAACTTGCTTGCTATTTTCGAAAAAATTTCTCACAATTTAATTTTAAAAAATATTTTGTTTTTCGTACGAATTGTTTCTTGTTGCGCTTTCTTCAAAGCCGACAACCAAAGCCAAAGCAAAAAATCCAAATCTGCATCCGAAAAAAAGGGGGAAAATAATCGATACGTAAAGTCAAAGGTCAAACATATCTTAATCAAAAATCATAAGTTATATTTTTCTACTAAAATTTCTTCTGAATCCACGCGATGAGCTGTGTTGAAAGGGCTAGAAATTTCTAACAATAATTTAAATCAACCAATAAGAACTGTTGGATTGAAGAGGAAGTTATGGACATAAATCTCGTTAATTGCTATTTTGAGATCTATCCAAGTGCATAGGATATCACAAATATTTCGTTCTTTACAGGCTTTTTGAAGCTTCCGAGAAAACCTAATAATATTGTTGTTACATGTTCCAAATTTCATGCATCTAGCTTAATCCGTTCGGCCACCAGTTCAGGGCTCAATATAAAAATCTGAAAAAACCAGAAAAAAATGTATAGCCTTATCATGTATGACGAACGAATCGTTTTACTGATTTTCAACTGCTTATATCCTCCAAGTTAAAACATGATTTGAAGTTTATGCTTACAAACTTTATTCTTTGGACTAAAATGAACGCTTAGGTCATAGTAAGTTCTTAATAAAAAGTTTTAATAAGTTGAAATTAATGAGTGAAAATCAGTCACTTTATTCGTTCGTCATACATGATGAGGCTATTATTTTCGATTTAATTTTTTTTGTTGAACCCAGACTGGCGGCCATACGAATTTAGCTAGATGCATGCAATTTGGTACAGATAACGACAATATCACTAAGCTGTCTGAGACTAAAATTGGACGTGATCGGTTAATCTTCACGCCTACTTCCCATACAACGTTTTAACTAGCATATATGGGAGGTAGGCGTGAACATTAACCGATCAGAAAATGGCTCTCAGTATTATCTGTACTAAGTTTCATGTAGATAGCTTTATCCTTTTGGGAGAAATCGTAATTTCAAAAAAAAAAAATATGTATCGATGTCTTGGAGCAAAAAATTTGTAATGTAGTGTAAATGGGAACCTTCCAAGGAATGAAATATTCACATATTTTCATCTTTATGGATGTTTGGACTGTTTGGCTGTATTTGCCCTCAATTTACTTATGGAAATTCGTACGCATAACGTTACCAACGCTTTTGCATAACGTAGTCAACGTGGCTTTAACGTCTATAAATCCACCAAAAATAATTTTTTCTGCACAATTTTAAGTTCAATCATAACTTTGATCCTTTGCCTTCAAACTATAGAAGATGTTTGGGAAAATACATTACTAGATTCGCAGACTTTTTGGAAAATGTGCACTGACCTCAAAAATCGCTTGCAAAAAAAAAAAATAACGTTCCCAACGGCACTTAAACTCTTATAAGTCCAAAGCCATAAGCGATAGACAAAAACTATGTTCCTATGAAATATTGGCCTTATTACATGCACTTAAGATATCGTGATGTTTGATTATTTTTCAAAGAGATATAGTAATGACTTTCTAAAAATAAAACCCAGGCAACTTAACTTATAGACTCGGCGTTTCTTTAAGTGTTTGCAAGTTGTGTTTTATGTGCAAAATGGTGTAATTTCACAGTGTACCTATAAAATTTCTGCGGAAGTTTCATATCAATTACATTTTCAAGCTATTGTCATTCAAGCCATATGTTCTATATCAGAGTGACGCCAGCATAAATATATTAATTTTTTACTTCAAAACGCTCTGGAATCTTTAGTATATAGCTTGTGACCTTATCTATTTTGTAATTTATAGTACTTAAAAATAGTATTCAAATTAATAGCATTTTTTTCGGCTAGAAAAAAACTCCGAATAACCCCAAAACCCACTAAAAAAGATCGAAATTGCTTACTTCGAATGAAATATGAATTAATTAAAAGTTATAAAGAAATGATGTGACAGCTTTAATAAATTTCAATTTGGGCACCATTTGAAATCAAAGTAAGCAACCCTTTTAAGCTGAGAATACGAACAATTAAGGGGGAGTTAGAAGTACTTAAAACTAAATAAATATTTCCAACACCGTTGCCACCACAAATATCAACATCATCATAAACAGCAACACCCTCAATGTCATTAGCAACATATCCAAATTAACAATAACAATAACGATGCAATATTCGCGTCAAGAAATGAAAAAAATTCTGCAGATTTCATTTTTGACTTCTTCCGGCTGCGTTACTTCTTCCCCTTTTTGGTTATTTATTGGCATTGTATTTGTTGTAGTTGTAATTTTTGCCGAGTTATTTGAGTGCAATAGTCAACACAGAAATTTGGAAAAAATCCTTTGAGAATAACAAGTTTCAAGCTTCTTATATCAGTAGACCTACTGCCAATGGAAGGTGTCTTAATTTGGCAATTACATTATCTCAGTCAATATGCAGAAATTGTTTTAATCCAGTTTGGAAAAAATTATCAACTAAACTGAACAAGATGGAAATAGAATATCAATCAGCAAGATCCAATATATTAGATATGAAATTTGAGCTGTAAACTCCGTGAGAAATGTTTGCCAAAAATAAAGTCACTGGCATAGCGACAGCTTTGTTTTAAAGTCTTTAACACTGTTCTAGTAGGAAATTCAATCGAAGTACAATAGTTACTAACATTTAAATTTGACCCAATCTATTTCGCTTAAATTTCGAGGTTTTCATTCATTTAATTAATTATTATCTCCTAATCACGTACATATCGTATGAGTAACATTTAATCAACATTAGACCGGATCGAAATTTAGATTCATTCCGAAACCGACTCAAAAGTTAGAGGAACTCTTCAAAATGATATCTCCTTCATTTTTTTGTTCATTCTGAGAAAAACCAATGGAGCACTTTTGATTCTAATGAAGGCATTTTTTGGTCATTACTTTTTTTTTAATTAGAAAATGGATACCCATGAATGCTATGTTCCTACAAAAATTTTGGAGTTTAAAAAAATTTTTTTTTTGGGTTATAGATAATATTCGGTTCCAAAAAACGATTTTCAATAACGAGATCGGAAAAACGATTTTTTACACAAAATCAAGGGAGACTACAAAAAAAGTGTGCAACGAAAAAAATGCTTGGAATTGTCCAAAGAATTATTTCAGAGTTTTTTTTAACTATTTTATACTTTTTCAAAACTTAAAAAAAAAAAATTCCAAAAGTTCTGAAAAAATTTACACCAATTTTTTGAAGGATTCTAAGCAATTTACGTCATATGCAATTTTTTCGTAGATGCCTTGGTTATAAGTAAACCTAGCATTTTGCTGACAAACGTGAGCTTAACAGATGTATGTATGTATTCTCCTTTAACTCCTAGGAGGAGCATAGGGCCAATATGAAATCTCTCCATTTGTCACGAGCTTAACAGATGATAACTGATAAATTTTTTGCAAAAATAAAAAAAAAAAATAAAAAAAATTCTGAAAAAATTCACATGAATTCCTTGGACAATTCTAAGCATTTTTTGCGTTGTACACTTTTTTCGTAAGTTTCCCTCCTTTTGAGTAAAAAATCGTTTTCTGATCTCGTTATTGAAAAACGTAAAAAAATCGATTTTTGGAACCGAATATTATCTATACCCCAAAAAAGTGCATAGGGCAAAATGGTTAGAATCATCTAAGGAATACGTGTTAATTATTTCAGAATTTTTTACGACTTTTTAAAATTTTCGAAAAAAAATAATTTATTTTGGTCCAAAAAAACTTAGACGTATTCTTTGGATGATTCTAACCAATTTATGCTTTATGCACTTTTTTCGTTAGATGCCTTCTTTTTCTCTACAACTGATAAAAGACTTGCACCGCATCATTGTAATGTTAAGTTTAGGCCACTGACTCTGAATTTCGGTAGTAAATTTTAATAATTTCTACTCGTTGGCTCGTATATCTTTCCATGATGAAATGGAAAACCTTGCCGAATAGAAATGTCAAGAGAGCGGGTAAAAATATGGCGTCGTTTGCTTTCCCTATCGGTCTACTTTTGTAGCGTCCCTATTGAAAAACCCTTTAGTTATAGCCATTTTGCTTAAACAATGTTTTAAACTTCTTAGTTTCCCCCCCCCCCCCCCTACAAAAAGCATTGACAGTTTAGTTTGTCTTGTTAACCAGCTTACACTCAGATTCGACGAGCAATATTTATGTTATAATTTACATTAGCTTCGTTTGACGAACTTAGATCAGAGTAGAGCAGAGCAGAGTGGAGCAGCTTTTGAAAAATGCCATATTACTTTTAGAGCAGGCTAGAGTAGAGCAGAGCAGAAATTTCAAAAAATACATATCAAGCAACTTAGAGTAAACGAGCAAAAATTTAAAAATATTTACATTTTTAGTCGTTAAAAATAAAAAATAAACAACAATATTGACGAAAAATTTTAAAAACATTTATTTTGCTTTGATTTTTCTCGTGACAATTTGCTGCTCTAACCCACTCTACATAAAAATCTAGAGCAGAAAAGAGCACACAGAGCCATTTAGAGCAGACTCATCGAACACATTTTGGAGTAGAAAAGACCAAGCTAGAGCAGAAAAAAGTTTCATCGAACACTTTTGACAGCTCTAACTTGATCTATCGTACTCTAGAGCAATCATCAAACAAAGCTCGGTTTCTTCTTTGATGGTAAGGTATTCAGCGTCCTCGTACTCTTCGATATTATCCATTTTTACTTTTTTTTCGGCACCACGCGCACACGTTTTCTTTGAACTTTGCAAGAACTGCGACACTTGTGACGTGCTACATGTTTGGAATGCATATGAAAAGAAGAAAAAGACAACCATGTATGTCACGTTGTCGTATTTACAGTGAACTTACCAAATTAATGGTTACAGTGAATCGACAGTAAAGCAGTTGATTTCACAACCGCATTTTTCCCTGAGTGTATAGCAAATACACAGGCGATAGCAAATCGCTCGTGTGAGCGCTCTCATATGCCGCAATGATAGTTTTGCAACTACCCTGCCTGTCGAGTGAACCAGCTCATAGCCTTAATAACCCTTACTGCCATACCTAAATTGGAGCGTCAGAGTTATTTTACTGTCAAAAATTTCTCATGTGCATACAATTTGTATGGCGCATACCGAAATTGCCAACGCCCAACGCTCAGCTATTCGAATTTCCAATTTTGACAAAGCGTTACGGAATGAAGTTAGCTGCAGAAAAGTAAAAAAAGTAACAACAATATGATTTTGACAAACAAATGACTTCAACGCAACGCTCTTTATTTCGGTATGGCGCTTGACGCTTTTGTGTAACGTTAAATAACGCAACGCCTGACGCTCCAATTTAGGTATGGCAGTTAGGAAATTGCTTAGTTTAATCGACTTTAGGTTATATCGATATTTATGCACAGCATTGTCCACCTGTCAATCACGCACTGTTAAGCAAACAGAACTTCATTACTTTCATTTTATTTGTCTCACTTGTTTATCAATTTCGATTTGATTTCAAGCGGTAAGGTGAAAAATAATAAAATGCTCGAACTTAAAAACAAAGTTGTATTCAGCTTTGAAAACTATACAGTAATTATACCAAGCATCTGTGTGGGAAATGCAGCGCAGTTAGCTTGTGATCTACTCATTTCATCCAAACAACTGAAACGGATTGGTAGCATTGTGCATCCTGCTATCATTCCTGTTTTCGGACCGTCTGCCTATCAGCATGAACCTAATGAGAAAACTGCATCTTGTGAAGTGTATGAAGGCGAGGACGAAAAATTAGCTGTTGTACAATTGCGTACACCTTTGATATCGAAGCACACTCCGAGTTTTCATTCGGAACTGGTAAAATTAGTTAGCAAAGCCAAACGAGTTATAATATTAAGTGGCAGCTTTGGATTCGAAAAGCGAATCATTGAAGCTTCACCGTATGAATACAAAGCAACAGATTCGTTCAAATCCGCGCATGCTGCCCAGCTCCCTTTGGTACAGTGGAAGCAGTTCGAAGGTGAAATCATCTACGGTGGTGGCAATGGAATGCAATTGTTTAATCTATTAGAGGAGCAACAGGTGCCTACAATGTTATTATTCCGTTATTTGCTTGAGGGAGACAACACATTAGATGCTTCAATGATCTTGCGAGAACTGAATGTTTTGTGTTCAGATTTTCTACAGCTACAAGAGAAAAGTGGTGTTCTTAAGTTGACGGTACCTGTATCGTGGAAGTTGCTTTTTGGAAACGATGTAATGGAATTATTATTTTAAGGCTGGTAAAAGTTTATTTTGTTTATAATTTTAATAAATTGGTGATTGCGAACAAAGGTGAAAGGTGTCTCATTTCATGTTGACAATTAGGAATTTACTTGAGCATGATTTGACAGTTTGTTGTGTTTTTTATATTTTTTTTTTTTTTTGTGTATCGATCTTTTCGATAATTTTCCTTTTGCTGGAGAAAAACTTTAAATGTTGGCATGCGTGACCCATGCTTGAAACCTATCAGGTGGACGTCAAAATTAAGGTTGTAGCCTATGTTGCGACTTTGGGCAGAAATATTTTTGTTTTGTAGAGAGATAGTTCTTATTTTTAATTTCGTTATTTTATTTTAAACCTTTTCCACAGCAGATCGATCTTTTTTCAATTCCATCTAAATCTTTTCCAAACCAAAATAAATTTTTTTTTAAAGCTAATTGAACTTTATCCATATCAAATTAAACTTTGCAAAAAGCACGCTTACACTGTTAGATCTCTAAAACTAATAGCGTTTTCTTTTCTCAAAAAAATTCTGAATTTTTTCTGCCCTCTTTCTTAAAGTCGCATTTTTTCCGTTCTTTTCTAAAAAAAAAGCCCGACCTGTAAAACTAGTCGTGTTCTTTTCTAAAAAAATGCTACATTTAAAATGCAAAAAATTTCAAACTTTTTGACCCGTAAAATTCGAAGGAGCAAGAATTCTGCCCTGTAAGTGCTACCAATTGTAGAGAAAAATTTATGCTGTTTTGACATTTGTCATGTCATTAATTAATAATTTTTTCGAATTATTCTGTAATTTCATTATTTTTATTTTTTTTTCTGTTGAAATTCTAAAGAATTAAAATTACTGAATTTATATAAATAAAAGCATTTAAAAATTCCCATAGCGACGGCCGTTACACTGGACAATTATAAGCTAAATTGCGAACTGATCGGACATAGGATGGATGTACGTTCCGTTGCATGGGATAAATCTGTCAAGGTTTGGAAGCGCTCAGGGTAAGCGTTAGTTGATTATTTAAAACAAAAAAAAAAAAAAAAAATCAATCGCTCACATTTCGTCTTACGTACACAGCAACGAATACCTGGAATCAGAAACTCTGCAGGATCACAAAAATTTCATAGCTTGTGTTTTCTACTCAAAAAGTGACCATTGGATGTACCTATCAGGAAGGTGGATTTGTACCAATAAAGTAAGTAGTACTGTTGATGGAATATATTTAACATTACAATCACTGTTTGTTTGTTGTAGTTAAGAATAAACAAAAAAATAAACTAAAAATAAAGAAATAAAAATAAAATCACAGAAAATAATGAATATTTTAAATGCGAGTTCCAATGTTTTAAGCAGATAATAAATATTTTGATGAGCAAAAGGTTTAAATTTAATATTGATCCTGTGGACGCGTCATACGTTTGGCACCATGATTAGGAGGATCTTTTAGCTTAGCAAATGCTGGTCGATGTAGAATTTTCTTTGGGTGTAATTCATCTTGTAGATATGCGTCTGTATGCGTCTGTTAATTCGGAACCACTATCGATTTGAAGCTATGTAAAAAACACATAAAATTCATTTTAAAATTTAATTTTAAGCCCTCACAGTTCAAAAATATAATGAGACATGCAATTTTTTACATAATTGTTTGCATTTCAATATTTCTGTCACCATAAATATCATTGTCTAAAGTATTTTTGTGTTTTATTGAGTAGTAAATAACAGTATAGCCAACATCTAAACATTGAAAAAATATTAGTGCTGGTTCACACGACAAACTAAATTGTCGGGCGATAGTGCTATTTTTAGGCAAGCAGTGGATAGCGGTCCCTCCGTTTGCCTACAAATAGTAGTATCGCCCGACAATTTAGTCGAGTGTGTGAACCAGCTCTTAAGCATAGATTGCAGATAGATTCGGGAAAGATAGTCGCGCAACTATCCTGTCTGTGTTGTGAACCAGCTGGAAATTAAAAGTTAGGAACAATATAGATTATCTGCTTCGAAAAAGTTGTTGTATTTTTAAAAAAGTTCAAACAAATTTTTTGATGCAATATATTTTTTTATTAATGCAAATCCGAGGACTTTTGACAAAACAACCTAGCTCGAAATATAAAACTTTTCAGGAGAGATTAAAAACTGACTAACTACTTTTCAATAATGTGGCTCAGTTTCGTTGATGCGGCGTTGAGTCTCCTCTTTCCATACATTTTTACTAATCTGACAGTGTCAGCTGTCAAATTATTGTTTTCGAAGTTTAAATCTTGCGTGAACTATGGGACACCCTTATACGATTATACCAATAGGACTAAAATTATGGAGAACTGTCTTATCTTGACTTAGGTTGTTTTGTCAAAAGTCCACAGAAATATTAGAACAGAAAAATCAGGTGCAAATGTTATATCAAATAAAAGTAAAAACAGGTTTGCTCATTTTATGTTAATAACACATTTTTGAGGAAAATAGTTGTTTTTATAAAACAATAAGTCTAAAAATTATTGAAATCCTTTGCCAACACGCCTTGACGTTCGTTGAATTATGAAGGAGAAACCGATATTTTAGTCTGCCGTGTGTACGCTTGTATATGTAGCAATAGAGAATTGACCATTCACAGTCTGCTATATGCAAACTCACACGACGGGCACTGCCACGGGCACGGAGGGAAACGAAAAGCACCGTTTGCCTACATATTCTAAGTGCCCCACGTGCCCGTTACCTTCGTGTGACCTCGCATTATGAGCAAATCGTTCGTGTGTCCGAACTATCGCCGAACTATTTTGTCTGTCGTGTGAGCCAACTTTCAGTGGCCAATCAATTTGCTTGTTAAGAGCTACCAACTGCTACATGTATGAAACTATCGAATCTACGCCTAGAAAACATCACCGGAAATTCCAGCCGCCGGCATGCTACCAACGTGGCATTCCAAAAAGAAAAAAGAACTTCGACACAAACCGAGGCATTTCGGTATCTTCGCAACCAATTCTCTTTCACTTTGTTCGGGTCTGTTGCCGGATTAGCATAGACTTTTGTGATTTCTCGTTTCAATTTATTTGAAAAGTAAGTTTTAAAGTAAATTTAATTTTTATTTTTATAATTGGTGGAAAACATACGACATTGCAAAAAATAATAGAGAAGAGCAAATATTAAAGTGTAAACAAATTAATTTAAAAGACAGTGAAATAACAAAACAATTGGAATGTGCAAAAAAAGTTGAAATTTTTAAGGAATTAAAATTGGTTGATTAAAGTGGTCACTGCGTAGCAACAAAGTGGAACAAAGGAAAGATGTGTGAATCATGGGCACGTGGCAAATACTTTTTGGAATCTTTTTTTCGTTATTAAGAATAATGTCTCGGGAAATTTGAGATTCTGTAATTTTTCTTTTCACATATTTAAAGTGCAAACGCTCATACATATATTTATTTAGTCTTTCGGACATTGCACGTGTCTTGCAAATTTTCTGCAAGCGGTAAATTTGGGTGGGGAGAAAATATGTGATAACTTGCTGTTAAATTTAATTAGAAATATAAAGTTTTCGTAAGTTGCGGTTTTTAGGCGTATTGAACGCAGAAAAAAAATTGCTAAAAAACGTGGTTTCATATATAAAAATTTCTCTATACAGCGAAGAAAAGTAGATTCAAAATGGCGTCGCCGATACAACTACAACTTCGTGCAATAATGGCGTGACTCGAACAAAAAAAAAAATGGAATGCTAAATGTTATATATTAATTGGATTAATACTTAAGTAATTATATTAAGAATATGTAGATTTTTATTAAAGGCAAAAAAGTGGGCGTGTCGGCCAGTAAACGATTCTTGCATTCAGCACATTCTTAAATATCTGTTTCAAAATGGCCGCCCACCAACGTTGATGGCCTGTTTTGGGTTTGAAGTTTTCCATTCCTTTTTTCGCATATGGTCGCGTTGCCAAATAACCATTTATTCGCCATTTTTTATTACTTTTTTTTTTTTTTGTTAAATGCCGGCTATTGTTTATTTTTTTTTTTTTTGCATGTTGAAAATCAAATAAATTCGAAATTGTCGAAGAACCATCGTGGTTTTGTGCATAGAAGCCGCGCTATTCTTAAATTTACTTTGTATGTATGCTCTTCTCTATTATTCAGTGTTGTGTAAATGAATACGAAAATTTTAAGAAATTATGCAGAAAACGAGTGTGCTTATCTTGAAGTTTTCTACGTTCTAAAAAGTATTCGTTTTAAGCACAACGCTGGCTACTCGTATAGTTAATTGAATTTGCTATAGGAAGATAGATATTGCCTTAAAAATATTTCTTCCATATGATGATCTAATCAGTTCTGCTACTGAGTAAAATTGACGAAAATATAAATACCAAAATCACTGAAAAAGAAGAAACAATAAATAGGCAATACTATAGCAATTTATTTTTTTTTTACAATATGGCAAACTTGCAAAAGGGAAGAGGGGGCGGAGGTTGGATATAGTGGTGGAAAGTAATGTAGGAGTGACGCTGTACTGCAAAAAAAAAAAAAAAAAATGATTAATTTTTATTTCATCTTTGCATGTTTTCTTTTTTCTTCCACTCCATTTAATTTGTTAACCTTCTTATCTCATAAGTTCCCAAAAGAAAATGTTTATATTAAGTTTCAGTTGAAATAAATCTTCGAACAAAAAAATCCACATCCACCACCATTCCCTATTTGTAATGTGTGCCACCTTCATAGTATATTCTTTTATTTATTTAAATTTTTTTTTTCCGATTACCCTTAACTAACCAATTTTGTTTTTTGTTTCCCTTTTTGTTTCTTCCTCATGTTCCTGTTGTCTGCTTGCCCGTTCGATATTTGACGTTACAACCAAATCAATCAACCTACCTAAATAGCTCGTAAAACTTCACCATGGGTAAGGAAAAGGTTCATATCAACATTGTCGTCATTGGACACGTCGATTCTGGCAAATCCACCACCACTGGTCATTTGATCTACAAGTGCGGTGGTATTGACAAACGTACCATCGAGAAGTTCGAAAAGGAAGCCCAGGAAATGGGTAAGGGTTCCTTCAAATACGCTTGGGTTTTGGATAAATTGAAGGCTGAACGTGAGCGTGGTATCACCATCGATATTGCTTTGTGGAAATTCGAAACCGGCAGATACTATGTTACCATTATTGATGCTCCTGGTCACAGAGATTTCATCAAGAACATGATTACTGGTACATCTCAAGCTGATTGCGCTGTATTGATTGTTGCTGCCGGTACTGGTGAATTCGAAGCTGGTATCTCAAAGAACGGTCAAACACGTGAACACGCCTTGTTGGCCTTCACTTTGGGTGTCAAGCAATTGGTTGTTGGTGTCAACAAGATGGATTCTTCTGAGCCACCATACAGCGAGTCTCGTTATGAGGAAATCAAGAAGGAAGTCTCCTCATATATTAAGAAGATTGGTTACAATCCAGCCTGTGTTGCTTTCGTGCCAATCTCCGGCTGGCACGGTGATAACATGTTGGAACCCTCCGCCAACATGAACTGGTTCAAGGGATGGAAGGTCGAACGTAAGGAAGGCAACGCTGAAGGCAAAACTTTGATTGAAGCTTTGGATGCTATCTTGCCACCAGCCCGCCCAACCGATAAGGCTCTCCGTTTGCCATTGCAGGATGTGTACAAAATTGGCGGTATTGGAACAGTACCAGTCGGTCGTGTTGAAACTGGTGTATTGAAGCCAGGTACTGTTGTTGTCTTTGCTCCAGCTAATATCACCACTGAAGTTAAGTCCGTTGAAATGCATCACGAAGCTTTGGTCGAGGCTTTGCCCGGTGACAATGTTGGTTTCAACGTGAAGAACGTTTCCGTCAAGGAATTGCGTCGTGGCTACGTTGCTGGTGATTCTAAGAATAATCCACCCAAGGGTGCTGCCGATTTTACCGCTCAAGTTATTGTATTGAACCATCCTGGTCAAATTGCCAACGGTTATACACCAGTGTTGGATTGTCACACCGCTCACATTGCTTGCAAATTCGCTGAGATCAAGGAGAAGGTCGATCGTCGTTCTGGCAAGACCACTGAAGAGAATCCAAAGTTCATCAAGTCTGGTGATGCTGCTATCGTCAACTTGGTTCCATCCAAGCCATTGTGCGTGGAATCTTTCCAAGAATTCCCACCTTTGGGTCGTTTCGCTGTGCGTGACATGAGACAGACCGTTGCCGTCGGTGTCATTAAGGGTGTCAACTTCAAGGATCTATCTGGTGGCAAAGTCACCAAGGCTGCTGAAAAGGCCGTCAAGGGCAAGAAGTAGCTGCGCTTTGCTGATAATATTATACAACAAGACAACAATCAACTACTAAGTAACAACAGCAACAACAGCAAAATTTATTCCAACAATATAAATAACAGCAGCAGTAGTAGTGGTAATTGTAGAAGTAGTCGTAGAGGAAGAGGAGAAGGAGCCAACAATAACAATAAGATATTTCCAGAACAGAAATTAATAGTAATGGTTAAAGAAAAGTATAACTGCTTCCATCGAAAGGAGTTTCGAAGGAAACGAATGTGCAACATCGACGAATTCGTAGCTGACGCTGCTTAAATTGAGTGCACGCATGCGGCGCTCATTGGAGCAGTGTGGTGAAAGAACAACAAACCGGCTACTGCACCATCAGTCATCATACCATCTTTTAAGCACAACAGCATCAGCATTTTTATTGTTTGTTCTTTTTTTTAATTTTATATATTAATAAATATTATTAATTACATTTTGTTGGAATATTCCATTCCATCTCTTAGAAGTATAAATGAAAAAGCACAACTACTCTTACTCTTACACATATACACACACAAACGTAAAAATATAATATAAAAATAATATTATTTAAAACAAAAAAAAACAATAAAACTATTTTTTTATTCACTTTTCTAAAAAAACTAAAAAAAAGTATTTAAATAAGTTTTTTGCATTAGGGGGCGCGTTTGAGACGTTGCTCCAAAACTAAGGAATTTGTATTTGATTTGTACCTCCGTGTAAAAACTATGAAATTGGTTAGAAAATTACTTTTATTTTTCTTCATTCCTTTTGCTGAATTCACGTTTTTAGCTTTTCATTTAGTCCCATTTAAAACTTAATTTGGATTTATGTCTCGTTTCATTTTAGTTTATTAATTTTTTTTGTTACCCTATTCTGCGCTTCTGTTTTATTTGTTCAACCCTTGGTTTTTCTGTGCTGAGCTGTGCTTCTTCATCGTCATCCTATCGATGAGAAATCTCAAAAGTACAAAACTGCAACTTAAGAATTTATTAACGACAGGATCTTAAATGAATTTAAAAAGAAAATAGCATTCCAGTTACATACTACCTACAGACAGACCTCTTTTTTTAAACACAACATACTACAATTTACACGCATTTATAGATATCTATTTTAAAATATAAAGTAAATTGTATCCTCATTTTGTATAAGTTCCTCTACAACTGCCGTTGCTAAACAGATTTGAAAAAAAAAAGTTTTCCTTTGCTAACCCTTGTGTCCTCCTAAGATATATTGGAATATAGAAATAAAATGCATTTTGGAAGCAAACTTGGTGTCTTTTTCTTGTTAAATGGATTAAAGAAAAAACGCATACAAATATTTATCATAGCTAGGTAGGCATATTGCTTTTCGAAATGCTTGGAATAAAGTTAAATGTGTTCGATTCCTTAATTTGAAAACTGAAATAAAATCTCAAAGGTATGCAATATTCAATTGCAAATTAATTTTCATAGTTGCGGATTCTGATAGCCAAAGGAATTATATCCCTGCCAAGTGTAAGCTGTTGATCATTGGGAGTCTTTGTTTTTAACTTAACGTCTGTGAAATGTAATAAAATCAGAAGGTTTTTTCTTTTGTTTTAGTGATATGTTTCTTCATCGGTATTTTTGAATGGGTTAATGACTTGCGAATGTGCAACAATACTAAACCACCTGATGACGTCTACTCGCACACATCAATTAGGTTGCAACATTTAGAAAAAGTATGTACCTACTCATGTACCAAACTTGGCTGAAGTCATTGAACTGTCGAAGATTCGTTGTTGCCAAGTGGCTTAATGCCAGCATTGTCTAGGTCACGTTACAAGAGAATGCAATGCAATAATGCAATGTAATGACGTTGTTAAAACCCCATACAAATGCATTTGCAACGACGTCATCGTCAGACAAATGCAACAAGTTATAATGAATATATGCACAAAGTAGGCACATACATACATACAAATGTATTAAATAGAGCTTAGTTGGGAAATAAATTAAAATTTTAGTTACTACATCTTGTGAAATAAAATACAATTTCACAAGTTGATTGTGTCTTATCTTTTATATAAATATTCAATGACTCATAAAATTTCATGGTCAATTTCATCAGATTTAGTACGGGGGAAACTTTTTATCAGCTTTTGTGATTGCTGTGTAATTACCAGACACCCGCAAAAACATAGATAGTTGAAAAAAATCATAATCAGGCCTATCATTGAATCCATCGTGGATACGAATTTCGTGAGGAAAGTGCTATCATTGAATTCGAATTGATACGATGTGAAATTCAATTATTGTATGAATTATGGGACACCCTTATATCATAGACATAGGGATTATACCAAAGGAATCGTATTTAAATT
Organism: Calliopum simillimum; assembly: GCA_951812925.1. Classification (NCBI taxonomy): domain Eukaryota; kingdom Metazoa; phylum Arthropoda; class Insecta; order Diptera; family Lauxaniidae; genus Calliopum; species Calliopum simillimum. The sequence continues at coordinate 84,296,274 of OX638370.1, read as the reverse complement.
ATGTTTTTATGACTAAAATCCTGAAAAGCTGTCTTATCTCGGTTGGTTCTTTTGTCAAAAGTCCACTAAAATATACCTATCTATTGTATAATACAGCATACATATTATAACACAAAATCTTCGTTAATCCGAACAGCCCACTTAAAACTACTTGCCGTCCGTCCTCTGATCTAGGCAGTAAAGATAGACATCATCCATACTTAAATAATCGCACAACCTACGAGAAATGGCTGAACAACATTTGCCGGGTCAGCTTACAATATTGTAAAATCATCAGAAAAATCATAGATCCAGAAAATTTCGCGAATATTTTATAAATGAATGATTCAGGCCTATTTCGAGATCCGTGTTAGTTTAATTACTTTTCATTTAGGATGCTTTTTGATGAAAACGGTGAGTCGGACGATAAAAAGTATAATAATCTCTTTTGTGGAGAATCACAGGTTCTATAAATAGCATTGCATTTGCATTAACGAAAAAGTAACCTTTAAGGAAATATTCCTTAAAAACCTCAAAAAGTCAAAAAATTTAATTTTATCGAATATTTCCTAAACAGTTACTTTTCCGTTAATACAAATCTAACAGGTTCTACAAATAATTTGTTCACCACAAGAGATTCCAATACTTTTTATCGTTCGTTCGACTCACTGTTTTCACCAAAAAACCTCCAAAATGAAAAGTAATTGAAATCACACGGATCTCGAAACAGGCCTGGCTATATTATACCTATTTTAAAGGGGTAAAAGTAAAATGAATTGGCTGTCATTTTGTTAGAAATTAATTAAATTGGACTTTGTTTTTACGGAAAATTTACTTGATGGCATTAAGTTTAAAAAATGATATCGGTCAAATAACCGGCTACCATGGCTTATAATGTGTATAACATTACTTTCACCCTGAAGGGACTTATTCCGCTTTCAAAAATTCCGATTCGAATATCTTATTATTCACGGTGATCCGGAATCAAATTATTTACGTGTAAAAGTGTCGCTAAAATCGGTTTCGATGAAAAAATTTGTTTTTTTTTGCAGATTCAGAATCTTTTTTTTAACAAAATTCTATTTGATCCCGTTTTAAAGTTATAGTAAAAATACATTTTAATAAGTATTTTAAGGAATTCTTCGATTTAAAATATGTTACGTTACATAAATACAATTGCATAAGGTTACGAAGCTTCTGGGAGGTGATAGAGGATGCCTAGACTAACAAAAAATTGCACACGGAGGGGGGTCTAAAATGTACCCCTAAGGAGTTATAGGGTTAAAACTGATTTTCTGGATCACCCTAACGCTTAAGGGAAAACATTTTTATCGCAAAGTTTTAGCTAATTGTAAGAGCTTTCAGATAGTGTATATGGTTTATAGGGTTTAAAAGGATTTCGCAAAGTTCTGGACCTTTAAAATTGATATTTTAATTTTTTTCCCCCATTTTTAGACTTTGATGGCCATTTTAGGATGAAAAAGGTCCTATTAATATAGCTTTTTGTAATCCGATAGTACATTTGTCATAACAATTTTTTTTGATTGAGGTTAGAAAACAATACTATTCTATGTAACACACGGGAATGATTGGAATGACAAATGTACTATCGGATTAAAGGAAATTTAACGAGAATTTAAAAAAAAAATTATAAAAGGATGTGTTAATAGGACTTTCTTCATACTAAAATGGCCGCCAAAGTAAAAAAATGGGGTAATGTAGAATATTTGTAATATTCACAGGTGTCTAGATTTAGTTTCAACCACTCAAATTGCTTCCCTTATAAAGTTTGTATGTCCATTAGTGTGGGCCAAATTGCTCGGGTGGAATAAATACGGCAAATCGTCCAGTTGGAACGTAATCTACGGAAAATTCTAAGAAAATTTGACCAGTAAACCATGTGTCTGAAATCTATATTGAGCCCCCGATTTTTAACATAAAATTTTCCGTCGACATTTTTGTATTCAGGCCTATCACTGAATCCATCGTAGATACGAATTTCGTGCTTTTATTGAGTTCGAATCGCTACGAACGTCAGTTAGAAGTTCGAGTTTGAAGCGCTTCTTTAATGAAATTACGACACTTCTCCAATAGCCAAATCTAGTCGTCGAAAATTAAGAAAAAACTTAGGTTTCGGATGGAGTGAGTCCAATCTACGAATTTTGAATTCACGTTCGTTGCGATTCGAATTCAACAATAGCACTTTCGTAGCTCTTATTAAATTCGTATCTACGATGGATTCAGTGATTGGTCTGATAGTAGTTTAAAAGTCGACATTCATACATTCATATTGCTATACATACTTGTATATATGTATCTTTATTTAGGAGACCTATCACTGCTCGCTCGACAATCTGATCTGATAATTTTAATCGATGTTTTTCATTCATAGCTAGTTTTTGTGATGGAATTCGTATCTTTTCGCCTCCAATTTTCATGCTTTCAAAATGATAAATTTACCGATAAGAGTAATGATAAGAAAAAACTCAAAGTATCTAATGACATCGGAAAAATTTATGGGGGGCTATCGTGAATAAATATTCTCAAGGAATTTTTCCTAGATTTCAATAGAGAATGCACGGCAGTGTGAGAAAAATTCCCCGGGAGTATTTTTTCACGATAACCTCCATGGTTCTTGGTGTATTAGAAAAACGTACTAAAAACCGAACAAAAAAAGGAAATCTAACGAAACAACACTCCTGATACGAAATTTCAATAAAATTTAAGAGTTGGTTCTAGATAAATAAGTAAATGAATAATTTAGCTAGTCTGAAGTTGAAAAACACGCTGTTTTCAGGCTTGTGGCTAATTCTTTTTTTTTAAATGGCAATAGAAGAGTAGGTATTTCCTATTGCGGCATTTGATAGAGCATAATATTTTCAGCAAAAAGGTCCTTACTATTGCAATAATTGTTTTACAAAGTATTTACAAAGGATTCTTGTTTAAAAATACCAAGAAAAAAGAAAGTTAAAACAAGGTGTAAAATATTAATTATTCAATGTCAATGAAACGGCTATTTATTATTCATAGATATATTTATAAGTATATATTTTTATTACAAGTTTTATTTAAAAAATGTTTAATAGTTCAAAGAAATGTTTTTGCGATACGTACAAACATCATATGGTAAGTGAGCATATTGAAAACAATTTGAAAAAACAAGAGCTACAAAAACAACTTGCAAATTTAACTCAATCGCATTACGTGACGACAAAATGTATATGTTAAAGAAAAAGAAGTAAGGCAAAACATATTAAACAATATTTAATTTGGCATCATGGAAAACACACTGAGTTCTGGGAGAATTAGATTGCGACGGATTTGGCGGTTGTGCTACAAATACAGTGCATCCATTATTAGTAACTGGCACATATTTACACAGTTTCTGCAGCTGCATTTGAGTTATGCTATCCAATATCCAAAATGGCGTTACATATGCCTTATCCTCTAGCATCCGATTAGCATCACCGAGTATATATTTGGCACGTTTACGCTGATCGGTCATTTTTCCACCGCACAGCTGAATTAATTCACTAAGATCCTGCTTTTGCAGTGGACCACAGCGTGTTGGTAAATAAAATAAACCCAAGCCAGTAAACAGCTCACTTCTATAATCTTTACCAAAAGCTTGACGTTCTACACGACAAATCTGCATGAAAAGGGAAATTAAGAGTTGAGGTAAGTATAAACAATTATTGATTAATCGAATTTTTTTTACTTCTACAGCACGCGAAAAGTCTTTCATTTCATATTGCTCTTCAGACAACCAAACACCCGCACGCAGGGAATCTTCTATCCAGGGAAATTCCAATATCCAAAGGCCACGCGACAAGGCACGCAAAAGATTCAATGTACGACGTGGTTCCATACTCACAACATGCGTTGTGACATCGCTGACGTTATCCTCCAATGTGAAGAAGCCTAATTTTTCAACAGCCTGAAATTCAAAAAAAGAGTTATTCAACTAATTAATAATAGCAATATGCAATACTTTACGTTACATGAAATGGGGAAGAATGGAAATGAAAAGGAACTTTTCTTGTGACATGTAACGTAAAGACACAAATTTATTATTTCGTGGAACAATTTTTTAATACAGAATTAAGTTATTAAATCAGTTTTATTGTGCTTCGTTTTTTTCTTCAAATGAAAATGAGGTTTCATGAAAATGCCTAATGCAACGGTTTTCTGCATCTTATCCCAGCTATTTCATAGTTTCGAAATCTGGTCGGAATGAAATCTTGGCTGATCATTTTTTAAGATGAGGTCGAAAAACGGTACATATGAAAATAAAATAAAAAAAAAACCAACAAACCAAAGTCAAAATAGTCATTTTGTATGTGCTTGTCGGTGCTGAACGCGAGTCCAGTCTCGGAGTTGCTCTATCACGTATGATTTTTGAAATATTCTAAATTAAAAGTTCAAAAACACGCACAAAATTGTTCTGCTTTTTCTCTATTATATGCATCGCATTGCACTGTTTTTTGTCTTCAAAATAAGATATAAATTGATCTTGTATGATTTCCTCTTAAAATGTTATGACCATTTAAAACCAGTGTTATTTTTTCTTCAAATGTACCGTTTTTCGACCTCATTTTACAAAACGATCAGCTTGGATTTCATTCGGATCATGCCGTGAACCGTTTTATTAGGCATTTCCATGAAACTTGTTTTTGGTTGAATATAGGTGTGTTTATTTTCCAAGGAAGTATTTAATACCACTACAAAATTTTAAAATCATTGCCTGAACCCTTTTCGAGGAAACTCTGAAACGCTCTCCACACAATGTGTCGCAGACATTTCTTAGTTTTACAATAATGGATCCAAAAACTGAGTAAGCAGAAAGTTTCTTGTGGATTAAAATAGTGCAAATCGGAAAACTTTAACTTATACACTTCACGAGATATTGACTTGATAATTTTAACATTTCAAGATATCAATACGTAAATGTACATATCGCTCATTTACTTCAAGAACGGCACAACTCAAAAAACCTTAATTTTGAGTTAATGATGCAGAATTATTCGTATATATCATGGTTCATATTGTATAAAAATTTCATATTAATATCTTTTACGGTCACCGTTTGAGAACAGAATAACTTTTTCAATTGAAAACTTCAATCGCATTTTCTGCAAAATCAAAAAACGTATTTTCTGCAAAATCTAGTTTTTTGACTTTTGCCGTTCTTGAAGTAAATGGGCGATATGTATAAACACAATTTGTTCCCAAAATTTTTAATTATTCAACAAGACAAGGTACTTTTTAGTTGTCAGACCTTTTATTTTCAAAAACCGCTTTGAATTATGCCTGCATCTTCCTTTTGTCCGAAATATCCTAGCCTTCAAATTTAAAAAGGTGGAGCATGATTTTTGCTTTTTATATCTATATATAAATAGGTAAACGAAATCGGTTAGGTCCCTGTTTCTATGCCTAAATCTTAACCGATTTGCTTGATTTTTTTTTTTTGGAAAGGTTGTGGGGAGGAGCAGTGCATAGGACTATATTTTTTTTTAAGTGGGCGGTGCCACGCCCCTAAATGGAAAAAACGCTCTCACAGCTAAACCGCTGCATCGATTTTAACGAAATTTGGTATGAAGATAGGGTTAGCACTAAGGAACGATAATATGACCATTACGTTTTTCAGTGGGCGGTGCCACGCCCCTAAATGAAAAAAACGCTCTCACAGCTAAACCGCTGCATCGATTTTAACGAAATTTGGTATGAAGATAGGGTTAGCACTAAGGAACGATAATATGACCATTACGTTTTTCAGTGGGCGGTGCCACGCCCCTAAATGAAAAAAACGCTCTCACAGCTAAACCGCTGCATCGATTTTAACGAAATTTGGTATGAAGATAGGGTTAGCACTAAGGAACGATTATATGAGCATTATGTTTTTCAGTGGGCAGTGCCACGCCCCTAAATGAAAAAACGCTCTCACGGCGAAAATACTGCATACGATTTTTATGAAATTTGGTATAGATATAGAGTTAGCACTATATAGCATGATTGATTTTTATGAATTTTGGTATAGAAAGATATCAAAAACTGTTTACTATTTAGTAGGAGCTACACGCCTCTAAATGGAAAGTACGATATTGCAACTTAGCTGTTGCACCGATGCAGATATCCCGAATCCTAAGGAAGAATATTAAAAGCTTTTTGTGTTTTATCGGCCAAGGAAGGGTATAAAAACTTTTTCCTTTATTTTATGGTCAAATCGAAATGGTCGAATTTCGGCCACAAGGCGAACTCTAGTTATATAAAACGCATAAAACTTTTTCGCTTTTTCATATTGATTGCATCATTCAAGTAGTACTATTCTTCGTCTTCAAAATGAACTATCGCGTGGTCATAATTTTTTCACAAAGTAATTGCCATTTCAAGATGACACCATGATTTCAAACAATTTATAAAAATATGAATACATTAAAGAAAAAAAAAAAATATTATTTGTTTGAATTTCATGATGATCTTAAAATGACTAGCAGATTTTGAAGAAAAAGAATAGTACTAAATGATGCAACCAATATAAAATAGCGAAAAAGTTTAATGCATTTTGTATATAACTAAGAAATGTTTGAAGTACATTATTTAGAGAGGTTTTAATCTCAAAGATTTACTAATACAATTCTTACTACAATTCTTAATAAATCTATGCAAAAGGGGACACATATCGTCACCCTTATGCAGAACTAACATAAGTAACACAAACGAAATTTTTCAGGAGAGCATTTCACTAGCCCAGAAAAATTAGATTAAATGAGAGCTGCTGTGCGAAATAATTCCAAGTGAATTTTTTTCACCGGAATTGTCTTTATTAAAGCATCATGAATAAAGAGAAAAAAGTCCATTGAAGTCCATTGTGCGCACAAAAAGTTATTCAGGCTCAAAGGTTGCTAAAATCAGTTTTTTGCAAATATCTTGCTAAGGGCTAGTTTACATAGACATTCATAATCAAAATAATCATATATTTGGTGATTATTTTAATCATGAAATGAACGAGCAAACGATGCCACTTCACGAAATCAAACAGAGTTTTGTTGTAAAATATTTCACAAAAACAGTGTTGTGTTGTAAAATGTTTCACAATTTGTTCCTTGTTTCGTGAAGAAATCTACGAGATGGATGAAATAAATGGTTAATAGTAATCTTTGAATCAGTACCAACAAAATTTTTCAGACCAAACAAAATTAACTCACAGTTTGACACAAATTTGTGGCAGGAAAAAATAACACAAAAAAGTATTAAAATAAATAGCATTAAAAAAATAGTCAAATAGTACTAGTAATCTAAAATCACATGAATGTGAACAAAATATAGTTTTAATCATGAAGCACAAAAATTCATGATTATTTTGATTATGAATGTCTATGTAAACTAGCCCTAACGCAAACTTTTACAGAAAAATTTTGTAACACAGGAAATTTCCTATGTAAAAATGTTTTCGTGTAGCTTATAGTTTAGGAGATAACCCAATTTAAAAAGTTGTGCACAGTTTTTATATGTAAATGCTACGTATAAGTTCATATTAAAATATTTTACTTTAAAAATTGCGAATACTCTTCAAAAGATAATTGGATTCTGTATACACCGTATTAAATTTTTTTTTTTGAAGCGACTCATGGTCTAAAAGATATTCGTTAAAAACCGTTAAGGTTTCGAAAATACTGGTTTTTGAAGGATTTCTCTGAAACGGTAAGTCATACGAACTGTAGAACAGGCGGCTGACATATGTTCTCAAACATGTTTTAATTTCTAAAGGCTGAAAATTGTTATACAGATTGTAAAATGTATATAAAAAACAATTATATTGGTCCGTCAGTTAAACGTTAAAACAAGGCTGGTCAGCAGCCCCATGGAAGGTAAAATGTTTTTTTTTACTCAAGAGGAAGGCATCTTACGAAAAAAAGTGTGCATGGCATAAAATGCTTAGAATAGTCCAAGGAAAACGTGTGAATTTTTTTATCTATTTATTTTTTTTTCTGAAAATTTTTTGAAAAATTACTCAAAAATTTAAAAAAAAAAAACATTCCATAATCATCAATTTCAAAATAAATAACTCCTTACCAAGAAACTGTCTTATCGAGTTGCTTTAGTCTCGAAAAGTAAAAACAATAAATAAAAATTTAAACAAAATCGAAGGCATACTAACAGACCTGTTCCGAAATCCAGGTTCTACAATTAATATTGACTTCCATTAACGAAAAAGTAATCTTAAAAAACCGCAAAAAGTCGAAAAATTCGATTTTATAAAATATTTCAATAAGGGTTACTTTTTCGTAAATACAAATCAATATTATTTGCAGAACCTGTAATTCTCCATAAAAAAGATTATGATACCTTTTATCGTTCGACTCACCGTTTTTATCAAAAAGCCTCTTAAATGAAAAGTAATTGTATAATATCTTTTTTTTTTAAGTCTTTTCGGCACCAATTACAGAGCGAAATTGTTAATTTATGTGAAGATATCAAAGGGTGCAACTATGGAGGAGGTCTATTTGTATAAGAAAAAAATTAACAAACCAACTTAAGCTTTGCTTAATGTTTTAACTTTGATGTTGTTTCAAGCACCAACAAATCACAAGGCCAATACAAAAACAATTCAATTATTGCTAATCGATTAAACCACTATGCATATTTTAACAATACAATACAGTTCAGTAATTATTCTTGCTCTAATCCATTATTCATTAGTTATACATGAACAAAACTACAATAAATCGCAACTATCGTGTGGTGTTTTAAATTACTAAAATATCATAAGCAGTATAAGAAATATAATATGTATAATGCAAATAAGCTAAGTAATATTGTCGTAACATGACTTCATTAATTACAAAATTTGCTTACTAAAGTACAATACATTGGTGCGACTGTTAAATATTAAAATTTTCTCGTTTACCAAACAAAAATAGCTACAAAAAATAAATGAAACGAAAAAAAAAATTTATAATTTACAACTTTAATTAATAATAAAATGAAAAATTCAAATCACAAAATAAAAATTTAAAAATAGGAATATTCCAATATTAAAGTTATAAAGTGCATCATTTTATTGTAGACCAACCAAAAAAAAAAAAGCTAATATCAAATATTATATTAAATTACTCAGAGCGAATTTGTTCACAATGATTGCGAAATTTTCTAAATAATTAATCAAAATATTGAATTTGTTACATATAGTACACATTTTCAACCTCGAAACGTTGAAATGCTATGTGTATAGTGAATTAACTTATATTTTTTAGGGTGGCCAGCGTACTGCTGCTTAAAAGAATTTTAAGCAAAATAAAAACTGATATTCTACTGCTGTTGTGTTGGAGAAAGTGTTTGTGATGTGCTGGTACCAACCTTTTTGATGACTTCAATTTGCTCCTTATGCATGTTGGTGTAGACCAAATATGCTGCTGGTGTGTTTGGCCAATCTTTACTTTTAATAACTGCAGACTGCACAGCAGCAGCATTTTGTGACTTAGCGTTGTTTTTGGCAACATCCAAAATATTTTGTGATGATGCTGGCGCTTTATTATTACCAGATACAACAATTTTTTTTGCACCCGTTGTCGCGCAGATCTTAAGTTTGGTTGCCGCCTCAAAATCTAAAGTGCTACGACGCGAAGCATTTGTATTTTTTACAGTAGCAACATCAGTGCTGTTTTCAATTTGTTTGGGATTTTCAGCAATTAATATAGCACTTTTTGAAGGTTGTAGTGTGGAAGCAATGCTTTTAACATCTGTTTGCGGTTGCGCAAGTGGCATCAATGTACGACGACGCTTAACATTTGATTTAGGAGTCATATTAATGATATTTCTTGAAGCACTTGCTGTTGGAATTGCAGCTTGTAGTAATGGAGTTTCATTCGGTACATATAGTTTGCGTTTTTTCTTGATAACAGGAGTTTGAGCATCTTCATCATTAGCACGTACATCAGTAGTGCTTTTTTCATTATTATCGTCTGATACTGTTGTTGTCCCTTCCACAGGTGCCTTTACAACATTTGCAGTTGGTGTCGCAAAGAGTTGTTTGCATGTATTTGCCATTGGTATATTTGGCATTGAACTGTAAACTGGGGATTGCAGTTGTGGTGTTTCTTGCTCCAGCGAATTGCGGCGCACTTCTAAATCATAATTACTTGGACGTGCCATTGAACGACGCGCTGCTGATGACTGATTTATATTCTGTAGACGTTGTGATATAATATCCATTGAAACATCAAATATCGTACGGCGGCGTCCTGGATTACGCGTAGAGCTAAAGACTGTGGCATTTGCATGCTCCTCCAAAAGTGAACCAATAAGTTTTGGTCCTGTTACTGTGTCATCATTGTTTTGAATTATACGTGTGGAACTAGCTACTGGCGTAGGTGTAGGCTCTTCTTTAAAATCTGCCACATTCGAAGTCTCCATATCGGCAACGTAAACGTTACTACATTTGGTATCCAATGGTAAACGTTTTACTGCATTAGCTAAAGATTTTGATGCTCTAGGTAAGGACTTTGGTGCACTAGGTGTACGCACAGATCCACTTTGGTTAGCTTTAGTCTCGAGATAATCAAGCGAGCAGCTTTCTAATAATTTTTGTGGTGTAAATAATGTACGACGTGTAGATTTCATTTGTTTGAGATCGACAATTTTGTTCTGCTCTATTTCAACATCAGCAGATTCCGGTGCTTTAGTTAATTTTACCTCTTGCTCTTTTGTTTCTTTAATTTTATTATCGCATTCAGCTTTAGTTGCATCTTTAGCTATTTGAGTGAACTGTTGTGATTTGCCAGTGCATATGGTGCGCCTGCTATGTGAAGATTTCTTTGTCTTCGGTGTAGTTGGTGGGGCTAAATTCGACTTATTAACGTTTGTTGTTGGTTCTTCTTCGGTTATTGTGTTAATATTATGATGTATCTTGGTTGTCTTTTTATATCCTTGAACGTCTTGTGACACATTTGCGTCTGCCGTAGTAGCACAGTTGTTCGTTGAGTTACGTCGTCGAACGCTGCTTCGGCTTGGTGTCGTTGTTGGTTTGCCGGCAGATTTTCTTTTTGGCGTTTGAGCAACGGACATTTCTTCATTATAAGTTTGACATGTGGTTGGTGTTTGCAGTATCATCGTTTTTTCATTGCGATTTGATACATTTTTTGTTTTGCTTGGTGTTTGACTGAGGGACATCTCTTCAATGCTGTTTGTTGTTGCTTCTATTGTGGCAGCCATTTGCATCATAGTTGTACGTCTTGTTTGTGTCCTACGTATAGTCTTCTTTGTTGGTGTTGTATTATCAACAATGGTTTCACTAACTAAATTGATTGCCTTTTTTACATGTTGAACATCCGGTATACAAAACATACTTTCTTCATCATGGGCATAATAATCGGCATTTATTCTAAAAATAAAAATCATTGACAAAAATCACGCCTACAATTGTATGAGTTACTTACTTATTTAAAAATTGCGTGGCTGGCGATTCAGTAGGGAAATCTACATTATTTGTTGTAGGTGTGTTAGGAGTATCAGCATGTGTTGCCGCCGAGGATTTTTTGTGGCTACCCAATTGTTTGAAGAAGCGGCTAATATCAGTCTGAAAAGTATTAAAAAATATAAATTTTTCTGTTTGCTTATGAAAATATTGGGAAGAATTTTTTTTTTAAGCAGTTATAGTGTTTGTAAAAATAATGCCAGGCAATTTTTTAAAGCACCGTCTTAAGGTTGTAGCAATAAGATTTTAGAAAGTCAGATTTAAATGAAAAAAATTCGTTACAGTAGTTAAGAAAATTGATTAAGGAAACATCTGTGCTCTCGGCTGCCATTCTATTTGAACGCTTATGGATATAGCAAAGAAGAATGCACTTTTTTACCTTTTTATTGCCTGTTGATGAGGGTGTACCCCCAATCAACGTCGAAGTCTTTTTTAGAGCACCCGATTTAGGTGTCACAGTGTTTGTGCTGTCTTTTGTTGTGCCTGGCTTGACACGTACGCGCTTATTCACCTCAGAATCTGGCTGCATTGATTTATGACGCTTCAAAATATAAAATAGTTTACATTTTCAAATGGTTATTATTTTTAAAAGTTATACTTACTTTCATTTTCTCATATAATTCCGGATTTTCATATCGATCGATATTAGATATCGGAAATTCAAATGGATCACAAATTTTACGTTGATTTTTACAGGCCTCAATCCAAAGGATAGATACAACTGGAATGTTCCAAGCTTTTGCCTTTTTGTATGTCGAGAGAAGTCCATCTTTAAATACAACATGAGTCGTATCGCTACAACAAAGTATACAAATAAATCAATTGATAAATGAATAAAGTTTTATAGATCAAATACTGGAAACTTACCGCAATAGTTTGTCATTTACCTTAGCGCCCAGCGCGGAAATGACTTTTTTTACACCCGCTGAACGATTATCTTCTCCTGTGCGCACCTCAACATACACAATGACATTTCGCATTAATTCTTGCATGCTTGGCAGTAGCCTAGGTGTAGCTTGACGCTCTTCGGCAGTTATAATGCTTTGCTCATCATGTGGTATATCGAATTGTGTGTAAGCTGATTTTGTTGGACTTCTGTGACAAAAACAAAATATGTATAAAAGAAAGTATTCCTGTTAATTTCATAATTAAGGAAAGACTAAGCACAAATTCATTCATTATATTAGCATTGGACCAAAATATTTTGGCCAGTACAGCAAGAAGACTAAATATTTACTATCGATCAATTAGATTATAGGATTACTTCACTTCGTACGATATCTGATTGGTGAAATTTTTACGTTAATTAGGCCTTACTAGTTGCCCGTGAGCGACGTCGTTCGCGATGCCTTTTGCGAATGTATGTAGTTCAGTTTCAGAGATATTTATACAGAATTTTTACTTTGTATAATTGGCTAGATGTTGCCCATTTTGAAAGTAGATATTATTTGACCCAAGGCCTTATCCAAATGTAGCAAATTTCATCCTTCAAATATAAGATAAATTTTGTGCATAGAGATGTTATAGGCCCACGTGCCTTCAAAATATACATACCAAAGTATACAAAACGCAGAATAGACATTCTTATAATTTTATGATACCCCGGGAGAGACTGAAAGAATTGAAAAAAAAAAAAAAAAATCTGCCCTAAACCATTTGCGGATAAATACACTGTTCGAAAATTTTAATCTATTTCTAAAACACATGAGAAAATCCAAAAAATTCTTAAAATAGACGTTAAATACCCGTGTTTCGTGTTTTTTCTCTCCAGCACGTCGGATTTTTTTTTTTAATCGATTTCTGAAGTTTTTAAATCCACTGTACAAGAAAAAAACAAAATAACACATTCTTGTGTTAAATCGATATATATAATTGTATGATCCTTACATCTGAAGCAAGATATTACGAGGAATATTTTTGTAGAAAACTTTAACCCTCTACATTAGACCGGGTCGATTTTGTATGAAGCAAAATGAAATTATTCCCATACCGACTCAAAAGTTAGTGGGACTCTTAAAAACGATATCTGCATGATTTTATTTTCATTCTGAGAAAACCCATTCTGAGAAAACATGTTTTTTGGTCATAACTTTTTTTCATTACAAAATGGATACCCAAGCGTTCTTCAGAAATGAAGACTATGTTCTTACAAAAATGTTGGCAATTAAAAAATTAAATTTTGATATTGATAATGTTCGCATCCCAAAACGATTTTTTGATCAAAAGCGAGGCATCTAACGAAAAAATTTAATATGGCAAAAAATGCTTAGGATTGATCAAATTGAGTTTTCTGTTGTTAAGCTCAAATTTTTCAGCGAAATGCTAGGTTTACTCAAAACCAAGGCATCTACGAAAAAATTTCTTTTAACGTAAAATGCTTAGAATCCTTCAAAGGATTGGTGTGAATTTTTTCAGAATTTTTGAAATTTTTTCAGAATTTTTGGAATTTTCTTTTATGGTTTATTTTTTTTGACTGTTTTGAAAAACTATAAAATAGCTCAAAAAATTCCAAAAAAAATCACACGTATTTTTTTGACAATTCCAAGCATTTTATGCCTTATACATTTTTTTCGTAAGTTCCCTTGCTTTTGAGTAAAAAATCGTTTTTCGGACCTCGTCATTGAAAAACGTAAAAAAATCGATTTTTGGAACCGAATATTATCTGAGGAGTGATTTTTCAAAAGGGCGTAAAACCACTTCCGACCTCGAACAAACCAAAGAATGCCATCGCCATTACCATGCTCAAATGCAGTTTGATAGAAAAAGACCAATTTCGAATAGTCGCCGAAGAAACCTTTAATATTTTTTATATGCCCCAGGCTATATAGGTGCTTACATACCATGCCTATAGACAGCAGCTTAAATTTCCAAATAGTGAAAAAGTGATTTATAAAGATTTCCAAACAAGAGGGCTTATTTCCAAATGATTCAGAACAAAAGTGCTTATTTCCAAAAATTTTTTTACATTTTGCAATTACTAAAAATATGGTAGAATAAAAATGCTAAGGAAAATCTTTGGTCAACTCACTATAACACTGGGGAAATAAAAAAAAAAGTTTTTTCTTATTACAGAAAATTTGTTTAACATGGTTTTACGCCCTTTTGAAAATCACTCATCTATACACCCAAAAATAAAAAAAAAATAATTTTTAAACGAATTTTTATACGAACATAATCTTTATTTCTAAAGCACTCTTGGGTATCCATTTTCTAGTGAAAAAAAAAGTTATGACCAAAAAACATGTTTTTTTAGCCAAAATAGGCCTTCAGTGGAATCATAATGAAAAGAAAAACTAGTAAGGTTGTAAATTTTGGCCTGGCCAAAAAATAAATACCCTACACTGCAGTATTTTGAAAATTTTGCTTATATGAGAGGTGCCACGCCCTCTTGTCCGAGTACACCCAGTTTTTGTTCAGAGCTTGCATTTATAGTTTTTAGTGTCAGAGTGAAATTTAGTTGGATTATCTCAAAAAACTCTTTCAGTATAGCATTTTGAAACTTTTGCTTATATGGGAGGTGCCACGCCCCCTTGTACGATTTCAACCAATTTTTGCTGAGAGCTTTCATTTATAATTTTTAGTGTCTGAGTCGAAGTTGGTTCGAATATCTCAAAAAACGTTTTCAGTATAGCGTTTTGAAGCTTTTGCTTGTATGGGAGGTGCCACGCCCTCTTGTCCGAATTCGCTCAGTTTTTTATCAGAGCTTGCGCTTACAATTTGTAGTACTTAAGTGTATTGTGGTTGCATTGTCGTGAAAAATACTCTTAAAATTGCATTTTGAATATAATTTTTGTATGGGCGGTAGGCGTGTCTGTTGACCGATTTTGCTCATTTTCAATCCCCCGAGCTAACTTTGGCGACGGAGGCAGTGTACCAAATTTCATTGAATTATCTTGCTCAGTTTTCCCAAAAAGTGTATTTCAACACACAGCCAGCCAGCCACCCAGCCAGCCAGCCAGCCAGCCACCCAGCCAGCCAGCCAGCCAGACAGACGGACATGGCTATATCGACTCAGGAGGTGACGCTGATCAAGAATATATATACTTTTCTATATCTGCCACGCCTCCTTCTCTGCGTTACAAACGGAAGGACAAAGTGAATATACCCTGGGTGTAGGGTATAAAAATGATGCTGATATCGTTTTAAAGAGTCCCTCTAACTTTTGAGTCGGTTTCGGGATGAATCTAAATTTCGACCCGGTCTACTCTACATCCCCCAAATATGGGTACAAAAATGCCACCTAACATAGGGGCAATATTGAGTCAGTATGTAACACAGAAATATTTGCTATAAAATCTCATTACTAGTTGCTGAACAATAAAAAGTCAAAATTTCCCGAAAAAAAAACCGGGTAATCGTCATATTATAAAATGGGTGTGATATAACCGACGCACAGTGGGGTATTAGATACCAAAACACGCTATTAATTCATCCAGACTATTGAGGGTTATAATAACTTATTTTTTTAGTTAATTATGCATAAAAAAGTAGAAAACTTATGCAGTTGCACATTATGTAGTGAAATTTTTTTTTAATAGCAATTAAAAACGGAAATTGAAAATTGTCATCAAATTTTTTTGCATTATTCTGAAGTTTTAAGAATTTCTGTCTTTGGTGTATCCTAGTGAAATTTTTTGAAGAATATTTTTGTGGAACATTTTAACCCATTTTAACCAAGTTTTTGGAAAAAAGGGTCAAGAAGACCCATAAAAACGGGATATAATGGGTTGAGATGCGATAGAAAATTGTTTCTTGTATGATTTTATGATAAACTTATAAAAAACGTTTTTCCAAGATGTAGTTTAAGAGCTTTACGGCAGGCCGAAATATCGAAAATATGTTTTCTTTCGGTTTTTTTTTTATCTAAAACAACAATATATGAATGATTTTAAATTCGAGATATAATGTTTTTATATACCTTGACTCAAGACAAAAAAATTGTATATATCGGATGACTCATTCCGAGCGTTTCTTAAATCGTAATAAAATAAAAACTGTACTTTATTGACACCCTCTGCAGATTTTTGTGGGTAATTGTCTGTCCATAAGTCTGTATTTAACTTTTTATTTATTTTTTGCTCCACTTTCATACATATTGGACATGTCAGTTTGCCTTAAAAAAATTTAAATTTCTCGCAGCCGTGCAATAACCCGCAACAAACAAAACAAAAGGAAAAAAATTATTGCATTGTTGGTGGCTGCACTTGCTTCTTATGATTAAAGCGACTGGAGTTCTCTTACACAAAGTTTAATAATTCTGAAGGAGCAAAACATGGCACAACCAAATTTTTAACACTTATTATGGACAGTCTATAGTTAAAGAAAATCATAACAAGATGAAAACCTTGCACAACCTAAAATACTTTAACTCTACTTGAATAATAAAAAACCTTAATTTTTTAACACATATTTAATATATATAAAACAAAATTTTTTAAACATTAACTCAAAAAAACTTTTATGTTGTAAGAACCACAATTACCTGAAGTTGAAGGTTCTATTAAAATTTTTTCCACAAAAAACTTTTTTCTTAATAAAAATGTACTTTAAAAAAGCCAAAAAATTCAAATTTTTCACAGCGCGCGAACGAAAGCAAAAAAAGTTGATTTCCAACCGCATATAACTTATTTACTAGTAATGTTAGGTCAACAATTTTTATTGTTTGTGACGCAGAATTTAATTGTCTTTAAAACGGTATCAAAAAAAGCCGGCACTTCAAACATTTTTTTTTTTCAATCAAATGCGTAAAAGCGCATACAATACCCCTTTGTGCGACGCACAGTGGATTGAAAGGGACTTAGGAACTTTTTCATTTGATCTTTTTTTAAAAAATGTCAATCGATAGAACTCATTGCTACAATCAATTTATGTTTGAAGACTTTTTTTCTAAGGCCAATAGTTTACTAGAAAAATAAGTTTTGATTTTTTTTTTTTTGTATGGGCGTGTGCTTTTAGATGCCTATTGCTACAAAGTCTTCGACGATCTTTCTGTAAAATTTTAGTAGGAGTAAGAACTGAGTTTTAAATGTCCCACCACGTCATTAGAGGAAGTTAAATGTTTTATGAGCTCCTTATAATAGAACTAATTATAGCTCCAATGAACCACACTTTCTTTCAAACTGCAATACATTTGCATATCAATTGGATTTCAGCATACAAAGGATTTTTTTCATTATGCACCTAAAGGACGTTATTCTGTGCTCTCAAGCTTTAAATTAAGAAACTTTTTTTATCTAGTTTTAAAGTATTGTTTTTGTAAGCTGTAAGGGTTTTAGCGCAGTAGATGAAATAGATAAATAAATGATCTTTAGGAAGCAATCTATTTATTCCGGAAAGTGCAATTGGTTTTTTTTGTAGGTTCTGGAGCTACTAAGAATCACATCTAAATGGTGAGGAATTCATATCCGTTGATAAAACTTACGGTATTTCCGAAGCAACATTTTTTCAGTTGGGGACCATAAAAAATTTTTCTTATTAGGTACAACAACAGTATTACAAATTCAAACAGCTATAATTTATTTTTAATTTTTTTTTTTGAAATTTGAAATTCTTGTTTTAAAAGTGGCCTTCACTCGACAAAGTTCAAGTTCGCAAAATGCGTAATATCATTTTTTTTTTGCTACTTTGATTTGACTAAACGTAATTTCGCAATAATAAAAAAAAAATATGCAACTTACTTTAACGCTTTTAATGCCCTCATGCGCGCTGATGCCGATGGACTATTGAGATCACGTTGAATACGCATTATAAGCGGATTATCCTTTGGTGTGCTAGGTAAAGGCAAATCCGTGGCCAAAAATGCACGTTGTGGTGGCGTAGAGGGATAATCTTCTATATCGTTAATAAGCAGCACCTCAGACACTTGTAAATTGGCCAATTTGTCGCCATCCGTTGATGTTTCGTTAAAGTCTGCTTTGTGTCAATTTTGCATTTGTTGTTGGAGGAACCAGTTTTAAACGCGCCAAAATAAAATTGGTCGTCCACAGCAGCAGTAGAAAATTTGCAATGAAAAAAAAAAAGAAAAAAGTAAATAAAATTTATTAATTTCTTTGTTTTGCTTAATTTGACAGTTGCATTTTTTTGTTGTTAATAATTATTGTCATTTTTTAAAGTGTTACCATTTAATATCAATAATTTAGTACACATTGAATTTTTATTGTTATTTTGCTATAATTTTATTTAAAATAGTTGAAATAATTCAGCGTAACCTCATTTTTTGATTTTTATCTTTAGAATAAACAAAATTTGACTGAAAAAATATTTTTACTTTGGAAAAAATTAAAACTCACTCAAGTTGTTTTTCACAATTCTATATGGTGGTGTATTTTCATCGACATCATACTGTTTTTGTTCGCCAAGACTGCATGGAAAACCGTCGCTTGAGCTACTGCAACCACTGTCACTGGCGAGTGGTTCCAGCAGCGGCTGGTCAGGTTGGGAGGCGAATATTTTCAATAATCGTTCATCACGTATACTAAGACGTCCACCAGTGGATGACATTCCATCTTTTTGATTTTTATAAATTGGTTTTTCCTTTAGAGCAGCTAGTGGCTTTTTTGCAGTGTCCATGTCCAGTTTTGTAATATTTGTAGTTGTGACCTTCTTAACAATGTGTACACGCCCATAGCCACTAGAAGAAACGGTGGAATAATCCATTTTTTTCCATGTCGGGGCCCGAGATAAGAATCTGTCCATATTTTATGCTTTTCGTTTTATGTTTATGTTCACTTTTTGCTTTATCATTAATATTGTTTTTTATTAAATTTTACAGTTTATGAATATGTATATTATAATTAAAAGGATTATTTGTCGAAGTTCTTTTCGAGTTTAGTTAATTAGCTGATAAACAACGCCGCCTCAATTAATTTTCAAACTTGTTTCTATGTGTGTGTACAATGTCAGACATCTTGACATTTGAGGGTCCGTTCACAAAATCAAAATCTATGCACTTCAGTCATAATAGTGCGAACTCACACGAAGGGCACGGACACGTTGGGCACTTCAAATTTGTAGACAAACGGAGGGAAATGAAAACACCACTTCCCTCCGATTGCGTAGAAATTTGACCTGTCCGTCGTGTGAGTTAAATTATTTTTTAGAACGCCAGATATTTTTATTTTTGTATCATTTAATTTTTGTTGATAACAATTGAATTATTTTATTAGAATGAATTTTATTTGAATACAATTGAAAATTTAAAAACTGGAAACTATAAAATTATAAAATTTTTAAAACAAAGTGTTTTGTGTAAAGTATATTTGTGATGCACCACAGGGTGATTCAAATTTTTTAATAAGTGAATGGGAAGAAGGTGCTGGTTTACACGGCAGACGAAACAGTTGGTTGATAGCTCACTTTCACGCACATATTAAATCGTCAGTGTTTTCGTTTGCATACTTGCATATGCAGCAATGGAGAATGGAACGAACAATATTTTTCAGCCATGTGAATCAGCTCGAAGATTGACGAAGTTACGATTCAGAACAGGGGAACTCAGAATGTTTCGTTCACTTTCGATCAGTTACGTTTGTTCATTTTGCTAATCAACATTTCTGTGGCAGTTTGACAAAACATCCTTTTAGCCTGTTTTCACCGAAGATTTAGCTCTGCTGAGATTAGTAAATCATCATGCAGAGTACCTTGTTAAAAAGGTAGTTCCAGTTGTTGGTGTAATCAAAAGATCTAAAGTAACCTTAAACAAGATTACGGCGAAATTGTTAGTAAGTTCACATGTTTTAACGCACTTCAAATACAATATTATAAACTGGTCATCGTGTTCGCAATCTACTCGGAATATGTGTGATCATTTTATTACAAAAGCCATCAAATCATTGTTCTGTTATGATAGACTTTATAGTACTACTCTGGTGTATGAAGAAACGAAACTGCAACGGCTCAAAGTGATCATCCCATTAGAAAAAATAAAATTTGTACATAAAGTCATAAATCAAAATATAAAGCAAAACTTGCAAATTGAACTACGACATTTCCAATAGAACAACGAGATCATCCCGCAGTATACAAGTTCCGCACAGCAGAACGCAGAAACACTTCGAAAGCCTTATTCCTACTGCGCTTAGGCTATACAACAAAATACCAACTGAAATGCAGCAAATTAGTAACTTCTACAAATTCACCAAGAAAGTAACTCAGTATGTAGTAGAAAACATAAGTGATTTTTATATTATTATAATTAGGAAAATTATATATTAGTATATTAGTAAAACTAAAATTAAGTTATGCATTTGAATGCAACTAGTCTGAAATTGTGATAATTTAAACAATGTACAAAATATTTTAGAAATTGTTATACGATGAAATGAAAATATTAATAAATCCTACCAGTTTCCAATGGCCGAAATAGATTTATTGCTGTCAGAAATATCGGTGTTGTGAATAAGGCACAGATTTAACTTTGTATCTCAGATTTATTTTTGTATGGTACAGCATGGAATCAACGCCCAGATTAAGAGCTAAATCCAAAACTGCCTTAAATCCCATTTTAAATCTTCGGTGGAAACAGGGTATAAATGTCGGAAGCAGTAAAATTAAAATTATCTTTAATTTTCTTCTTAATATTTATCTTCAATAGTCTATGTGTTTAATGCCAATTGTCAAAGTTCAGGGGTGTCACTAAGTCGAAAATTGCCAAAATCGGTAGCTTTACTGTGCACAGGCTTAAGTTAAATCTCAGCAGAAATTGATTTATTATTGTATGGTAAACCGTGGGATCAACGCCCAGATTAGATTTAAATCCAGAAACTGCTTTAAACCACCTTTTAAATCTGCGGTTGAAACACGCTATAACTCGAAATTGACAACTTTTCAGAAGAAAACTACTTTGATGCTTCTCAATTCTTTTTGTGTAGGAATTGGAACAAATGTAAAAATACTAAACAAATATTTTTCAGTAACTTTTTTGCCCTAATAGCCTGTTTCTTAATGAAAGGATACAGCAGACCTCTACCACTTAGGTCTCGCAATTTGATAAAGGGAAACCGCCTTTTAAATTTAACATTTACAATTAAAACCTTTCAACTGCAAGAATCTCACTAGCAATCGACAAATAATCCACAATAGTGGGGTATTAATTGTGAAGATAGCATGTCTCATAACGTAATTTGAGAGTGCGTTCAACATGTACTTATGTATGTATGTATTCTCTTTTAATTCCTATGAGGAGCATAGGGCCAATATGAAACATCTCCATTCGTCACGATCCCTTGCGATGACTTTGATCTCTTGCCACCAGTTTCCCGATTCTTGGTTTTCCTTTTCCAGTGACCTTTTCCAGTTGGTTTTGGGTTTTG
Organism: Calliopum simillimum; assembly: GCA_951812925.1. Taxonomy (NCBI): domain Eukaryota; kingdom Metazoa; phylum Arthropoda; class Insecta; order Diptera; family Lauxaniidae; genus Calliopum; species Calliopum simillimum. The sequence goes on along the minus strand of OX638370.1, from coordinate 84,274,512 downwards.
GGTCTACCACGTGCTCTGCTGCCTTGTGCATTCCACTCAAGAGCCTGGTGACAAACATCGCTGTGTGGTTTCCGGAGAGTGTGTCCAATCCATCCCCATTTGCGCAGCTTGACCTCGTTTGCTATAGCCCTCTGATTGCATTTTTGATATAGCTCGGCATTTGATATAGTGCGAGGCCACCAAATCTTTAATGCGTTCAACATAATAACTATTAAGAAATATTTGCAATCACAACACTTCACAAGCACTTCAAAAGTGCTTGTCCCCTTAGAAATTTAGAAGCTCTTTCACAATGATTTTTTATAAGGCTGCAGTAAGAACAACATGGGTTCGAACCTAAGCCGGGTGATTTTTTTTTATTTGAAAAATATTTCCACGGACAGACACCCTGTCAGCCAGCCAGACAGACGAGACGAATATACATTAGCTATGGGCTTAATAACAATTTTTCGATTTTTATACCCTGCGGTGATTTTTTATGTGAGGTTTGATGAAAAAGTAAGTGAGCCAAAATTTGGAGGGGGTGGGGTGGGTCTAACCCTTGCCGGATTTGAGTCAAAGTTCGAATTTCGGGGGTAAAATTTTGAAAAAAGCTTCTAACTGCAAACCAGTTATACTAACAGGCATAGAATGTATGACCAACCCCCATTATATTTTCTACCCCAACATTTTCACCAAACATACTTACCCCCTATCTCTACCCCTAAGGGTCGCTCCCATATAAGCCTTAATTTTCATGACATTTTTATAAAATCGACCTCCACCACCCCCAGGCTGCCCCTACATTGTTCAAAAGTATGACCTACCCCCATTATTTTTTCCACCCCATCATTTTCAGGAAACATACTTACCCCCTTTCTCCACCCCCTAGGGGTGCTCCCATACAAAAATACTCATATTGATGTTAATTAATAAACATTTTTTCTCTCATCAACCCTGCCCCCATAGTGCTACTTAGGAAGGTAAAAGGTATGACCGACCCCTATTAGTTTTTCCAGCTCGACAATTTTACAAAACATACTTGCCCTCTATCTCCGTCCTTTACCTTTACCGGATGGTACGATCGGCACACCCAGTAACTGCTCGTTTCCGTCAAACGTGATACGCGTTTTTTTTTTTGAATTCAAAACCACTGTAACTGTGGCAATTAAGTACACCAGTATAAAGTCGCACCCCGGACCGCTTTTGTATGAGAGCACCCCTAGAGGGCGGAGATAGAGGGCAAGTAAGTTTTGTAAAATTGTCGAGCTGGAAAAACTAATAGGGGTCGATCATACCTTTTACCTTCCTAAGTAGCACTATGGGGGCAGGGTTGATGAGAGAAAAAATGTTTATTAATTAACATCAATATGAGTATTTTTGTATGGGAGCAACCCTAGGGGGTGGAGATAGGGGGTAAGTAAGTTTCCTGAAAATGATGGGGTGGAAAAAATAATGGGGGTAGGTCATACTTTTGAACAATGTAGGGGCAGCCTGGGGGTGGTGGAGGTCGATTTTATAAAAATGTCATGAAAATGAAGACTTATATGGGAGCGACCCTTAGGGGTAGAGATAGGGGGTAAGTATGTTCGGTGAAAATCTTGGGGTAGAAAATATAATGGGGGTTGGTCATACATTCTATGCCTGTAAGTATAACTGGTTTGCAGTTAGAAGCTTTTTTCAAAATTTTACCCCCGAAATTCGAACTTTGACTCAAATCCGGCAAGGGTTAGACCCACCCCACCCTCTCCAAATTTTGGCTCACTTACTTTTTCATCAAACGTCACATAAAAAACCACCGCAGGGTATAAAAAGTTAATTTTTAAAAATGTCCATACAAACTAGCCCATAGCTAATATACATGCATACTGTTCTGTACCTGTCATGCCTTCTTCTCTGCATTACGAACGGAACGGCTCGAGTGATCTTTATCTGCATCTGCTTCATACTCTCAAGTACGTACATAAGTCCTTAAAGAGCTATTTACTTTTTTATCAAAATTTAATTAATTTAATTTAAATAATAAAATCGTTAGAAGAATAAAAAATTCACTCAAAGTTCCAACAAGAAAAAGAGTTGCGTTTATTTCAAGTATCTACTAAATAAAAAAAATCGAAAAGCGAAACAAATGTCCTAAAACAGAATAATTATCGCACACTGTGATGAATTCAACAATCTGGCAAGTCTGATCAGTTAAATCAGCCTTTATTAAATTGGCACTGCGGTTTTCTTCACAAAAAAAAAAATAAGAAAAAAGTGTAAAATAAGTATAATCAAAGTGTTTAAGTGAAATAATTTGTAAGTAAAAATGCTAAAAGTGAGAGTGTTGTGTAAATGAATGAAAGAAAAAGAAAATATGTTAAGAAAAATCAATTAATGTGTAAGAAGTCGCTGCTTTTGGAGCCTCAGCAGCGCAAGCAGATTCGTAGCAGATCGGTGAGTGATTGTGTTTGAAATTTTAATAGAAATTAGGGAAAATCACTGAAGTTTTCGCGAATAATAAACATAAATATTTACATATTTAAATTTTACACATTTATCCAATGAAAATTTATTACAATTTATTTAATTCGCTTTTCGATCGCCATGAGAAATAAAGCACCAAAAATCACAGAAAGGTGACGCTCAAATGGTTAATGGATAAACTAAAATGCCACATTTCATTAGATGTAAGAAAGGAGCATACTTTTAGGCAAATTTCAGAATATTTACATTTTTTAAGTACAAACGATCGATCTTATTAGGAAGAAAGACTAAAACTGATTAAAGGATGTTCATAAATTATGTCATACGAATTTAACGATTATTTGACCCCCCTCCCACATGTCACACTCTTTCACATTTTCATCATGTGTTCAGCAAACTTATGCAAAATATTGCGAGAAATATTTTTGTAGAAAATTTTAACCCTCTAAAACCCCCAAATGTGGGTCATTTTGACCCTTTTCTATGAAAGGTACAAAAATGACCCTAAAGGTTAATATTGAGTCAGAATGTACTACAGAAATATTTGCTATAAAGCTTCACTGTTAGTTGCTGAACACTATAAAGTAGTATTTTATGAATTTAATCTGTCCCAAGAAACGCCTCTTTGCAAAAAAAAAAAACAGTTGGCGGGAAACATTTTAGAACTACATAATTCAATGGTAGGTTCCACTATTTAACTATTTGTATATTTATTTGGTTAACTAAATGATTTATTATACAGCTCGAAAAACTCAGTATATGTCAAACTATCCCGGTTTGTGCATAGCTAGGCATAAACTAACTAAATCGCCTTGAAAAGAAATCCATAAATAGGCAAACGAAATCAATTCAGTCGCTGTGTATAGGACTTGTACTTATGTATGTATGTATGTATTCTCCTTTAATTTCTAGGAGGAGCATACGACCAATATGAAACGTCTCCATTTGTTGCGATCCCTTGCGATGACTTTGATCTCTTGCCACGACTTTCTTGTTTGTTGACGAATACTTGCAGCTTGTTCATTAGTTGTTTAGTAACAAGCCACGTTTCGCTCCCATATGACAAAACCGATTTCACATTCGAATCTCGTTCTGGTGGATATAACGGAAGAAGACCATATTTTGTTCAGATGAGCAAACGCGCCTTTTGCTTTTGATATTCTTGAGTTGATATCATCTTTTGCTCCACCATCCACGGAGACAATGCTGCCTAATGAAGCTGTCGACGTTTTCGATGACATCACTGCCAGCTTTAAACGTGATGTCATTTCTGTTTGCGTTCAGCTTCATGCTTTTAGCCTTGGATGCGTTGATTTTTGGGCCGGCATTCTGCGATTCCAAGACAAGATCTTCAATCTTGCTTTGCATATCTGAGTGTTTGGCCGAAAGAAGGCAAATGTCATCAGCGTAGTCCAAATCTTCCGGATGTTTGGTAAAGTTCCATTGGACACCCCTGTCGGCCTCATTAAGAGCTTTATCCAGGATATCGTCAAGAACGATAAGGAAGAGAGATGGTGATAGTAAACACCCCTGCCGTACGCCTGAATTAGTGGTGAATGTCGGTGACAACAACCTGTTATGTAACACGCTGCATTTAAAGCCTTCATATTGTGCACGTACTAAATTTATGACCTTTGCGGCAATACCTCTTTGCTGCAGTGAAATCCAGATGTTTTCTCGGGAGACACTGTTGAAGGCAGTGCTGTAGTTTACGAAGAAAAGTTAAAGCGCAGCACGCCACTCACATGATTGTTCGACAATTATTCTAAGGGTCATAACTTACTCGCTCGATTTTGTTATTGTTGGATGGTTGTGAGGAGGAGCAGTGCACAAAATTATTATATTTTAAAAGTGGGCGGTGCCACGTCTCTGAATGGCAAATATGCTCTCACAGCTACACCGCAGCATAGATTTTTTTGAAATTCGGTATGGACATAAGGTTAACAGGTTAACTCATGGAACGATAAAATTGCAAAAATGATTGTTTAATTCAGTGATTCTCAACCTTTTTTTCGTCACGGCACATTTTTAATAATATTAAAATTTGGCGGCACACTAACAACAACAAAAATTTTAAGAACATTTTTATTAGTTTAATGATTTATGTAGACTTGGTTAGTTAAAATCCGTGGGATGACCATGTTGTCATCATTAACTTAGGCCTCGGAATCGGCCTATATGCTTTTTAATTGTAAAAACTGTTTATTTAACACCATTATCTCCTGAACAAACAGAACTCATCAAAATCTAACAAAGTAATTCTTGGAAAACCACATGCATGTTATACCACCATATGGACTTAAGATACAATTCAGATAGTGAGCCAAGCGGTTCGAAATTGAAATGACCAAAGAAATGACTTCTACAAATTTATGGTTTTCTATGCCACAGTTTCTAGTGATAGCACCAATTATATTACGCACATTGTTTTTCTCCATTGCTATAAAAAACTGAGTTCGATTCATACTTAAGGATGGCAAAATAAATTGATCTAACATGCTTTTAAGTTTGTTGGTTTGACCGTCTGGAATTAGGAAGCTGAATACATTTACTTTCGATTGTTCCTTTGATTACGCTAATGTGTTTTCTTATTGAAGCCAAAAGAATATTCAGCAATTACTATGACTGGGAACCCAGCCACGTGTCATAATGTAGTCCTCACAAATATCGCAAAAAAACTTTCTTAACAGCTTAATACAATTTTTGAAGTAATGTGATTTGACGAAATTGCTTTGATGGCTACCTGGCTATCAAGGTAAATAAATGACAACGCTTCCAAGAAATTGCAATTTTGAGAACAGCATAAACCTTTGCCTGAAAGACAGTACAGTCGTTTGGCTGTATGTATGATTTTGTTAGTTCTATATACTCGGATAAATTTCCTGATCCAGTATCCAATTTTGACCCATCTGTGCATATTTTAAAGAACGTATTTAAAATAGCCCAACTATACCTTTTAGGTACTACCACCTGAAATTTTGTTATGAAAAGAAGGTGTGGTAGGAGGAAGTCTGTACATCATTACATCACAATTTATAAATTGGTGTAAAATGCTATTATGACCAAAGGGTTTTTATTTCCACAAAGCTTAAAAAATCATGTCGGCAAAATTTGCTTTCTGGCAGTGGCGGCACACTTTTAAAATTTCACGGCACACTAAAATGCCGCGGCACATGGGTTGAGAATCACTGGCATAATTAGTTCAACATAAATTTATCATACTTCAATTAAGAACTAGTAAGGATGTAAATTTTGGCCTGGCCAAAAAATAAATACCCTACACTGCAGTATTTTGAAAATTTTGCTTATATGGGAGGTGCCACGCCCCCTTGTCTGATTTCACCCAATTTTTGCTGAGAGCTTTCATTTATAATTTTTAGTGTCTGAGTCAAATTTGGTTCGAATATCTCAAAAAACGCATTCAGTATAGCGTTTTGAAGCTTTTGCTTATATGGGAGGTGCCACGCCCTCTTGTCCGAGTACACCCAATAAACTTTTTCAGTATAGCATTTTGAAACTTTTGCTTATATGGGAGGTGCCACGCCCCCTTGTACGATTTCAACCAATTTTTTCTGAGAGCTTTCATTTATAATTTTTAGTGTCTGAGTCAAAGTTGGTTCGAATATCTCAAAAAACGCATTCAGTATAGCGTTTTGAAGCTTTTGCTTATATGGGAGGTGCCACGCCCTCTTGTCCGAATTCGCTCAGTTTTTTATCAGAGCTTGCGCTTACAATTCGTAGTACTTATATGTATTGTGGTTGCATTGTCGTGAAAAATACTCCTAAAATTGCATTTTGAATATAATTTTTGTATGGGCGGTAGGCGTGTCCGTTGACCGATTTTGCTCATTTTCAATCCCCCGAGCTAACTTTGGCGACGGAGGCAGTGTACCAAATTTCATTGAATTATCTTGCTTAGTTTTCCCAAAAAGTGTATTTCAACACACAGCCAGCCACCCAGCCACCCAGCCAGCCACCCAGCCACCCAGCCAGCCAGCCAGCCAGCCAGCCAGCCAGCCAGCCAGCCAGCCAGCCACCCAGCCAGCCAGCCAGACAGACGGACATGGCTATATCGACTCAGGAGGTGACGCTGATCAAGAATATATATACTTTTCTATACCTGCCACGCCTCCTTCTCTGCGTTACAAACGGAAGGACAAAGTGAATATACCCTGGGTGTAGGGTATAAAAAGCGCGTTGGTACTTTCTTTACTACTATACAAGCAAAAAAACAGTCAATAAACTAACTTCATAATTTATCTAGGGGAACCTGCCTATCTATCATTAAAATTCTCGTAATTTCGAGAGCCTGAATTGTATGTGGAGAACAAATCCGCCCTTGTAGGTTTTAATTGTAGCTAGCTTAGCATGTCTCAAAACCAGAGTGTGTTACCAGCTAACAATTTCGCAATTTTTCACAGCAGTCGGAGCTAGTGAGCCTTATGATTTATCCATATAGGCGCTCCTGTTTAGATAGTTTATCCGTGTCCAATAGCGTAATCGCTAAAGCACCGCGTTTTCTTTCATTAGAAAACTGGAGTCACGGGTTCGAGTACGGTTTCTGACAAGATTTAACTAAAACTGATCTGATGAGGCTATGTACATGTTTATATATGAAAATATATAAATATGTGTGTGGGAATAGCCGAAACATATGGAATCAATTTCCATGTTAACGCTTGCTTGCGTCTGTTGTTGAAAAATTGCAGAAATGACTGTTTAATTAGTTCAATATAAATGTGTCATGACCTTTATGCCTTTAACTGGGCGAAGCCACTTTCAAAACCGTTTTCCCCAAGGACGGATATTAAAACATATGCAGACATGATTACTAATAAGAATTTGTTTGCTCAAGTTAACTTTAAAAGAAATGAACTTTGTGTTTTATTTGACTTTTATTATGTACATAAATAGTTTAAGATAATTATAGCATTATAATTAAGTACTTTAAAGCATAAAATTAGAGATAGAAAAAATTGCCATTTTTCGGTAATATAATATTTACATTTACATAATTAAAATTATTTATTTACAAGAAATATAAAAATTATTTATTTTAAATTGTTACTTGTGAATTTTATTTAATATCCATAGTACAATTTTTCAATGCATTTTGATTTAAAATGGAAACAATTTGAGCTCAAATTAAATGTAGTTTCCTGCTCAATATACGAGTATAATAGGACATTTTTCAGTCTTAAGCGATATTTATAACTATGGCAAAAAATATGCTTTTTATTTTGCTTTGCTTTCTTAAATGTACTGAACACAGAGGTTGAACATTTTTTTTTTTTGCAAAATCAAAAGAACAGTACTATTAAATTCAGATTTTGAGTTTTTTTTTTGTTATAAAATGATGCGATCCCAAATAAATAGCCTAAAAGCAAATAAACTTTTAGATAATCCACTACTTCCATCCATCTCAGGCAACTGACTATAATGTACGATAGTAAAAACATAAAGTGGACCAAGTGTTATTGTTTTGTTTTTGAGGGCACTTTATCACTAAATAAAAAAAGCAAGTAATAAAATTACTGCTAACTGGAGTAAGCTGCATCTCTTGCAAACGGATTATTGCTGCACATACAAATTTCACTCTGCAAAAAAAAAAAAAAAAAATAAAAATTAACACATCCAAAATATTTGAAAAATTTTTCTTTAAGAAAGAAACTCACCCATTGCACTTATAAGACTACGAGAGTCCCACAGTGATAACTGCGATTGTGACAAACGCTGATGTGGAGGATAAAACTTATATGGATAGTACGAATGAGCTGGAGGATATTGATGAAATGTTGCAATTGGCATCGGTTGTGCTGGTTGAATGTGTAACACTTGTTGTGATGCTGAGATTTTACGTGATATTTTAGGTTCCTTCTTCGGTTTGCAGGATTTTGATGACTTGATAAAATTGGGAATGCGTGCTAGAAGACCACAATAGTAGGGATCATCTTGCTTTTTGCGTTGCACAGATTTGCTCTTTTTATCGGAGAGCATTGGCACTGATTGATTGTAGATTTCGTAGTCGGGCTAAATTGAAGGAAGTGAAAACAATTATGGTTTGTTTTTAAAAAGGATATGTTAAGTTCAATTAATGAAATTAGAGAGCGATTGATTTTAAATAGAGTGTATAGAGACAAAAAGCTTGCCACCCAAGCCACTTAAGATATTGCCACCATATTCACACCATGTTTTTTAAAATCTCCGATTGGTTTACATTTAATATGAAGGGGATCAGGCAAGCGGGTGTGGTACCTCCCAAGCAAAAACGGTAAAAACATAGTGTTCTTCTGTGTTTTTTTGTCATTGCATCACGACTAAACCCTAAATATATGGAAGCCATATTTGCACAATATCTACGCTTAATCTTGGCCAAGTTAATATCGCAAAAAATGGAGATTAAATGATGAAGCTTTGCTCCCCAGATACATAATCTGTATGCAAATAAAACTTTTAAACTGTTTTATCTTCGCATCTGTGGCAGGTATCAATTCAAAACTTGATGCATGGATGTATGTATACGATATTTATCAGGAACTCTTCAAAAAGTAAAGGGGACTGAAGCAAGGCGTGTTGCAAAGCCCATACAAAAAAAATCCAGAACATTCAATTATTCTACACCTCTTGCAGTTATAATACTCGAAATATGAATGCACATAGGAAACGAACCAGGGGCGTTGTACTCCCATATAAAACAAAAAACCCTAGAACATCGCACCACTTACAGGCAAAACAACGTTTGCCGGGCCACCTAGTAATAAAATAAAACTAGTAAGGGTGTAACCTTTGGCCTGGCCAAACATTAAATACCCTACACTGCAGTATTTTGAAAACTTTGCTTATATAGAAGGTGCCACGCCCTCTTGTCCGAATTCACCCAGTTTTTGGTCAGAGCTTGCATTTATAGTTCTTAGTGTTTGAGTAATATTTACTTCGATTATCTCAAAAAACGCTTTCAGCATAGCGTTTTGAAGCTTTTGCTAGTATGGGAGGTGCCACGTCCTCTTGTCTGAGTTCACCCAGTTTTTGCTCAGAGCTTGCATTTAGAGTTCTTAGTGTCTGAGTAAAATTTAGTTCTATTATCTCTAAAAACCATTTCAGTATAGCGTTTTGAAGCTTTTGCTTATATGGGAGGTGCAACGCACTCCGAATTCGCCCAGTTTTTGCTTAGAGCTTGCGCTTACAATTTCTGGTATTTATATGTATTTTGGTTGCATTGTCGTGAAAATATATATTTTTTGTATAGGCGGTAAGCGTGTCCGTTGACCGATTTCGCTCTTTTTCAATCCCATGAGCTAACTTTGACGACGGAGGCAGAGTACTAAATTTCATTAAATTATCTTGCTCAGTATTCCCAGAAAATGCATTTCCACGGACAGCCAGCCACCCAGTCAGCCAGACAGACGGACATGGCTAAAACGACCCGGGAGGTGACGCTGATCAAGAATATACATATATACTTTATACATCTGCTACGCCTCTTTCTCTGCATTACAAACGGAAGGACAAAGTGAGTATACCCTGGGTGTATGGTATAAACAGTATCTAGCCAAGATTTTGCTTAAAACGGCGGTGAGCGGCTTTCAAACGACCTTCAAAAATTTGACGAAATTATCAACTCACTTTTTTGACATCCTCTTTCAGATTTTTGGGAGTAGTCGTGGAAATTCCGAAATCGTTTTGAATCAGCATTATACATTACGATGGGCCGAATGTTTTTACCGGTCCTAATCAGGAAAAAAAAAACCGTAAAGTTTGGACACTGACGCTATGGACCTAATCGGCCTATGTGAGGTTTTTGCTCCTTGGACAATTTGAAGAAACTTTGCCAAAGAAAGAGCCAGAGAGCTCAGTGTAAAGAAGGCACGGTGAATCAACACCGATCGCTCCAAGATAGAGTGTGGATTTGATACGGAAGTTTTTTCAGAAGACTTCAAATTATCTCAATCCTTTCGCTTGTCAGATTCAGAAAGCGTTTTTCAGGCCATTCCTGAAGTCTGAAAATCACTAGGGAATATTAAGGCCATTTCCGGAAAGGTGGCAATTCTCTCCGGCAGTCAGGCCGCTATCAAAGTACTGAATTCAATAATAATAAAGTTTAAATTAGTAGTAGATTGCAAGGAAAAATAAGTCAGACTGGGGCGTCGGTTTGATCTTGCTTTCGTTTGGGTTCTATTCATAGGGATATCGAGGGCAAAAAAAAGCTGACGAACTAGCAAAGCATGTCTCGTCCGTTGAAGTTACAAGTGCGGGGCGTGTTCATACCCTGCTAGATCGAGTAAAGAAGCGGATCTTCTCATATTACACTACTTAACCGAGGCGAACACTAACTGAAAAGCATTGACTACATGAAGAATATCCAACGTAATAATAGTTCAAAAAGCCCCTAATTTAATTGCTAATAACCGCATTCATATAGCAAGAATTACAGAAGATTTCACTTGATGGTGGGCTATCGGCAAGCATGCTGAAAAACAAGGTATTCCCCACAATCTCTTCTGTCGGAGTTGCTTAGAAGCAAACAAACAAGAATTGTAGACTTAAATCACATTATGTATATAAAAATTCTTTCTGGAGAATCACAAGTGCTCCACAGCTTTTTCTTGGAACGAAAAAAAAAGTGAAACAGATATCGTTTTTAAGGGTCGTTCTAACTTTTGAGATGGCGTGGGGATGAATCTTAGTTTCGACCCCATCTAATATATAGTATTCTAAAGGGATTGTCCGAAACACTAAATTAAAGAAAAAATTTGCAGCTCTGTGTTACTTACCTTTGGCATATATGGACTCTCATCCAAAAATCCACCACTGTAAAAGTTACGCCGTTCTTTGCTCGAACTATTCGAGTTATTCGAGTTATTCGAATCATCGGAAGCTGCGGGTGTTGGGTATATTAGGCCTACTTGACTTTCAATAGTCGAGTATGGATCTTCACTGCTTGACGCCTGCATCCGAGTACCCATGGCATCCATACTCTTGGGCAGTGCTTGCATGCGATTCTTCAGCATATCAATGGCAACGACATTGATGACCAGAATCCAGAGTGGACAATTAATAATGTTATTATTTGACTTGACGAGAGAAATGGCAGAGAGACATTGACGTTCCAAACGTTTACTTTCCGGATAAATACGTGCGAATTCTCGATTTATATTCGTTGTATATTTGCGCATATCAAAAAGCTAGAAAAAGGACATTAATTTAAAATTAAAATTTAGAACATTATAAAAAATATTCACTTTTGATGATGTGCCCGCTGTAAGCGCCATATTAGGCGTTTGCATTATATCTGCCCCAATGACTGTCTCCTCATTGCCATGCGCTGCTGTATTATGCACATAAGTGTTACTTTTGCCATAGCGTTTAATAAAAATATTGCCAATATCATCCATTTTAATTTTGAAACCATCACCAATGGATTTTTTAACTGCTTTCGTATCGGATGAACGCATCGGATTATCAAATCCATTTAAGCCAATTCTGTAAAGATTTAAATGAACTTAAGTAAATGCAATGAATACTTTTTGAACATTTTTTTACACGCCTACCTTACACCATCGAATCCATTCTTTGAGCCATTTATTGTTATAACCGAAGATCGTGCATAGGCTTTGGCGACACGCCGATTTTTTTCGAATACAATAATTTTAGCCCAAATTTCATCGTCGATTTGCTGCCATTTACCGAGTACTTCATCAATATGATCCTGTCCAGAGAAAAGAAGAGAGAGAGAGAGGGAAAAGTTTTCTTAGTTTGGTTTAAACTTTACGCTAGATGGCGTTGATGAACGAATTTAGTTTAACTTTATTTTTGAATTTATGCAACATGATCTTGCATCTACGGCACAATATTATTTACTTACACTAAAAAGCTTTTCTTTATCATGCCAAACATCTTCTTCTTCATCGGCATTTGGACCAATAGCATCCAAATTATCCAAAGAACGAGATATAATTTTTCGGCGTGAAATCATTTTGAGTATTTGTTATTTTTGTATGTTGCTCAAATCTTGAATATGGCGTTATATGTATTAAAACCAAACTTCAGTCTCAAAAACTACAAAAGCTGTAAGTAAGAAAAAAAATACATTAAATAACAATAAAATTAATAAAAAGAACTTGAGAAAATTTAAATTGTTGTACAATGCTTGAAAAAGCTCTTCAAAGGTAAAAAGCTAAACTTAAGGTTTGTGCACACAACAAAACAAAAGCTTTATTATATAATATAACCAATGAAAGGAAAATTTGGTATCAGACCGCTGCACAGTATGTGATTTTGCAAATCTAGAGTAACTTAAGAAATAAAATAAAAAGTCAACGTCTACATATATGACCACTTGTTATATAAATGAATATAAGGCAGAATGAAAACGTAGTCATCAGCTAGATAACGGTTATCAAGCATGAGTTATTAGAATGCTCAAAAAAACTACATTTAAATGGTTATTTTTGTAAGTGAAACAAGTTCATAAAGAGGCAAAAACAACGTGATAATATTGTAGAGTATTAATATTAACAAAGTATACTTTTATATATGATGTTTGTATAAATGACTGAACACAAAATAAATTATTCTGAATTAGACTCTCTACTGAATCACATCGAACTTTTATAATAAATATATTACAAATTGGCGACGAGAAAAAAATCTTAAAAAAAAAAAATAAAAATTAATAATTTTTTTTTTAAAGAAAAATTAATAATTTTTTTTTTAAAGAAAAATTAATATATATAAAAAATGTCGGAAAAGAAGCTGATACAAATTGCACAGGCTTCAATAATGCCTGAATTTGATATTGAAGATAATTGGAAATTATGGCACGAACGTTTGGAGCTGCATTTTCTAGAAATCGGAATTTCTGAAGACAATCTAAAAGTCTCTACGCTTTTGAAAACTGTTGGTTCACGTGCATATGAGATGCTACATAGCATATGCAGTCCAGCGCTTCCTAGCACAAAATCATATGCAGAATTATGTGAAATTATGATTAAGCATTTCACTCCACCAATTATTGTATTCCATGAACGGAAAAATTTCCATAACACAAGGATGTCGGATGGTGAGACGGTAAGTGCATGGTACACGAGAGTTAAAAAACTATCCTTGAACTGTAAATTCGGTTCAGTTTTGGATCAATTTGTTCTTGATAAATTTATCATTGAACTGCCTTCGAAAATTTATGAAAAATTTTGCGAGGAGGACGAAACTTTATCGTTGGATCGAGCATTGAAAAAAGCGATGCTACATGAGCAAAAATTTGCTCAAAACTCCAATGATGTCAATTATGTTAAACCACGACCCAAATATAACAATAACCATAATAAACCAAATAAAGGCAACAACAAGAATAGCAATAGTAGTAATCTACAGAAAAAGGCAAAATGCAACCATTGTGGCTTCAAAAATCATGGATCCAAAGAATGCTTTCATAAGACCAGTACTTGCAATTCGTGTGGTAAAATCGGGCATATCTCTACAGTTTGTAGAGGTTCCGAAAAACAAATTCAATTTATTTCTAGTCATAGTGTTAATCAGAAAACTAATGATAATATGTATTCCATTTATAGCATTGATGATGAAAGTAATTTGGATAGCCGCGTATTTTCAATTGGAAATCAATATACTTTGTTTGTTGATATCAACAATGTCGGATTTCAAGTAGTCTGTGATACTGGTGCGCCATGTTCATAGATTCCTGTTCATATTTATGAAAACTATTTTGATCTTTCAAGAATAAGACCGTGTTTGATTCCATATTCTGGCTACGGTGGTGAGAAAATCAATATTTTGGGTGAGTTCTCTGCAATTGTTAATTACAAGGGCCAAAAAAATGAAGGAATTTTTGTGGCAACGAAGTCAAATAGTCCAATTTTATTGGGAAGAAACTTTTTGCGTAGTTTTGGTTTTGTTTTGACCTTAGATTGTGAGATAAAGTCGTCTAAATCAAGACAAAATCATATTAATTTTCTTGAATCTTATAAAGAAGTAATTGAGTCAATTAAAAGCGAATTTGCTGAAGTTTTTAAAAGTGGTTTAGGAAAATGTAATACTACAATAGTTAAACTACCAATTTCTAAGGATGCTATACCAATATTTTGTAAACCGAGGCCGGTACCTTTAGCTTGGCGTGAAACTATTAGTAAACAAATAGATGATTTAATTAAATGTGGTTTGTTAGTACCAATTGACAGTTCAGATTGGGGCACGCCACTTGTTCCAATATTAAAACCAAACGGTGATTTAAGAATTTGTGGTGATTATAAAACTACAGTCAATAAACATTTAGTTGATTTCAAGTATCCATTACCACGTATTGATCAAATTTTTGCTTCATTGCAAGGTGGAATTATATTTACTAAACTTGATCTCTCTAATGCATATAATCAGCTAGTTCTTGATGAAGATGCACAAAAATTATGTACCTGGAGTACACACAAAGGAATCTTTAGGATGACACGCTTACCATTTGGCGTTAAAACAGCCGCAGCAATTTTTCAAAAAACTATGGAAAGTCTCCTAAGTGAATTCACTAACGTTTTTTGTTATCAAGATGATATTGTTGTTACAGGAAAAAATTTTTCTGAGCATTTAAAAACCTTAAAGCAAGTATTGCTAAAAATTCAAACGGCTGGAATGCGATTAAACGTTAACAAATGCGAATTTTTCAAGTAGAAAATTTCTTATTTAGGATTTGACATTGATAAAAATGGTCTTTCACGGAACAAAGAACGCATTAAAAGTGTGCTGAATGCACCAGAACCGAAAAATGTCTCAGAACTTCGAGCATTTATAGGTATGGTAAATTACCATTCCAGTTTTATAGCAAATTTTGCTGAATTAATGTCTCCTTTGTATCGTTTATTGCAAAAAAATGTTGAATTTAAATGGACCGTTGAATGTAAAAAAACTTTTGATCATATGAAAACAGAAATCTGTTCAGATCGGATCTTAGTTCATTTCAATCCTAAATTGCCTATAATATTAACTACTGACGCAAGTAATACAGCAGTAGCAGGTGTATTAACTCATAAATTTGAAGATGGGTCTAAGCGACCGATTGCTTTTGTATCAAGAGCTTTGAACAAAGCTGAATTAAATTATAGCACTATTGAAAAGGAGGCACTTGCAATCATTTTCAGTGTCACAAAATTAAGGCAATATTTATTAGGTGTACATTTTAATTTACTAACTGATCATAGACCATGAATTACTTTGTTTGGTGAGCACAAGGGAATCCCTATAATGGTTGCTGCACGCATGCAACGATGGGCTTATATATTGTCTGGATTTAACTATTCAATTGAATATGTCAAGGGTTCAAACAATTCAGCTGATGCGTTGTCACGTATTGCACAGCATGAATCATCAGTACAAGATGAAGGTGCAACATATATCAATTACGTCAATAATGGGAATCCATTGCAATTGAGTTACAAAGACATTGCAAAATACACCCGACGAGATCCAATCCTATCAAAACTTCATGACAGCATTCAAAATGGTACTGTTGACAAACTTGTTGGTGATGAATTTTCTTCTTTTCGTTCTAAAGCATTAGAAATGACAGTAGAGTCAGGATGCATTTTGTGGGGTTATCGAACAATTGTTCCATCTAAATTGAGAGAAACAGTGTTACAAGATCTACACACTTCTCATATGGGCATAGTGAAAACAAAATCTTTAGCTAGATCGTTTGTTTACTGGCCAAATATTGACAAAGACATTGAAAGACTCATTAGAGGTTGTGATGCATGCAATTTGGCTCAGGCAAACCCAGAAAAAAGTGAGTTAATACCATGGTTACCTGCAAATGCAGCATGGAAACGTATTCACATTGATTATGCTTCGATTGGTAAAACAAATTTTCTTATTATAGTAGATTCATTCTCAAAATGGATCGAAGTTTTTAAAACCAAAGACATTACCACAGCATTTACGATTAGTAAGTTAAGAGACGTCTTCTGCAGATTCGGCATACCTGATTTTGTTGTAAGCGACAATGGTGCACAATTTACTTCTGTTGAATTTCGTGAATTTTTGCTTAAAAATGGTATTCAACATAAACTTACAGCGCCAGGTAATCCATCAACTAATGGACAAGCCGAAAATTCTGTCAAAACTATTAAAAAGTCCCTTATTGCTTCTTTAAAAAATTGCAAAACAAGTGACATCGAGTTAGTATTGACACGATTTTTATTTGATTATCGTATAACAAAACACTGCACAACAAATGAGACACCAGCAAAAATTTTATTAGGACATGAACTAAAATCGCGTTTTAGTTTGTTAAAACCACCAACTACGCAGGAGGTTATAAGACAAAAGCAGCAAATTGCTATTAAAAATTTTAAAGGAAAACGCAATATAAAATTCGCTAAAGGACAAACTGTCTATGTAAGAAATTATAAAAATCCTAACAAAGACAGTTGGTCAAAAGCAAACATAAAAAAAGTACTTGGTCCTCGTAATTATACATGCTATTTACTACGCGAGAACCGAGAAATACAAAGACATGTAGATCAGATTCGCGACACTCTTCAGGAAATTGAAAATAATATCATTCAAGATGTCGCATTGGAATCACAGACTGAAGAAAACTTGTCACAATCGACCATAGACTCAACTGATGTTAGTGAATCAGATGATGAAATTGTTGAAAGACCGTCGATTCGCTCAACAGCTTTAACTGCTAAAAACATGATCACTAAATCATATGAGTATTGGAGTCGAAAGCATTAATACAGTCCAGATTACTTCGTCTAATTAGAATTTGATTAAAATCACTTGGCTTAAAAATTATTTACTACTTGTATAACAACTTTGTAATTGTATAACAATTTTAAGGGGAGAGTTGTAGAGTATTAATATTAACAAAGTATACTTTTATATATGATGTTTGTATAAATGACTGAACACAAAATAAATTAATCTGAATTAGACTCTCTACTGAATCACATCGAACTTTTATAATAAATATATTACAAATATGAATAGCCAAACAATTTGTTATAAATAAATAAAATTGGTTTTTATTTTTACAAAAAAGTTTACTTGGTGGTGCAGAATTTATGACCTCAAGTGTAAATTATGATATCGCTTAAATAACGCATTACATGTGTGACAATACTTATACCTTATACCAATTTCAAAAAAACGATTCTTTTTTCAACTTCAATAATTCTAAAACTTCAAGTGATTAGAACTTAGTCGTTTGTACACTGTTTCTAAAACTGTTTCATTTTTCATAAACCTCAATAATTTAACTTAAAGTTTGGTGAAAAAATGTTTTAACGTTTGAAACATTTTACATATATCGTCGGGTTAAAGCTACAACTAGATATCTACATTTTTCATGTTTTGAGAAAAAGCGTTTTCAGTTTTTTGAAATTCGTGTTTTGTATGGGATTTTGAAGTTTTCTTTATATAAAATAAGATGTTTCTGTATACTTAACTCAAAATATCAAAAATGTAGATGTCTAGTTGTAGTTCTAACCCGACGATATGATTTATTGCATCATTAGCTTAAAAGTGAGATGTTAAAAAATCTTTTATTTTTCATAGACAATATCTTGAAAGTTGCACACACACAATTTGCACACAAGTAACATTTTTAACAATGATTGAAATTTGGGCATTTCCATAGTAACGGATGCGACAGTTTAGGAACAATTTTTAAAATTAAAAGTAGAATTTAGATAAATACGCCAGAGAGGCGCCTAAACTTAAGAACTGTAAAGTTTCTCAATCTTGTGTTTAAAAAAACTTCAATATCAATGCTTTTTAGTACTAAATCGATGGTAACGGGTGTGACGTTTAAAATATGCTATTTTCGTTTTATGAGATTTGATCCCTCAGATATGTACAACTATGCATGAAACGGTAAAAATATAACTTTCAAGTAATTGTAATATTATGTACAAGAATTTTCTTAGTTTGCTGCATTAAGAGATAATTAAGTTGAAAACAAAAATACCAAAAAATAATAAACTAACGGGTGCGACAGCAAAAAGTAACGGGTGCGACATCGTAAAAAATAAAACAATATGTATAATTATATCCATTATATTTAACAGTACTAAAAGAAAGTATGAAAATATTCAAGAAAGTGAGCTGAGATTATTTTTGTAAATTTTTTAAAGGTCATTAAGAGGTCACTTAAGGTTGATTTATGTAAAATCTCAGCTTGATGCGGTGTTTATTTTATTACAATCTCAAGAATGCTGGAAATGAGTCGTACGATATATCAGACTTTTAGTCTTGAATCAATGTATGTATATAATAAAATAAAAATTGGAACCTTAGATCAACTTCATACTGTTTTTCTAGCTAAAATGCCCGCAAAAAAAGTATTTCCGAAATTACAGCCCACTGTAAAACTCTAAATCTTAATTTTTGTTAAAACTTGTTTCAAGATCATTATGAAATTACACAAAGAACAATTTTATGGAACATTTTAACCTATTATAACCTGCTCTTATGGGTCTTTTTGACCCCTTTTAAAAAATGGTAATAATGGGTTAAATTTCCAAAAAAATATTCTTTAAAAAATTTCGTTAGGAGACACCAAAGACGAGAAATGCTTAAAACTTCAGAATAATGAGTAAAAATGTACAAAATGTACAATAAATATGAAAAATGAGAAATTTTTTTTTGCTACGCCTTTTTTTCATATTACTACATTTTTTACGCACTATTCTTAAGTTTCAAGCATTTCTTGTCTTTGATGACCCCTAATGAAATCTTCCGTCCAATATTTTTGTAGAACATTTTGAGCCATTATAACCTATTGCTTTAGAAAGGGGGTCAAAAACCCAAAAAAACCGTAAGGATAGTATATAATGGGTTAAGATGTTGTAGAAAGTTGTTCTTGTTTGGAAACTCCGTAGTTGTTTAACCAAAAAAAAAGTAGAAAACCAAATATTGTAAGTAATACGGTATGGGATGGAAGGCAAAATAATAAAAATGTAACGGGTGCGACATCTTTTACAAGTGAAAAAAATCACAACAATGAATTATTGGCGTTTATTTGGTATCACGAAATTATTAAATTCACTTACATTGTTACTTTCCTTTATTTTTGCTTTCATTAATTACATATACTAGTTTTCACATTATTTTAAACTTTTGATGTATAAAGGCAACGGGCGCGAAAGAGATTACTTATTTTTTAAAAAATTCCCAAAACTTTATTTAAAAGGCTAGAAGTACAAAACTGCTGCTCGACGTAGACAAAAGTCGGCACTTTCAGCTGATAATGGTTTTTGTTGTCAAATAGGGATATAAGAGTGTTACTCAAGTGTCAAATAACGACTGTTTATAGTGGGCGAGAAAACTGCAAAACACACCAGATTCAAAGTGATTTTGTTTTCTGAATTAAAATTGCATTTAATCTTTCTTTGATGTAGTAGATTCATGTATTTTTTATATTTTAAGCATTAAAATTTAATAAAAATTTTGATTCTATTTTTGAGTTGCGAAGGGTATGATCTCGTGGAAATACCTATATCAAAATTACCGATTGCACAGAAATAAAAAAAAATTATTTTTATATTATCTCTTTTAATCACCTCTACTGCGACTGAAATGCAAAATACAAATTTTCGACTGGGTATCTGTACAACAAGAAATGTTGAAAAGATTTTTTTTTTACAAAAAAAAAAAAAAAAAAAAAAAAATGCGGAAATTAAGCATCTCTGCATAGAGAATAAAAGTTCACATACTAATTTTCAAGTCGATATCTGTCAAACTACGACTGCAATCGCATTAAGTGTATCCAGATATGTAGAATCTCACACTGTGCGCTGCCAGTGCTGTTATCCCATACAACTTAATGGCATTTCCACAGTTTTGGTTCGATTTTCATAAAGTTTACTACACTAATGTCATTATCATGTTGCTTACAAAAAGCTTTGTGTATACTTTTAGGCTGTATGAGAAATTTATATAAGCGAATTCAACCGCATTAAATAAAAATTCCCTGAGCACTTAAAAGTACACTGCGAAAAAAAAGCTAAGAAAAACGCAGAAAGATTTTAAATCTGTATGTACGTTTTTGACTGGTAAATGAATTGAATTCTGAACAAAGTGATTTTTTGTCAGTTTGATTGCGATGTTCTTAAAATTGAAAAAATGTTCACTTACACTTTCGTCATTTACGAGAAAATGATCTAAGAATTAATGGTATCTACTTTTGTCTCATGAAAAAAAGAGTTAAATTTTGTTACACAGTGTAATTTGTAGGCATTTATACAAAATTACTTTGTTTGATTTTACTAATAGCGTAGGTTGCTGACTTCAATTAATTTCTTAATTTTACCAAATTCGTTTAAATTGTTGTGTTTTTTCTTTTGATTGGCAACATTTTACCATCGTCGTCGCTGCTGTTTGTTAACAAAATTACGTTCGCATGTGCTTTGAAATATGAAAAGAACATGAAATAATTGTTAGCCCCGGCTTGCTTACAAGCGGGTGTTTCTTTATAATTTTTTTGTAATGTTTTGTTTTGTTATTTTTTGTTTTTGCATTTTTTTTTTTTTCAATTTCGCTGATTCTTTTCTATTAATATGTATATAAGTATATTTTTTTTTTCAACAGAATGATTCGTAAAATTTTTGCTTGTGCGTTCTTTCAGCTTGATATGTGTAATTTTTTCTGGAATTTTGAGTGTTGAGTGTATTTTTTTATAATTAGACTTGATTCAAAAGTTGCGCCCAAGAGGACTTTGAAGTGCCATATAATGGATATGGCAAATAAAAAAAGTGTAAGAACTTTTTAGACAACAAGTGTTGTGCAAGCGCGAGTTTCCGGCGATTTTTCAATTGTTTTGTTCTTTTTATGCATAATAAGCGTTAATTATTGTATAATTTTGAGTGTTTTTTTTAAATTTGAGGCATGTAGATTACGAAATGGACAAAAACTTTTTGAAAATTTTTAAAAGTTGATTGAACTATGTTGAAAGAAATCCTTTTTGTCTAACACTCATTATATTTCAAATTTGCATTTTTTTAAACAACAAGAAAGCAATCATACAAATAATTGAACATTATAGTCTCATTAAAAAAAAAAAAGTTCGTTGCTTGAATCTTTTGTTTTTCAATGGCTGCGCAACATGGCTCAATGCTTAGAAAGTTTTGACAGCAAACTAAGCTGAACAATTTATTGATAAGCATGCGGTAGACAGCTTTCAACTCAAAATCTACACAAAAAGTGTTAGAAAGATTACATTGGCATCAATAGAATCCCGAAAAGCAACTCTTTAGATCTTTAGCCGTCCTACTACATTTGCTGCCTATTGATTCTTATGCCAAAGAAACTGAGCTTAAAATCATTCTTAGGCTTAAAAAGTCAAAGGTTCCCAAATTCAAACCGTATGCACACAGTGAAAGCTTAACGCTTTGAGTTCCCTCAGTGAAGAATGTCAAGTTTATCCTCAGTGGGTGCGCGGATGCTGTGCGATTTTAGGTAATGAAATAGCTAATCACTAAGAAAAAGAAGGACCTCAGATAACCAATTTGTAAACATTCACATAGAGCTTTAAAATGCTTTATTTAAAAAAAAAAAAAAAAAACACTGAATTATTCTCTAAGGTAACCAGAAGATAGAAAAGTTTATCTTATATTTTTACAAAGTAGGTACACAGAGCAAAAAATGACCCCCTAAAAACAAGAAGATTGTCGTATTAAACTATTTTACTATGAATTCCTATTAAAAATAGAAAACAATATGAATTTTCCATAGAGAAATCTCTATGAATTTTCTAAGAAAATCTTCTTAAAATTTTAAAAAGATTTTCGTATCATTTCTATATGGAATATAACATAGAAAGATGTAAGTCACGTGAGAAACTTATTATTTTCTAGTTTTAAGGAGAAAATCGTATAAAATGTATTTGTTTTGATTTGACAGAACCTTTTGTATTTATTTATTTTGATTGGGGAATGACTGCAGGACTGAGGCATTTAAGAAAATACAATGTAAGTAATTTTATTTTGTTTTATAAATCATCTTTACCATCAACTTATTCTTACAGAATTAAATATGATGGGTCGTCATCGAAAAAGCTCCAATTGTTCATTAAATAGACGCGTATGGAAAACCTGGTAGCCGAATTATGACAACATAAAATTGAACAAAAGTAAGAAGATATCTCTATGGTTTTCATCCAATAAGAAAGTCATATCAAAACCATGGAGAAAATCTAATATGTATAAATTTATATGAAAATCTTATAGTATTAAGAAGAAATCTTATTGTTTTTCCAGAAGATTTCTCATAAAATTAAGAAGAAATCGTATTGAAAACGAAGAGATTTCTTCTTAATATTACAAGGTTTTCATATAAATGGCAACATAAATTTTAAGAAGATTTTCGCTATGATTTTGATGTAACTTTCTTTTTGGATGAAAACCATAGAGATATCTTCTTAGTTTTCTTCTATTTTATGTGGTCAATTTGGCTCTGTGTAATCTCGGAATAAGTGCATTTTAATGACTTTAGTTGCGGCTGAGCATGCCTTTAGATTAATCTTTAACGTCTATAAGAAACCAAAGGAAGAGGAAGCCTTTTCAAAAACAAGTCAGCCGCTTTACACATTCTTCAATGAAATAACAAAACTTCATTTAAAAACAATTAAGATAGTTCTAACAATTATGAATAAATTTTTATAAGAGAGTTTATAGTAATGCCGACTCTCTAACATAACATAAACTTTAGAAAAAATGCAATAAATTATTGTGAAAAATATCCAAACCACGTAATTCCATTTGAAATGCAATTAGTTGCTCTATTTAACGTTTCACATATAAAAAAAAAGCTCTAAGAAGCTTATTTTGTGCCGAACAAAAACACGACTTTCAGGCCAACAACAGAAATTGCTGTCTTCAAACTTGACACATATTCTAAGCAAGTCAATGTTTGGTTGCTCATGCCATACAATTGAAGTTTCGTATGTTTTTTTCTTTGATGTTTTAATATTCAAAGCATGCGCCTTATCAATAATGCAACAAGTAAACAAATAGGCAACACAATGAAAAAAAAAAAAAAAACATTTAAAAAACCAAGATATTTAATGTATTTCCTATAATGTGCAATAGATAGCAAGCAGCGCTGAAAGTTTTGGGCAACATTTCGGTTTTTTCCAAATTATCATTCTATGCGTGTGCTCTTTTTACTTGAACGAATTCGTGCTCGTTTTGTATGACATTGATTTTTGGGTATTTTTATTGTTGCAATCCGCTGCGCAGTGGCGGTGTTACAAGAAATTTAAGAAAAGGCTGTTAAATATTTTTAAGCATATGTTCAATATTTATTATAAATATTTAGAACATTTTCAAATTTCGTCTATTTTAAGAATTTTCGAAATTTTTCAATACTAAAAAAATGCAAGTTCGTTGCTTAAGTCTTTCGTTTGAATACAACTTGCATGTCAGAGTTGTGCTTATTTTTTAAAAAGATGTAACATTTTTTTTTTTCTAAATTTTGTTAATGAAGACCTTCAGTTAAAGCTTAAAAATTTGTACATTAGCACGTTTCTGTTTGAACTGATTTCTATTTTATGAGTTTTTTTTTTGTTGGTACAAATAGGAATTTCAATGCCAACGCGGCAACAATAAAATATAAACCCATTTAAGTTTGCATTAAAAAGAAGCTTAGCAGAAAGAAAAGCTATAAAAAAACCAATTTGAATTTACTCCATTAAAAGCTGCATGCAGAGCGTGCAATTGAAATGGTAACAAGAAAAATGTAACACCTTCGTTTAGTGACATACAAACGAAAAAAAAACTCGAGCACGCATGCATTCCAAAAAAAAAAAAAAAAAACTTGGAATAACGACAATGGCATTTTTCTACAAATCATAAAAAACCCATTGTATTTTTTTTAAGAATATTAATATGAGCAGATAGAAGTATTTTAGAAGAGTTGTGTTTAGTCTAAAAGAAAAAATAGAAGATTTTGGAATGTTTTTAGGCACATTTGTAAAAAAATATCTTTGCATAGAAATTTCTGGCTCAATTAATATAACAGTGCTCGAATTTGATTGATTGTCGATATTGATTGGGTAGTCAATTCGTGTTCGCTTTAGTGATATCAATAATTTTATGCCCTAGCTCTGGTTTTTGATATTTTTGGATTTGAAAATTTTACATAGAAAAAAAATATAATACTTTACCAGATGAAGCACACTGGTTCAACAACTTTAAACCTTGTACCTTTTTACAGTCTGTATTGTCTAAATAATATTCATAGAACTCAAAAAATAAATAAGATCCAGGTATTCCTACAAGGCTCTTGAGATCTTTTCAATAGTATGCTTCTCAAACGCAAAATTCTGTGACTTGAAAGTAAAAATTAAGTATTCACTGTAAAAATTGTGTGATTACTATAAAACTGAACCGATTTGAATGTTTAAATATGGAATCTTTTTGTAAAAGAGGGTACTATCGAACTCTTGTGCTCAAAACTAGCAGCAAGTTATAGTTTGGATAATAGTGATTAACTTAAAAATAAACTATTTCAAAAAATCAGTTAGCAATCATTATGAAAAAAAAAATAATAGCTCAGAACTAATTTTTTTCTCGAGGTTTCGCCAAGATTTTTTTTTGTTCAGAAGATAGAAACCTTTTTTAACACATATAAAACAAATTAAGATGCCCTTTTTAGCCTTTTTGACGCGAACTTTTCTAAGGAAAATTTAACTCATATTGCTTGCCAAGTGTCAATATGTGCTGCTCAACCGAAATGATAAAAATTTACACCCTGCGAAATCTATGCATATATGTATGTGCAAAATTAAAATTGTTGGCTTAAAACATTTTAACAGAAATTCAGCAAATTCACCAGTCTATAAATCATATATGTTTTTTGTTTTTGTTGCTTGCGATTTTGGGTACCGTTATTTTAGGTGAAAAGGATAACATTCTGTATCAAAACCAAAGTGAGAATACCAAACGTTCAACTGCGTTGCAAAGCAGCTCGAGTCAAATTTGCTGACAAGCATAAATTTTTGGAAGCAGAGTAGCGTCATGTTATATTTAGCAACAAAAACAAAAAAAAAAATCATATGGATGCCCCTAATGATGCCACTCTTCTTCCCAAAATTTATACTTATCAGCGAATTTGAGCCGAGCTTTTTTGCGACACAGTTGAAGCTTCGATTTTGATACTGGACGTTATATTTTCACTTAAAATTTGTTGAATTTTGCTCTTAGTTATTTGAAGACCTAGTTTGGCTTTGATTTGTTAAGGACTTTCATTTTTAACACAACGAGAGGACGAATTTCTGTCCAAACCCGTTTTTCAACCGTGGACTTTCTGCCGCTTCCCTTCGTTCTAGAATAGTTTTGGGTGTCATTTGAGAAATTTTTTGTTGTGTTTCTCTGCTGATGTAATCTTGCAACTTTTACCCCTATCCTCACGTCAGATTCCCTCAAAGTATTAATTGTTCCTCGATCTTCTCTTTAAAAGGCGCATCCAAGTTTTTAAATAAGATATTAAAATTGTGAAAGAGTTGCTTTTTCCCATTTCAAGTTCGCCATTTTGTTTTTAAAAATTTTTAAAAATCTTATATCAGATTCGAAAACTCGACTTTTGGCCAGCTTTTTGAATCAGTGGGTGTTGCTTTAAGAATCATTTCATTCATAAAATTGGATTTTTATCGCATTTTTTTAAGTTTTAAGCACATGTCGTTTTTGGTGACCTTTAGTATTATTTTTTTTTTTGAATATTTCTTTAACCCATTATAGTCCAATTTTGTAAAAAGCGGTTAAAGGATCCACTATAGTCTAGTTTTTGGGAAAAGAAGTCAAAAGGACCCATGAAAACAGACTATAATTGGTTAATACGTAGGTTGCCTTATATATTTCGGGATTGGGCAACACTAATGTCAATAGCTAAAATCTGGCAACACCATAATAAAGTGTTTCGACATTTTTTAGCTTAAACGTACTCAGAACGTTTTGACGTACGACCATCATTTGTGTTGCTTACAGTGACTTGAAAAAATCAATTTGGCAAAAAAATGGAATTAACTCGTGAACGTTTTCGTGCGATCATTTTTCACAACTTTCGACGTAGATTATCACGATAAGAGTGCATCGATGAACTTAAACCTTTGTATGGCGATGAAGCACCATCCTATAGCACTGTGAAAAACTGGTTTAATGAATTCAATCGTGGCCGTCGCTCACTCCAAGACGAATTTCGTGAAGGTCGTCCAAAATCAGTTGTTGTTCCGGAAACCATTGATGCTGTGCGCCAACTGATATTGCAAGATCGTCATATGACCTATCGTGAGATTGAGACAACCTTAGGCATTAGTGGGGCTAGCATACATTCAATATTGCATGAACACCTGGCCGTAAAAAAGGTTTGTTCTCGTTGGAAACCCAATAATTTATCAATTGCTTAAATTTTCAATGGAAAAATTGATTTTCTTAACTCACTGTAAACAAAACAAATAGCACTTGTACATCAAAACGTTGTGAGTACGTTTATGCTAAAAAAAGTCAAACTTTATTATGGTGTTGCCAGATTTTAGCTATTGACATTAGTGTTGCCCAATCCCGAAACATAAAAGGCAACCCTCGTATGTCATAAAATATGTATCTTGTGTAATTTCATAAGATTTTTTCAAAAATATTAATAGCTAAAATCTGGCAAAATCCTAACAAAGTTTGACGTATCTTAGCATAAACGTACTCACAACGTTTTGATGTACAAGTGCTATTTGTTTTGTTTACAGTGAGTTAAGAAAATCAATTTGGCAAGCCTTTTTTTGAGCGATTGATAAACTATGGGGTATCCAACGAGAACAAATTTTTTTTACAACTAAGTGTTAATGCAAAATCGAATGTAGTGACGATCTTGCATTATCAATTCATGCACTGCATCGATGTTTTATGGCACAACAACCGATTTTAGACGACCTGCACGGAATTCTTCGGCGACCGAACTACGACTACAAATGAATTTACAATACCAGCAATATACTGTGGTTTTTGATGTTGCTTTATCGCCATACAAGAACTGAGTTCATCCACACAGTCTTGTTGAAATAATCCACGTCGAAAGATGTGAAAAATAATCCAACGAAAACCTTCTCTTGTAATTTCCACTATACACGTATACGTATGTATATAGTTTTAGAATTATACAAAAATAACGGCTTAATACGGTACATGTTTTACTTTTTGCCCCCTTTTTCCAAAAACTGGATCAAAAATTGTTAAAGTGTTCTACAAAAATATTATACGCAAAATTTTACTAGAGGTCACCAAAGATGAGAAAAGCTTAACCCTTTAACGAATAAAAGCAAGTATGTTTGCCAGCTCCTCATTTGTTTGGATGATAGTCTGATTATCCGCATTACTCCAATTTTTATATTGAAATTTTTTCGCGCATTTGAACCTTTTCCATATATAAAATTTTATGCATTAAATGATTTTTAAAGCGATATCTCTTCAAATATTAAAATTAGCCTCAATGATGTTTCTTCAAAATTTTTTAAAATTTTTGTTTTTTCTAAATTGATGCGTCAGCATTGCGTAATAAATCCATACACCCACATTTTGTATACCAACGTACATATTTCTAATTCGCTAATTGTTAACAAATTGTTTAAAAATAAATTTGAAATTATTTAAGAATTTATTGCCTCATGCGTTGACAGCTGCCAATTGGATTGCCCAATTATGCAAAGAATTGTTAAATATTTTTTTATTTTGTCAACAACTTAAGCAAAGCTCTATAAATATGCTAGGTACAATATTAAAAAGCTTACAAAATAAAATATATGCATACTTACATACATATATTTTGGCAATAGAAATAGTAAAGTAAACAATATAAACAATATGATTTATTTTTTTTTTCCAAATGAGTATTAAAAACTAATTGCAAAATTTAGCAGTATGATGTGGCTTAGCAGTAAGCTTGTTGCCCAAAATACATTTCTAACTTAATTGATTGTAGATAAATTAGTGAAAATAATATGGTTATTAAATAATTTGTTAATTGAAACAGCATACAGCAACAAAACTTAAATTAACTACGCATTACTTCAAATACATTTTGCCAATACATTTGCAAAGTTCGTTGCTTAAGTCTTTTGTTTGTAATTTGCTTATTTAAGCGCATAAGATAAAAATGTTTTCTTTTTCATTTGAAAAGTAGGCAACCTAATTCTTATAAATATAGAATTTCTATTGGCTATTTAAGGCAATTCAACTTTCACATCGAATTGCAGTAAAAAAAAGAGTCTTAGGGAAAATCATGTTCTTTTTTTTCAATCAATCAAAATAAACAAATAGTTACCCACGCAATTTTTTAATATTTTTGGTAAACTTTGTTTTAATTAATTGAAAGTATATGTTTTGAAATCTTGTTTTTTAATATTCTTGATATATTTTAATAGAACAGGTACATAAAATTAAAAGTTGTCGCCACCTTTTATGCCTCTAATGCCTAATTTTGCTGTTCTACCAAACCAATTTTGGGTTAATGAACCACTGAGCGTGTATGTTTCTATTTAACATAAAAGATTTTAATAAAATTTGTTTTGTAAATAAATATTTTAGAAATTCAAAAAATAAATTACTCTCAATAAAAAATAGTCAAAGAAATCGCCTCTACGAAGTTTATTAATTAAAGCAAGGATTAAAATAGAGCGATCTTCTACACACTTTGTGAACAACTTAATCTAAAAGTGCTGCTCTTAATCAAAAAATGGGTTCCCGAACATTTTTTTTTGAAAATAATCAATAAAATTCGAATAAGTAGAGAACTATGTGCTATATTGACGAAAAATTGATAAAAATAATTGAGCTCTTTTTGTAAGCTGTTTCTTCCTTAGTTGAGCATTGTCCAATATTAATTTTTTGACTTTTTGATTGTCTTCCGGAGTGGTCACCTTCATCGGCTCTCTTGGCTGTGGTTGTCCCTGCCTTGTTTAAAGAGCTTTTGCCACTTGCAAACCAATTTTACTTTAAGAGTTCTCATTTACGGATAACATATTTGTCAGTATGGTTTGAACTGATTTCCCATATTTAAGATTTTATTCGGAATTGACTTGTTTGATCGACGATAGTTCAAAGACTATTGATACGAAAAATTAAATGAAAAATGCATTAGGCTAGCAAAAGATAATATTGAAAAGGAAAAATAAATTGTATTTTTATTTCCTCTCCTTACCCTCCAATCCGTGAACTTAAAAACTTTCCCTCGTAATTACATCAACATATCAAGCTTGGAAAACTGGAATCCATAATGAGCAATCAAATTATGGGTGAATGATTAAGACCGCAGGGACCGCATAAATATATTGAGCAAAAAGCAACGAATGCTTTATATTTTAGAGGAACTTTTGAAGCGGTCTCTCGAGAAGATGATTATTGCAGTGCTTAGGAAAGTTGCATCAAAAATAATAATATTTGTCGATTTTTGGGTCCTTAAAGTAATTTTCACCGATTTGAGTTTAACCAATTTTTGGGATCTTCTTACAAACGTTTTTAGCGTTTTGAGATCTTCTTAAAACTTTGATCTCTAATTTAAAGTTTAATTAAGCTTATATGTGTCTTTTTTTAACACGAGTAAATACATATTTGCATACATCATTATGCTTATCAATTCAAAGCTCTTAACCAAATTCAAAGGACAAAATTGATAAAAGAACTGCATAAAAAGAACAATAAAATAAATTTTAAAAAACATTTTAGTTCACTGAAATTTCGCATCTTACAAAAATGCACAAAACACTTAATGTGCTTGGCCATAAAAAATAAAAATATATTTTTTTAAATGTTAACAATGCATAAGTGCAAGAATAAATTAGTCAAAAAGAAATCCAATTCATTTTTAAATTGACAAATCGATTTAAAATTCAAATATGATTTCATTTGATATTTATCAATCAATAAAACGGCTCATTTATAAGAACTGTTATTGGTATTTTGGTTGCAGTGTGTGCATTTATTTTACTAAAAACTCTTCTTAATCATTTTTTTATAAATCAACAATGAACATATTAAATTTAATTTAAAAATTAACAAAGTCAAAAAATGCTAAACACGTACCATTGGGCTGTTGAATGCCCGCTCAATAATTTCAATGAGGTTCATAAGTGTAGCTGCTTCTTTTTTTCGAAGCATAAATTGTTAAAATTATTGCTTTGAATGCTGACAGTAAATAGCAGCGACAAAAACTGTACAACAAATAATTTATAGAAATGCTTTAGTTTTTTATTTGCTGGTTGATTTTGCACTTGCAACATTTTTCACACGCAAAAAAAAAAGAAAAAAAAAAGAAAAATGGTTCATGCGTACAGAAAAAGATGGGTGTGTTCTGTTATGTTCTTACAACTACTTGCTATTTTTGGCACATCCTATGGTACTTAAGCATTTATAGTAAAGATCTTTTTTTAAAAAGGTGGATTCAGGTTTGCAAATTTTCACACGATTAAATGCAATTTCAGGGAAATTGTAGACTACGCTATAAATACCATACAAATGTATAAAGTTCTTAGTAATTTAAGGCTGTTTTTGTACAAATGTTATTGAAACAAAAGACTTAAGATACGAACTTTTTAATTTTTATTATTATTTAATTTCTTGCAAGGAGATTGTTAAGTGCGGATGTATAACGCTTTCACTTTTCAAAACAAAAGACTTAAGAAACAAACTTTTGTGGAGTTTGTGTCTTTTAAGCGTTATGCTATATTTTTAAAATTTAAGATTTTGAGCCAAAAAGAAAGTCCCTTATTAAACGTTTAACTAGCCAATGGAAAAAAACAAAAAAAATATATTTTATGACGAATATTTTGAGAAGATGTTTTGAGGGTTTTGTTGGATCACTTATGTACTTTTCGACGCTGAAACCGATTGTATCTTCAGAATTGTCAATATACCTGCAGAATTTCGAGATATCCTTTCTTAATCTAGGAAAAAATTCAGTTTTCAGCTCTTTTTTTAAATGACTTTGAATGTCCACACTCTACCTTTTCAAAATATGCCTTCAAACTTTTCCAATAGGTCGCTTGTTTTCGGAGCATTGATTCTTTGAAGAGAAAGTATTTTAGCCTAAAACAAAGGTCGAAATATTTGGACGGCGTGGAATCGCAAATTTTTTTTATCCCCTTATTGCTACTAACTCATTTCATATCCTGTAGCAGATTTTAACTCATTTTAAGTGTTTTCTTAATCGGTTTTTAGATACTTATATTATTTAATCCTTTGTATGGTGGCTGAAATAGCTTCTCTTTAAAGGATCATAACACGGAAAGTAAGCGTTCTATTGGAAAACTTCGAAGGTATATTTTAATAAAGAATAGTGTGGCTATTCGATGCCAATAAAAAAGAGAGTTTCACCCTATCCTGCAGCTATGCCATAAGCATGAGACATCTTAAAATCCTGCAAATAAGTATATTGACAATACTAAGAATGCAGTCGGATTCAGCGCCAAAAAATACAAAAGATTGAATAAAAAAATAAAGGGTTCAATGCAAAAAAAACTTAATTCTAACAATTATGTACATCAGTATACAATATTTTCAGGTCATTGCACTATAGGTCAAAAGGCACACTTTTTTGGCCAAAATTCATAACGTCCATACTATCACGAATATCGACTGCAAATGTAGTTTTAATGTTGACTCTAGACTAAAAGAACAATTTTGAAAAAAATTTTAACCCTTGGACTACCGGGTCAAAAATGGCACATAATAAATTCTCTAAATTAATAACACATACCAGCAAGGTTTTGTTTTTAAGCATTTAAGTAACTTTATGCGTTGAATCCGAATCCGAAGTCAGAATTGACCCACCACCTCAGGATATGGAGATATTTGAGGTCAAACTCATGAAAAATGGCCATTTTGTATATTTTTGAGGTTCGATGCAAACTGTAAAAAATTTTCACAATTTTTTTTACCAAACGTGTTACGTAGTTTTGTTATGTTTCTTCAAAATGAGTTCTTAAAAAATGCCATATAATACTTCCCTTAAAAGTTATGGCCGATTTAAGATAACATCTTGAAATCCGATAAAACGGGTAAAACAACACAATTTTGAACTTCATGATATCATCTTAAATCTGCAATAACATAAATAACATAAATGCAGTCTACAACTACCCTCAAAAGTAACAAAAGTACTAATTTGACGTATATTAACCACAAATATCTCTTTTTTTCAAAAAACCGAATGCAAAAATCACTTAAAATCACGACTATTTTTAATTTATCTCAGTAAAATACAAATGCATCAACTTTAACACATCGCTGAGGAACGAAAAATTATTTTTCCCCAAAACAAAACACATTTTTGTTTATATTGAAGTATTCTCCGTTACACTGCATCAACATAAACTCAATAGCAACACTTGTAAAAATTGAATTTTTGCCAAAAAACTGTGTCTTTTGACCTATAGTGCATTGTAAAACTTACGAGTTGAAAAACAACAGTAAAATTTATGATCTGCAAGTTCCAAAGCATTGGTAATCCAGGACTTTTACTCAAATTTTTTTTTTTTGTAGTAAAAATTAAGAAAATTTAGCACCGCGTATCAACTAACATAGCAAAAGAAAAACTAAGTACCATAACTTTAAAAAAGTATTTTCAAAAACTTTGTAGAGGTCCGCTTTTAAAAGTTATTAGTATTTTAGTAAAAGCCTACCGCACTCGTTTTTTTTCTCATTTTAGTACAAAAGTATTTTATTCAATATTTGTGACCGTGCAGAGGAACAGGTGCCTTATCTTCACAAAACATAAAACCATTTTTTTGCGTTTTCTAAAAATACATACAATTTTGAAGAAAATTACACCTCGGTTGCTGCAAAATTCCAAAAAATGACTGAGTTATGGCATTTTGGTTGAAATCGTAAAATAAAAAACGGAAGTTTGTAGATATCGAAGTTCAGAGTTTGTCAATTATCAATTTTTACTGGGTAAAGGTTCGGTTAGACCACTTTAATTGGTATTTGTAATTTGATAATCGACCTCAAATCAGTTGTAAAATATTTAGAACATGTTTAACCACTGAATTCCACCTTTAACTGAAAATCGGTAAAATTGACCAAATCTCTTATTTTTAGCTGTACTGCTAAATTTTATTGAAGTGAAAATCAGGTACTTGTTCCACTGTGCGATAAAATACAAATAACTTTTAAAAGCGCACCTCTAGAAATTTTTTTTTTTAAATTCTTTAAACAGTAAATTTTTCAACAATCCTTCAAATTAAGATATTAAATTTTTTCTTAAGCTATGCTAGATGTTACGATGCACTAACTTTTCTTCTTATTTACTAGAAAACATTTTTTTTGAATTTTGCTTCTAAGCAAAACTATAATTTTGTGAACTGGCTAATGGTGCTCTATAGAGGGGTAGGAACTCGAAAGTTAAGTTATTGCTTTTACCTTAAATAGACTAATGCTCTACCAAGCCGCATATTCAAATTTTTTTTCGTGATTTGTCACTTGTACCACTTTGTTTCTAAACCCCACATTTGATAAATAGAAAGCGGGTACAAGATATAACATACCTTGAAACGAAAATTCTTAAAACTCAAACAAGACTTCTTTCTTGTGCAGACCCCTATTGACTTGAAAAATTCAGCACGGCTAAAAAATAGAATTGACTTACGAACTACGTATGTATCGATTAACATACTTACTTTAACTTTTTGTGATAAAACATCATTTAAAGCCACAATGTAGCGCTGGTTTTACAGAATTCTATTGAAGTTCGTTAAGCACGAATTACAGAGGATGGTTTTTTTTTTGTCACCCAAAAATTTTAAATAGATGCTGTCTTAAATAATTTTCATAACGAAAGGTCTAGAATTTTAAAGTTTTCTTTAAGCAGAGTATTAAGTGGTGTGTTGATATGCCACAATTTTAAGCTTACTCATATAATAATTTGGGGCAAGTTCGTGCCAGCAGTCTTTTGATTTGCTGTGAAATATTTTATATTAAGATAACAGAGTGTAAGGAAGTCTGGGAAACTTTTTTGGTTTACATACAATATCTGTAGTAAGATAATTCTTTAAAATAACCTACATTTGCTAGATGATATTGCAGTACTTATTAAATTATATCTTGTTTCCGAATAAAATTATCGAGATCCATATTTGGAGCCAAAAATTTTCAGCTTAAATCTTAAAACCAATGCTACCTTTGAAAGCTTTTGTCTGAAAATTCTTAAAAATCAAATGACAATAAAAAATATTAAAAACTCTTTTTTACAAGATAAATTTCAATAATTTTGTTATTACAAATTTAACTACGTAGATGTTTTTTAATTCAAAAAAATTATTATTAAATATTTCTGCTGTAAATCAGCAAATTCCACGTTTGTTTTTTTTGCACGATCACATTTAGCAGCTATGTAAGCAAGCGCCAGACAGCAGCACAGCAATTTATTATTTACAATCAACGTCAGCGAAATTTGTTTTTTTTTATTTAGAATTGAAAAAAGAAGATGTTAGCATGTGTCAATGTTTTCGTTTTTTTTTTGACAAAATTCTAAATTAATTTTTTTCCCAAATGAAATGGCTGTAAAATTTCTTTAAATACAGCACAAATTTTGTTTTTGGTGATGATCGCATCTTCATAACAGATCAGCAGATTGAAAAAAATAAGCAATAAACATTTAAAAAAAAAATCGCAGCATATGAAAGAAAGAAAAAGAAAAAAAAAAATACTTAATTTAATTAACTTGCTGGCCTTTTGACGAAGTATTTGGACTTTTTAGAGGTTTTCATAATATTTGTAATTTTTGTAGTTGTAGTTGTGTTGCTGCTGTGCTGTTGATTTAGTTGTTGTTGATTTAACTGTTAATCATCGCTCTAAGTCAGCGGCGATGATGATGATTTAATGAGATTTTTTTGTGAATTTTTTGCTTATGCTATCTTTGTATGCTGACTGGAGCTTGTTATTTAAAAAAACTAAAATTTTTTTATACGATTTTTTATTGATATACGATTTGGTCTTTCTATGTAATAAAAGAAACTTTATGTTTTCAATTCTATCAAATGCGCATAAAATTTGCAAAATTTCCGGCAACTTTAAGTTATGATGTGATTGGATTTAGTTTAAGATTTTAAGAGCTTTTAGTTATTACGCACAACAAATTAACTATAGTATACCAATATGTGCTACAAAATGCACTTATTTTGTGTGAGGTAAGCAACAGTAGAAATAAAATAGTTCAAAGCATAAGCGAAAAACTTCAGACTAAGATTACAGAGTGTGCAAAATATTTTTAAACAAAAGTTGCTTACTTTGAAAACTATATTTTTTTTGTCATAATTATGTGTTTGAATATGCATTGATTGATTCATACGATCTATGCAAATATATGACAAAAAGTTCAATTAAAAGTTGATTTTTTTGTTTTTATAGTTTTTTTTATAGTTTTTTTTACGTACGAATGAAGTCAAATTACTTGAACTTTAATAATATGAACATTTGTAGAGTTTCAAATGTATTTTTTCTATCAGTGATTCACTGGGAATATTTAGAAAGATATTTTAAAACTCGTTGGTGTTTTGTTTTTATAGTTTTTATGAAAAACTCTCCAAGTATCTACATGAATTGAAAACCTTACGTACGAATGAAGTCAAATTACGTGACTTTTAATAATATGAACATTTGTAGGGTTTCAAATGTCTTTTTTTGCCATCACTGATTTACAGGGTACATTTAGAAAGCTATTTTAAAATTTGTTGGTGTCTAAGACAGCTTTTTATGTCCTCAGGGTGTTTTAAATAAAGCTTTTTTTCGACATTTGTAGCGTTTCAGCAATGCGGTTTTGATATTTTTGCTATTTTTTTTTTGTTTTTTTTTTTTCGTAAGGATACAATGCAATGAATGTTAACCATAAGAACGTTGAGTTTTTAATTTGGCGTGTTTGCTGCTTAAGTCTTTTGTTTTAAGGGTGCCGTGTATGTATGCAAGAAAAAATTTACAACTGGAGAGAATTTTATTTAAGACTGGTTTCATTACATTTGTGAAGTTTTTTTTTAAGACAATATGTGGGGTATACCATTCCAAAACAGAAAATATGAAAACAAAAAATTAAATTTATTTATTTATCTCTAAAATGAGTTTCAAAAACAATAAAAGTTGACTTTTTTAGCATATTTATCTCCATTCCGCTCAGTTTGTATTTCATAATCAGTCATAAAGATTCTATTTCTTATTGCCTGTGATAATAAGGAGTAGCAGATTGGACTGGTTTTCGATCAAAAAGCAAATTCGTAAAAATTTGATTTATGACCACATATGACTCGTGAGGCTTTGCTTTGGGACCAATGATAGTTTTAAGCAGTTATTTCTTATTAATTCTCTATTATATACAGCTAAATTTTCACTGATTTCATTCTTGTGAACAGAATGTCCCGTTAGTCACAAACTCAAAATGCTATATATACTACTTAGCTTTTGTTTTAAGAAGACTTTAAGTTGTAGTCAAATATTTCTTCAATTGCAGCATAACAAAAACTCATAAAATAGCAATAGTTTGGCTAAAACTCTACGTTAGATATATAAAAGTAAAAAAACGTTCCGTTTCATGTCCTGTAAGTCACAATTATTTAGACAGCATTATAAGACAGAAAACTTTTTCTTGTACTAACTAAAATAAGCGTTTTTATAGTTTATAATTGTTTAGAGACAATTTTGATTGTTTGAAGGCTTAAAATAGGTTAGTTTTAACTAAAGTTTTGTCTAATTCTATACTAAAATGTCCCATGAGTCACAATAGATTGCCCCATACATAAAGTACAGATCGTAATTTTACGTTTTATTTAAGTTTTTTTGAGTAAATTTTGGAATTCATTTTTGCGTAAAGAAACAGCGCATAAATATGTTTTTATATTTATAATACTCGAAAGTAGAAGTCGAAACTAAAAAAGTTTTAGCGAAAATCTTTTGAAGGAATCATGTCTGACATGGAGTGGTTTTTTTAACTTTTTGTCATTTCAAGAGTTATGTCATGAACAAAAATTATGCAGCTTTTTATAAGAATTTAAAATTTATTTTTTAAGTTTTTAGCTCGTAACCAATTTTTCTATTTTAATATTGTCTAATGCAAATTATTCACTAAAAGTATTGAGAGAACATTGTCTAAAGAATTAAAGCTTTTTAATATTTTTATTTACTGCAGTTCTAGAAAAGGTCTTTCTAAGGCCTTAATGCACTATTATTTTTTAAGAAAAATTATTTTGATAACATTTTTTTAATGATTGGGAGATATCTGTATCTTAAGGTAATAAAAACAGCTTCTTCAAAAAAATTATAATCATTACATGTTTTTGAAATCTTTAAAACAAAAAACTTAAGTAAGTTACTAAAATCAACACTATTTAACAAATCTAACGAAATATAAAAGTTGTTAACACCCGCATTTAGTTAAAAAACCAAATTCTTGCTGACATTTCTCGTAAATCAGAGCGCTAAAATTTTAAAAGTTCATACTTTGCTTTTGCTACATACATATTTTCCGTTGCTCTTCATCACCCACATTTGTGCTGACTTTTATTAAACAAACAAAAAGAAAAAAAAAAACATAAAACATAAAATAAACAATTTTGTTTTTGTATTTAAAGTGAGGTGTTTTTTTGCTTAATGAGTACAATAAACTTTGCAAACATGTCATCACTGCTTGTTTGTTTATTTTGTTTTTTTTTTGTGTGCTAAAAATGTTAAAGTGCTTAAGAGCGCTTAACACTCTTGTATGAGTTACCATAACATCTGACCTAAACCTTTGCTCTCAAGTGTTGTTTTGTTCCCTAAATGATACATGTTGTCACACTTTTATGACTGCACTTTCATTTCTTTTATTTTTTTTTTTGTTTTGGCTGCTTTTGTTATTTTAAGCCATTTGAATTCACAATTTGAACTAACAATTGAAAAATAACCATAAAATTATTAACCAAAATGAGATTAACATAGCAAGTGTACAAACTTCATTAATCACTTAATTGCTGATGTTTAAGTGTTTTTTTTTTAAATAGCACAGTTTAAATATTGTGACATTGAGTTGAGGGGAATAGGTGGTGCAAAAAAAAAAAATAATTATAAAGTGAACGCATTAAGTTTGAAAAATTATTAATTGTTTGCTTGGTTAAAAGTATAACAAAAATAACAAAAAAATGCATGCAATTTGATCATGTTATATTTTAAAACGAAAGACTTAAGTGACGAACTCGTTATCGGTTTATTCATGTGATACAACTGCATGAATGCAAATGAATATGTTATATGTACAATCATACTTTTAGACGTATAAAATTAAATTCTCAATAGGTGAGCAAAAAAATTTCGACCTAAGAGGGTGTCAGGAGGTCGTTTTATCTAAAAATTTTTGAAAAATCGAGATTTGCTATAATATACGGGAGAGCAAATATTTCAGAAGTAGTAGATTTGTTGCGGGGCGCCTTTCCAAACATTCTGGAGTAAAATTCACAAAAATCGTATGAGGGTCGTTACGGCAGAATAGGTTAAAGAGCCAAAATCGCTCATTACCGCCACATAACAGCTCCTAAAATTCTGAAAAAATTCAAACTAGTTTCTTGATAAAAAATAAATCGATTTTATTTGTTATGTTTATCCAAATTTTTTTTTTTTTTAATTAAGCTATCGATATGTAAATACATTCCATCCTTTTCTGATCAGCATCCGCACAGAAAACCTGAGCCCCAATAGTTTCAATAATCTGATCCGCTCTTAATAACAATTTGTGGTTAGTGCTTGATCTGTTATTATGAATTGTAGGGTAGAGATTATTTAATTTTAAATAAAGGAATACTTGTCTTCTCTTTAGGGCTGAACTGACTAACTAATAAACGTCGGAACGAAAACACGAAAAATTTTAATAATTGTTTTAATTTAAAATTTAATTGCATTTTAGTTTTTTTATAAAATAAAGAGTATTAAATTAAAGCGATTTCAATCTTAAAATAATTCTTCGATATATTGGGATTAAATTCAAAGAATTACAATATTTGAAAAGGGACTCAATAAGTATTAAAGCTCGATTTTATATGGCTAAGCAATAATTTATTTTTATCTTTCAATAAAACTTTTATTATTTACAACTTGTGAAAATTACATTGCACTTGTACATCAAACTATGAATGTTTTACCAGCTGTCACACGTCTTACAACAAAAGCAAACATTTATTTAGCAAAAAAAAAAACAACAAAAGCAGAAAAAAACTGAAGGTAACAAAAATTCAAAAATTCAATTTCCTACATGCCAGTGCAATGAAGCGTGTAAAAAATACAGAAAAAAAGGTAATCCCAAATCAATGGCAATATAATAAAAGCGTCGATGAAAACCATAAGCAAAAAAATTTAACTGCAATTAATTATGTAAGTTCTTTCAAGGTTACACAGGGTACTAAAAATATACGTATAGATAAAAAAAAACTGGAAGACAACAGCAACAACAAAAGCAGCAAAAACTAAAACAAAAACTGGTGAAAAAACGCTCG
Organism: Calliopum simillimum; assembly: GCA_951812925.1. Lineage (NCBI taxonomy): Eukaryota > Metazoa > Arthropoda > Insecta > Diptera > Lauxaniidae > Calliopum > Calliopum simillimum. Next base: position 84,234,581 of record OX638370.1, on the reverse strand, counting down.
CAGCGTAATAACACAGCAGCAACGGTGGCAAGCAGCATAAAGCAAATTTTATTTTGCTGTGTTGCCACTGCCGCTGCTACGCATATATGTATATAGCAACGATTTAAGCAAAAACAACAATAGTAACAGTTTACACCACTAACAACAGAACTGAGCAAAGTTTCATGTTGATTATTAAGCCAAAAACAAAAAAATGCACAGTTAAAGCAACTGTAACTAAAAATGTATAGCTAAGAGCGAGGAGAGTTTAAACGAAAAGTTGCAGGAAAAGCAGCGCAGCGTTTTTTGTTTTTGTCTGCAGCAGTAGAGCAATGCCTGGCAAGGTCGTCTTCTAGTTTATGTTGCGGTTTTACTGGCTTTTTGCAAAATTTGTTTCTTTTTTTATTTGTTTTATGGTTCTGCTATTTTTGTGCGTAACTCTGAAACTGGTTAATGTCCTTAAATAAAAGGAACCCTGCTCAGTTGTGTTTATGACGCAGCTTAAGAAGTGAGTTTATGGTCGGCAAATTAATTTTAATTGAATGTTTGCGATAAAAGAACTTGAAATTTTTTATTTGTGCGTGTCGAGTTCGTTGCTTAAGTCTTTTGTTTTAAAAGTGTTGTGTGAGCAAGTAATGCGCATAAGTTGCAACAAGGAAATGTATTCATTTTTATGTTTCACTTGTAAAGGTATTTAAGTATTTTTTGTTTTTATAATATATATGGGGCATTCCACGTCAAGCCAGACAACATTTTGCATCTCCGATTTTTTCGAAACTTTTTTTCCTCAAAAGTAGTTCCAGTTGAGAATAGACTCCATATATTGTATCAATTTTTTTTCATCATGCTATTAAAGAGATATTTATTTTTTTTTTACATTGCAAAAATTACACAAAAAAAAAAAAATTGTAAAATCAAATGAAAATGTATTTAAATCAAAAACTTTCCGATACAAAAGGGCGCCAAAGAGGTTTGTTTTAAAATCAAAAACCCAAAAATGTTGCCGATTTCAACTGTAAAACGAATACTTTTAAATCAAATACAAAGCTATTAAATTAATAAAATTCTCTTTTTGTTTAAGTTAGCTCTAGTTTACAAGAAACGGCCATTTGAATTTTGCACTTTGAGATGGTTTTTGAGCACGTCGATGTGTTTTTTTCAATAGCAAACTAAGTTTTATAGCGTCTGGTGGTAAGGTTTTGTTCGTCTCATGAATATCTACAACTTTCTTTAACAAATTAATCCTTTTAAATGCATTTTCGGCAAGTTAGAGAATCCCCAAAAAATTGATATTTTTTGGTTTTGTGACGGATCAATAGAAAACACCCGAGTGGTGGATTTATGTACAGTTTTTGACTTCAAACGTACAGCCGAGATACGTACAAACATTTTCATATAATATAGGTGGTATATGGGCAAAAATTTCAAAAGTGAGCCTGAGAAGTTAAATGTAAAAAAAGCTTTAAAAAAATTAGGTTTTGTAGCAACTAGTAAAGATGTTGTAAACCTTTTTTTTTCTAAGATATTTATCATAGACCAGGAAATAAAATGGTCTTTTTTGACCAAAATTTTACATTTATTATTGAAAATCCCTATTTCAAATAGGTACATAAAGCTAGAAAACTAGAGCTAACTTGAACAAACTAAGCCAAATGGTATCTTATTTTGGGATACATTGTGGAACAAAATTTGGTCGACAAAAGTTTACTCGGATCTGACGCTGCGGGGTGAAAATATAGGCCAAAATAAAAGACCATTTGGCTCAGTTTGTTCAAGTTGGCTCTAGTTTTCGAGAAAAGGCCGTTTGAATTTTGCACCTTGCATTATGTGGTTTTTTTAATACATCTCGTAAGTTAACGGAGTTTTATAGCATTTGGTGATGGGGTTTTGTTCGTCTTGTTCATATCTACACTTTCACTATCAAATCAATGCTTTTGGATGCATTTTTGTCAAGTTAGAGCACAAAATTCCCAAAAAAGTGATACTTTTCGCCTTATATGACATTCTGCTCAATAGAAATCATCCAAGTGGTGGATTTATGCCTTTTAACCTATAGCCGAGATCCATACGAACACTTTGATATAATATATGTGGCATATGGGCAAAAATTTCTCAAGTGAGCCACCTAAAAAATTAAACGTAAAAAGGCTTTAACAAAATGATGTTTTATAACAACTAGTAAAGATTTTGTAAAAATGTTTTTTTGAGAGATATTTAGCGTAGGTCGGAAAAAATATGGTATTTTTTTTTTGGACCAAAATTTTTAATTTATTATTGAAAATCATTATTTCAAATATGTACATAAAACTAAAGCAACTTCTCCGCCTCTGAGAAAACTCCACTTGTCAAGAAACTATACCATAGAAAAAAACTTGGGGTAATCGATATTGGTTCAAAAATTATTAACAATACATATAGTGATGTCGTGCAAGTCTTTTTTCAGCATTAGAGAAAAACAAGGCATCCTACGAAGAAAGTGTATATGGTATAAAATGTTTAGAATTATCTAAGGAATATGTGTGAATTTTTTCAGAATTTTCTGAGACATTTTATAATTTTTCAAAAAGTCCAAAAACAAAAAAATTTGATATGTTCCAAAAAACTTACACGTATTCCTTAGATAATTCTAAGCATTTTATGCCATATACACTTTTTTCGTAGGATGCCTTGTTTTTCTCTAATGTTGAAAAGGCTTGCACGACATCACTATATTGTTAATAACTTTTGAATTAATATCAATTACCCCAATTTTTTTTCTGCAATATAGTTTCTTGACAAGTGGAGAGGGCCTACATATTTTTTATAGTTTTTTCAGAGGCGAAGAAGACGCTTTATTTTTGTGTACCTATTTGAAATAGGGATTTTCAATAATAAATGAAACATTTTTTTGCAAAACAAAAACACCATTTCATTCCCCGACCTATGCCTAATATCTTTAAAAAGAACATTTTTACAAAATCTTTACTAGTCGTTATAAAACATCATTTTGTTAAAGCCTTTTTACGTTTAACTTTTTAGGTGGCTTACTTGAGAAATTTTTGCCCATATGCCACATATATTATATCAAAGTGTTTGTATGAATCTCGGCTATAGGTTAAAAGGCATAAATTTACCACTCGGGTGATTTCTATTGAGCAGAATGTCATAAAAGGCGAAAAGTATCACTTTTTTGGGAATTTTGTGATCTAACTTGACAAAACTGTATCCAAAAGCATTGATTTGATAATGAAAGTTTAGATATGAACGAGACGAACAAAACCCCATCACCAAATGCTATAAATTTCAGTTAACTTACGAGATATATTAAAAAAGCCACATAATTCAAGGTGCAAAATTCAAACTGCCTTTTCTCGAAAACTAGAGCCAACTTGAACAAACTGAGCCAAATGGTCTTTTATTTTGGCCTATATTTTCACCCCGCAGCGTCAGATCCGAGTGAACTTTTGTCGACCAAATTTTGTTCCACAGTGATATCCGAGAAAACTTTTGACAAATAAATTTTGTTCCACATTGTTATGAAATATTTTTGCCAATAATCGGTTGTCACGTGATTTAATTTTTTTAAATTTTTGTTTTATACGAACTTTTTATAAAAATATTAATTGATAAAATTTTCAAGTTTTAAAAATAAAATAGTTACTTTTACCGATTTATTTTGTATAAAACTTTATATTTCTCACAAGTTTGATAGTGAGCAAATGTTGGGATAAGTTTTTTATTTTATTTTTAAAAAAAGTCGGTGCAAATTGACTAAAACATTTTTGGTTGCCTGAAGAGTGAAAAAAAGGTCACCAACCCCCTTTATTTTTCCTCTTCAACTATTCCTTTTTTCCCACCACTTAAGAGTTGATCCGATTGAACTCTGAACAAATATACGGCGAATTTCAACAAGCACTCCCCAACCTCCATAAAAGTAAAAATGTCGAAAAGTCGAATTGAATGTAAACTAATTTTACAAAAATACTGGGAGTGGTAACTGCTAGCAATAGACAAAACGAAGTTAAACTTTGACCAGAAGGCGTGGCTCCTTCCATATAAAAAAAAACTTACAAGTAGGTTATTGAGATTTAGTCATAGAGAAACGTGAGTGTGTGATGGTTAGGTATGGTCCATTTTTTTTTTTTTTTGAAAATTGAGCTCTATTTGCCTCCTAACATACGAAATATATTTTTTTTTTATTTTGCAAGAACTAAATCTTGGTGTATAAATTTAAAAAAAAAAATTATTCTGTGCAATTGCTATTTTTATTGCTTTTGTAAGCAGTCGGAAACTTTATGCAACTAAGTTCCATTGAAGGTTTTTATATTGCATTCTATACTTCTTATGAGTAAGTTATTTTAATTGTTTCTTAATTACAAAACATATATACATTAATAAAAATGTAAACAATAACAATTGAATAAATTGATTGGCATCAATCAAACGCTAAGGTAATACATACTCGTATGCATCTATGGAAAGTGGGGATTTGAAAAAGCGCTTTGATTGTTTTCAATGGCTTTTCAACAGCAAATCAATAAGAGGCGCGTTTTTTTTTAAAGTAAGTAGCATGAAATTGTTACATTTGCTCTTTGTTACACGTTCGTTGCGCTACGTTTTTAATTGTTAATTATAATGTTTTTTTTTTTCCTCAATTCTTAACAAATGCAGAGTTTGCATTTTTATTTTTAGTTTTGCTGCTGCTGTTTGCTTTTTTTTTTTGAACCAAATCAATTAAGTGAATGTTGGTGGCCATTCAGCATAGATTGATACACACATACTATGTATATAATGTTATGGTTTTTCAAAACAGTAATGATTTTAGAAAAATAAAAGCTGAAGGTCATTTGCAACACTTGTCGGACTTAGCAATCAAAGTGTAGAGAACGAAATGTAAAAATTAACAATAATTAAAAAATAAAATAAAATTTTTTAATACCAAAAAACAATAGCACTTGCATTCCGCATATTGGCAAATGTGCTGTTGTTGTTGTTGCTGTTAATAGGCGTTGTTTTTTTTTCTTGGCTCTAAGTTAATACCATTATCTATAATTTATTGCTTTATTATAGTAGTCGAGCTTTTTTTTTTAATAACAGCCCACATTCGCGTTTACATTGATTGGAAGGAGGGCTATCGATTTGGTTCAATCCAGCCCCCCTTCTTTAGCTCCTTACAAAATCTTAAAAAAGATATGTGTTTATAGTTAAAAAGAAACCTCATTAGCTCATGACATTGATTAAAAAAAAAAAAATCAGTATACGAATTGTAATGTTTTGATTTGCATAGTACTTAAGTACAAAATGAATCATTGCAAGTGCATGTGATCCTTTGTGCTGACTTTAGATATCGCTCCACAATTTTCTCTATTTTTGAATTTATTACTTCAATGACTTTTCTTAGTGATTTTTGATCTACCACATCTTCTACTGCTTTGTGAATGAATGTTTACGTTATGAGAACTTGAAATTTTTAATTTGTGTTTGTCGAGTTCGTTGCTTAAGTCTTTTGTTTTGAAGGTGCTGTATATGCAAGCAATACGCAAAACTTGCAGCAGGAGTGAGTTTTATATGAGGAAGCAGATTGAGAAGATTTTCTTTCTGGTTTTTCAAAAAATACAGCAAAATCGATTGTTTGTAAGTATTTTTGAAATAAAATGGTGAATTTTTGTTTTGACAGAAATAACCGAATAACTTCATATTTTCGTCATAACTAATACAATAAATACTCTCACTACTTTCTTAAAATAACTTAGAAATGTAGGTTTTGAATAAAACTTTTGCCACAATCTCTATATTTTGCACGCTGCACAGTGGTCGGAAAATCGAAAAAGCTGGCCAAAATTCTGAAAGTCGGTAATAAGGGGTTTTTGATGATGCTGATTACGAATCCGAAATCCATTTTAAAAAAAACAAAATGGCGGATCCACAATGGTGCACAAATAATGCTTAACCAAATATATTCTCACGAAAGTCGGTAATTTTAGGTTTGTGATGATGCTTAATACGAATCTGAAATCTATTTTCAAAAAAAAAAAAAAAGCGGATCCAAAATGGTGGACTAAAAACTGCTAAGCTGCATTTATTACCACCAAAAACGGTACATTGGAGTTTCAGATGTTGCTTATAATGAATCTGAAACCTAGTTTACGAAATACAAAATGGCGGATCCACAATGACGAACCGTTTAGTGCAAAACTACATTAATCAATAAGAAGAGAGTTATTGGGGTTTTTGAGGTCGCTGATTGGAAATATGAAATTAATTTTTGTAACACAAACTGGCACATCCAAAATTTCGGTCAAAATATGCTGAACAGCATCTTTATCTACGAAAGTTTTGTTTCTGGGATCAATTATTACGAAAATGAAATACTTTACAACAGTCCTAATATCTTTTTCAGAGGCACCTCGGGGCAGCTAATTTTTTTACAGGTTTGTAGAAAAATGTACTCTGAATAAGATGCATGCAGAAACTAGACGGATGGCCGTGGGTGCTATAACATTTATCATATTAAAAACCACTTCAACAATTTTTTTGTGTATATATTTTCACGAAACAGTTGCCTATTTACATAAACTGTGAACGAGATAAAACGCTTTGGATTTGAGAAACATATGAAACAAACATTCACTGAGAGACTCCATTTCGTTACATTGCGAAAAGATGAATAGAAGTTATTTTTTCCACTTGCTTACTGAGACGCTTTATATTAAAAAAAAATAAAAAATTCTTCGCAAGAATAGGTGAACTTCAAACTCAAACGAGAAGAGTTTTTTAGGCACAGAGGTCTTTTTGACCACTCAAACGATCAAAGTGGATAATATTCTACCATTACCAACAATTAAAAGTGAAAAAACATCAACTTTATTTTTCGATTTTGACCAGCTTTTTTGATTTTACGACCAGTGTGCGCTGTCACAATTTGTTTCAATTTCAAAATTTTAATTTTTAACATTCGGCGCCACAATGTTCTACATAAGTAAGTAGTCCTGATAACTAATCAATTTATCTTAATTGTTTTATAGAAAAACCAATTAAAAGATATACCCTTAATGCTACATCAGTTGATCTATCTCATACCGCACTATTTTTAACTGTGGACAGTGCAACACTGAGCTGCTTAACATGTTGTTTTTATAATATCATCTGCATTATATTGTAATAAAAAAACAAAGTTTCTTGACCGAGGTAGAAAAAAAAAGTGTTTGCTCGCTCTCTTTGTTTCTTGTCTTTTTGTTTGTGAAGATCCCACCCTAAATAAAAAAAGACAAACAATTTTTTTGTAAAAAAAAGTCTTTTACGGAAATACAAAAGCAGTAAAATATAAAACACTTCCGTTTTTTTTCTTTTCTGTGACTTTTTTTTTAAGTATCTTTGCCATGACTGACTTGACTTGGTGTTGAAAATATGGAAACACCTACTAACAATATTGTTGTTTTACAACAACATTTATTTAGCGGTGTTTTCTGCATATAAACTCACATTATTAATTTTTACTCATCTTTGTTTGATTAATGATTTGATGGATATAAATATTAATGAATTTCCTGTTGAACTTTACAACAAGCATATTTTTTTGAATGAATGAAGAAATTCTTTAAAATATGATATGACATAATTTCAGTTATGAGTTTATGTATGTACATATTTGATATTACGTTTGTTTAATCAGCATTATGATATTGCTTAAGCTCTTGTGTACACTTCATATGACTAACGTTAAAAATCTTTATTTCTTTGCATTCTTTATTATGAAGGTGTTGAAGAAATCCCCAATTTGTTTTTCTACAACTTGGATATTTTTGGATCGCCACATGCATCAAATTTTTGATGAAAAAGCTTAAATATGTCAGTTCACAGAGTTGTTATACTCCGCAAGGAACTTCCTAAACACTATTTAATAACATATGTATATCACAAAAAATGTTCTTTAAAGTTTGATTTAATCAGAGGTGACATAATTGGGACTAAGTAAATGCTTTAAATCAGCAGAACGAAAATGCAGAAAAACTAAACACACTTTTAAATTATGGGGTTGCGAAATTTTCCAGGTAGCTGAAGCTTATTTCCGAAGTAACTTTCTGCGCAGAATCCGAGAGCAGACTTGGCCCATCAGCTCATGATTTTTTGAGATATTTGATGTCGAAAAATGTCTCTTTTTGGTATTTTTGAGGTTAGATGCAGACTGCGCAAAGATTTTTTTTTTCTAATTCGTTATGTAGTACTACTCTTTCTTGGCCCTATGCTCCTCCTAGGAGTTAAAGGAGAATACATACATACATACTCTTTCTATGTCGTTTTAGTCGTTGTCACTTGCAAACTTCCATAACTTTTAAGAAAATATCGCATGGCACCTTCCAAGACCATATTTTAAAGGAAAAGAGTAATACTACGTGATGAAGTAGGCAACAAAAACAATAAAAAAAATTTGTGCAGTCTGTAATTAACCTCAAAAACAACCAAAATAGCCATTTTTTGTAATTTTAAACTCAAATATCTCAAAATCCTGAAATGGTGGGACAATTCTGTCTTCGGATTTGGACTCTCCGCAGAAAGTTAAAAAATTTTGGTTGAAAAAATTTTTTTCACCAAGTAAAATTTTTTTATAAAAAGAATACTTAAAAAAAAATTGGACAAGCTATAAGTTTACCAAAAAAAACACTTTTTTCATAAAAATGACTAAAAACGCCAACTTCAACACCTTGTATTTTAATAACAAATGGTACTAGGACCAAATCCTCTCGGATTATTGTTTTTGCATACCGAAACTATAATCTTGCCAAATTTGAGTGAAATCGGAAACAAAAAAGTTTTCAGCTGGTACGCTTGGCGTGTTTTGCTTCATATACTGAAGTTTTTGTTTGTTGACCATTGTGAAGTAAACATAACCAATTTTTTGATGACAAGTTTATGCCATATGACTTCATTTAATTTTATTTAAGGTTTGCTCTTCAAAACTGCATTAATTTTTACTTTTAATAGTATTACTTTAAATAAATTGAAATTGAAATTAAATTGAAATTGAAACTAACAAAACTAAACGAAAGACTTAAGCAACGAACTTGAGATTTTTTTTTTAAATTTTTTTATTCACAGCAACTATTGCTTTTTTTAATAGATTTTAACCAATCATTTGAAAATTTAAAAGAAGCCTGCAACCAAAATCACAAACTAGACATAGCGCTTCTTCTCTCAAATTGTATGCAAATAAGCGTGATAAAAATTTCTTTTCAATCTCATTTCAAATGCAATTTCCTCTTTACTCGTTTTAACGTTCGTTCGAATTTTTTGTTCCCTATCTTTATTTGTATTCTTTTTCCTCCAATTCATAATAATAATTATAATTATGTATTATAAAAAAAACTATTTAATAAGTAAAGCCGCACAACAGGCTGTAAATTCACTGCATGCAACAATTAGACATCTTCGTTGTTGTGTTTTTTTCGCTTATTCTCTTTAAAACACCACGCTTCACTTGCACTTTCATTATGTGCGCTGCTTGCGTGCAATTGTCAAGTTATGGCTATTGTTTTTGTTTTTTATTTTTGTATTTTTTTTTTCAGTTGTGTAATTTGCTTTAATAAATTTAATAAATAAATAATTAGTAGTGCCATACTTTAACACTTTCGTTTTCTTTTTTCTTATCATTATTTCTTTTACCTTCGACTATTTTTGGCATGAAGACACTTATAAGAAAAAAATAAAAATTTTTTTGAGCTGCTTTTATTGATTTTTTTTTTATTATTTTTCATTAATAATAAACTCATTGAAAAACCACCAACAAAAACATTGCCAATGAAAATAAGTTTTTTTTTCGCTGTCTTTGTTATGTAAGCAATACCGCAGTGCAGTGCTTTGAACAAATTAAGCCACAGTAATAATCAATTAATAAATTAAGTTTTTTTTTTTTGGAAAGTTTGTTTTGAATTTTTATAAAAGTCTACTCCGTTTTTATTATTAAATTGAATAACGGTATCAATAAGTTGTGATGTATTTAAAAATCTAAGGCTCAAAACTCAAACACTTAATGCTTTTATATACTTTGTGTTCAATCGAAGGTAAGGCTAAAACTTTAAATTTATGTTCAAAGAAGTAAGTAAATCTATAGAAGATATTAATCTGTGGAACAAAAATGCTAGGTAAATATCAAAACAAGAAGAAAATAAAGAAAAAAAAGAGCTAGCTGCAGAATGCACAAGAAATGAAACGAAACTTAATGCCAGACTACAGTGGATTTGCAAGTCCCGCAAGTATGAAGTAAAAGACAAGAAGGACGAAGCTCAAAGCAAAGTGACTGAAAATAATTTATAAAAAAGCACGGAGGATGTTAGAACGATAGCTTACTAAAATATAAAAATCAAAGCAATGTACCAAATTCTTTAGATGACAAGCTAATTCGCTTGAGTCTGCTCATACAGACAGAAGAAATTATGTTATTTACCATAAGTATATAATTACTGACGAACTACCAAACTCAAACTTACAAAAATTCCAATTTTATGGACCACAATTTGCACAGAAACAGACTGTTAAAGAAGAATGTAATGCAATGTAATATTTCAACGCAGCTCGCGACCTTCTAGTTATGAATCTAAGCTTAATGTTACGTAAAGATTTTGATAGTGCAGAAAATGGTGTTTTCAGTCATATGGTGAATTTCCAGGAAATTAGAGTTATTCATTTATGATAATGGTATTGGATAGCCGGTGTCCTGCCAATTACATTTAACTTTTTGACTTTTAGAATTGAATTTGTATTTTTCAAGTTTTTATATTTTTATTTTCTATTTGTTACAGGTATTTCAACCTCTTCTTCAATATCTGGAAAGGTAAATATACCATTGGGAAATTTTTAACAAAAAGTTTTATAAGAAATACTATGATCATATCATACCATTGCCAAATATGATCTTCTGTAAGAGTGGCATAACTTAAAATATGCCACAAAACAAAAATCGAGTTCAGGTCTAAGACCTCCGTAATCGGTAATAAAAAGTGTTTTCTGGTAACATGTGAAATATGTTCCTTGGTATATTGAAATACCTTCACAAAATATTTTTGTTGAAATAACTTGTTCTTATGAAACAACACAATAATATGTATATTTGTATTAAGTAAGCTTTTGTTTCGAGAAACAAAAAATAAAATAAAATAAATTGACTAAAACGTTTTTCTTTTATAAAACTTTTCGTACAAGCTATTTTAATTTCAACCTCATTAAACCAGAATTACCTAGCATCTACGAACAAATTTCATAAGAAGTAAAGTACTTAGAATCTATCAAAGAATCGGTGTTAATTTTTTCAGATTTTTTAGAGATTTTATTTTTTTTTTCTGATCAATTTTTAAAAAATTATAAAATGTCTCAAAAAGTTCTGAAAAAATTCGTATTATTTGGACAATTTTAAGCATTTTTAGCCTAATAAATTTTTTCGTAAGATGCTTTGCTTTAGAGTAAAAATAATTTATCCTACCGCGTAATTAAAAAACGTAAAAAAATTGATTTTGGGAAGCAAATATTATCTATACCCTTCAAATTTTTATAAGAACATAGTCTTTATTTCTTAAGCACCCTTGGGTATCCATTTTGTAATGAAAAAAAAAAAAAGATATGACCAAGAAACATGTTTTTTTTTTTTTAGCCAAAATGGGCCTTCAGTAGAAGCAAAAGTGTTCCATTAGTTTTTATCGGAATGAAAAAAAAAAAAAAAAAAAAAATTATGCAGATATCGTTTTTAAGCGTTTTTAAGAGCCCTTCTAACTATTGAGTCGGTGTCGGGATGGATCTTAATTTCGACCCTATCTAATGTACATACTACTAAATAAAAAATCCACAAAAATACACATTAATTCAAAAATGTTTAAGAAATTTAAAAATACTAGAACGTTAAACTTTAAAGAATCATAGTTTTGTCAATTTTAATCAATACGAAACATTAGCATTGCAATTCTCATAAATTCTTGGCAAGTTTTCTTATGAATAAAAAAATCAAAATTTTCAACATGAATTTACAACGAAAATTGAAATCACACATTGCTCTAAATCTTAATGTTCCAATTAAGGTTGTATTTATTTAAACTACTATATTTTTGTTATAATTTTAAAAACAAATACATAAATTAAACACATATCACCCATAATATGAACAATAATAGAATGAACTTTAAATAACATTTGTCAAACCCCCCTTCCCCCGCGGTGTTATTTGCAAAGTTCAAATGTTGGCCAAAGCTACCGATGCGGGCTGCGCTTGAACTCAAACATTTGAATAATAACACACCAACACACTTTATATGGTAGTGTTGGCTAGGGTACATTTGTGTTTGTGTTGATGTCAAACATTTAATAAGCATGCAATTAAATAACAGCGCATGACATTAATCACAGCAGCAACGACGACGGCAACACAACAACATTGTTGCTGCAAGCAACAATGAAGATGAGGCGCAGTCACTGGCAAAAGCGCTGTCTGACTGTATGACAAGTGCGCTTTAATTTCATTATATTTTGCTTCTTTTTTATGATTTGCTTATTTTTGCGACCAAGCAGCAATTCAAGCAATTGCTCTTGTTTTGCTTTAACAATGCTCCCGCCAATTTTGTTTTTCTGTGTGCACATTAAGGTGCGTTATTATGACACAAATGTCGAATAGTTGGTTGCTTCTTTTTTTTTCCAAATTTTTTTCATTTTCATTTGTATTGTTGTCGTTGTTGTTGTTCAGATTTTTATTGTTGTTGCTGCCAGTTGCGCAGTGCGAAATAACTTCAATTTTGCTGTTGGCAATGATGATGATGATGGTGATGTTGCTGTTGGTGCTGCTGCAAATTTTATATATAGCAAGTGCGGCACTTTCTTGCTTTTAATTGATGATGATGAAATTTATTGGTTTTTATATCAAATTTGATTAGTTAAAGAAATCAAAAGAAAATCATAAAAAAATAAACAAAAAATCCATTTATAGTTATGGTTTTCACAAGCCTACAAGCTTAAGTTTGAATTTGTAGCGAAATTGCAAAAAAACTACAAAAAATTTGTAACATTATAAACATAAAAACAGAGTTGCAAAAACTCAAGTTTTATTTTAGTGTATTTAAAGTTTCTGTCAAAGTTTGATTTTGAAATGGCCACTACTAAAACTTCAATAGTTTTATTAAACATTTTATATTGAAGCTCAAAGTTTTAATGGATAAATAACAAAATGCATCGAATTAAAATTAATTTAGTGATTTGCAGATTGAAAAAAGATTAAATTTTAATTTTTTTAATAAATAAAAGTTACTTATATACCATGCCAAAACAAATAATAAAAAAATTCCTAAAACAAAAATTTCTTGAAGATTGTGATGTAAGTAAAAATTACAACTCAAAAATTTACACTTTTTCTTTAAATATCTTAAATTAAAAGGAGAATATTAAAATGTATGTGCAATTTTAAAAAGGTCACATCTCTGAATCTTAGAAGTTTTCAGAAAATGAAAAATTAATATTTATAAAATTTATTTTTATTTACATTTTTGGGCTATCGAAAATTACAGAAATATTTTGATGATAACGTCATTATATATGTAAATGAAAGTAATTAATAAACTTTTTTTTTTAAGAATTTTCGGCAATTTTCGATAAATTTGTCGGTGCAGAACCCAAATCCAATTTTAGAATTCAAAAAAACGGTTTTTGAGGTGAAATTGTTTTGCTTTTTTCATGCATGATTTTTTTTAAAGCAGTTATGATCATTTTAAAATGATATATGAAGCTGAAAATCATATTTTTCATCTCTATAGTAGAGATGTGCCCTTTTCGAAATTCATTTCAAACGAATATGGTTTTTTCTCCGACCTAAAGAAAGTAATAATAAGTAAATCCCATTTTGAAACATACTTAGGGTACTTATTTATATTTCGGGAACTGGCAACAAAATAATAAAGTTTAACATTTTTTAGCATAAACGTACTCACATCGTTTTGATATACAAATGCTATTTGTTTTGAGTCAGTTAAGAAAATAAATTTGGCGAGCCTTTTTTGGAGTAATTGTTAAATTATAAATAATTTTTTTTTTTTCATGCAAAACCGAATGTATTGAAATGGAACTAATGTGCAAAGATGCTTCTATCTCAAAATATGTCAAATGACGATCTTGCATTATCAGTTCATACACTGCATCGATGTTTTGTGGCACAACAACCGATTTTGGACGACATTCACGAAATTCATCGGCGACCGAACTACGACCACGATTCACTATACCAGCGATATACTGTGGTTTCTAATGGTGCCATACATCGACACATTCTTGTTGAGATAATCCACGCCGAAAGTTTTGAAAAATAATCCAATGAAAACTTTCTCTTGAAATTTTCATTTTTTGGCCAAATTGATTTTCTTAACTCACTGCAAACAAAATAAATAGCACTTGTACATCAAAACGTTGTGAGAACGTTTATGCTGAAAAAAGTTAAACTTTATTATGGTGTTGCCAGATTTTAGCTATTGACATTGGTGTTGCCAGTTCCCGAAACATAAATAGTACCCCACGTAATACGTAGATGAAAAAAAAAAGCGCAAAAGTCAATATCGGAAAAATTCGGAGAAGTGACCTTTTCGAAATTGCACATTCGAATATAATAGATATTTCATGTAACCAAGCAAAAAACTGCTGTGACATAATTTAGAAGTAATAATTTTTATAGGCTCCATGTTGCTTAAAGCAAAATAAAAAACTGCATGTTGTGAAATGTGGTGAAAATACAAGATTTTCCATCACGAGCACAAACTAGAACCTTTAAGAAGCTTCCAATTTCAGGAGCTTATACAAAAATTATTGCAAAAATAAACTTTAGATTTTTCTGATCAGAAACTTCGAAAAGGTCAAGCAGATTAAAAATTTTTCTGAAGCAGAATTGATTATTCACTTTGCCATTCAGTGTTGGTTTGACTGCAGTGCAATAGAACTGAAGTGTTAGTAATTGATGAAAACCTATTTTTCACGTCAAAGTTATTGCTCAAAGTTATTCCTCCAAACTCAATACTAGCACATTTTATCAATGTGTAAAAGGTCATTCAAATCTTTTATATTTTGCATAAGCTGCAATCAAGTGACGCAAATCTGCACAACTACTGACTCAGTTGAACGCTTATCTGTGAGTGAATACGTTTATGGAAAGCTTTTAAGCATAACAGTTTAAGTGCCCACGGGCATAGGCTTTGGACATCACTGCTTTAAAGTTTGTTATTATTGTTTGCCAATTGTGGCAAGAGGGATGAAAAACCATTATAAATGGCAAAATCAAACAAAAATTAGTGTATACAGGGTGGATAGAATTAGGTAAAACATCGAAAAATGTAAGATTTATTGGGACTATTGTGAACAACTTTTTCTAATGCCATTTTTCGAAATTCGCAAAACCAACAAAGTTATTTGAGCCATTAATTTTGAAAGTGGAATAATAGTGTCACTTGATAATTTTCCTCCCAGGGTTATTTTCTGCACTTGAAATGTATCTTCTCCAATGCGAAGTTTTGAAATTTGATATATAGAGCACCAGAACTCGAAACCATGACTACAAAATAAAATAGTTTCGTAAATACCAATGATAACATAAGTTAATTTCGAACATAAAAGGCTTAAAACTCAATAGTTTTTGAAATATGACGACACTTGTAAGATTTAACTTTTCAATAAAATATTAGATAATACCAAAGAGAACTAAATGAAATATTTATGAAAAGATTAATAAAAGCTTAAGTTTAGTTCAACTTTAAATCAATAATCGTTACAGCTTGTTAAAGCACAACCCATATATGGAATGTTAATTATCTCAAGAAAAAGAAAAAGAAATTAATTCTGCATTAAAATTAAACTTGTTTAAATTAAAAAGGCACTAAACGTGAAAAGAACAAAAACAAAACTGAACCGCACTAACAGTTGTTCCACACCACAGTCAGCTGGCTTGTCAGTCATGCAGTCATTTAGTCACAACCGCCGCCACCGCCATACTGTCATGCTGTCATTACGACGCTGCTCTGTTGGTGCTTTATAAAGTTCAGTCAATTGCTATTTTTGCTACAACGGAAATTCAAGGTTGTTTCCAGTTGCTGCGCAAAAATACAAAGCACACCACCATGTTGTTTTCATATTCTGCACCAAGCACCAAAAGCACCGAAGCACACGAGCGTATGAGTGTCTTTTGATATGATTTTCGCAAGCGTAGAACAATTTTATTAACAGTAGTAGTTCGCATTCGTTCATTGAGTGCTTTTAAATTTGTTGTTATTGCTGGTTTATTAAAAATTTATTTTGTTTTGGTTTTTTTCTGGCAACAAAAAAAATTGGCTTAATTGTTGACAAGTCATAACAGTGCAAAACAATCAGCAACAACAAAACACCAATAAACGGATCTAGCAATATCTCGTACATATGTACCCAGTAAGCGCTTTCAAATAATTTGCCAAGTTTTCAGTTTAGAGTTTTAAGGACATGCATGCATGTGCCCGCTCTCTGAAAACAACTTGTAAATGTTGCTGCTGTTAATGTTGCTGTCAAAATTTTAGATTTGCTGGCTTCATGCTTCAAGTTGTTGCTGTTTTTGTTTGAATTTCGAAAGGTTGTGTTTAAGGTTTTCATGATTTATGCTTCAAAAATGCATTTGTAATTTTTGACGTGTGCCAATTTTTGCTGTTTTGTTGTTTTTAGACATGTATGAGTCATTAAATGCATGCAAATTTAATTTATTTAAGATTCGAATTAGAATTTCGATACATAAAAAAGCAGCACATTTGTAACTAATTAGCATGAAATTTATGTTGTCGATATGTGGGACAGAGAAGCAATATTAAAAATACATTTTTGATGCTAAGAAAATTAATAAAAATCACTGAATATTTTGCCTAAAATTTTTGATCCAAAAAATACTGCAGCAGCGAAATTTTTTTTTTTCAAAAATCCATTTATCTACATTAGTTGTTTGAAAAAAACTAATTTTATTAAAAATGAGCGCGCGAAAGCGCAGAAGATCTTATTTGCTCTTGTTAGTAGAAGGTCATGACTAATGATATATGAAAAAAATTGCACCGAATTAAATGAAATTGTTTTTGAAATGCCTTCGAAAAATTGCAATATTATAATTTATTGTATTACAAAGCCCCAATTTTGAAGTTATGCAAAATTTTTAAATTTCATTGTGATCATTGTGCGTCCGTCTGTTTATTTGCTTGGCTAATTGTCATTTATGTGCCTCAAGCTTCTGTATACAATGCTAAATTTTGAGTTTAATTTTAAAACCAAAAATTATTTATATAGAACAATGTCAAAAAAAGTCTTAATTTTAAACTATTTTGGAATAAATTTTATATTTTTCTGGTATAAATTTCAAACTTTTTTGGAAAAAACTATCATTATTTAGTGTGCTTACTCATGGATATGTGAACGTCTTTGAACCTATTGAAAAGTCTACAATCGCTATATGTGGGAATTCGGAGCAAGACTTTGGAAGTCAGAAAACAAAAAGCTGAAACAATTCTCAAATACAATTTAAAAGGAAAACTGAAGACGGAATTAACAGATAAACAATTTCATATTTATATGAATAAAGATCTCTGTAAATAATATAATATATGACTGAATTTAATAAAACATAATTTCCATCATATAC
This sequence comes from Calliopum simillimum, assembly GCA_951812925.1. NCBI lineage: Eukaryota > Metazoa > Arthropoda > Insecta > Diptera > Lauxaniidae > Calliopum > Calliopum simillimum. Next base: position 84,216,973 of record OX638370.1, on the reverse strand, counting down.
ATATATAACACTCAGGCATGTTCTGAAATCCGATTCATTTTGGAATCGGAATCAAAGCAGTCTTCAAGAGCTTTGCATTGGCACAAATAAGATGGAATTAGATTTGTCTTTCAACAAATAAAACTTGCTAATGGTTTCTATTCAATTTACCAAAACATAAATCCGATTTGGTCTTAATTATCGAAATGAGGAGCTCTTGAAAATTGCTTTGATTCCGATTCCGAAGTGAATCTGATTTCAGAACACCTTACTGTTCGACAATTTCAATCATTTTGTAAAACACATGAGAAAATCCAAAAAATTCTTAAGAAAGATGTTAAAAAAATACCCATGTCTCGTCGTTTTTCTCCAGCACGTCAGACTTTTTTTAATCGAGTTGTGAAGTTTTTTTATCCACAGTACATGAAAAAAAAAAAAAAAAAAACGCATTCTTGTGGTAAATCGATGATTTCAGTAAACTGATGCAAGATATTGCGAGAAATATTTTTGTAGAAAAGTTTAATCCTCTACAACCCCCACATGTGGGTCATTTTGACCCTTTTCCCAAAAAGGTACAAAAATGACACCTAAAACAGGAGAATATTGAGTCAGTATGTACTACAGAAATATTTGCTATAAAATTCACTGCACTTAAAAGCCGAAATTTTGTCCCGAAAACCCAAAAAATCATTGAAATCAATTAGGACTTTTCACAATGCATATTTATTACATCTCTGCCACGCTTTCCTTAAGTTTTAAGAATTTTTCGTCTTTGGTATTTAGTGAAATTTTCCGTAGAATATTTTGACAGAATACTTTAACCCATTGTGTGCCAGTTTTCAAAAAAGGGGTCAAAAAGACCCTTAAAACAGGACATAATGGGTTAATGTGTTCTAGGAAAATGATCCTTGTATAATTTCGTTTTGATATTGTTGCAAAGAAATTTATTCCAAATGTAGTTTGAGAGTCTTACAGTGGGGTGAAATTTGGAAAATATTGATTTTACGAAGTCTTAATCGATTTTAACGATTTTTTGGGTTTCGGGATAAAATTTCGACTTTTATGTGATCAGCAATTAGTAGTGAAATTTTATAGCAAATATTTCTGTAGTACATACTGACTCAATATTCCCCTGTTTTAGCGCAAAAATGACCCGCATGTGGGTGATGTAGAGGGTTAAAACTTTTTACAAAAATATTCCTCGTAATATACAGTGGATAAAAACTTAAAAAATCGATTAAAAAAAAAATCTGATGTGCTGGAGCAAAACGACGAGACACGGGTATTTTTTTTTAACGTCTTCTTTAAAAATTTTTTTGATTTTCTCATGCGTTTTTTTTGTTGTGTCGAACGGTGTAATCAATAAGCAACACATAAAAATTAAAAGCAAATTAAAAAACATAATTGAAGAAAACCGAAGACACAAATTTGAGAAATGCAAGAAGTAAACAATTTATTTTTTATGTTCTTTATTACAAAGCTAGAGTTTTTATAGATGTTTAGAAGACAAAAACTTCTACAGCTAAATTTTATGCTCTTAGTAAATGACTCATTGCGGAAAAAACACTCATAAAATAACAGAACACACACTTAAGGCAAAAGTTAAGATACAAAAAACTCCCAAATCTAATTTAATCTAAGCCATATTTGGAGTCACGTTTATCGCAGCTACACAAAGTGTTTATTTTTATAGTTCTTTTTTGCAACAACAACAAAAAAGATAAATTAATACAAAAAAAAACTCATAGATATGGGATATTCATAGTAAAACCGGCTCCTCTGTCTATTAAATCTGAAATACTTATAAAATTGATATGCAACTTAGAGAGTTAAAATTTTATATCGAAAGATAAAATAACACAGGTATACATATGGACACATTGATTTATTAAAATTTAATTTGAAATAAAGATTAATTTTATTTGTGTGATCTCAACTTAAGGTGTTCATTTATTTTAAATTTAATTGAGTATAGTTTAATGTAGTGTTCAATTTTGTATTGACATAAAATCTGTTGCTTTCTCTTAAAAGTCTAAGGTTTTATCTTGAAAGTGATGAAAAAACAGTCAATTTATCAATATAATTGTAAAAGCCATTGCCACTTCAAAATTATTTAAAATTATTTTGTTTTTAACGCGCACCACATATCGTATGAGTGGCATTGATCACATTTATATTTAATTAATATTACTCATACGCCATGTTGTCGATATAATTTGGAAATGGCTATAACTTTTGCAAATATTATGATAAATTGACCATTTTTTCAGCATTTTGCGAATAAAATCAAACACTTTTAGAAAAATGTATTTACATCTAAATTATGACATTTGAAATGGACTCCATTAAAATATAATTTGAGTTTGCTTGTACAAATTAATTTTTGATTCATCTGTTAAAGAAGCTTTTCAAAATTTTTTGATACAAAAATTTGAACTGCAAAAACTTCGCTCAGAATAATAACTAAACTCTCCAGGCCAGGTTGCATTTAAATACAAAAAGTTCCATACATTTTTTGAGGCCACCCTTTTTGAGCATCGTGTTTGGATACGCTAATTTGATTTTCGTCAAAAACTTCTTAGCTAAAATAAATGCCCCGTTGAAAGGCAATTGCCTTGTACACTTTTCGGATAGCAAGGGGGTGTTTGGTTTTGCAAAGAACGTCCCATATACATAAGTATATGCATATGAAGCACTCCATGCCAAGTGTACCAGGTTTAAATTTTTTTTTCTCTGATTTTGCTCAAATTTGGCACTATGGTAGATCCGGTGTGCAAGAACAACAATCCAGGAGGATTTGGACCTAGTACCCTTTGTTGTTAAAATACAGTCTGTTGAAGTTGGCGCTTTTAGCCATTTTCATGAAAAGGGTGTTTTTTCAAAAAATTATAGCTTACACTAAAATTTGTAAATTGATAAATCTAAGTTACTGGTCCAATTCATTTTGAAATGTTTTTTTTACAAAAAAATATTTCTTGGTGAAAAACATTTTTTTTCACCAAAATTTTTTACACTTAAAAATATTTTTGAACTTTTTTAAAAAAAGCCCCCTTCGATTTTTTTAAAAGTACTTTCAATTAAAGCATAATTTATAAGCTTTAAAATGATGTATGACTCAAGATGGGATTCAGACGCTAAATGGGAGTTTTTGGCTTTTGAACGCCCGCGGAAGGCAAAAATCTTTTTTTACTCAAGAGGTAAGCATCTTAAAAAAAAGTGTACTTGGCAAAAAATGCTTACAATCGTCCAAGCAATACGTGTGATTTTTTTGGAAACTTTTTTTTTTGAATAATTTTTGAAAAAATTTTTTTTTTAAATTTTTTCAAAAAATTACTCAAAAAAAAAAAAATATTTTTTAACTTACCAAAAAATTCCCAAAAAATTTAACTTATTTCCTTGATGATTCTAAGCATTTTATGCCTAGTACACTTTTTTCGTAAGATGCTTCCCTCTCGAGTAAAAAAGGATTTTTGCCTTCCGCGGGCGTTCAAAAGCCAAAAACTCTCATCTAGCTACCAAATCCCATCTTGAGTCATACATCATTTTAAAGCTTATAAATAATGCATTAATTTGAAGTGCTTTTGAAAAAAATTTAACTGGGGTTTTTTTCAAAAAAAATTCAAAAGTATTTTTAAGTGTAAAAAATTTTGGTGAAAAAAAATTTTTTTCACGAAGAATTATTTTTTTATAAAAAGAACACTTCAAAATGAATAGGACCAGTAACTTAGATATATCAATTTACAAACTTTAGTGTATGCTATAAATTTTTGAAAAAACACCCTTTTCATGAAAATGACTAAAAACGCTAACTTCAACACCCTGTATTTTAACAACAAATGGTACTAGGTCCAAATCCTCCCGGATTGTTGTTCTTGCACACCGGATCTACCATATTGCCAAATTTGAGCAAAATCGGAAAAAAAACTTTAAACCTGGTACATATACAAAAACAGAAAATTGTCTCATATTTACGCTTACTATAGTTATCAGCTGATGATGACTGAAAATACAAAATTAAAATCCGTAATCTTTGAAATGAAAAACAAAATAAGAACGTATAAGATACACGGGAAAAAATCGATAAATGTTAGCAATAGAAACATTTGTCATGCAAAATCATTGAATCCTCTGTGGGATTTTGTTGTTTTTCAATATTAAATAGTATGCAATGTAAATTCACAATATCATACTCGATTTGAACATTTTATCCGGGTTAGTGCAATTTCAAGCATACATCATTTTTTCTGTGTAAGAAAAAAAAAAAACGATTATTTTTTTTCCATTGAGGTCTTTGGCCTACGCTTCTAGCCATTTATAGTGACAGCAAGAAAACACAAATACAAAAATAACAACAACAATAAACTGTAAGTTGCGGATATTTAAATTTTAAAATTCAGTTAATTTCTTAAGATGCGAAAAAGTCAGCAGCAGCAGCAGCCAGAGCGAATGGCATTAAAATTCATGTGCGTTCACAACATTTTTATGTTACACAAAAAATTAACTGATTTTGAAACTGATTGGTGTTAAATTTTTTTGTTTTGTTCTTTCTTTACTGGCATATGGTGAATTTGGATTTATTTCGTTGATAAATTATCGTTCTTATACGATTTATGTGATGGTGTGTGTGTCCTTTGAAGTTGTAGTTGGAGCTATAAAATATTTGTTATCCGCATTTGTGGTTTCTTAAGTGTTAATATATTTATGAACTATAAATGATTTTTGTAATAAAAATGTCAAATTTTTTAGCTACTACATAAGAAAAAAATTAAAACAAAGTACAAAAATAGGAAATACCTGAAAATTAAAAAAGGAAAAAAATATTGGTAGTTCAAGGAGAACTTAATATTTGAAATTATAAAACTATCAATAGAGGGGGGTTAGAAGCAACTGAGTGTATGTGACAAATCACAAAAAATTTAATTAATTTTATTGCATAATAAGTTAAAAGAAGCATTACTCAATTTAGGAAAAAAAAAATCTTAACCTGTGGGGTTCATTATTGTGAAAAACTTGTAAACAAAATGAAAAACAAAGTGCCAAGGCTTCGATTTTAAAAAGCATATCATTTTGCTCAAGAGACTTAGGACTATTGAATTCAGCAAAAAAAAAGATTTTCTACGTCGTCCCATTAAGATATTTGAACACGGTGAGCCGTAACTTTACTTCATATTATATACAAAAAACAAATTAAAATTTTTGAGTAAAGTATTGCCGGCTTTCAGTAAAGTATAAATAACTCTCAGACTCAGAAAAACTTTAAAAAAACACATTAGATGGAACATATATCAAAGGTTCCTTAAAGAGCAGTATTTTATTTCTTTATGCATTTCGGATATAGAAAACAACGTTGACTTCAACAGTATTTGATTCCAAATTTACTTTTAGTCACTTGCACCCTTTTGCTTCTAGCCCCTTCAATTCTAAACAGACCACCCATTTAACATATACCCTGAAAGTATATAATTTTTATATTTTCTTTTACTTCAATCTGTCGACAAAATAAAAATTTTAAAAATAAAATTGCATACTTTTAGGATATACGATAGAAGCGTGACGTGTTTGAATTTTGAATATTTTATAAATCAATGCCAGCTGGCCATTCCGAAATCATTTTATGCAGTGTTTAAACATTTTTTTCGTACTATTTTTGAGAATATTTTTTCATGGATTTGTTTCCAATTAAAACAGTTTTTTTAACAAAAATTTAGTTTTACACAAAAAAAAAAAAAAAAAAAAAAAAAATTCTAACCCACGTAAAGCATCACCAGAGACAAAAAATTTGATAAACGGTCTTACAATACCAGAAAACACTTTTTTGTTGTTTGGTGGTCAACCCACCTTAATGTTCATTGCAGTTTACAGATGTTTTAAGAACGTAACTAGTCGTTTTAAAATCACATCTCTTAATTTCATGAGGATAATACATAAAAAACACCCTAAATTTAGTTGCTTGGTCTCTAACTGAAACATGGTGGATTACTAAAAATAATTTTGGTGCTCTTCAACCTCTTTGCTCCGATCTCTCAATCATAGTACTAACTAACTAAAAGATCTATTTATAAAAAAATCTATTTCGTGAACATTGCTTAAGACTCGCTCGAACTAGGGGTCACACTACGCGCTTTTCGTTTTTCAACCAAGCACTACTCAGTAAATGTTTTAGAGTGCCACAACTTTGATTAAATGAGACTAATAATGGAAGCACTAAAAATCAGGAATGAATTTACGAGAACTAAGTTGTATGTTACTTGTTTGTGGTAAGTCTGGGAGGTATGGAACATGTTTACTCGTTTCGAGGCACTTTAATTCGGTTTAAACTAAAAAAAGAGAAATGGCACACAGTAACTTAGGGTGATATGGTTCCGGTGCCGTTTATTTATATTTATAGATTAGATATATGGGAATACAAATATGAAGAATTTGAACGAACAGTTAACCCAGAATTGAAGAATTTTGGTCATTTTGACCTGATAAATTTGAGGTTTCACTAATATTTTAGAAAACCCTGTGAAAACTTTGAATACAAGTAACGCGGATATGGTAAAAGTAAAATCACCCCTGTATCAACGACTTCGAAAAATTCTAATTTGAACAGAATCAAAAAAACGGTAAAAATTCTAATGTCTTCTAATAATATGGTCCAGCAGACCTTATAAACGTTAATTGGTTACTGGTTATGCTTCTTCCGATGAAGGTGAAGAAAAAACTTTTTTCCAAGATGGATCTGATGGCTTAGTTGGATGTGAAGAAGACTGTTCACAAACCACTAAATAATTGGATCCAATGAATAATGTGCGTTATGTGGTCACATGAAACATGTACCTACCTATCTTATATGAAAACATGCAACAATTCTGACAACAAAAACCTAAAAGCCACTTAGGGCCAAATTATCCATGATATGGCGCCATATCATCCATCGTTTTGGTGATTTGGCACTTTATAGCATTTGTTTTAAATAAAGAAGAAAAAAAAAAAACATTTGGTGTAATTTTTAGTGTATTTGAAGTATTTTTGTTTTACATTAATTAAAGAATAAATTCGTATTTATGTATAGTAGTTCTTTTCAAAAAAGCTTTTAATTCTGGTTATAAAGGAGTTCAACAAAAGAAGCTGCTTTATTTCTCGGGCATATCATATATGCAACTCTTAAGTTTTGCACTAGACTGTAATGGTATGGCTGTCCTAGCAGTCTAGATATATTCTTGAAATTTAATATACATATGCACTTATTTGTAAAATATGAATCGTTTTTTCTATTTTAAAGTAAAGTCATAATATTAAATGGCTGACGTATCGTTGAAAATGAATATGTTTTTATGAAAAGTTTACTTGATGGTTAAGAATTTATGACAATAAGTTGAAAAAATGATCGATTAAATAGCCAATTATTTGGGCATATGCGTTATGTGTATGACATTACTTATGCCATCGTTATGGACTTTTTCCACTGGTGTAAACCATTTTAAAACGATAAAGATTTTTTTGATGCCACCCGATTTGGCTATAAATTGGCATAAGCAATAGTAATATAGTGGAAAAATTTACTACCAAATATTTTATCAAAATTTAAAGAAATGGCGGAGATATGGGACTTTAAAATTTTTAGGTTAGTTTTGAGAAGCATTTATTCAACTCTCAATTATATAGTGTCAAATGATTTGCCTTGAAACAGGCTTTAAAATAAAAACTAGGAAGAATTTTTTTTTATTTTTTTATATTGCTTACACAGAAAAAAAAAAAAAAATTAAATTGAGTTTACCAAAATACGTAATTTTTGATATTTTTCATTTTTCTTGCAAAAAAAGCTACAAGTGTAACTTACCAGTCCTCCAAATATTGGAGTGGGCCTGCTAGTGATTTTTCAGAAAAACAATTTGACACCATAAAATTGAGAATTGAATAAATGCAACTAAAGTTATAGCTTCTCAAAAAAAACTAACCTAAAAATTTCAAAGTCCCATATCTCCGCCTTTTTTTTAAATTTTGAAAAAATATTTGGTAGTAATTTTTTCCACTAAGTAACTATTGCTTATGCTAATTTATAGTCAAATCGGATTCCATGAACAAATTTCTTGATCACATTAGAAGCAAAAAAATGAATTTTGATTAAAATTTCCCAAAATGTTGTATAGAAACCTAACGTTCTCAAATACGTGTATCTACATTTTCTTTATGATAATATAGAGCTGCAACATTTATATAAATAACATTCCTTAGGTTTTTTTTTTTTTTTTTTTTTTTTGGGACAAAATGCTTTCAGCTATATTCTTGCTATATATTTCAGAACTGAGATTTAGCGCGCACACTAATTAATTAGCGACTTATTTCTTAAAAATAATAAATTGAAAAATTTCTGTATAGTTTACTGAAGAAGTTTTTTATTTAACACATACCTCAACAAAATTAATTAATTTTATTTAATTATAATGTGAAATTCTTGCTAAATTAAATTACTCCATCGCAAGAAAGTAGTGAGAATAGAAAAAGTGCCAAGAAAAGGTGGCAACAAACAGCTGAGCCAATGAACGTTACACTATAATCACCAGAGGCAAATAATTATAGGTTGACGTTGTGTCTTTTGATTTTTTCTAAGCAGCACAGTTTATATTTTCATAATATTTTTATGTTTTAATTTTTTTAGGCGGGAAAGAGCCAACGGAAATTTGCAAGATATAAAAATTAAAAAAAGAGAAGATATAAAAAATCATAAAAATATTAAGAATTTTAAAACAAAAGACTTAAGCCACAAACTTGAGAATTTGAATATTTCGTTCCTATATAAGTGAAAAGTAATAAGTCAGTTTTTCAAGTTTTGAGATATTTGAGCCGTTCAAAATGACAATGGTGCAACTCCAAAACGAAGCAAAAGTAATGTCATAATATTAATTGGCTGACATTTTGTTAGGGACGAATAAAATTGATTTCTGTTTTCACGAAAAATTTACTTGATGATATGGAATTGTTAAAATTAAGTTAAAAAAAAGTAAAATCGACCAAATAACCGATCATTATGGCACATAATTTATATGACATTACTTTTGCTTCGTTTTGGAGTTGCACCATTGTCATTTTGAACGGCTCATTTAATGTTCAAAAAATTTAATCTTGTTTTTTTGTATGGAAATAATTTTTTTGCTTTTATAATGAAAGTAACCACTTTCTAAATGAGTCTTATCAAACTAAAGACTATAATGTTTTGGATCAGAAGTACCAAATAACTCAAAACTAGAAAAAACTGACTTAGTGGTTTTCACTTGTATAGGGGCGATTTGCTCTAGAAATTTCAACTAATTGTTTTAAAATCTTTTTTTAAACTATATTTGAAACAATGAAAACAAAATTAAATTTAAGAACTTACAAAATTTTGCAATAACAAAAACAAAAGACTCAAGCCACGAACTTTACGCAAGTTAAGCATGATTATTTTATAAATATAGATGATTTGAGTTTATTTTGGTGTATTTTGTTTAAGAAAAATCTTAAAATTGGAAGAAAATGTTGCCATTCATTAAAACAAAAAACTATGGCAACGAACTTTAAGGCATTTCACTAAACAAAAACCAAAACGCACAACACAGTTATACTTAAAGCGGATATCAACGAAAATTAATTTGTATCTGTTAACAGCTAAAATATGTTCACATGAAAAAGTTATAAAACTAAATGAAAAAAAAAATAAATTTTTTTTTTAAATTAAAATTTTACTCACTTTTGTGACCTTTGAAAAACTTCGTTTTGTTATATTCCCAAAATAAAAAAATTTGGGCTTCTTTTTAAGACTGGAATTTTTTTAAGCTCAAAAATTAGTTTTGTGGTTTTGTGTTTCTTTGTATTTTTTTTTTGTTTAAATTTTGTTGCAAATTTTTTTTTTTTTAATTTATTTAAAATTCTAGCACGCCCACGTACAAAATATTATTTATGTATGTAAATAAATAAACAGCTTTCAAAACATACAAAATCTCCAAATGGCCTCTAAAATGTCTAAAAAGCTTTAAATCTTTAATTTTTTGCGTTTTAAATTTTTTTTGTTTTTTTTTAGTTTTCTTTTGCAACAATTACGCACACAAACACACACGCGTTGGTTGGTTTTTTCTTTCGTTTATTGCAAAATTTATAATTTATATAGAAAATGATAAATTTTTTTAAACTGCAACCGTAATCGTCGTTGTCGGTCGACGTTTTGGTTAGTGTCGTAAGTTGCGGCTTTAGAGAGCACACGCGTCTGCACTCAAGCAGGTTAACAAGAAAACTAACTAACGGTGGATGGCTGAATACCAAAGTCACAACAGCAGTAGCGAAAGACGAAAAAACCGATCATCAACGAAGCGAATTTAGCGAACAATTGCCAAAAACGAAATGAATGTGGGAAAAAAACCCGATTCGCCGCAAAAGCTTTGAGCGAAATTTAGCACTTCTTAAGCGACGATAGTGCAGCAAGCGGTGGCAAGTTAAGACAACGCAAGCGCAAGTGATTTTGGGCACCAAATTTGCAGCGGTGCTTTGAGTTGGGGCTCATGGTCTTGTTGTTGTTTTTGGTTGTGGTTGTGAAATCTTAGGCGTTTTGCCATGTTAGTTGCTGTTATTTATGTTCTATTGGTGTTCCTCTCGCGTGCCACCCATGTTCACTAGCGATTGTCTTCCATTGGAATTTTGGTTAGTTGCTTACAAATATGTGCACTGCAGTTGTTGTTTTTTGTAGTTAGATATTACGAAATTTTATTTATAAGCGTACTAAACTAGAGTATTTATTGAATGAGAGTTTTTGGTGAATTATTTAAAAATTCTAGAATAAAAAATATGTGTATATGGAAAGAAACAGAGTTACATATGTACATATATGATACCACAAAATGATTAAGATTGTGATGTTTCGCTAACATTTTGTTGACTGCGAGGTGGTTTTCGTTTTTTAATTGTTTTTTGTTATTTAAATGATTAAGCCACATTTGGTTGACTTTAAGGCATTTTTTGTTATTGTAATTGATTTAGAAACACTTTGTTGAATTTATCGCGTTTTTTTTAATTTTAATGTTTTAGCAACATTTTGTTGAATTAATGGCGATTTTTGTAATGTTAATATTCCAGCTACATTGACTTCAAGACGATTTTCGTTATTTTAATAGCTTTATGTTGTTTAAATGTTTCAGCAACATTTTTTTGACTTTAAGGCATTCTTTTGTTATTTTATGGTTTTAGCAACATCTTGTTGAATTTATGGCGATTTTTGTCATTTTAATGTCTCAGCAACATTATGTTGACTCAGAGGTGTTTTTTTTATAGTAATTGTTTGAGCAAAATTTTGTCGAATGTGTCGCGATTTTTATAAATTTAATGTTTCGCAACATTTTGTTAACTTTAAAACGTTTTTTGTAATTGTAATGTTGATAGCAACATTTTATTGAATTTATGGCGATTTTTGTAATTTTAATGTTTCAGCAACATTTGGTTGACTGTAGGGCGTTTTTGTTATTGTAATTGTTTTAGAAACATTTTGTTGAATTTAATGCGTTTTTTGTTATTGTAATGTTGATAGCAACATTTTGTTGAATTTATAGCGATTTTTGTAATTCTAATGTTTCAGCAACATTTTGTTGACTTTAAAGCGTTTTTTGTTATTGTAATGGTGATAGCAACATTTTGTTGAACTTAAGGCGATTTTTGCAATTTTAATGTTTCAGCAACATTTTGATGACTTTAAGACGTTTTTTTGTTATTGTAATGGTGATGGCAACATTTTGCTAAATTTATGGCGATTTTGGTAGTTTCAATGTTTAAGCAACATTTTCTTGACTTAAGGCGTTTTTTGTTATTGTAATGGAGATAGCAACATTTTGTTGAAGTATTGGCGATTTTTGTAATTATAATGTTTCAGCAACATTATGTTGACTTTAAGGCGTTTTTGTTATTTTTATTATATTTATGGCGATTTTTGTAATTTTAATGTTTCAGCAACATTTTGTTGACTTGAAGTTTTAGCAACATTTTGAGGAATTTATGGCGATTTTTGATTTTCTTTATTTTGATTATTTTTGTTATTCAAATGTTTCAGCAACATTTTGTTGACTTTTAAGCATTTTGTGTTTTTGTAATTGTTTAAGCAACATTTTCTTGAATTTATGGGAATTTTTGTAATTTTAATGTTTCAGCAGCTTTATGTTGACTTTAAGGCGTTTTTGTTATAATTATAGTTTTAGCAACATTTTGTTATATGTATCGCCATTTTTGTAATTTGAATGTTTCAACAACATTTTGTTGACTAAAAGGCAATTTTCGTTATTTTAATTCTTTTTTGTTATTAAAATGTTTCAGAAACATTTTGTTGACTTAAAGGCATTTTTTGTTATTATTATTGTTTTAGAAACATTGTGTTGTACTTATCGCGATTTTTGTAAATTTAATGTCTCAGCAACATTTTGTTGACTTTAAGGCGCTTTTTGTTATCGTAATTGTTTTGCCAACATTTTGTTAAATGTATCGCGATTATTTTAACTTTAATGTTTCAGCAACATTTTTTTGACTTTAAGGCGATTTTGGTTGTTTCTGATAGTATTTTACTATGTTTAAAGCAACCAGAAAAGAAACTACTTAGAAAGTACGATGTATGAGTTCTGTGAGTTCGAAAACATTATTTGGAACAATTGATTAAGAATAGTATTTTGAAACAACATAGAAAAATTACTTAGAAACAATGTAATGAAACTTTGCTCAGAAACAGTTCTATAGAAACATTTGTTTAGAAATGTTGTTTAGAAACAATTTTTGAAAACACTACGTAGAAAACACATTCTTGGATCAATCAAGTCAACGTTGTTTTCGGTGTTTTCCCTGTTAAGGCTGAAAATATGAAGCACAGAATTTTCTTTAGAAGTAAACTTTCGGAATTATGGATGTTGGAATGGATGTTTCTGTTGTTACACTAAGCTACGTATTTTAATAACTAACCACCTTATTATACAAGTTAATATAAGCGTTATTTTGTCGTACTGAGTTTTGTGAGATTTATTTCAATTGCTGTATGAGCCTTTTTGCTTAAACAGGTCCACATGTTTGAAAGGAAATCTTAGAAACTTTTTTTCAAAAAAATTCTAAAAAAATAATGTCTAAAAGCCAATGTGAAGAACTTATATTAACAACCATGTTTGGAGAAATTGTTAGAGCCGTTGTTTGGAAAAATTACTGTGAAAGCAAACTTTGTCATTCTTCAGGATTTTATGGCGTTGTTTCATTTCTATATGCAAAAATAAACCAAACGTTGATACAAATTATGCATAAATGCTTCCTCTTACACATTTTCTAGTTCCTCAGAGATTTCATCTAAGTTTATAATTTAATATGCGAAAATCTCAAAAGTAAATCTGAAGAAATGTAGCTGTGACCGCGTCATCTCAAAACAATAAATTAACGAGCAGAGCTTTTGACTTGGATTTAAATAAGATTTCTGTTTTGGTTTCTGTATCTGTTTCTATGTGGTGGCTTACATCATTCGCAATTTTTAGTTAATTTTTTGTATAAATCTTAAGATTCTCAACATCAGCGTCATCGACGTTCATCTGTTTTTTGTTTTTGTTTTGTTTTGTTTCTTTGTTGCTTTTAAATTCTTTGTTTGAGTTTTGAATTTATAATTTGAGCTTTTGCGATGCTTGTGTCTGCTTTACAGATAGAAAGATACAAAAGATGTGTGAGTTTTTTATTTAACTGCTCTTCTTTTTTATTTATTTTATTTTAATTTGTGTATTTGTTTTGCATTTGTTTTGTATTTTCACGCGTTTTGTTGTGTGGTTTTCCCACAGTTTAATTTATTGCGGCCTTTTATGCGAGTGGCCTGTCTGTCGCTTTTTGTGGGTGTTGCTGTTAATTTGTAATTGATTTCTGTTTCGTTGCTTTTTGCTTTTGGCATTTGACTGATTTTATTGAGGGCATGTCTAAGCTTTTACGAATATTTAGAATTAATATTTTGCTACATTTTTTTTTGTCGAGAACAGAGCATCCGCTTCTAATTGCTTCTATTTATGGCATATCAAAAATATTCAGAAGCAATATTTGGTAAGCAAACTAATTAGAATTATTAATTAATTATTAAAACAAATATCTTGATTAGCAAAGTCTTATTACACTGATTAACACGAATTTTACATTTAAACAAATTTTCAACAACTTCATTAGGATAAGGTTTTTACTTTACATACTTTGCACTTCTTATTTATTCAATACTCGCATTTCCCGGTGTGCGTTGGTTCACTTTGTCTTGTACAGGCATCAAAACAGGATGTAAATTGTCCCAAAACAATTTATGTATGTGCCATATCGTATCTATATGCGTTAATAGTTTTAGAGATATGACATTTTTTAAGCCATAAAACCTTATAAGGCAGCTTGAAGCCTTATTGTTTTATTTTAAAACCAAGTTCAAAACGATGTCTTTTTTCGAATTATTTTAAACTGATAGGGTGTAAAAAAATTGGTTTTTCGACATTTCAGCTTACAATGTTTCGAAGACGAAAAAATATCGAGCCTTAACCGCAACAATAACGTATGCGCCATTGAACAAAAACTTTGCGAGTTCAGACACGAGGGTGTGGTACCTACCATATATGCAAACGTTTCCTTCCAAATACTATGCTGAAAACGTTTTTTGCGATAATTCGGCAAAATTTCACTAAAACATTAAAGATAGCAGCAGAAATTTTTCGGATTCGAAAGAGAGCTTAGCACGACCCATACAAGCTTAATTTTCATATGCTCCAGCGTAGGGTTGTAAATTTTTGGCCATGGCAAAGGTAATGCCCTTACCTTATACCTCAGCCTTGGATCTACCGCAAATGTAAAGGATTCGTTAAATGAAACAAAAACATAATATTAAATAATGAATCGCATGGCTAAAATGTTAAAATTACCAAAAACTTATGCAATTAGTTAAGTGCAATAATTTGTATAAAAATTATATTTAAGCATAACAAAAGTTTTAATTAAAAATGTCCCACCTAGAACTTCCGTGAATATATTTAATACAATACATTTTTTATTGAAATTAGCTGCGTTTTATTATGATTGGTGCCCATTGTGAATGTAGCATATGAACACTAAATTGGCTAATCAAATTAAGCAATCAAAAGTGCAAATTTTGTATTTGTTTACTTTTCTTAGAAACATATGTGTACCTAAATACATACACTTTTGCGTGGGAGTTTGCAATTGTGAATAAAATTGATTTTTTTTTATAATTTTTATGCATTTGGTGCTAATCATAAATTATGATTTATTCTTTTAGATTCTATTATCAAATGTTAATGCTACGTTTGGGATCAATGCAGTAGATCCGCTTCAAGTTTTTTGAAATATTAAGTTTTATATTTTGGTTTCTAAATGTTAAACAATGCACTTATGAATTTTTGGTGTTAAAAAAACACAAAATCAAAATTAAAAACATATTTAAGCTTTAGTGAAAACTAGCGGTGTGCTTCCCAAAAGTTGCCGCTGGAAAATAACATATCATTTTTGTGTTCAATATTTGAAAAATTCGTTTAATTCACATAAGTTCCGATCATTTCAATGGTGGTGCAAGTCCATTTAAAGGCAAAAGTAATGTCATAATATGAATTGACTGGTAATATGTTAGAAGTGAATAATATTGGTGTCCGCTTTCAGAAAAAGATAACGTGATGATGTGGAAGTGATGGCATCAAGTTGAAAAAACCATATTTGTCAAATAACCGATAATTATGCAAATAATGTGTTTTATCAAGCAGTTGCTAATATCAGGGATATGAACCGGGTAAAAAATTTGTTTAGTTCGGTTCAGCGGTTCGAATAGTTTTTGGACTTTTGGATTGGTCCATCAAAACGGTTTGTTGTTTCTGTGAACCGGGGTTTCAGTTCGGTTCAACTGTTCGGAAACTAAAAAAAACTATGCTTATTTGTGTTATTTTTATACAGTAACAATAAAAAATAATATACGAGTACAAAGATACTTATGTGGCAAAACACGTCAAGTGTACCAGCTGAAAACTTGTTTGTCTCCGATTTCGCTCAAATTTGGCAATATGGTAGGTTCTGTATGCAAGAACAATCCAGGAGGATTTGGTCCTAGCACCATTTGTTGTAAAAATACAGCGTGTTAAGTTGGTGTTTTTAGTCATTTTCATGAAAAGGGTGTTTTTTCAAAAATTTATAGCTTACACTATAGTTTGTAAATTGATAAATCTATGTTACTGGTCCCATTTATTTTAAAGTGTTCTTTTTATAAAATAATATTACTTGGTGAAAAAATTTTTTGTCACTAAAATTTTTTACACTTAAAATACTTTTGAATTTTCTTTAATAAAATCCCCCATTAATTTTTTTTTAAAAGCACTTTAAATTAATGCATAATTTTTAAGCTGAGATGAGAGTTTTTGGCTTTCGAACGCCTGCGGCAGGCAAAACTCTTTGTTTACTCAAGAGGAAGGCATCTTACGAAAAAAGTGTACTAGGCATAAAATGCTTAGAATCGTTCAAGAAATACGTGTGAATTTTTTTGGAATTTTTTAAAATTTTTTTTTTGAATAATTTTGAAAAATATTGTTTTTAAAAATTTTTTTCAAAAATTATTTAAAAAAAAAATTTTTTTTAACTTTCCAAAAAATTCTCAAAAATTTCACAAGTATTTCTTAAACGATTCTAAGCATTTTATAACTTGGACACTTTTTTCGTAAGATGCCTTCCTCTTTAATAAACAAAGAGTTTTGCCTGCCGCAGTCATACATCATTTTAAAGCTTATGAATTATGCTTTAATGTAAGGTGCTTTAAAAAAAATTTAAGGGCCTTTTTTTAAAAAAAAAATCAAAGGTATCTTTAAGTGTAAAAAAAATTTTTTCACCAAGTAATATTTTTTATAAAAAGAACCCTTAAAAATGAATGGGACCAGTAACTTATGTGTATCAATTTACAAGCTTTGGTATAAGCTATACATTTTTGAAAAAACACCCTTTTCATGAAAATTACTAAAAACGCCAACTTCAACACCCTGTATTTTAACAGCAAATGGTACAAGGACTAAATCCTCCCGGATTATTGTTTTTCCACACGGGTAATACCATAGTGCCAAATTTAAACGAGATCAGAGACAAAAAAATATTCAGCTGGTACACTTGGCGTGTTTTGCTCCTTGCGTATATATGTACATTTGTGTGTATTGAAATATATGGGCGAGTTTTAAAACCCAATTCCACACTCATATTATAAAACAGAAGAGAAAAACAATTCAGGAAATATAAATTTTTTGACTTTAAAATAACCCAGCAGAAAGTTTGATCATCCAAACATAGCTGTTTGGCACATTCCTTTCGTTGCTCGAATCATTCCATTGCCACATCAGTATACACTTTCCTTTTATTCAGCGCTGGCCGCTCATCGTATCATTCCTTTGTTGGCTTCTACAAGAAGGTGCAATCGGAACAGTAGGGGATCGGGTTTCTTCTTTTTAGCTATGGAAAACGAATGTGTGTCTTTGAATTTCTTTGCGATAAAACATCATTTAATGCCTTCCATTGGTAGGCGCAATCTGAACAAAACATAATTTTGTGCCTTCGATAGGAAGGCGCAGTATGAACGGAACATCATTTTGTGCCTTCAATGGGAAGACGCAATCTGAACAGAACATCATTTTGTGCTTTCAATCGGAAGGCGCAATCTGAACAGAACATCATTTTGTGCCTTCGATTGGAAGGCGCAATCTGAACAGAACATCATTTTGTGCCTTCGATTGGAAGGCGCAATCTGAACAGAACATCATTTTGTGCTTTAATGGGAAGACGCAATCTGAATAGAACATCATTTTGTGCCTTCGATTGGAAGGTGCAATCTGAACAGAACATCATTTTGTGCCTTCGATTGGAAGGCGCAATCTGAATAGTCGCAAATGAATAAAATATTTCCATTTTTAGAAAATTAAATGTATTTGTTGAGGACCACAAGAAAAATTATATTAAATTCATTATAGCAAATTTAAATTAATTGTGCTTCACGTTCAATATACGTGTGTCGGATGTATGATTAGTAGTTGTAGCCTTATTTTCTGAATTCTTCTGAAATGGGAAATGTTATTAATTGCATTGCTCTCACAAAGAAATATTTGTCCTTTCTTACAAAAAATTGCATAATTAAGCGCCGAATACTTTATGAATGATTTATTGCCGTTTACGCCGTTATAAATAATTCTATTCAGAAATAGTAAAATATTTTCTTATTGTTATTATTGAAATAAATTTTCCTTCGCTACAAAACACAAACAAGAAAATAAAATCCATGGAAACAATAAAATTACTGAAATGAAAATAAAACTAGTAAGGGTGTAAGTTTTGGCCTGGCCAAAAAATAAATACCCTACACTGCAGTATTTTGAAAATTTTGCTTATATGGGAAGTGCCACTCCCTCTTGTCCGAGTACACCCAGTTTTTGTTCAGAGCTTGCATTTATAGTTTTTAGTGTCAGAGTGAAATTTTGTTGGATTATCTCAAAAAACTCTTTCAGTATAGCATTTTGAATCTTTTGCTTATATGGGAGGTGCCACGCCCCCTTGTCTGATTTCACCCAATTTTTGCTGAGAGCTTTCATTTATAATTTTTAGTGTCTGAATCAAATTTGGTTCGAATATCTCAAAAAACGCTTTCAGTAAAGCGTTTTGAAGCTTTTGCTTATATGGGAGGTGCCACGCCCTCTTGTGCGAGTACACCCAGTTTTCTTTCAGAGCTTGCATTCATAGTTTTTAGTGTCAGAGTGAAACTTAGTTGGATTATCTCAAAAAACTTTTTCAGTATATCATTTTGAAACTTTTGCTTATATGGGAGGTGCCACGCCCCCTTGTACGATTTCAACCAATTTTTGCTGAGAGCTTTCATTTATGACTCTTAGTGTCTGAGTCAAAGTTGGTTCGAATATCTCAAAAAACGCTTTCAGTATAGCGTTTTGAAGCTTTTGCTTATATGGGAGGTGCCACGCCCTCTTGTCCGAATTCGCTCAGTTTTTTATCAGAGCTTGCGCTTACAATTCGTAGTACTTATATGTATTGTGGTTGCATTGTCGTGAAAAATACTTCTAAAATTGCATTTTGAATATAATTTTTGTATGGGCGGTAGGCGTGTCCGTTGACCGATTTTGCTCATTTTCAATCCCCCGAGCTAACTTTGACGACGGAGGCAGTGTACCAAATTTCATTGAATTATCTTGCTCAGTTTTCCCAAAAAGTGTATTTCAACACACAGCCAGCCAGCTAGCCAGCCAGCCAGCCACCCAGCCAGCCAGCCAGCCAGCCAGACAGACGGACATGGCTATATCGACTCAGGAGGTGACGCTGATCAAGAATATATATACTTTTCTATACCTGCCACGCCTCCTTCTCTGCGTTACAAACGGAAGGACAAAGTGAATATACCCTGGGTGTAGGGTATAAAAATACAAGCGCAGTCGGTTACTGAAATAATCCCGAAATCAAATGAAAACATTGTGTACATCGTTTTTGAGCTTCTTAATCAATCCGATAAGGAGTAGTTCGTTTTTTTACTACTTTTCGGAACATCCAACGATTACTCCACTTCTGAAGGTGTTCGTTTTATTTTCTGCTGGGAAATTCCTAGATGCCCAAATGGCTCTAGTTTATAAAAACCGAAAAAAAATTTGTCTATTAAAAATTCGTCGAAACGAACTTTTAAACTTTTATGAAAAGTGGTTAAGTTTTCGGTTCGGATCAAACATTAGTCTAAAATTTCGGTTCGGTTAACAGTTTCAGTTAACTAAGTAGTAGAACAAAGTGGTTTTTTTGGTTCAAGAACCGGTTCGGTTCGATGCAGCCTTTTTATAGATGATCGATGCACAATTTTTTAAAATCCACAGCACTTTCATTTTTAACCTATTTGCGCCCTGTTGTCTGAATTAACCAATTTACAAACAGAAGGACAACTGAATATCCGCTCGGTGTAGGCTTTAAAAATTATATCAATCAAATGACCACCTCATGAGTTGATGCACATTTCTGTTCGTTTTATTGCATTTTGAGTTGTTGATCGCAAAACATCAGATTGGGATGGTTTAAACTATTACATAAACTATAACATAAATGTAAAGGCGCAATGATATTTGACAGCATTTGCAAAAATCATACTACATTTACATTATGACATCTTGCAAAAAACAATTCCTTTACTTCTTAAAATAAGGATACTATTGGAAAAGTTGAAAACTAAAATTGAATGAGGAAGATTATGGCTATTTAATGCTCATGGTTAATATTGATTACATTATTCGTTGTGTATTTTATATAATTAATTTAAAAACAAACTCTGTTTTACACGCCCCACTCAATTTAAACACATTTGATTTCGAATTAAATTTGCATGTTTAATCTAATCGCATTTACTTATTTGTGTACCCTGCTTATTATGTTATTAAGTACAAAGTTTTTGTAAAAGGTCAAACATAAAAGCTGCATATTAAAAAACACAAAATTGTTAACCACAAATAGATATGCAAATACGATGAATTTATTAATGACAGAAGCAAAAACGAAAATGAAAACAAAAAACCCAAACAAATTATGCGATGTTATCTTTAATAATTTTTGGCGCCTTTAACATCAGTGCAAAAGATTACCATGTACCAGCAGCAACCAAGTACAAACCACACTTAAAAATAGAACGCTAAGGAAAAAGGAAAAAAAGTTGGCTCTAATCACTGCTTGACGCGCTGTACAAAATGCTTCCGCGTTGATTACACGAAAAAGACGACGATGATTCAAATTACGATGGATGATGATGTTGGTGATTTTAACACAAAAGAAGAAATAAAACAGCGCTATTCTTTGGACTCAATTAATAATTGAGTAGCTTTTGGAATTATTAACAACAATAAAAATCCATCCACCCACAAAGACGCAATAACAAATAAATGTAGGTAAATTACTAAACATGTGAAACACTAAGTATTTTCACACAAAATCTGAGAAAAAAATACAACATAACACAACAAAACAAAATCAAAATTATAAAAACATAAACATTTATAAAAAGATTTTTTTTTTTTAATTTTTTCGTTAAAAAATTGAGCCTACAAGAATTTTATTGAAAATTATTTTTGTACGCACAATTTGTAATAAATATGATTTGTTCACTTGTCGTTGTTGACTTTTTGACTTCACAACAAAAAAAAAAAAAAAAAAAAACAAAAAAGGTGTCTGAAACGCATCATAAAGCTTTGCGGCATTTTAATTTGTTGACAATAAAAAGCCGCGCTTTGGGAACGACCTTGCCATAATAAAATGTATGTATGTATGTATTTGTGAAAAACAACAACAGCAACAACGCTTCATTTACAACAATAACAAATGGCAATTGTAAGTGTAGTGAAAAATTGTGAAATAAAAGCAAAAATTATAAAGCAGGTGACACAGCGATTGCATTTAGACGTGTAAATAATAATGTGGCCGCAAAATGAATCAAAAGTCTTGGCCAATTACCAAAAAAAAAAAACAAAATTGCACTGAAAGAAACACTGATAGTTTGGAAGTTTGTAATCCTTACACCTACTGTCCAACAAATATTAATTCTATTATGACTATAACATTTGAACTATTTACACTGAGGAAAAAACTTTACTTTTCCTTAAAAAAATTAATATATGCACTTACATAAAATAAGTTCAAGTAATGTGGTAAAAAAAAAAAAAAAATCAAGCGGATATGATGTGATTTAGGCACAGAAACAGGGACTGAACCGATTTTTTTTGCCTATTCATGGGAAGGGTACCGCCAGCGGGCAGGGTCCGGATGTGGGCACCCCCCCGTAACTTTTGACAGAAAACAAATGCGGCTGTTTTGACAAATGTTAAGTGCATGTAATGACAGCATGAAGTTTTTGTGCATTTAACAGACGCATTTGCTCGATGCTGAGAAGAAAATAATTTTTGAATAAGTGAAAGTCAACACAAAAGTTTTTTTCAATAATTTTCCAAGTGCGATAAATCGAAGTGAATCAATCGGAAAGCTGAGTACAATCTATAGTTATCTAGTAAATTTATTATATTTTGTGATTCAAGACCGAATGCAACCAAAATGTTCACACAACACAATTTGCTCATTGCTTTTCAAAGTGGCTATCAAAGCCGAGTATGGGCCCCGATTAGGTCCGGGTGTGGGCGCCCTCTTTTTTTATTTAAAGCGTGTGTTTTACTGAAATATCGTTGTGGATGCCAACGTTAATAATCTTAAAGGTATTCTTATGCCAGTTTAAGTTTTTTTAGTGGAAAGGAAAGAACCAATAGGCTCTTTAAAGATATCGTAGAAAAAAGTTATTTTAATTAAGTTTGGGTGTTGAGGCGGCATAACACTTTGCAAAAATTCTCAAGATTAAGTTTCCAGCCAATTAGACCGAGAAGCAAATGGCGGACATGGATTGGTACAAAAAAATCATGCTTGGCAAAAGAGCAACGTCAACAAGGCCCAGAGATTACGTCACCTAGCTAGCTTAATTTGCAAAAAAATTTATCTGTCACCGCCGAAGATAATCAAGTCTAGTTTCGGGGCAACAGGTATGATGCCATTCGATCCAGACGTTTTCAGTGACGCTGATTTTGTTCAAGCCGTTGAGCAGAATTTGTTAAATTTTTGTGAGTCAATTTCTCCGAAAAAAGTTAATTTTGTTTTCTTTTCCATTTGATTGCTTTTAATTTCATATTTTCCCATTTTTAGTAGATTTTTTAAGGGTGCCCACACCGGACTCAAAATTTTTTTTTGTCAAAAATGATCACTTCACTATTTTTTTGATATAATTTTTCCAACTGATGAAATCAATTTACTTTCTTCACCAGTAGTTAGCTAAGGTCTTTAGCTTTCCATTGACACTTATATGTCAGCATATACATTTGGTCAAAAGTTATGAGTCGAAAACAAAACGGTGCCCACAACCGGTACCCTTCCCCTATATATGGGACATTACATACTGATTTGGATAGCATTTTGCTTTTGCATCTCTTTTTGTTTTATAGCACTAGTTGAGATTAGCATCTATGATTTTTTTCATCAAGCCGTTTCAGAGGTATAAGTTTTCAAAAAACTGAAAAAGCTCATAACTCTGTCAGTAGTAAACCAAATTAAGATTTTTTCTTTTAAAAGTTTTGTTTTTTTAATGAAATTTTTATAAAAAAAAACGCGAACTTTTTTTAAAAAATTTTTTATTTTAATTTTCAACTTTTAAAACAAAATTGCTATTTTTATCAATGATTTACTCTTCGTTTTTTTTAAAAAAATTTCTAAAAAAACCCTAATGAATTTGACAAATTTTAAGACTATTTTTAGAATGGGCAAACGATTTGATCTATTTTTTAAAAGTTTTTTAAGTCAAAAAAAGTGAGTGAACGAGCACTAAAATATTCTTCGTTGCCGAAAGAGTGAAAAAATGTTGACCGACTCCCACTAACTTTACCTCTTCAATATTTGTCTCGAACATACTACCCCTTTTTTTCCACCCCTTAAGAGGGCTTCAATACAAAATTTTGTTAAAAATATCAAAAAACTCCTCAAAAGTGTTCACTGACACCCATTAATTTTTCCTCTCCAATAATTTTCTCTAACATATAAACCCTGTTTTTCCACTAATTAAGGGGCGCACCGGAAAAAAAATTTTATAGAAATATATCAAAAAAATTCCTCATTGCCGGGAGAGGAAAAAAATGTCTACTGACCTCCATTAATTTTTCCTTTCCGACATTTATTTCAAACATACAACTCCAGTTTTTCCACTCAATAGCCCTCATACAAAATTTTGATAAAAACATCAAAAAATTCCTCATTGCCGTTAGAGGAAAAAATGTTTACAGACCCTCATTAATTTTTCCTCCTCAACATTTTTCTCGAACACACTTTTTTCTTTTTTTCCACCCATTAAGGTGGCTCCAATACAAAATTTAGATAGAAATATCAAATTTGTATGAAATGCCCCTAATGGGTGGATAAAACGGGCTAGTATGTTCGAGATAAATGTTGAGGAGGAAAAATTAATGAGGGTCTGTGAACATTTTTTTCCTCTCGCGGCAACGAAGAATTTTTTTGATATTTTTATAAAATTTTTGTAGGGGCACCCCCTTAAGGGGTGGAAAAAATGAAGCAGTTTACTTAAAGAAATGTTGGAGAGGGAAAATTAATGGGGGTCGGTCAAATTTTTACCCTCTTCCGGCAACGAAGAATATTTTAGCGCTCGTTCACTCACTTTTTTTTGTTTATTAAAAAATTTTTTTTTTTAAAAAATTGATTGAAAATTTAATAAAAAATTATATAAAAAGAATTTTTGTTTTTTTTTTTTATAAAAATGTCCTCAAAAAGCAAAACTTAAAAAATAATTTCATGGTTTGGTTGACTATTGACGGAGTTATGAGCATTTCAAAAAACTACTTATTGTTGTTTTTCCAGCTTGTTTGGTTTTTTGAAAATGGATATCTTTGAAACGACCCGATGAAAAAAATTTAAAAAGATCATAGACTAAAAAATTCCATAAAAATCGGAGTTGCAAAAGCAAACTGCTATCCATATAGATTAGTAATTCTACCAATTTGGGGTTCTATATTAAGCTAACCACAATTCAAATTTCCTTAAAACGAGCACAAACGATAACTTGACTGATATAAATAAATGTCATCATATATTATATACAGGGTGTATCGCATAATGTTGCAAAGCTTCTGGGAGCTAACAGAAGATGCCTAGAATAACCAACAATTGTAGCTGAGGGGGAGTCT
This sequence comes from Calliopum simillimum, assembly GCA_951812925.1. Classification (NCBI taxonomy): domain Eukaryota; kingdom Metazoa; phylum Arthropoda; class Insecta; order Diptera; family Lauxaniidae; genus Calliopum; species Calliopum simillimum. The sequence goes on along the minus strand of OX638370.1, from coordinate 84,192,233 downwards.
AAAATGTACCCCTGAAGGGTTATAGGCTTAAAACAAATTTTATTAGGTCACCCTAGCACTTTCGAGAAAACTTTTCTCTGAGAAACTTCTAGCTAATTGTATGAGCTTTCTAAGAGTGTATTTGGTTTAAAGAGTTTATAAGGATTTTGCAAAGTTTTGGACCTTTAAAGTTGATATTTTCAATGTTTTTTCTTTTTTTTTGACTTTGGCGGTCATTTTCGTATACACAAAAGTTCAGTTGACATTCCCTTTTATAATTTTTTTTTGGATCTCTTATAAAATTTTCTTTAACATCTGTTATACCAATTTTATTTGAGGTTGAAAAAAAAAAATACTTTTCTTTGTAACACATGGATTACTAGCATGTTTTGTCAACTTTAAAAGTCCAGAACTTTGCGAAATCCTTTGAAACCTTATAAGCCAAATACATTCTTAGCAAGCTCATACAATTTTTCTCTAAATGGATAGGGTGACCCAAAATTTTTTTTTTTATCTAAAACAATTCATTAAGTCGGTTTAAACCTATAACTCCTCAGGGGTACCTTTTACACCCCATATAAATATGTGAATCGGCAAATATTAAGAGGGCGGAAGTAAATAAAAGTAAATTTTCGCGAAACTGAAGAACAAAAAACGGTCCTATTGCTATGTTTTTGTATTTAACCTTTTGAGACCGATGGGGTCATATAGGACTCCAAGCGTTTTTTCATACATCACTGTTTTAATTAAAATTAGTATCAAGGAGTACTCGAATGCTATTGACATGCTCTTAAGAGTTGTTCAGTTTAGTTTTGGCTATAATTTTGTTTTAAGTTTTTGGCAAAATACGGAACTGTTTTATAGCTATGACCAAAAATGTTACAATTTTTCGACATTTTTGTGATTTTGGGGCCCAATACCCAATTTTTTCGGGCTAGTTTTTTTAATACTTTCTTTCCTTTACTCTATATCCATAACTCTGTTATAGATAGAAAAATAACATCTCAAACGGTTTACGACTTGTAGCCGTGACAACTTTGAAAAAGCAGTTTTGAACCAATTTATATACAATAGTAAATAGTATAAAATTCTACCTAGAGCAAAGCAAGCGAAACTCAGATAGGGTTTTGCTAGTAACATCATGCGCAATCATTTGGTTTTTTTATGTTGCACTGTGCAATATGACTGCACCATTTCCAGCTGTAAGGGGCTTTTCCGGACCCTCTATTTTTTAAATACAAGAAAACTGAATCCGAAGTTCCTTTTTTCGATTTCTACAAGGGCCTAGGCTTCGGTCTCAAGGTGTTAATGGAGAATATTTTGTCTTTAAATTTAGAAAATATTCTAATGGTTCAAACAAACCAAGTTTTTTTCATTTATCGATTTCTTGTAAAGTAAAAAAAAACTTGATATTCTAGTAGATTTAAGACATTTTTTAACTAAGTTCTTGAAGTGCTTCGAAGTACAGTAGTGAAATTGCAGGATAAGAAGTTACATTTTATTTTTGTTCTAGAGAACCACAAGTGGTTCCAAATTGAAACTTGGAGGATTTATAGACTATACGTATAGCAGATTTTGGATAAAAAATTAAAAAAATGTAATTTTAAGAATTTTTCTAAGTGTAAAATTTGGAAAAACAATTTTTTTTGGTATATATGCTGGTAACTTTAAAGCAAATCGTTTGACATCTTACAATTTAAAATTGTTTGAACTAAATTTTATAGCTTTTCAAAAAAAAAAATATCCTTTTGTTAAAATTTCATGAAGTTAAATAGTCATAACAACCACCATTTTAACAAAGCACCGATATTTCCAGAGGCTGACAATTTCTCGAGAAAGAGAAAACTTAGGCAAATGAAGCAAAGTACAAAAAATTTTTCATATAAAAGCTTGTAGAAATTTTTTTAGTGAAAATGTTATACAAAACTGTTTATTAAAGTATTGTTAACCGTACAAATTATACTAAAGTTAGTAACGGTGTTACCTTTGGCATGGCCAAATATTAAATACCCAATACTGCAGTATTTCTTCGAATTCACATAGCTTTTCAGATCTTGCTCTACTATTCTCAGTATATAAGTGAAATTCGGTCAGATTATACTTTCAGTATATATGTACTTTTGCATCTTTTGTTTGTATCGGGATACCTTGCCATTTTGTTCGATTTCGTCTAGTTTTTGCTCAGAGCTTGTATTTATAGTTTTTAATGTCTGAGTGAAATTTAGTTGGATCATCTAAAAAATGTTTTCAGTGTAACATTTTGAAATTTTTTCTTATATGACAGGTGCCACGCCCTATTGTTCGAGTTCACCTAGTTTTTTCTCAGTGTTTGCGCTTACTTTCCTTAGTATTTATGTGTATTTTGCTTGCATTGCCGTGAAAAATACTCCTTAAGTTGCATTTTGAATACATTTCTTGTAGGTAGGCGTGTCCGTTGACCGATTTCGGTTATTTTCGATAGAACGAGCTTACTTTCACGACGGAGACAGTGAATTTTCTTGTTCCCAAAAAATATTGAAATAATTTCAACAGACATGGCTACATCGACTCAGGAGGCGACGCTGATCAAGAGTAAATTTAAAATTTTCCTAATAGATTTTTCGTTACTTAAAATAAAAAAACTGAATTGCGCAGTTAACTTTTTGTATAAAAACGAAAAATAAAAAACCCACAACAAATCAAAAGTAATAAAAATTGCGGTTAAAATTACACAAATCAATGCAAGAAATCAGCAGAAAAAAAAACAAAGTTTGAAGTAAAAAACACAGCGCTTGGATACGGAGCACACGTTTATGAAAAGCAGCACGTTTTAAGTTGTAATAACACACAATAACAACAACAAAAACAACAACAAAAATAAAATAACATTGGCAATAAACGTTAATAAGCGCATTTAGTATTTAAGCCAAGTTTTTGGTTTCATTTCTTTAATTTTAAAATTTGCTCGACTTAAAGGTCACAACCAAAATGGCGAAGCTTTAAAGCTCTTTGCTTCTACGCTTTAGTACAAGCATTTGCGAGTTTATGTACCATATGCATGGTACCAATTACTTCATTAAATTTAAAGATTAATTAATTAAAATTAAAAAAAATTGCTACAAATTTCTTTAATAATTTTTAACTCTTAAGATTACTCATGTTTTTTAAAAACGCGCGCATATGTTTCACTTTTGTATCAATTTCCGCATTGATTTCGCACTGCAATTTCAATTCCAACGTCTCTTGTATTTTATTTAAGATTTTATTTCTATTACTTTTTTTAAAGTTTTTCTGGCGTGTAAAAAATTAATACTTTTTTTCTGGTATTGACTTTTGAAGTGCACGATTATTTTTGAAGTAATTTATTGTTAAAGATTCACAAGTGGATTGTTTGTTTTGACTGCTCATTGAACAGAGATTTGCAACATTCAAAGAGGTGCAAATTTATTATTTTATAATGAATAAAATAAGCGATTAGTATTTTATAAAATATACATATTTATTGTTTAGAGTACAAGTGAACCAGTCAAAGGTGGTTAAAAATAAAAATAGTGTTGGTAGCTGATCTCAAATCATTTTTGCTCCTTTAATTTGCATATTCCATGTGTTTTTTTTTTTATTTATGTAGATCTATTCTAATTTATTTAATTTTTAAACATTAAATTAATGCTCTCGAACTCGTTATGATAAATGTGCAAAACTGTACTTTTGAATACTCATATTTATATATAGTTTTATTGTCATAAGTTGTATGTTTTTCGTTTAACTTTATAAAAATTAAGCTTAATTTATGAAAAATTAAATACTTTTTGCCACATGAGATTTTATGTCTTATAAATTTGTTAATTGAATTTAAATACTCATAACTTTGACAGCAAGTTTGCCGCTTAAGTCTTTTGTTTATGTATCTTAATCATATGATTTAAACATTTGAAAAAAATTCGCAATTATTTATTGTCTATGCAAAAACTGTTTATTGTGTTTTGAATAAAAAGTGCTTTCACCCAAAATGTTTTTTTGGGATAATGTCTAGAATGACTCTAAGATGAATATGATTAGTATATTAGCCCTTTATAAAAATGAACTTCACTTGTTAATCTAGGGCCAAAAAAATAATTTTTTAGCCCACGGCTTTGAACCAAAATCCAATAAAAACTTTGACTTAGACAAAAAATTAGTAAGTATGCAGAAAGTTTTCTGCCTGTCTATAGATTAAAAAAACCGTAAACCAGAAAATCCTGTTCTATGTCGCTTGCCACATATTGTATTTTTACTTTTTTTTTGAATTTCCACAAAAAAAATTATTCTTTGCGTATTCGAAAAATAATAATCAATTAAAAGAAACAAAAGTGACATTTCCGATTTAGTTTTTGATGATGAATACAAATCCGCTTTCAAAATTGCTCTATCTTTTCTAGATTTGGAGATATTCTTATATAAACTTCTGATATAAATTGTTTTTTCATCACTTTTGAGATCATATAATAAGACAAGGTAATTGTTAGTCATTAAACGTGATGCCATTTTTGAAAGCAATATTTTTTTTCTTCGAAACTCATTTTGAATTGTATTGATATCTTTATTTTTTATCTTTATCATGTTAAATGGCTGCCATTTTATTAAAATGGAAAAACATGTGGAGCGGTTTTCACGAAATGTTTATATAAAGATGTTAAATTGATAAAGGCGATTTCAGAAAATAAGCTGTATTTTTACGCCCCACTAATTTCATATATAAAAAAGTCAAATTTAACTTTAAAATGGTATAATTCATTGCTTTTAAATGTTTTCTAAATATCTTATAACATGCAAAGGGAGAAAGGGCACCAGAACCATATCACCCGCTGTAATTGGGTGTCATTTTTCCCTTTTAAAAATTTTTAATTTTTTCCTTCCCATTGTTGTGGGGCAGGCACACAAGGCACGAAATATGCTCCCATACAAAATCGTACTAAAAAATTTTTTTTCGATTTTCTTCATAAGGGGTGTGATCGAAAAAATTTTAACATATATAAAATTCAATAACTTTTAAACGGTTGATTTTAGAGTTTTGATTTTTTTTTATTTAATTGATAATATTTAACAAATTACAGAAAAGTATAACTTTTATAGTTCTAACCGCTAACACGTACGCTTTGTCGTCCATTACACAGTCCTGCGATGAAAAAAGTATGAGTTCAGAGTAGGTGATTTTTATAGATTTTTGCTCGCTGAATTCAAATATGTCCTCCGATTTGCCTTTTTCAAACATATGGCGTACATCCCGAAAGAAGTCTAGTTTACTTTTGACAGCGGCTTGAATAGCCCTAAGGTTCCTCTTTAAAGAGTACTTTTAACTTTTCCAATTGGATCATTAGTTTCTGAGAAATCATCCATTGAATTAAAGGTAAACAAATTGAATATAGTCCTTAACAGGGATTAGCGATACCTTAACTTCAATCGAAAAAACTCGGAAACTAATGATTTCATTGAAAAAATTAAGAGCACGCTTTAAAGAGGAAGCTCAGGCCTATTCAATGCCGCTGTCAGAAGTGAACTAGACAACTTTCAGGATGTACGTCATATGTCTGAAAACAGCGTTTCTTGTACTTTAAATCAAGGATAGCTCAGATCTCAGACGTGATGGAACAAATCAGAGGTCATATTAGGATTCAGCGATCAAAAATCTATAAAAATCGCCTACTCTCATTTCATACTTTTTAAACTTTAACATGAATATTTTTGAATGAAATTCGATTTTAATTTCCGAGCACTACTTTTGGTGTCTAAATTTTTTGCAACATTCCTGTCTGGAACTGTTGAATGAATGCATTCAAATATATTGTTTAGATTCATTTTCTTACTATGTTATGATATACTTTGTATTTTTGTTTTAAGTTTTCAAGGATTTTATATAGTCAAACTTGAATTTTATCTGAACAAAAATTTTCAAACAATAAATTATTTTCTGAGAAGAGGATTCACAAAATTTATTGCGTCTAATTCAATAGAAACTTTTTGACTTTGTATGTTTTCAAACCTGCATTGGCTTTAACTTTTTGCACCAAATAGTCAGAGCACTGGGCTAACCGGGCAGCTTTTCTAGCAGATGTGTTTGGAGATCTTTTCAATATGCTTTAAATTTTCTTGGCTTTCCCAATGTCATGTGGTCCTTGTTTACTTCCCGAACCAGGTCTTCTATCGATGGTCAAATTCTTCTGAAACTGTTCAATAACATTGGCAACAGTTTGACGGCAGACCATCCATCCTTTGGCCAATTTTTTGTAGGACCAATTCAGATTTTTTTGAAAATTTTTAATAATTTTATGACGTACTTCTTTTTCTTCCCTCATTTTGATCAATCTAACGACAAATCAACATGTTTGTCATTAAAAATAATAACTGACATATTTTTCAACTACTTAGATCAAAGAAATTTTTAAATTTTACACCCAAAAGAAAATTATTAGGTAAAATGTGTGTTAAGACTTTATCAATCTCACTCCTTAAAATTTTTTTTTTCGTTTTTCTTCATACACACACAAATATGCAGGAAGTGATTTTTAAATTTTGAAAAAATTTTTCATCGAAAAAAATTTTTGGACTTGGAAAAATTTTCATAAAAATTTTGTTCTCGCTTTTTTGCATTATTGGGACACGAAATTTTCACCTTTGCCTAAGCAAACTCGACTTCCTACTTAAGTGTTGTGGTGCAGGAGCACAAGGCACGAAATATGTTCCCCTATATAATCGTGCTAAAAATTTTTGTCCGACAAGGTTACCAGTTGATTTTTAATATTTTTATTGACCAATTCTGAAAAAATTGGCTGCGTGGTAATGAGTTTTTTATTTCGTAATTTTGGCATATTCGGCGTATCCGATTCGTCAAACGCCCCAAAATGTTTGTCCGACAGGATTTTTTATACTTTTAATATATTAAAAACTTTTGATTCGAATGAAAACCAAGGTTGTGTTCATAAATTTTTTCAGCCTAAAATCCATGACTTTGTGATAGCTTGAACGGTAGACGCCCCACCACCATATGTACTTTCCCACTCTCAAAATTTTGTCCGACTCGACCTGAACATTAAATGCACGAAGTCTCAGCAGTGTGTTTATGAATCTTTTTTTGTACGCGGGCCCATGGACTATAACATCTTACAGTACTGAATCTTTTCGAGAAAGTTTTTGATGATTTGTCAGGCAAATTGTTCAGCCATAACTTGACTGATTGTCGTTTTCAAAACAAAATATATCGTGTGAATGATCTTTTGCATATTTCTATAAAAATTTGTTCAGCGGTGACAAAGCGCATGATATGGTAAGAAATTCAAGTTACCAAAACGAGCCAACTTACGATTGACTTTTCTGCGCATGCACCCATAATTACACAAAAAATTTATAACGCGAATTTTTTAAAGAAAATACAGAAACTTTTTTGTAAAAACCACATTATATCCAAACATCGAGAGGTATCTCGATCTTTTAAAAAGAAAAAAAAATCCTTACTTGTCTAAACAAATTAAGCTGATATTCTGACAGATATTCTTTATCTTTAGTAACATGAAAAATAATTAGTTTGCATATTAAAAAGCACTTTGTAATTAACACTTTTTGTGATATTTTTACCAAATTAATCATACCACTTTGAAAAATGTGTTCACTAAAAATTTGCTTGTAATGTTCTCAACAAAGTGCCAACTAATTATATAAAATTCAACACTAAATTCGAAAGAAACTAATTTTTGGGCGTAATTTAAATTACTAATTGCTAGTGGCTGCTGCCTGCTATCAATTTATTTGAGACACTCAATCACAATCGCCCCGTCAGAACAAAACGACGGATACCAAATTAGGAAATGAATTCAAACAATGTTGTGTGCCTTCATTCTTCATTTTCAAATAATTACGAATAACTAGAAATGCAATTAATATTCTGACAAATTATTCCAAAACAAAATCTACAAATAAAAGCGAACAAAAATTAAATGAAATCAAAGCGATGCTTTGTTGGCTGAGGCAATTAATTGTGGATTCAATGTTTATAAGAAAACAATCGAAACAAAAACAAAATAAATACAAATGAAAACATGTCAGTTAGAATTTTCGGGGTGGGTGGTGGTTAAATTTAATTAATCAAAAGCAACCACCAACAACAGTGAATAGTGAAGTAGAACAAAAACAAATTAACTAATATAATAGTGAAAAAATTTAGGAACAAAAATTTAAGGCCAATTTACCATTAAAAAATAAAACCAAAAAAAAAAAAAAAAAAACAAACTTTTAAATGAACAAAACCAAAATCGAAAACGTTTTTTTTGCAAATTAAAACGGGAGTGTTTTATTTTTTTGATTTTTATTTCAGTTATGAATTTTGCATAAAACAAAAGCCACAGCACAACAAGTGCGCACAAATCTACATCCCATGCAGAGATAGACAGACAGGCAGACAGACATATCGCGTATTTTAAAGCGAACGGGCCAATAAATTGCACAAAAAAAGCAAAAACTCAGCGCCATGCCATGTGAAAATTCACATTTTAAAATATCTACTTCCGCAAGCAATTGAAATTCAATTAAAAATGGTGAAACAAAAGCGATTCAAAATTAGCAGCTACAAATTTTTTGAGCTTTTGTTTTTTTTTTTTTTGTAAATTCCATAGTACTATTTTTTTTTTAAATTACACAGGCTTTCAAATTTGAAAATTTTTTTGCATTTCGATCGATCTATATTTATTTTCATTGATTGGAGCGCGCTTAGTGACAACGAAATCTCTTTGTTCGGTTTTTCGATATGTAACTCCACTTAAACTGATATGTACAGAGAATAGTTAATTCGATTCCAGTTTACAAGATTATATTGGAAAGATGAAGTAATAACCACTCGAATGGCATATTACTTTTGTTAGGCCCTCCTTTTGTATTTGATGGTATCGGTAGTTGGCCAAATTTAAAATGTTACGTAAATTTTGTTAATTTTCAGAATCTTGCCACGCTCAAGTTAATATTTTTGAACCAAACAGTTTTAAAAGTTAAAATGAATGAAGAATAACAACACTATTAAAAATTTAGTGAATTTCAAGGTCGCGACACATTTTCCGTTTGTAGCGCAGAGAAGGAGGCGTGGCAGATATAGAAAGTATATATGTAAATTCTTGATCAGCGTCACCTTAATACAGTTTTTGGGAAAACTTAGCAAGATAATTCAATGAAATTTAAAACACTGCCTCCGTCTTCAAAGTTTACTTGTGGGATTAGAAATGAGCAAAATCGGTCAACGGACACGCCTACCGCTCGTACAAAAAATATGTTCAAAATGCAACTTTAGGAGTATTTTTCACGACAATGCAACCAAAATACACAAAAATACTACGAATTGAAGGCGCAAGCTTTGAGAAAAAACTAGGCAAATTCAGACAAGAGGGCGTGGCACCTCCCATATAAGCAAAAGCTTCAAAACTCTGTACTGAAAGAGCATTTTTGAGATAATTGAACTAAATTTGACTGAGACACTAGGAATTATAAATGCAAGCTCTCTACAAAGATTGGGTGAAATCTGATAAGGGGGCGTGGCACCTCCCATATAAGTAAAAGTTTCAAAATGCTATACTGAAAGAGATTTTGTGATAATCCAACTAAATTTCACTCAAATATTAAAAACTATTAATGCTTGCTCTTTGCTAAAACTAGACGAATTCGGAGAAGAGGGCAAGGCACCTCATATTTAAGCAAAAGCTTTAAAACGCTATACTGCAAACGTTTTTTGAGATAATCTAACCAAATTTCACTCAGACACTACAAAATATAAATGAAAGCTCTCAACAAAAATTGGGTGAAATCGGAAAAGAGGGCGTGGCACCTCCTATATAAGCAAAAGTTACAAAATGCTATCCTGAAAACTTTTTTTGAGATAATCTAGCCAAATTTCACTCGGACACTAAAAACTATAAATGCAAGCTCTGAGCAAAAACTACGTGAACTCGGACAAGAGGGCGTAGCATCTCCCATATAAGCAAAATTTTCAAAATACTGCAGTGTAGGGTATTTATTTTTTGGCCAGGCCAAAGGTTACACCCTTACTAGTTTTTTTATAAGTTTTACTTCTTAAACGTGTTTAATTTTTGTTGCTCAGTAAACTCTAAAAATCCAAATTTAATTTGAAATTGTTCGATCCGTAAGTTTGCTGTAAGCCAGTGTTATGAATCATTCTATTTTGACACTTAAAAATCACTTCTAATTGTAGTACTCTACTTAAGTAGCAAATTTATTTTTTAAATATTTTCTTGTTTTTGCCTCCAGCAATTTTGACAAATCCACTTGTGTGCTGTGGAATTTGCTGTAGAGTGTTTAATTTGTGTAATGTTCATGTTAATTTTTTAAAATCTAAATTGAGGGAGTCAATTTACTTGTACAGAAGTTATGTAAACAATGGTTAATTTGGTTACATATGTATGTCGCTCGTTTACTACAAAACAGTCATAAAACAAAAAAAAAAAAAAAAAAAAACAGATTTTAGAGAACATTTTTTTTGGAATTAAGTTTGCAATAATTTAAAGAAATACGAGTAGGTTGCAAAAACTGTGTTGCTGTTATAACAAGCAAGCAGCAAAATTTCATACATTTGCAGAAATTAATATAAATTTTTTTGATCAAAATTCAGACACTTTATTTGCCAGTTTTGCGTTTTTGTGCACAAACACTGCATTCAGCACACTTTGAGTTATAATAACTATGAATTTGCATTAATATAACTGTAAATTTTTCAAAACGTTCCAAAAATGCATTTAAAAGCTTAATTATTTTTCTGGTTAGTTATGAAAAAAAAAACAAAATACATTCCTAAAGTATAGAAGCAAAACAAAAGATTTAAGCAACGAACCTGTTCTATATTTCTTTCGTATAATTTTTCAAAAGTAATTTTTTTCTTGAATAATTCTTTACAAATTTGCGTTATTGTGTTAAGCGTGTTCTTAAAATATCAAGTTATGCACGGTCTTTAAAAGTAATGCTTACAAAAGACTTAAGCGACAAACTTGTTGTCAAGTACAATTCGTTTTAATTCAATTGTAAAAATTTAAATTCTTACAAATGTCATAGCAAAGATTTTTTTTTTTAAATACAAAAAAATTTTGCCAGTGTGTAATGTTGCTATGTGTATCAGTTCTATTTCTGCCAACTAAAGACGAGGCATTGATACTTTTACTGTTGAATTCCTAAATTTTCGAAAGTGCTAAACAAAGGGTGTCAGCGCACAGTGGGAAAAAAGATCAATCTAGCGGCGTTTTATTATAATTTTGTAATTTAAAATTGCAGAAAATTGTATGTGCTTATTTGATTATACATTTACTGTATTAAATTGTAGTTAAAGGTTTGTTTTAAAATACAAGTCGATGGTATGTGTTTGCATGTTTGTTATTAAGAAATTATAGCACAAATTATCCACTGTGTTAATTAATTTCTAGTAGCATATAATAGTCTTCTGTGGAGTGCAACTTATCCTATTCGATCGTATTCGGGCTGATTTTGGTTTTCGTTATTAATATGATTGCTTGTGACTGTGCTATAATTAAAATATTGAGCCAGTTTCCACCACCCTTTATATAGTGGTCAAGTTATCGAAACATAGAGCATTCTTATTAATCTTAGTACTTAAAATGTAATAAAAATAGTACTTTTTGCCAACTACCAGAAAATCACCTAATGCCATTTGAAGAAAGAAATTTGGTTAAGAAATGTCGAAGTTATGGACATTTTTGTGAAATGGTATATGTCGATTTAAGGTTCTGTAATGCTGAAAAAATCATAATTCCGAAACCGTTAGTGATACCGTCTTGATTTTGAATTCGTATGATAGGTAATTTAGTTTTCTGTTCAAGAAAAAGCTTTTGTAAGATCAAAAAACTAGGCCACTAAAAATTTTTTTTCAATCTTGTACTAAATGAGTACTAAAAATGGTACTTTTTGCGAAGTAGCAGAAAACTTACTTTAGTGTGCTTATAGCTTGATTTAATACCTTGGTTAAGAAACGTCCAAGTTAAGGACTATTTTTGTGAAACATGTGTCGTTTAGTGATAAATTCGCTAAAATTCTGAAACTAATTTTTAATCATTGAGTTCTTAGGTCTTAAAAAAAATATGTCATCCAAGAGGGTATCTCGGACCTACAGGGTGGCTGATTCGAAGTGTTACCAATTCAAAAGACTATATTTTTAGTTTCCATGCACAGATTTTATTGATCAAACGCTATAATTGTTAGGAAATGTTCAAGTTTTAAGAATCTACTTGAGATTTTCGATATGGCCACCTTTGGCCTTAACTATGGCCCGTAGACGGTCGAAGAACGAGTCGCATGCTGCACAAATTTGATTTTGTGGAAGTTTGCGCCATTCTCGTTGAAGGGCCACTTTTAGCGCATCAGCGCTCTGGTATTTTTTAGTCAAGACCTTCCTGTTTAACAAACCCCAGATTGAGCAATCCAGCGGATTCGCATCAGCCGAATTTGTGAGCCATTGTTGAGCAGAAATGAAGCTGGGAACGTTTTTTTCTAACCATTCTTGATTCACACGAGCTTTGTGTGACGGTGCCGAGTCTTGTTGGAATGTCCATGGCTTGCGACCGAAATGTTTGCGTGCCCACGGTAGTAAAGCACCCTCCAACACTGATTCACGATACACCTGGGCGTTTACTTTGACGCCAGCGGCCAAAAAAACGAGTGGTGAGCACCCATCAGCAGTCACTGCAGCCCAAACCATCACATGCGGTGGTGCCTGCGTTCTGGTGGCCAAACGAACATTCAAATTTTCGTAGGACCTCTCTGTCAAGTAAACCCGATCATTTTGTTTGTTTACATATTGCTGGATACAGTAATTTTTCTCATCAGAGAAGACAATTTGTGACAGATTTCCGGCGGCGTGCAAGCGCAACAACTCCTTGGCTCTATCGAGCCTAACATTTTTTTGAGCAGGAGTGAGATCATGCGCCTTTTGGAACTTGAGGGCCTTTAGTCCGAGTTTGTTTGGCAATATGTGTTGCATTCGTTCACGCGATATTTTCAGCTCGGCAGCCATTTGTCTGCCACTGCGTCTCGGATTTCGCTCAATTCTGGCCTTCACCTTTCGAACCATTTCTGGTGATGTTGCAGTTATTTTCCGACCACCACCATGTCGTTTAGCAACGCTGCCGGTACCATTGTAACGTGTTATGGTCCGATACACAAACATTTTATTCACTTTTAAATGTTTCAGCTCACGAACAATTGCTGGTTGCGATTTTCCAGCCAAATAAAGAGCAATCACACTATTACGTTTGAATTCCATTTCGAAAATTTTTTATTTTCAATAAATTGACGCGCAAATGCTTTTGGTTACTTGTTGACAATAGAATGAACTAACATCATGCCAATTTTTAGACAGCTGTCATGTTCCATCTGTCAGATAAGTCTATCTGAAGTTGGTAACAGTTCGAATCAGCCACCCTGTAGTTTCGGAGATATAGCCATCGGAAGATCTGGTTATATCTTCTATGAAAACGGCTATAAGTTGGGAACCCCTGGATGGATTTTGAAAATATTGGTGTCATTTGAAAGATATTTTGTTGTTGTTTTTGATTTATTTGTTGTGGCAATTGAAAAATTTCACAAAATTTCAAAATAGGTCATATCTCGAAAACTATGAATCTAATTGACAAAATGATTAAAAGATTTTTATAGGCTGTCAAAATAACTTTCATATAACACCAATATTTTACAAATCCATCCAGGGGTTCCCAACTTATAGCCGTGTTCATAGAAGATATATCGGGATCTTCCGATGGCTATATCTCCGAAACTAGGTCCGAGATACGCTTTTGATCACATATTCTTTTTAAGGACTAAGAATTCAATGATAAAAAATTAGTTTCAGAATTTTAGCGAATTTATCACTAAACGACAAATGACCTCCATATGACCTTGAAATATTTTTTCTCATACGTTCTGGAAAAAAACGGTCCCCAGATTCGGATTCAGGACGTCAAAGTCCCTAGGAAACACATAGTTTGGTCAAAACGCCATGACATTTTTATTTTTTGTAAACCTGTGTAATTAGCTGACAACAAGCTGATCACACAGATATTTTGCGAGAAACAGTTCAAAATCTCATAACTCAAGCAGAAATGTGCATTAACTCAAGAGGTGTTTATATGACCGATATAATTTTTTCAACTAAATGTCATCAATTCTACACTTTTGAGTAAACTTTCTGTGAAAAGAAAGTACAGATGTTTTCATTTTTAGCAAAATAGCGGCCAATTTATTATGACATTACTTTTGTTTCTCTTCGTATAGGCAAGTAGGCTAAAATTCGCACAACTTTAAAAAAATGTGCTAGAAAGACATAACTTCCCCAATTTGTGTATAATACTTGTATTTATTCATGTACCAAATTTCATCTTGATAACTCTCTTTGTTTGGAAGTTATTAATTCAATTCCGCTAGATAACCCATTTCTCCCAATGTGCAGCGTTATTATTATTATTTAAAAGGCTCTTGATTGTACTGCGACCTGGAAGATTTTTTATACAGCCTCTTTCCCTATCAAAACAGTTCCAGACTATCTATAAATCTTGTTACTGCCATGGGATTAATTTTACCTATGTCACCTGAACCTAAAATCTCGGCACCTAGGTACTTAATTCTGCATCTAAACGCAGCAGGGCATGCACATAGCACATGCTCTGCTGTTTCCAAGTCCTCTAAGCAGAGTCTACAGGAATCAACGTCTACCAAGCCCATCTTTTTTAGGTGATAATTGAGTTTACAGTGACCTGTCATTATTTCACTGTAAGTTTTAATATCTTTTCTGCTGAGATTTAAAACAGCTTCTACCTTAATATGTTGTGGATTGATTAATCTTTTCGCTTCTCGTATGCCTTCCTGGGCTCTCCAGTGATCGATCAGGCTATTCTCTTCCCATTCCCGAATTAAGTTATTTTTAAAGCTATTGCTCACTCTGGAGAAGGGTTCTGGGCCTGCGAAAGAATTGAGTGCAGCGTCAGCAACAACCACAATATTTCAAATTTGGCAAATTTTTGCACAACTACAACAATCACAAGAAATATTTCCGAGTTCCGAGAATTTTGCAAAATATAGAAATATTGTGGTTGTTGTAGACGAGTCAAAAAAAAAAAAAAAAACAACAAAAAATAGTTTTTGTTATTGTTTTAGTTCCGAAAAATTTGCAAATTATTAAAAAATTGTGCTTATTGTCTCATTGGTTCAGTTTTGTTCTACGCGGATACCCTTATATTAAACAATGCTTACGTTTCTAAACAATAAAATATTTGTGGTTTCAAAAAATTAAAAAAAAAACATATCGAATATAAATTTTACCTATTTAGTCAATTGGAATAAAAAATAAATTAGTTATGCTTAAGCTCATGTGATACACTTCACCTTAGTCAAGGTTTCCGTTTGACATGACCATATCAGAGTGCATTGACTCTGACTTTTATTAAATATCAAAAGTACTACAATATACCAGTTTAAGTAGTAGTCATAAATTTGTATGTAGTAAGTTTGGTGGCTTTTTTAATTTATTGACGTCACTGTTATGATGATGTGAGCTATGATATGCAATGATTCATGAATAAATTTAATTTTTAACAATTGTGTTTCATCATTGGTTTTTATCCAATGCACTATGCTAGTATTTGCGGGGAAATTTCTTGTTGCGGGGTTTCTGATAAATGCTGATGAATTTTTCTTCTGATTCATGGCATAATTAGGTATTTAGCGAAGGCTTTGCAGAAGTTTAATGAACCTTTAAATTTAAAACTTAAAATGAGACACATTATTGCCGAAAAAAACTTTCCCTTTTCATGGTAAAAAATATGATTAATTTAAAGTTTTTGAACTTAAACTCGTCAAAAAACCTCACATTTTGTAAAACATACAGACTTGCTATGAGTTACTTTACCATTAATGACATGCTCGCGATGAACTTTATGTATTATTTAATAATAAAACTTCATTTATGCAAAACTTAAAAACTTTACTATAGAAATCTGCAGCAGAAATGTCATCACGTCAAACAGCTGCGCTTGCCAGCAGCAGTAGCGCAAGCAGCATGCCAAGTAGTGTCATAGATAAATGTTGCAGATTGTGCTAATTGGTGCCCCGAGCGCATTGAGATTAAATCTCGCGCGCATTTACGCCTGCGTTGTACGCGTGCTGATGCTGCGCGCATTAGATGCTGCTACACTGTATCCGATTGGCTTTCGTTGTGTGTCTATGTGTGTTTTATGTTTGGGCCAGATTTGTTAGCCCAGTTGTTTTAGTCGGTCGACGTGATTTATGGTGACAACATTGGCTATTGACATTTAGTATTTGTGTTTTTTTTGTCTTTTTAACTAAAGATTTTATTTTATTTTTCTTTTTGTATGATTGGGGTGGTGAACAAATTGGATTTAAGCTATTTAGCGTAAGAAGTTGATTCTATTAGACCCTACACCCAGGGTATATTCATTTTGCCCTTCCGTTTGCAACGTAGATAAGGAGGCGTGGCAGGAAAAGTATATATATTCTTGATCAGCGTAACCTCCTGAGTCGATATAGCTATGTCCATCCGTCTGGCTGTCTGTGGAAATATTTTTTACGAAAAAACTATATGGAAAAAACTAAACCGTAAAAATACATTAAAAATCCCAATTACTTTACTGATTTTTTCAGTAACTGTGCGCGCGTAAAGAAAAACTGTATTTTTTATTGACTACACACAGTAAATTTTTTAAAAGATATAAAAATAAAAAAAATTATGCTGATTGGTGTCGAACTTAAGACCTTTCTGTTTCTAGGCGACGCTCTAACCACTGAGCTACTGTAGGACTTTTATTTCTATAGCTTATTATTTTATTTGAATTAAATTTCAATAAACTTTTTTACAATCTCAACCAGTAATAATTGAAATGTATTCTAAGCAAATATTGCAGAGCCCACTGGCATTTTTTCATGTGACAAATTTTTACTTCCATATTCAATAGTTTTCTCTGTTTGTATCTGTACTTTTTAAAGTTTAAGCCGTATATTTTACTTTCGTGCCATTACTTTTTCCTGAGGATTCAGTAAAGTAATTGAATTCATGGAACAAACCGTAATTTTTGACGAGATTATTATCACTTTGTGCTATTTGAAAAACAATTTTTACGGATTATTTTTTTCCGTGTAAACAAGATAATTCGTTGAAATTTGGCCCACAGTCTTGCCGTGAAAGCAAATTTGAGGGATTGAAAATAAGCAAAATCGGTCAGCGGTCAATCAATCGGTCAACGGACACGACTATTGCCCATACAAAAAATATATTCAAAATGCAATAATAAGAGCATTATTTGCAATAACAGACGAAAAATACACATAAATACTAGAAATAGTAAGTATAAACATTGAGCAAAAAGTAAACGAATTCAGACAAGAGGGTGTGGCACCTCCCATCCAAACAAAAGTTTTAAAATGTCATACTGAAAGCATTTTTTGAGATAAAACAACCAAATTGCACTCAAACAATTAGAAAATTATTTGCAAGCTCGGAGTTAAAACTATGCAAAATAGGACAAGAGGGCGTGGCACCCCCATATAAACAAAAGTTTTAAAAAACTGTACTGAAAGCGTTTTTTGAGATAACCCAACCAAATTTTCCTCAAACACTCAGATCAATAAATGCAAGCTCAGAGAAAAATGTAGGTGAACTCAAACAAGAGGGCGTGGCACCTCTAATATTTTGGCCAGGCCTATAATACCTAAAATTGAGGGGTATAGAAGCAGAGGTGTTTTTTTTTGCAATTTCATCAAACAAAAAATATATTAAACAAGAAAAAGATCGAATTGGAACTAAAAAAAAAGATTTTGGAAACCCGCTCTACATTCTTCTCGTATTAATTAGAAAACGCCCACTTATACATATATATCTTGCCCACGTCCTTTTTCACGAAAAAATCCACCTCGCAATCAATTCCATTTTGCTCTGGTATGTATTCCAACTCGGATACTAAAATTTATAAATTGGCAAAAACACAATGAAACACTACAAATGTTGAATATTAAAATCCTTAACAAATACCCCAAAAGCAAAATAAAATTTTACAGAAACTCATTAAAATTTTATCATTACTATCCCATTGAACTTTACATATTTAAAGTTATTAAAATACAATATTACAAACTTTAAGCTCTACAAATGTAGAAAAATTAGAAAGCACCCTTAAGGTTATTGTTGCAAATAAGCGTAAAGATTTATAAGTTCAACTCAACTATTCAAAGTTTTCAATTTACTCAAAATTGATCTTTCACGTTTAAATAATACCTAAGAATAAATAAAACACTCTGAAAATACTCTGAGTTGCTCAAAAAGAAAAATAATAATTTGAAACTCTACAAATGTAGAATTTAGTTATTGCCCCCAAGCTCACAAAAATTCCAACTCAAATATTTAAAGTTCTCACTTGAAGCAAAATTTACTTTCCCTCATTTTAATAATCCCTAGGAATGGAAGAAAAACAATATGGCACAAAACCGCCTTAAAGACTAAAAACAATAAATATTTGAGTGTTATTGCTTTATTTTAGCATTAGTTTCTGTAAGATAACATAGCAATATTTTTTCTCAAATTTTATTTGTATTTTTGTTAGTACGATTTAACCCCAAGACTCCAATGGAGTTACAAAATCAATAAATAAATATAAAATGCACCACAAGTTCTCAAATTTCTATTGACAATTCAATTGATACAAAATAAAAGTTTGCTCTGAGTGGCACTTAATTAACTTTTTGCTCCGCCCTGTGCTCGCTCCTACATACAAACAATTTCATTGCGCTGCAAGAACTATGGCATGCAACAACTAAATACAACAGTTGCAACTGAGTTACCAAACGCCTTAAAGTGTGAATTGGACATTTTGCAGGAAAAAATGCATTGCATTGTGAACTAAAGCGAGAGTGCATGCTGTGCACGAGCATACGCTACATTTAGGTGTTGTATGGGTCGCCCCACTTGTCTCAACTTTAAAGCATAAAGGGCATAAATTTTTATAAGTGCCTCACGTGAGCGCGTAGGTTTCACTTTTTCCTTACCGTGTAGCACTCAGTGCATTATTGTTTATGTAACTGCGCGATTGAATTCCATATTTTTTTTCTGAATTCGCTGAGTTTTGATCATGTTTGTACATTTTATTGGAATACCCGCTGTTATGGTATTCAGTGCTCAGTGCTGACCAAAGTATGTTGGTTGGCCTATTTGCCCATTTTGATTAATTGTCAAGTAGCTAAGTGTGGTCGATAAGGGCAACCAGATAGCCCGCAATGTGTACTGACATTTTTATGAGCATTTTACTTTATAATGCAATACTTTTTTTGCAATATTGTATTGAATTTGTTACTTTTGATTTCGATTGCGTGGTAGAAAATTTTTATTTTATCAGTTAAAAAAAAGCAAACCGCATGCAACTAAGTACAAGTGGAAGAAGTAATACTTATGTTTGACTTACTACCAAAAGTGATCAAAATATCTCACATGTTTTGTGAGACAAAAAGTGTCGCGGCCTAGAAATTTTACCTTTACAAATCCAAAGAAGTTTCACTACAAACCTTAGGTTTTTGCTTTAAAGTGTGAAGGCACGTCTCAGCCAAATTCATTTAATAGCTCGCAAAATTCGATTTCGGAGAAATGAAATTGATTTTATAACTGAAAAAATATGACGGAGGTATTATATTCTGTAGTGTGGCTATTAGAGCAAATTTGAGATTCAAACATTAGGTTAAGGAAGTTAATGCAACAAAAACATGCAGAAGTATTAATTTTTACGATTAGAACCCGAAAAAAGTACGAGTGGCAGAACCCTAGTCATTTCATTATTTTAATTATTATAAATAGAAACACTTTTGCTGTAATGAACTTTAAATACGGATTTAAAACGGATTTGCTTTAATTAATGTTAATGATGATAATAAAAAAACAACAGAAATTTGTTTAACAAACAAACTTTATATCTCAACATCAAAAAAGTCTACAAAAGTCAATAGTCTAGTTGTCTAATGTTAGTAAATTGATACCCTGGAATCCCGCCTCCTTTTTATACCCTACACCCGGAGCATATTCACTTTGTCCTTCCGTTTGCAGCGCAGAGAAGGAGGCGTGGCAGATATAGAAAAATATATATATTCTTGATCAGCGTCACCTCCTGAGTCGATATAGCCATGTCAGTCTGTCTGGCTGGCTGTGTGTTGAAATACACTTTTTGGGAAAACTGAGCAAGATAATTCAATGAAATTTAGTACACTGCCTCCTTCGTCAAAGATAGCTCGGGGGATTGAAAATGAGCGAAATCGGTTTACGGACACGCTCACCGCCCATACAAAAAATATATTCAAAATGCAACTGTAGGAGTATTTTTCACGACAAGCGCAAGCTCTGCAAAAAAAACTGAAAGAATTCGGACAAGAGGGCGTGGCACCTCCCATATAAGCAAAAGTTTCAAATACTACACTCGAAGAGTTTTTTGATATAATCCAACCAAATTTCACTCAGACACTAAGAACTATAAATGAAAGCTCTCAACAAAAATTGGGTGAAATCGGGAAAGGGGGCGTGGCACCTCCCATATAAGCAAAAGTTTCAAAATACTATAATGAAAGAGTTTTTTGAGATAATCCAACCAAACTTCACTCAAATACTAAAGACTATAAATGCACGCTCTAAGCTAAAACTAGACGAACTCGGACAAGAGGGCGTGGCACCTCCTATATAAGCAAAAGTTTCAAAACGTTATACTGAAAACGTTTTTCACTCAGACACTAAAAACTATAAATCCAAGCTCTGGACGAAAACTGGGTGAACTCGGACAAGAGAGCGTAGCACCGCACATATAAGGAAAATTTTGAAATACTGCAGTGTAGGGTATTTAATGTTTGGCCAGGCCAAATTTTACACCCTCCCTAGTTATACCCTACACCCAGGGTATATTCACTTTGTCCTTCAGTTTGTATCGCAGAGAAGGAGGCATGTCAAATATAGAAAAGTATATATATTCATAATCAGCGTCACCTTCTGAGTTGATATAGCCATGACCGTCTGTCTGGCTGGCTGGGTGGCTAGCTGTGTGTGGAAATACATTTTTTGGGAAAACTGAGCAAGATACTTCGATGAAATTTGATACACTGCCTTTGTTGTCAAAGTTAGCTCGTGGGATTGAAAATTAGCGAAATCGATAAGCGAACACGCCTACCGCCCATACAAAAAATATATTAAAAATGCAACTTAAGGAGTATTTTTCACTACAATGCAACCAAAATACACATAAATACTACGAATTGTAAGGATAAGAGGGCGTGGCATCTCCCATATAAGCAAAAGCTTCAAAATGCTATACTGAAAGCGTTTTTTGAGATAATCAAACCAAATTTGACTCAGATGCTAAAAATTATAAATGCAAGCTCTCAACAAAAATTGGGTGAATTCGGACAAGAGGGCGTTGCACCTCCCATATAAGCAAAAGTTTCAAATACTACACTCAAAGAGTTTTTTTCACTCAGACACTAACGACTATAAATGAAAGCTCTGAGCAAAAACTGGGCGAACTCGGACAAGAAGGAGTGGCACCACCCATATAAGCAACATTTTTTGAAATACTGCAGTGTAGGGTACTAATTTTTTGGCGAGGCCAAAGGTTACACCCTTACTATTTTTTAATTAATTTTAATTCCGTAATGGATAAAATATCCGAGAAAGAGAATTAGTTACGGATTCGAAATGGGTCCGTTTGACACACTGGGTTTTAATGAACTTTTACACATTGACAAAATGTGTTAGTATTCAGTTTGATTATCTGACAAAATGTGTTAGTATTCAGTTTGATTATCACTGCTATAGAGCCAGAAAATAATTTTAGGTCAAATTACTCGGTTATTACCGCGGGTAAGGCAACAATTCAAAAGGACTTTAGAGGTTGCACTCTTAGATTTAGCTTGTTATAACGCTTGTTATAACCCAATTCGGCATGTGCTCCAATTCATATTCCGCTCTATTCTCAGTAAACATTTTTATTTGTATATTAAAGGACCCCAGGGATGTAAATACTACATCTGGCTTCAAATTGGTTAGCATATAGTCAACTATACTTCTATTCGTCTAAGACATAAATGTTATATCACAATGACATTTGAGATCATGTGCAAAAATTATGCCATATACACATAATGACTTTACTTTTAATACTAGTTGCTAACTATTAACAAATCTTGTTATATACAACCAAATAATTTTTGCAGTGCAGTTTTTATTTGTTCCATAAATTGTTTTTGTGCTTATCTCAATGGTCCACTTTAAATTATATGCGTTTTTTTTTCTACAATTTTTACATGCATTACCATAAAAATCAATAAATTTTCTATCAACAATAAATTTGTTGCAGCACGCCCCGTTTCAAATAAAAATGAAAAATTCTGCCAGTGAAGAAAAAACTGAAACTTTTAAATAAATTGCAATGCAACGCATTTTATGACATTTCAAGGACTCAGTTGCATATCTTGAAATTTATGCGTCAGTACATTAAGAATTTCTATTTTCAGCCCTTTTTTAATGGTCGCTTAACACGGCGGCGGCGGCACTTCTATTCTGGGGTACTAAACTTTTATAGACCAACAACATTAATTTTCGCCAACAATCTCTTGCATTGCATTGTGTTGTTATCGCGCGCTGTGTGCTGGCGACATATTTTTAATGTTGCCAACTACTGTGCGTTAGCAAAGCGACATCGACGAGACGCATTTCATTGTTAACCCAGCGCACTGTGTCAATGTGTTTGTTGGATGCGTATATGTGACACACGCCAGATAATTTTGTGTGCGTGAGGAAAATTAATGTTTTTGTCATAATTCTCTGTACATGCAAACAAAGGATTCGCAATTGGCCACCACACTATGGAGGCGGCTTTTGTTTGGGCGTTAATTAATGTGTGCGCTTTTTAAGGGTTAAAGGAGTTGACTTTATGTTTCTTACCAAAAAGCCCATTAACAAATGTGTTAATTAAATATTATTAATTTAATTACAATGTTAATCCAATAAATCGATAAGAAAATCTCAATATGCCACCACATAAGTCAATTTATGACAAGCGAACACCAAACGACAGGGATCACAGCACGAAAGGGCCCCAATAAACAAATGAATCACGCAACATTTTCTGCATGCGCCGCAGACTTATCTTTGGTTTGGTCAGCTTATGATTTCTACTACAACTTATTTTCAGCATAAAGTTTTTCCCTTTTCATAGAGCTGAACAGATAGTACCAACAGCAGCACCTCATCGATCTTCTGCAAAGTGCGCGCTAGTTGACAACTTACAACTTCTTGGTCGGAAGCTCAGGTTAAACATGCACAAAATCACATACAACACACGACGAGCACATGGACGACAGACAGACAGACGGACGGTCAATGGGGATGTTAAGGCATAGATGATGATGAAGCAGCAGCAATAGCAATGATTCCAGTTAACAACATTAAAGACAACATCGGCAACATTGGTGTGAGATACGAGATGAAAAATTGTTCTTTACTTCAATATATTTTTTGGCCTTGAGAATGAGTTATGTTGACAATTAGTATCTATGTTTTTGTTGATGTTTTTATAAATTCTATTTTTTGCTGTTGTTGCTGCTGTTGATGTTCTACGCGAATGTTTTAGAATCTGCTTTTTTATGTTCTTTGTTGTAGTTTGTTTTGTTCTTTTTTTTGATGTGAATACATGCGGCGAAAAAAAAGTTAAAACAAAAACTTTTGAAGAGTCATTCTCTTAGTTTTTTGAATACAACAGTTTCAGATAACTTTAAAAAGTCAAAGAGTCAAAATTTTTGCTTAAAATTCATTTGAATTTGACACTAAGAGCCTGAGAGACCTACTTGTGTTGAAACTTCCTTGATCTTAAGGAACACTTTTACTACATTATCTAAGAAAGTGAAATTTATTCTTGAAAAGTGGGTGTCGCACTTACTTATTTGAGTGAGCATATTTTTTGTCCAGTGTATGAACTCGACGTTCGGCATCTACCTACCAAAACTCATTAAAATAGTTCGCATAAATGTAACAAAAAAAGTGGCCTTGTCAGTTTACGCCAACTCTTGTCCAGGACATGATATATATATTTAATGGGACCTATCCTAAAAAAGCAATCAAAATATCGGGTGGTTCATTTAGAGGTTTTTTGTTTTAAATTTTTTTATTTTCATTCATTATCTTTTGTCAATGTCTCCAAATTATACAAGTGTAATACGAAAATCAGCGATCTGTGGAAAACGAAGACTTCGAGCAACATATGATGTGCATCATAGACCTTCCGTGCCCACTATTGCCAAAATCACAAATTTTAATCTCAGTGTACGTTATTGGATAAAATGGGACCAAATAGACCACAGTATAGTGTAGCTGAAGTCAGTGACTAACCAATTCAGTGCCGTTCACAGCATCTTGGCCTCTAGTGTGCAACTTGGCGAATTCCACCCTAGGATCTTGGTTTTTAACCTTACAAAATCCAACTCGTTCAAGAATTAAAGCCGTCAGACTTGAATTCAAGCTTTTATTTCAGTCAATGAGCTCTGCAACAGCTCAACGAAATTCCGATGTTTTGTTCAGTGGATAAGTCAGTTAGCAAAACCCGACGAGATTCTGGAACAACCGTTATACCACAAAAATGCACAGTTTGAGTTGGTTTATAGGATGTTGGAGTCATCAATCTAGATTCCTTTAAAATGAGGCCTTACAGAACATTACCGTTACTGGCGAGCGGATTTTTGTTGCTTGAAATTGAAACCCGCTATGTCGTAACCCTTGGTTTCAGCAAGATGGTGCTATGGCACAAACATCACAACTCTGCATTTTTATACCCTACACCAAGGGTATATCCATATTGTCCTTCCGCTTGTAACGCCGAGAAGGAGGCGTGGCAGATATGATCAGCGTCACCTTCTGAGTCGATATAGCCATGTCCGTCTGTCTGGCTGGCTGGCTGTCTGTGGCAATACATTTTTTGGGAAAACTGAGCAAGATAATTCAATAAAATAAACTGCCTTTGTTGTCAAAGTTAGTTCGTGGTATTGAAAATGAGCAAAATCGGTCAACGGACACGCCTACCACCCATACCAAAAATATATTCAAAATGCCATCTAATGAGTATTTTTCACGACAATGCGATCAAAATACACAAAAATACTACGAATTGGAAGCGCAAGCTCTGAGAAAAAACTAGGCAAATTGGGACAAGAGGGCGTGGCACCCCCAAACATAAGCAAAAGCTTCAAAACGCTATACTGAAAGCGGTTTTTTGAGATAATCGAATCAAATTTGAATCAGACGCTAAGAACTATAAATGCAAGCTCTGAGCAAAAACTGGGTGAACTCGGACAATAGGGATTCAAAACGCTATACTGAAAGCGTTTTTTTAGATAATCAAACCAGATTTGACTCAAACACTAAGGATTATAAATGCAAGCTCTCAACAAAAATTGGAGGAAATCGGACAAGGGAGCGTGGCACCTCCCATATAAGCAAAAGTTTCAAAATGCTGTACTGAAAGATTTTTTTGAGATAATCCAACCAACTGGGTGAACTCGGACAAAAGGGAGTAGCACCTCCCATATAAGCAAAATTTTCAAAGTACTGCAGTGTAGGGTAGTTATTTTTTGGCCAGGCCAAAAGTTACACCCTTATTAGTTTTCTTTGAGGTTATGTGAAGTCAAAAGTCTTCGTCGATAAACCAGCTACAATTCAACACTTCGAAGCCAACATTACCCAAAAAACTAGTTTTTGAAGAATATTTCGGAAATGGTGAGCCGCCCTATAAAAAGCTAAAGCACCGTTTTTGTGAAGGATCAGATAATCTACTAAAAATTGTTACATATGTTAACAAAAAAATAACCGTTGAGGAGATTTTCACCAAAACCGGTGCTTGCCTTATTTTTCGAAACTACAACGGATTCAAGAAACATCTTCTCAACCATAAGCCGTACGAAAAAATATTGGGATATATTTAAATAGTTTGTGGTGAATTCAGTTCCCTATAATCGGTCTTTTCATTTTTTTGCGATTACTAATGCTAAACGCTTGTACATCAAAAAGTTTTACAACTGTTTAATTTGGCATGTCATATAAATGATGACTCTTTCGGAAAAAAAAACTGAATAACATTTTCCAGTAAATTTCCTAAGCTACTTCATTGTTGCACAAAATGCTCTACAGAAATAAGAGTTACTGAGACTAAAGTGATCTTTGACCTTAAAAACTTCTCAAACGGCTTTTCCCTTAAATGCCTTTTGTCTATGGAATGTTCCTAGAAAATTATTCTTAAGAAAAAAGCGGATTTCGTTTTACGTTTTATTAAGCCAAGGTGTGGGTAAATGTTTTCAGGACTAGAAAATTTGTTAGAAAAATTTGTGTGGAGATAAATCTAAGTCATTGAAAAGAATCGTATTCGAAAGAGGCTATACTATACTCACTTTAGGTGTTACAGGACAACATTATATGATAAAAGCTACTGTTTTTGTACATTATGTAACCTTTCATTCGATATAAGTATCTGAAAGTTAAGCAAGTCATAAGGAAAATACATATCTCTTGTATGACATTGACATTTACATATACTTACATATGTAAATCTTTTTGTTCCGGCAAGCCTCGTTACAAACTACAAGTGAAAGTCAAAGTTTAGATTTCAATAGCAATTCTTTAAGTAATAAAAAACTTAAACTTTAAACTTGTTCTTTCCAAAAATAGAAAAATGGTTTCACTTTTCAAACAAAGCAGGTTTCTAGAAAAAAGAAAAAAAAAATCACATTTGTAGATTCTGACCCCCATCACTACAACAAAGAGCACTTAGAATGGGCCCCAGGAACATGTGTTTTTGTTATTAATTAACAATAGCAGTTAACAATAAGCGAAAAATCAGCGAAGCAAAACAATTTCTATTAATGAATTTGATTGAAAACTTAATCAAGTTCTTAAAATCAAATCAAAAAAATTTCAAAAAAACAAAAAAAACGCAACAATTAAACAACAATTAACGCGGTGACGCTGTCAAACAAAGTGCGGTAAGAATTTCCTGAAAAGCTACGCACTCGCACTTGCGAGTTTTTTATGACAGGCAAATCATTAATCTTGGCCCAATCATAAAGCAACTAAAATGTTTAAGAAAATAATTAAAAAAATTTAAATATGTAAAAAAATAACTATATTTATGGCGGTTCTTAACACATGAAAGTGAAACTGAAATGACGCACTTGAAAATTATTGAAAAAAAAAAAAATTACTAAACTTTTTATGAAAATTTTAAGCATTTTGACAATTTTATGGCCAGTTGTTGGTTTTTAAAAGTTTTTTTTTGTTTCCAAATTAAATTTAATTGCTGCATAGTAATTTTTAATTTGAATTTAAATTTTTTGAAAAACACATATGTAGTATTGATTTATGCAAACAACTGTCACGCAACAAACAAAGAACTAACAATCTAAATGTCATGCAAAAAAAAGCTGCCTGATATTGAATTTCTTAAAAAAAATTGTGGATTTTTTTTGTTCATTAAGCGTTGAAACAGCAGGTTTTGTAGTTAAAATATTTGTGATGACATATGGTGCTGGTTCTTTATAAAACAAATTCTTGAAAAGATTTCTTTGATATGGCATAGTAGTCCAGTAGAATAAGGCACAAAAGAGGCATATGATGCAAGCTCAATGGTTGCAACAATAAGCTTTTTGCAAATATCTCACTAACGGCTATTTCTGCAGAAAAATGTTGGCACACAATTATGCAGCTCAAAAAATTTTCAGATTATGACACTCAGGTTAGTCTTTCTTAAAATTCAAACGTGATGGAGCGATTTTGCGACATCACTCATATACAGCATCAAAAAGTACACCAGGAATGACTTTGTCCGTATCTGTTTGCATTTTTTTTTTACTCTGCAGGCATCAACTTTCTGCATACCCAGTTTTTAGATTAATTTTTTCAAACTTAGCACCATGAGGCCCCCTGTAATGCATTACTTACTTAAGACAACTTCATTTCTGAATTTTCTTAAAATTTAAAGACCTTTAATATGCTGGAAAACACCGAGTGTGGTCAATTTCCCATATAGTTTTGTATAAAAAAAGTTGTTTCGCGATAGGCTTTCGAAATTTCAAGTTTATGAAAATTCTCTTTTTTTCTGTTTTACCCAGCGTTGCTCGGGTTTCGTTTAATTTTGCACTGGGGGCTATTCGCAGAAAAAACAAAAAACAATAAATTGCTTTTTATCTCTTATTCCACTAAAATGAAAAATAAAAATTAATTTTTAAGCAAGAAAGCACTAAAAACAGCCAATGAGGAAAACTATTTTCCTTTAATTATGTGCTGCAAACGGATGGTTCAATATATTTATATTAATTATTGGGTGTACAACTTAAAAACCGGAATTTGACGGTGGATGTCCGTACTAACAAATATCGTGAAAGCTCGAACTTTATATATAAGTCATTTTGAAGGTACATTTGACAGCTGTCAAAATCAGTCAACAAAACAATTTTATCTTGTGTGCATCATTATTATTTTTCACGATGAACAACTTCGAAAATTGGAGAAAAAGACAGCATTTGCGGGAGGTTCATTTTTTTGCAAAGAAAACTGCTGCGGAAAGTCATAGTTTGCTTGTAGAAGTTTATGGAGACTATGCTCCAGCTGAATCAAGCTGTCGTGAGTGGTTTCGACGGTTTAAAAGTGGTGATTTTGATGTCGAAGGCAAAGAACGTCCTGGTCAGCCGAAAAAGTTTGAGGATGAAGAATTGGAGGCATTACTCGATCAAGATTCATGTCAAACGCAAGAAGAACTTGCAGAATTGGGAATTTTTCAAAAGATGGGAAATTGGGTGCCTTACGAGTTGAAGCCAAGGGACGTCGAACGCCGATTTTTGATGTCCACAATGCTGCTTGAACGCCACAAAAGGAAGGGTTTTTGCATCGTTTTGTCACTGGCGATGAGAAGTGGATCCATTACGATAATCTCAAGCGCAAAACAGCGTATGTCAAGAAAGGTGAGGCAGGCCCATCACAGTCGAAGCCAAATATTCACGCTTTGAAGGTAATGCTCTGTATTTGGTGGGACCAGCTAGGTGTGATCCATTATGAGCTGTTGCCAGGTGGCCAAACCATTAATGCTCAACTCTATCATCAACAATTGATCCGATTGAAGCAGAAAATCCAGGCAGAGTGGCCAACGTATGCGACCAGACACGAGTCAATCATTTTCCACCACGATAACGCTCGGCCACATATTGCTGCCCCAGTCAAAAATTATCTGGAAAACAACGGATGGGAAATTTTGCCTCACCCGCTTTATAGCCCAGACCTTGCACCATCTGACTACCATTCGTTTCGATCGATGCAGAATGCCCTATCAGGAATACGGTTCACTTAAGTTCAAGATATCGAAAATTGGCTCGATTCATTTTTGGCCGCCAAGCCGGCGCAATTTTTTTGGGATGGAATTCATAAATTGCCTGAAAGATAGGGACAATGGACAATACTTTGAATAAAATATATTGTAACATTTTTCCACAATAAAGCATCAAATTTCGCTAAAAAATTCCGGTTTTTAAGTTGTACACCCAATATTTCCAGAAAATTCTCACATCTAACATTCGGTTGGGTCCGAAAGTATCGAGAAATATCTAAGATACTGGTAAAAGTCTAAAAGTATCGAAAAATTTTGATAAACAACGAAGAAATCGATACAAATTCAAGTGTATCGAAAAACATATCAAATATCGGTTGGAGCTCAAAAGTATCGTAAAACAATTAAAATATCGGTAAAGTTCCAAAAGTATAGAAAATCATCTACATATAATATCTGTTACGTCAAAAAGTATCGAGAAACAACTAAATTAGGAAAATTCCAAAAGAATCAAAAAACATCTAAAATATCGAAGAAATCGGTAAAATTTATAAGTGTATCGAAGAACAGCTAATATATCGGTTAGAGCCTAAAAGTTTAGAAAAACAACTAAAATATCGGTAAAATTCCAAAAGTATAGAAAACATCTAAAATATCGGTTAGCATCTAAAATATCGGTTGGAGTCAAAAAGTATCGAAAAATAACTAAATTATTGGTAAAATTCCAAAAGTATCGAGAAACATCTAAAATATCGGTTTAAGTCAAAAAGTATCGAAAAACATCTAATTAAATTCGGAAAAATCCAAAAGTATAGAAAAACATCTAAAATATGTATAGCTAATAGGATAAAAGTATCGAAAAATATTGAAACTCATCGAAGAAATCGATAAAAATCCAAGTGAATCGAAAAATATCTAAAATATCGGCTAAAGTCAAAAAGTATCAGAAATCAATTAAAATATCGGTTCAATATCAAAAGAATCGAAACACATCCTAAATATTGGTAAATTAAAAAAATCTGTAAAAGTTCGAACTTGGTGTGAAATGCACTAAGTCGGCATCAGTGATAAAATCACTCTCAAAACATCTAATTCTATATTCTCTATTCCGGAATAAAAAAAAAAAAACAAAAAAAAAAGCGCCATGGTATTAACGACGTAAATGCAAAGGAAACTTTTTTATTCAAGCTTTGAATTTTTTTTTAAACAGCTTCATAATTAAAAAAAAAATGTTTGCCTTTTAAAAAAAATAAAAAAAAATATGCATGCCAGTTGTTTCCTTAGCACAAATAAAGGGTTCGAACAAAAAAATTATGCAAATATCGGTTCTAAGGGTCCTTCTAACTTCTGAGTCGGTTTTGGGATGAATCTAAATTTCGACACGGTTGAAATGACGATATCGCCAGTGCTTACGAAGAAAATTTTCCAACCGAAAGTTGAGGCGAAGAAAATCTTTTTTTTTAAATTGCGGGCGAAAAAAATCTTTTTTGTAATATGCGGACAAGAAAACCACTTTTTATAAAATGCGGCGAAGAAAATCACTTTTTACAAAATGCGGGGAAGAAAATCACTTTCTACAAAATACGGCGAAGAAAATCACTTTTTACAAAATGCGGCGAAGAAAATCTCTTTATTTAGTGAGTACTTTTTCGACGAGTTCCGAAAATAAACATTTTTAAAAAAGAGATTTTCTTCACCGCATTTTGTAAAAAGTGATTTTCTCCGCATTTTGTAATAAGTTATTTTCTTCTCCGCATTTTGGAAAAAGTGATTTTCTTGTCTTCGTAAGCACCGGCGATATATCGACGGCTTATATTCAATACCCTCTATCTACAATTTTCACGAAAATTAGTTTTTGATAATAAAACCTTCATTGAGACAAATGGCATCTATGATATTAATTCCAAACGAAAAATTTGCTTCCAGAGCTACTTTTTTCCATTTAACCCCTTGAGAATGAAGCCTAGACCCTTGTAGATATCGAAAAATTAACTTCGGATTCAGTTTTCTTGTGTTTAAATTAAGAAAAAAAAGTAGGTCAGGAAAAGTCCCTCGTAGCCAGAAAAGGTGGAGTTATATTACACAGTGTAACAAAAAAAATCCAAAAAAATTTTTGAATGCTGTTCGTGAAAGCCCATGATGTTACTAGTAAAACCCTACATGTGTTTCGCTTGTTTGGCTCTAGGTCGAATTTTATAGTACTATAAAAATTGCTTCAAAACTGCTTTTTCAAAGTTGCCACGGCTATAAGTCGTAAACCAATTGAGATTTTGTTTTCCGATCTTTAACAAAGTTGTAGATGTAGACTAAAGGAAGGGAAGCGTTCAAGAAACTAACCCGAAAAAATTGGGTTTTGGGCCACAAAATCACAAAAATTGCAAAAATTGTACCATTTTTGGTCAAAGCTATAAAACCGTTCCGTATTTTGCCAAACAATTAACACAAAATTGAAGTCTAGACTATACTGAACAACTCTCTAGAGCATGTCAATAGCATTCGAGCACTTCTTGATACTTATTTTAATTAAAACAGTGATGCATCAAAAAATACTTGGGGTCCTATGTGACCCCATCGGTCTCAAGGGGTTAAAGAAATTTACTATCTACAGCAATAGATTTTGTGAAATGCAATATCCTCTATCTACATATGAAAAATTAAAGATTTTTCATTTTATTATATTTATTGGATGGCCGTTATATACAAGGTCATGACAAACGGTCGTCAATCGTTTTTCAGTTTTGTATGTTGAACCTTGATAGCCCTGCTGAGTCGTGATTGGCCCTTCTGTAAACAAACAGATAAGGCTAGACGCATGAAATTTGGTACAGATGAAAACAATATTACCAGGCTATCTGGGATCAAAAATGGGCGTGATCGGTTAAACTTGATTTGAAAATTGAAACAATTGAGAAGTGTTCGCACCAAAGGGCCTAGGTACCATTTTGAGGCAAAAGTTGTGTAATAATATGAATCGGGTGACATTTTGTTAGAAATGATAATAATTGTTTTCTGTTTTCACGAAAAATTGACTCGATGGCGTGGAATTGATGGCATTATGTTAAAAAAATTATACCGGTCAAATAACTGATTATAATAATTATTATAGCACACAAATTAGGCCCTTTGGTGCGGCCACTGCTCAATTGTATATACGAGTCATAAGAAACTGGGTATTAGAGCGGTATCCAGACGGACTTGTGAATGCAAAACATGAGAACTGAAATCTGAGCTAAGATTTTTATATAAAGTACCCCAAGTTACTAGAAAGTAGATGTACCCAGGAGCAAGGGTCTTTATTCCCTACTCCCTGCTTAGACCTACTATAGTCTTGCGCTCTAGTTTTTTATAACAGTTTATGGTGGACTGGGATTAGTGGTGAGCAAACCAAGACCAAGATCATAGCAGTCTTGGTCTTGTTCTTGCATTTGTGTCTTGGTCTCAAAGATGCCAAATTTCGAATTGAGATATGATTTTATGCTTGAAACGGGCGTGACACACCTATTAACTATAAATTCGAAAGACTAAAAAGCAGTCTTGGTCTTGATGATAATCCTGAGCAAGACCAAGACCACAGAAGTCTTGGTCTAGCAATGATATCAGCGTCTTATACTGAGAACAAGACCAAGAATCAAGACCAAGACTAATTTTGCTCATCACTAACTGGGATTTCCTTATTTCGCATCTAAGCTAGGATGTAAAAATTCTGAGTTATCTTTTCTTAGAAGTCCAAAAATCACTGTTTTGAGGCCTACTTAGAGCTATATAGCAAGCTATAAGCAAGGATAACTCAGGATCCTTACATGATAGAAAAAAAACTAAGTTTAGATTCATAATAAGCAGATCAAAGTTCAAAATAAACGGCTATAAAAAATAAGGACCTATAATAATCTGAGCTCAGGTTTCGGTTCTCATATTTTTCATTCTCAAGTCCGCCAGGCGCCTAACCTATTTTGAGTTTTCTTTTGCTAAAAAACCATCTATTAATAAATAATTCATAAGAAAATTGGTTTTTATTATTGTGCAATAGGCTCTATCTGCTTGTTTGAACACGCATTTTATATTATATTTGAATTGCAATATCCTCTATCTGCTATAATAAGGCGAATAACCATGGTTTTTTTTTTAAATTTTTTTATTTGAGGGATCTAGTGGCTCTTTTTAATTAATATCGTAGTACTTCGTTTGATTAACACTATAAAAAATAACGAATAAAACAGTTTTTTTGCTCTCCTGAAAAATTGTGTTTTTGTAGATAGAGTGTATTGAATATAAGCCGTCGATATAATATATAGTACCTGGAGACCGATCCCTGCTCGGTAGACAATCTGATCTTATTATTTTAGTCGATGGTTTTTTATTCATAGCTTCATTTTCATGCATTCAAAATGAAAAATTTACCTATAAGAATACTAATAAGAAAAAACTCGGAAAGTGTCAAATCTGTATCGAAAACAATAAAAAAATATCAAAATTGATGGTTTTTGGTGAAATAGCAAAACGTAGCAATAACCCATAAAAAAGGAAACCTAACTAAGCAGCACTCCTGATACTAAATTTCAATGTAGCTACGATGTAAGACTGTACACAGCATTTTCTTCAATTTTAAGCAAGGATATTTCAAAATCCAGTTCTACTGATGGGGATGGATTCAGCGCCAAAAAATATATAAGACTGCATATAAGGATTAAAAAGTTCATTCCATTTTTTTTTTGTACCAGAGTTATTAACCAAAATTTTTATTTTTATAAAAAGTGGGCGTGGCAATTATTGAACAAAGTCCACTTTTCGTTATGCTTTAGATACTCGTGATCCAGATGAGCATACCAAATTTCATCAAAATATGTTGTACCATTTGCGATAAATAGCATTTAATAGCTCCGTTCCGAAACGAAACAAAAGTTTATTTTTGTTACCTTTTGTTACCTTAAGTCGAATAAATCTTGTTTCCGTATACAAAATTTAGTCAAATGAGAGCGAAAACAAACATAGCTGATCATTTCCCCTCCAAACAAATATAACCAAATTTTACCTAAAGAAATTCTTTAGGCAAAATTTTTTAAGTTTCACAACTGACAAAAAAGCTTATATGTACGGTGGGTGCGGGCAAAAAAAATAAAATAAAAAAATATAAAATAAATTAAACGTCATAAAAATACATAAAAAAATAAACAACAAGGAAAATAAAAACTCAATATCAATTTTCGTTTAGTGATTGCCAATAAGCTGCACGTTTCTGAAGAAACAACCACAAAATGCAGATTTTCATAAAAACCCTCACCGGCAAAACCATCAACTCCACCTCCAAGAGTCTTTCGATACAGTTGAAAAGAAAAAGAAGGTATCCCCTAGATCAATAACGGTTAGGTTTCGCTGGCAAGCAATTGGAAGGTGGTCGCACTCTTTCCGATCATAACATTCAAGAGAAATCGATGGTGGTATCAATGAGCTATCTTGTGAATTTTGGCACAAAAAAACCAATTGCGACAAAATGATGTGCCGTAAATGCTATGACCGTTTGCACCAAAAAGCTACCAATTGCCGCAGAAGTGCGGAGACACCAATAACTTGTGTCGAAAGGTGAAATTGAAGTGTACGACTGGAATGATAATGGATGATAATGGGAGTTGGCCAGGAGACAGGCCGTTTTTCTATGTATTGTATTGTTTTTTTTTTTCTTGGAATGCAGTGAACCTGCAAAAAATTGTAGTTTTAATGTAAAATATTTTTTTTTTTTAAATTCCAAAATAAAATAAATGCATTAAAAATTTGTTTTGCAAACATTTTCTTATAGCACAAAGTTATTTCAGCTATGTATTTGTTTATGTTTTTTAATTTGTGACAGTAAAAACTTAAGCCAAATTTTTGACTAAATCTTGTTCCCGTAAATTTTGTAGTCAGATCTCTTGCTGAGAGCAATTTTGCTGTTACTCTCCCAAATTATTTAACTAAAGATTTAACTCAAAATTTAACTAAAAAACTTCTGCAACGGTGCTAATGTGTTTTACTTGTATGAGAGGTTTCACGCGCGCGGGTGATATTTTGCCGATTTTTAGGTTCTAGGTGCCTCTAATAGCAAGTAAACTCCCTTCAGTTAAATTCAGAAAGATTGCTTTAGTAGTTTTCTTTTTTTAGCGTATTCTATTTTTGTGGGCGGTGCCACGCCTTTCAACGAATTTTCCCAATATAACGACATATCACATATTAATCGTTGTTGGCAGTGGTAACATCTCCTAAATTTTCATTAAAATTGTTGGAGTCGTTTTCGAGTAATATTGAATAAAAATTTTCAAGGATCAAAAAGTGGGCGTGGCACTTATTCGATCCCGCCCATTCGTTTATTACAAGGTATTACTAAGCAGTACTTGCTCCCCAAATTTCATTCAAATACCTTAAATGGTTTGCGAGTTATAACCAAATCAAATTTAAAATTTAGAGCGGTGCCACGCCCTCTGGTGAGTATTTGCAAACTTCAAACCTTGCTCATTCTTCATTGTATGTTAATATCTAACATTAGCCGAAGTTTCATTAAAATCGCTCTGGCCGTTTTTGAGAAAAATTTTTGCCCGTTCCAAACATACATACAATGTACATAAGTACATACAATTTTGTCTCGTATAAGAAGAGAAGATGAAAGAAGGATCAAGTTCGTTACATAAGATAATCACTGGACTAAAACTCTTTAATTATAACTCGGGGTATCTGCAAGAAAGAAGTTTGATCCAAAAGTCTTCTATCACTGGACTATAAACACAAATATAAATGTACATATAATGTATGTATGTATTCTACAATAAATATCAGATAAAAATTGTTTGACGTATTTTACTGTCAGTTATTGCATTTCATTAAATTTACCGTTATATTTAATTAGCGAAACTTTGTTCAGCACCAAAAAAACACGATATTCTAGTCTATATAGCAGCCATTAAATTTGGATTATTGAGATCTTTTATGGATAATACGTTAATAATAAAAATAAAATCAAAATTTATAAATATTCAGATTTTGTTTATTTTGTCATAAAAAAAGTGAAATATAATACATGTACATATGCATGTGAATGTATTTATGCTTCATTTTTTAATAAAATGCTGATCAATATTGATGTTGGTAATAAAATCAAACAAAAGCAATTAAAATTCTAAAATTTGTCGAAATCAAAAGTTATATACGAGTATTATGGAATCTTTCGAACTAATAAAATCGCACAATAAATCGCGCATAGACAAAAGAATCTATGAATTTTAATGTGTCTATAAGTATGTTTGCATGTGCGAATTATTGTTATTTTTATTATTGTTTTTAGATAATTTATGAAGAAGTCTTAATGCAAAAGAATCACACAAAGCTCTTTTTCTAGCTAGATTCCGAAGTGCACTAAATCATTTTTCAGTGTCATATCTATACTAGTCGCTCAACGATACAACTATAAAGATCCATTTATCGATAATACCTTATTAGAACGCTTCTAAAATTTTGCATTAGTCGTGGGAAGTAATAAAAAAAATGCAAAATTGAGAGTTTTTTAGTAATTTTTTACAATTTTCTGTGAACATCTACAAAACTGTTAAAGGGATGCTTTTGAAATCTTCTGGGAAAAAAATTATCGTAACGTGTCAAAGTTATGATTAAAAGACACAATAATAGACAAATGAAGATTAAAAACTTGCATTATTAACTTAAAACTAGTAAGGGTGTTACCTTTGGCCTGGCCAAACATTAAATACCCTACACAGCAGTATTTTGAAAATTTTGCTAATATGGGAGGTGCCACGTCCTTCAAATTCACCCAGTTTTTTCTCAGAGTTTGTATTTATAGTTCTTAGTATTTAAGTGAAATTTGGTTGGATTATCTGAAAAAATATTTTCAGAATAGCGTTTTGAAGCTTTTGCTTATATGGGAGGAGCCACGCCCTCTTGTCCGATTCTATCCAGATTTTGCTTAAAGCTTGCATTTATAGTTTTTAGTGTCCGAGTCAAATCTAGTTTGATTATCTCAAAAAACGCTTTCAGTACAGCGTTTTGAAGCTTTTGGTTATATGAGAGGTGCCACGCCCTCTTATCCGAATTCGACCAGCTTTTTTTCAGAGCTTGCGCTGACAATTCGTAGTGTTTATGTGTATTTTGGTTGCATTGTTGTGAAATATACAATACTCCAAAATTTGCATTTTGAAGATATTTTTTGTATGGGCGGTAGGCGTGTCCGTTGACCGATTTCGCTCATTTTCAATCCCCCGAGCTAGCTTTGACGACGGAGGCTGTGAACGAAATTTCATTGATTTATCTTGCTTAGTTTTCCCAAAAAATGTATTTCCACACACAGCCGTTACCCAGCCAGCCAGCCAGCCAGACGGAGGTGACGCTGATCAAGAATATATATACTTTTTCATATCTGCCACGCCTCCTTCTCTGCGTTACAAACGGAAGGACAAAGTGAATATACCCTGGGTGTAGGGTATAAAAAGACGGTTTTTATCACAGTCCCAATAAGACGCGCACAGTAGCGTAAAAGTGACTTTTTTCATATATATATATATATTTTTTTCTCGTGTTATCCATTCAAGTACATAAAGGTGTCTAAACTCCTTACAAAGGACTAAAATTTAATTATATTTGTATAAAGTTGAGATACTTCGCTTGAAAGGATAATAACACGGAAAAGAATAATCCAATTGGAAAAGTTAAAAGGTAAAGCATTAAACCGTCCAACACGATTTTGCACAAACGAAAAAAACCAATATATATTCTACATCCCCCACAAATGGGTAATTTTTGACCATTTCTCAAAAAGGTACAAAAAATTACACTTTAAAAGGGGGAATAATGAATCAATCCATACCACAGAAATATTTGCCATAAAATTTCACTAACAGTTGCCAAAAACTAAAAAGTCGAAAATTCACCGCGAAAGGCAAATTTTATGTTAACTAAATTTTTTTAAGGTATTATTCTTACGTTTTAAGCTTTTCTTGACTTCGGTGACCCTTAATCAAATTTTCCGTAGAATATTTTGCGTATTATAACAAATATTTTTGGGAAAGGAAACAGACCCACAGTAACAGGATATAAGGGGTTAAATTGTTGTAGGAACTGTTTCTTGGGACAACAACTTTTATCCAAAGCAAAGTTTTAAAGCTTTATAGTGGGGTGATATTTCGATAATAAGTTTCTTAAGCGTATTTCGCTAAAAAAACAATATATTTCTAAGGTTAAGTATCAGACAGTATTTTTTTATACCTTTTAAAAAATTTGAGATATCATGCGCTTCATTCCGAGTATTTTTGAGATATTACTAAAATAAAAACCGCATCAAGCCGAAGTTTTTCATAAAATAACTTGGTTTTTAATAAATTAGGATCTCAAAAATACTTGGAATGAAGCGCGTGATATCTCAAATTTTTCACCTGGGGTCAAGGTTTAAAAAAAATTTTATCTGATACTTAACCTTAGAAATATAATGGTTTTTTATATATAAAATAATTTAGCACAAAGTTAGGTCTAGAGATCATGTACCTTTATGTACTTGAATGCCATTGGATGCCATTAGCAAAAATAAATTATGTTGTTTACGGTCAGTGTGATAAAATTTTCTTTTTACTTTCGAACTGAGCGAGTCAAACAAAATTCTCTCGAAATATAATTTCCTTGTACCTATCTGATAATATTCCATGGTTTAATTTTTTTTGAAAAAATCATAAGAATAGACCATTCTTTTCACTTTTCTTATTGTACCAAAGCATTTTTGTATTTAATCAGAAATATTGCATGGCTTACGTGTTCTTACGAATACAAGTCTGCAAAAAAAGTTCCAATCCATATGGAATTAGTCAAGCAAAGAATTTAATTGAAAAATTTCATTTTAATCGCTACACTAAAGAAACAGACCACAGATATGTCTGCTTTATTCAGCTGTTTTTTGTGTTTTTTTTTTTTTTAATAAAAATTTATCAAAAAACATGTTGCAAAACGGATTTTAAGTGAGTTTTTAAGTATAAGTACCACTTGCAATAAAACTAAAAACATTTGCTTTAATCTTTTAAGTTGTGTTAATTCCGCTAAATATCAAGGCAATGAAGCCATGCTCATCTTTTAGTTTTTTTACATTGACGAACTTTTAATTAATTAATTTGTGTGTTTTTTTTTTTCAATAAAAAGCGAAATTGTTGCCGAAACATTAGAATCTATTTTTAAAATTCTTAAATCATAGAAAAACTAAGAAATCAGTTAACAAAAGAAAGAATCAAACAAAAGAAACAACGAAAACTAGTTTTCGTTTTCATTTTCAGTTTCGAAAACATGATTTTAAATTAGATACTTTTGTTCTATATGACAAATGAGTAGAAGAAAAAGAAGAATTTAAAAAAAGATAATAAAATTGAAAGTTTTGACTCAATGGCTGCTATAAAACTCTTGCAAAAGCTAAAGGATGATATGCGGAATTATGGAATTTATGTTTATTTTATGCCTATGATATTTAACATATGGTGTTTAGCTTGTTGACTGGTTCTAGAGGTCAAAGTTATCAGTGTTTTAATTATAAAAAAAAAAAAATGCCGAAATGGCTTTTTGATGAAAGTCGCTATTTATCTATCCGAAACACTAGCACTTGAAGGTACCATGAAATATGACAAAATCCTGAAATAAATCCGTCTCAAATATATAAAATGGAATTATGTAAAACGTTTGACATAAAACATCCGAACAAATAAAATAGTTCACTTTGACCATAATACGTGGGCTGCTATATATATTTCTGGCCTAAGCAACACTAAGTGTTGCCAGGTGCAATCTGACATTTCCATTGGAAAGTTTAAAATTTTTTAGCATAAACGTACTCAGAACGTTTTGACGTACGACCATCATTTGTGTTGTTTACAGTGACTTAATGGAATTAACTCGTGAACATTTTCGTGCGATCATTTTTCACAACTTTCGAAGTGGATTATCACGACAAGAGTGCATCAATGAACTTAAATCTTTATATCGCGATGAAGCACCATCCTATGGCACTGTGAAAAACTGGTTTAATGAATTCAATCGTGGCCGACGCTTGCTCAAAGAAGAATTCCGTGAAGGTTGTCCAAAAACGGCCTTTGCGCCAGAGAACATTGATACCTTGCGTAAACTGATAATGCAAGATCGTCATGTGACATACCGTAAGATAGAAGCATCCTTGGGTATTTCTCCCACCAGCATACATTCGATATTGCATGAACACCTGGCCGTAAAACAGGTTTGTTGTCGTTGGATCCCGCACAATTCGCACAATCGCTCAAAAAAAGGCTTATGTCGATAGGTGCAAAGAAATGTTGAAAAAATACGATCGCGGTGCTTCAAAAGACGTTTATGAGATCGTCACAGGTGACGAATCCAACGAAAGTTGTTCGTGGAAGAAGCACTTTGAAGCAATTGGTCGCCTGTTTCTACGGCAAAACTGGTCATGTGGCGAATGTTCCACTTGAGCTACGTAGGACGGTCAATTCTGAGTGGTACACTACAATTTGTTTGCCTGAAGTCTTCGGAGAAATTCGAAAAACGAACAAGAGAAGACGAATCATTGTTCACCATGACAATGCGAGCTCTCACACATCGTCCCAAACCAGCGCCTTTTTGACCGGCCAAAACGTCGAATTGATGCGTCATCCGCCGTACAGCGCTGACTTGGCACCCAATGACTTCTTTTTATTCCCACACTTCAAGAAAAAAATGCGTGATCAATGATTTTCGTCGCCAGAAGATGCTGTTGAAGCGTTCAAAAACCATGTTTTGGAGGTGTCTCAATCGGAGTGGAAAAGTGCTTCGACAATTGGTTTGAGCGCATGCAAAAGTGTATAAATCATGCTTTGAAAAACAATAAAACCATTTTTGATGATAAATATTCGCATTTTCATTATTAGGCCAGAAATGTATATAGCAGCCTACGTACTTTGAGGTTCAAGATACGGTACGACTTTTCCTAAAGCTTATTCAATTGTATTACATGTATTGAAAAGTATACAGGGTGTATTCCATAAGGTTACGAAGCTTCCGGAAGATGATAGGGAAGGCCTAGACCAACAAAAAATTGCACTTGAGGGGGGTCTAAAATATACTCCTGAGCAATTATATGGTTAAAACTAATTTTCAGACTTGTTTTACAGAAACAATTCTCTTTGGTCACCAAAGCGTTTTAAGGAAATTTGTTCATAAGAAAGTTTTAGCTAATTGTATGGGCTTTCTAAAAGTGTATTAGGATTATAGGATTTAAACAGATTTCGCTAAGTTCGGTACCTTAAAAGTTGATATTTAAAAATATTTTCCTATTTTCCATTTGAGTATGAAAAAAGTCCTATTAGCATACACTTTTATAGTTTTATTTTTGGAATGCTCGTTAAATTTCTTTTAATTCAATGTTGCGTTTGTCATACCAATTTTTAATTTAAGGTCATATTTCATAACCTCAAGTTTAGTTCAGAAATTAAGGTAATCATTTATTTTTATTTTGACTGAAAACGCTATTTTGGATTAGGCATTGAAATCGCACTCAGATACCAGGAATACTTGATGGAAGCTGTGAGCAAAACTATTGGGTCTAGAAGTAAGTTTCTAGCGTTTTACAAAAGATGGCGCCACGAGTAGATTTCGGGCAGAAATGTTAGTTCTCATGTATCATATTTAAAGCTGGAGAATCTGTCAACAACATTACATCATTACATCATTAAATTTTTGGATTTCTATCAGAAATCATAGCAAGTTTTGATCCGAATAAGCGTCATTTGCGGTACCGGCATAAAGTCAAGTCAAAAAACTCGATTTTACAGAAAATGCGTTTAAAGTTTTCAATTGAAAAAGTTATTTCATTCTCAAACGTTGACCGTAAAAGATATTAATATGCAATTTTTACAAAATATGAAACCTGATACAACAAATAATTTTGCATCATTAACTTAAAACTTACGTTTTTTGAGTTGTGCCGTTCTTGAAGTAAATGAGCGATATGATAATCATAAATGCAAGAAAAATTCACCAAGGCAGCAGAGCGGTGAGTATTTGATACAGATTTATGGTGTACATATCAAAACAAACTGAATTGAATGTGATTTCGTTTTCGGATGAATACGAGCGCGAATGAACATGTGTGTTAAAGTCGTGGCATTTTTACTCGGCATATACCGAAAGGGAGATATGGCACCCCACTACTGCGGGTGATATGGTTCTGATGCCCTATCTTCCTTTGCATGTTATAAGATATTTGGGAGTACAAATATTCTTAGTGCTAAATCTTTGTGTGACTGAACTCTGGATGTGAAGGGCTAACAAACAGCATCTATAATAACACAGGCTCATCATTGAGGAAAGTCTAAATAAAATTCCAGATCACGCCTTTTTACAGAATTGCAATGAGAAAAATCAAATACGGCTGAAGTGTTTCAATGTACCACGGAGACGCAGAATTTTAGTCAGGTAGGACCTTCAATGATTGTGTTTTCATTTTTATTTGATTAATTTGAGGTTTTCACTAGGGTATGCTAGAAAAACCTGAACATATCTCAAATGAAATAGCGCCTGTACCAACGACATCGAAAAGTTATAAGCCGAGTACGAGAAAACAAACGGCAAGGATTCCAACGTTTCCCGAAAATGTGGTCCAGCAGAAAACAAAAAATTTTAGAAGCAAAACACAACCAAAGAAGAAAACTTATAAACGCAAGTTGGTAACTAACTATGCTTCTTCCGATGAAGCTGATGAAAATGTTGTATTTCAAGATGAATCTGAAGATTTAGGCGAAAATGAATGCGTTATATGTGGTGAAGAATATGGACAAACCACTAAAAAAGACGATTGGATCCAATGCGCAATGTGCTGTATGTGGCTACATGAAACATGTACATCATTTGTGCACACATGCCACAATTGTAGCAACAAAAGCTTAAAATCCACTAAGGGTGCCAAATCACCCATTATAGGGTGCCATATCACCCGCAGTGTAGGGTGATTTGGCACTTTATAGCATTACTTTAAATTGAAGAAAAAACATATTTGCAATAATTTTTATTCTAGTTGAAGTAATTTTTTGTTTTAAATTAGTAAAAGAATAAAATTGTGTTTAATTTTTAAAAAAATCTCTTTAGATTCTGGTTTTATAGCAGTTTAACGAAAAGGGTGCCATATCTCCCGCTTTTACCCTAAATTGAAAAAATAGTCGAAAAATGACTTCCGTTTTTTGAAACGTCCGAATATACTTTAATATTAAAAATATATTATTAAACATAAATAAATAAAATATAAAATTAATTGGAAATATCGTCCCTGTAGAAGTGAAAGCAGTTATTTCTAGTTTTGAGTTATTTGTTATTTCTGGTCCAAAATATTATAGCCTTTAGTTTTATAAGACCCATTTAGCCATATCTCTGTTAAAAAGTGATTATTTTCATCTTCATAAAAGTAAAATTAAAACACCGATTTCCTTACAAAAAACAAAATTTATTCAAATATCTCAAAACTTGAAAAACTGACTTATTTTTTTTCACTGGTACAGGGACGATATCTTATGTTCACTTTTCTTATTGTCATTATAACAAACTCTTCAAACTTTTCGAAAGATTTGACTAGCCGTGTGCAAAATTACTTAAAGACCCCATATTGCCCATATGTTACCCAATGGTTACTAAATATCTCTCTCAAAATTGAAAAAATGCTATGAAAATCGTTCATCATAGTGGATATTTTGAAAAAGCATCTTTAATGATAAGTCCGTGCTAAAATGGTAAAACCTTTTATGAATGACTTTTATCGTAATGGGCTATTTTCTCTAAATTAGATCTAGGAGCAGACAAAATCACAATTTTTATACCTTCTGGTTCTCAAGTTAAGAAACGTTACAGAATATATATATGGCAGGTTTTATGATTTTTGCTATTAAAATAAAATTTAAATTTCGCCTCTTAAAAAATTCATCAAAATGGTATGCCCATCGTGTTTGCACAAAAAAATGTATTTTTGCTTATTATACCAG
Organism: Calliopum simillimum; assembly: GCA_951812925.1. NCBI lineage: Eukaryota > Metazoa > Arthropoda > Insecta > Diptera > Lauxaniidae > Calliopum > Calliopum simillimum. The sequence goes on along the minus strand of OX638370.1, from coordinate 84,147,865 downwards.
ATTTTTAAGAAGCAGCCCTTGTACCACAGAATTCCTGCTGTTTCAATATTTTTTTTTTCTCATTTAGTAGGCAATGTATTTGGTGATTGTGGTGTCATATTAATTTGACTTAATTTGTGATTAAGAATATTTAGTAATTTGTTTAAAATCAACAACTGGATATTAATTTAAGCAAAAAAAAAAAAGATATAAAATAGCAACAATATTTCGAATTCTAATGCTAATGCGTAACTTTAGAATAAGAATTATAACAAGTTTAGAACTAGAACATGTCTACTTGTTTGGCTTCAAGTTTAGTTAGCAGCATTCAGTTGAAAAGTGGCTAATACGATCTTAGCAAGATGAATTTTGCATATTACGAGTATATTTTTATTTCAAGGTCAGCTTGTCATAGGCTGGCTGCCTCACCGTCAAACTCTTGTGTGGACATTTAGATAATTTCGTGTTGCTTTAGAGTTGGATGTTGCTTAGTTAGTTGGTATACCACATCGCGTCTTTGGATTCAATTTCAATTAAAGTCGCTTAAATTTTATTTGCATACTTGTCGTTAGTATTAGCTTTTTTTTCTAAATTTATTTATAATGGTATATTTCAAAGAAGCGTTTAAGCTTTTTATATATGTGTATATGTATAAATATTTTATAAGCAAAATAATAAATATGCTCATTAAAGTGGCTGCTTAAGCTCGTATATCGCGTGTAGTGTTCAAGGTGTGGCTTATCATGCCCATGGGCAACACGTGTTGAACGAGTTTTGACTTGGTGTCTTGTTGCAAAAATGATCATGCATTTTTTTGGTCACCACGCAAAATTGTGTTTTTTTGCTTACAAAAAGTGCATGAAGGTATCGAGCTATAACTCAATTCAAATTGAATCGCAATTTATATAACACTGCTCCCTGTTTTGATTCTGGGTTCGGACATGGTTTTCATGTTTCCTAACTCTCTTTTTTTCTCAATAAAGTTTTTTATCTCTTCTCTTCAGTTTTTTAGATTTTTTCTTTGAATAATACTTATATATCTAAATTAACGTCGCACGTCATCAGCTATGATAGGAAAGTAAGTCAAAAAACGGCAACAGCTAATATTTGAGCTACTAATTACACTAATGATGCCATAGCTTCCTTAATCTTGCGGTATGCTTACGCTCACGATAACCAGATATGGTTGACCTTCTTTGAATTTATTTGTGAACGAGGCACGGTGGCTTGTGATGCACGGTTAGTTGCGGCATTAGAAGTTTTTGGAAAGTTGTTCCCTGCCTAAGGACAATGATTTCAGAAACGGTGACTAATTTCGAATGTCATCCGCTTAATACAGAGCCTTAAAGTATCCTACGTGTCTACGTAAAACAATTTTATAATCTTAATTTTTGTTATGTATTTTCAACTTTTACAAACAAAGATTAAGCTTCTTATCATGAAAAATTTTGATCGTATTTTTCAATCACGAAAAATTATTTCACTATATTGTTTTTAACTTTCGAACCAATATCGATTATATTAAGTTTTACTTTGTAATGAGTGTCCCAAATCTATGCGGACTATTGAAATTATTTCATATTTTTTCAGAGGTACAAGAGTTGCGTTAATTTATCTATTGGTTGTACAACTTAAAAACCGGAATTTGACGGTGGATGTCCGTACTAACAAATATCGTGAAAGCTCGAACTTCATATATACAATATGACATTTTGAAGGTACATTTGACAGCTGTCAAAATCAGTCAACAAAACAATTTTATCTTGTGTGCATCATTATTATTTTTCACGATGAATAACTTCGAAAATTGAAGAAAAAGACAGCATTTGCGGGGGGGTTCTAGTGGGTCATTTTTTTGCAAAGAAAACAGCTGCCGAAAGTCATCGCATTCTTGTAGAAGTTTATGGGGACTATGCTCCAGCTGAATCAAGCTGTCGTGAGTGGTTTAAAAGTGGTTATTTTGATGTCGAAGACAAAGAACGTCCTGGTCAGGACCAGCTAGGTGTGATCCATTATGAGCTGTTGCCAGGTGGCCAAACCATTAATGCTCAATTTTATCGTCAACAATTGATCCAATTGAAGCAGAAAATCCAGGCAGAGCGGCCAACGTATGCGACCATCAGACTACCATTTGTTGCGATCGATGCAGAATGCCTTATCAGGAATACGCTTCACTTAAGTTCCAGATATCGAAAATTGGCTCGATTTATTTTTGGCCGCCAAGCCGGCGCAATTTTTTTGGGATGGAATTCATAAATTGCCTGAAAGATGGGAAAATGTTGTAGCTTCCAATGGACAATACTTTGAATAAAATATATTGTAACATTTTTCCACAATAAAGCATCAAATTTCGCTAAAAAATTCCGGTTTTTAAGTTGTACACCCAATACTAATATATAAAAATGAGATTTTGTTTGTTTTTTTTTTTGTATATTTGTTATTTATGGACTCGGAAACTAACACCCCCTAAAAATTAATTCTCAATAGCTCTGAAACTACTTAATGCGCAGATAATTGGAATTCGGTACATGTGAAGAGTGAAAAAGGACAAATAATTTTTACTGAAAAAGTGGGCGGTGCAACGCCCCTCTAAAAATTAATTTGTAATAGCTCTGAAACTACTTAACGCAGATAATTGAAGTTTGGTACATCTTAAAAGTGCATTAGGATAAATAATTTCAAAAATGGGCGGTGCGACGCCTCCAAAGAAATTAATTCATCATATCTCTAAAAATATTTAACAGAAATGGATGTGATTTGGTATATGTATAAAGAGTACCGGGACAAATATTGCCCATAGAAAAATGGGTGGTACCACGCCCTTAAAAAATTTCATCATATTTTTGAAAATATTGTATTTAACGCATAAAGATGAGATTTGGGACATATGTATACAAATTGCATCGGAATAATTTACATCCCTTAAAAAAATTGGTGATGCCCCGCCCCCAATACAAGACAAGGTGTAGCAAAGCCGCCGGGAAATGCTAGTTTTATTAAAAAATTGGATTTTCGAACATTAAATAATATACATTTTTTTTTAGTTTTGAGTTATTTGGTATTTCTGGTCCAAAATATTATACTCTTTAAACCCACTGAGTGTTTTTTTTTTTTTTTTCATAAAAAGAAAAGCAAAACAAAAATTTCTATACAAAAACACAAAAAGTAATTTTTTTAGTTTCAAATGAGAATGCAAAACCAGAAATATCAATTTTTCAAAAAAATTTTGATATATATGGGCATATCCGAAAATAATCTCCTCTTATATGACCAATGTTTTAATAAAATTTTTGTTTTCATGTTCAATAACCAAATGTGGTGGAATATATTCCTAGACGTATAAAATGAAATTCCCAATAAGTGAACAAAAAAATTTCGACCCGAGAGGGTGTCAGAAGGTCGTTTTATCTAAAAATTTTGGAAAAATCGAGATTTCCGATAATATACGGGAGAGCACATATTTCAGAAGACGTAGATATGTTACCCGGGGCACCTTTACAAATATTCTGCAGTAAAATTCAAAAAAATCGTATGTGGAATCGTATGCGATGGAATAGGTTAAAAAGTCTTAATCGCTCATTACGGCCACTTAACGGGTTCTTAAATTCTGAAAAAATTCAAGCAAGTTCTCTGATAAAGGCATGATAGCGGGATACCTGACAAATATTACGGAGTAAAATTCAGAAAAATCTTATGTGGGTCGTGGCGACAGAGTGGGTAAAAAAGTCTAAGCTCAAGCAAATTCCTTGACGAAAAATAAATCGGCTTTGTTTATGTTGTATATACGAGTACATAGGTGTTGGGGCGTTTTTTTCACCCGGGGGTCCCTCCTCGTGGCGTAGAACAAAAGTGATCCACTTTTGGCTCGACTACAACAAAAAGGAGATTTCAATATTTTTCAAATTTCCCAGAAGTACAACAATCACAGAAATAATTTTTGTTGTAATGCCTCACTTTTGATTAAAAAGACAGTTTTGCCGCCCGCGGGCGTTCAACTGCCAATAATTTTCATTTAACGAGCGAGTCCCATATTGTGTGCTTATAAGCTTTATGCATTTAATAGTCTAGTTCAATTATGCATCAGGAAGTTTTTTGGAAAAATTTATATTTTGTGAGTTATGGTCGAAAAACTAAACTAGCAAGGGTGTAACTTTTGGCCTAGCCAAAAAATAAATACCCTACACTGCAGTATTTTGAAAATTTTGCTTATTTGGGAAGTGCCACGCCCTCTTGTCCGAGTTCACCCAGTATTTGTTCAAAGCTTGCATTTATAGTTTTTAGTGTCTGAGTGAAATTTGGTTGGATTATTTAAAAAAACGTTTTCAGTATAGCGTTTTGAAGTTTTTGCTTATATAGGAGATGCCATGCCCTCTTGTCCGAGTTCGTCTAGTTTTAGCTTAGAGCGTGCATTTATAGTCTTATAGTATTTGAGTGAAATCTGGTTGGATCATCTCAAAAAACTCTTTCAGTATAGCATTTTGAAACTTTTGCTTATATTGGAGGTGCCTCGCCCCCTTGTCCGATTTCATCCAATTTTTGCTGAGAGCTTTCATTTATAATTCTTAGTGTCTGAGCCAAATTTGGTTTGTATATCTCAAAAAACGATTTCAGTATAGAGTTTTAAAGCTTTTGTTTATATGGGAGGTGCCATGCCATCTTGTTCGAATTCGCTCAGTTTTTTTTCAGAGCTTGCGCTTACAATTCGTAGTACTTCTGTGTATTGTGATTACATTGTCGTGGAAAATACTCCTAAAATTGGATTTTGAATATATTTTTTGTATGGGCGGTAGGAGTGTCCGTTGACCAATTTTGCTCATTTTCAATCCCCCGAGCTAACTTTGACGATGGAGGCAGTGTACCAAATTTCATTGAATTATCTAGCTCAGTTTTCCCAAAAAGTGTATTTCAGCCAGCCACCCAGCCAGCCAGACAGACGGACATGGGCTATATCGACTCAGGATGTGACGCTGATTAAGAATATATATACTTTTCTATATCTGCCACGCCTCTTTCTTTACGTAACAAACGGAAGGACAAAGTGAATATACATTGGGTGTAGGGTATAAATAGACCGAACATTTTACTTCAATGCACCCACTTTATGAAATTTTTTGACGTAGTTTGTTAGGAAAAGTTACTGGTTGGACATTTAGCTATAACTTTAGAATTAACAAAAAAAAAAAAAAAAAACGGTTTCTGGAGTAGTACAGGAGGTATTGATCGGAAACTGAGGAGTCTCTGACAAAAACCTTAGAGGACGATAAAAACCGTTATGCAGCTAACTTTTCAAAACCTATTGGCGGTTTTACTCAGTATAGCCAAGTCTTGTCCTTATTGCTCAATAGATAGAAATATTTACCAGTATATTAAAGAAAATTTCAAGCTTCTGCTATAATTCAACTTATAAACTGGACAGAATGGGATTGTATGTATGTATTCTCCTTTAACTCCTAGGAGGAGCATAGGGCCAATATGAAATCTCTCCATTTGTCACGATCCCTTGCGATGATCACAGTAAGTGATCTGCATTTACAGTGACCAATGACATTCTTCTTAATGCAAATCTTATCGAATCTACATAGTTAGTCACTGAAAACATTTCAAAATTATCTTAAATTATAATAGCCTTTTCTTTTTAATTTGCATAATAAAATTGAAATTATATTTCATCACAAAAAAGTTCTGTGAAACTTTCGAAAATTTATTTAAAACAAAAAAATCTGACTATAATAAAATGTTTATTATACTTTTAGTGAGAATCACTTAAATTCCTTCGGTACTTTTACATTCAGAAGACCTGTCAGCCATAAAGAACAAACAACTTCACATTTATGTCAAAAAGCACAACAACATGTCAAAATGCATCCACGCAGAGATTATCTCAATGTCTTTATAGCCAAAAAATGCAAAGAATTGACCCACATTGAAGTCAATTAGGTTGTTGTTCTTAACAGTTGACATGCTGCATAAACTTTATTGATATGGACAGTGATGGTAGAATTTCTTTTAATGCAACATCATCTCAGGAATATCAAAAAATTTTATAATCCTTTGTTTGAAGTCTGCATCATGAGGTTTGCATAATCGTGTTGTTACCGCAACTTCACTTTTATCAACACTCAACTCAACACACAGCATTAGTTATGCCATTTGCGCTAGCAACATGTGTTGTGTGCAACATGTGGCTGCTGTGGTTGCAGTTGTCGACGCGTGCTCACACACACGCCTCTATTAGTCATCGTTAGACGGTTTAATATTTTAATAACCGTAACTAGTTTGTTGTTGATATTGTTGTTGCTGTTGTTGTTGCTGTTTGTTGCTGGCACAATATTTAGCTTGCAGATCAGATCAAGGCATTGCTGCATTAATCTTTTTTTTTTTTTTGCAAGTTTTGTGTGGGCGTTGCATTTTGGCCGCCTCTTTTTTACGCGATTTTTCTGTTTTCTTTCATTTCTGTGGGATCCGGGTTTGGTATTGTGTATGTGTAATACCACACTGTCAGTTTGCATTTTTGTTAGCCTTGTTGACATTCTGACATTTGCCACTTGACAGTTCAGTGCATTAAAGTTGCAATTTATTTAAACTCCGACTAATTAATTTGTCACTCTTTGTTTTGAATTAAAATAGACATATTATAAAAGAGTAAATTAACATATATGACATTATTCCGTCTTGGGCATATACATCTTTTTAAATTGCAAATACGTCACTTTTAAGGCTCGTAGATTGAGCAACTCAAAACAGAGTTGTCATAAAATCTGACAATCAAGAAATATCAAATATGTAAGTTACTATTCATCTAACTGGCAGCTCTAATGATGCTTATACTGGATGACATCTGAGATATCCATCATACAGTTTGACATATAAGATGATAGTACCTGGAGATCGATCCCTGCAAGGCAGACTATCTGATCTTAACATTATAGTACGAGTAGATATTTATTTTTTCTTAGCTATTTTATGTAATGCAATTTGATTTCCGTCTGTGTCTAATTTACAAGCTTTTAAAGTAATAAATTTAGCAAATAAGAACAATAATAAGAAAAAACTCAGACAGTATCGAATGGTATCGGAAAGAAATGGAAAAACTATCGAAAAGCCAAAATCGATGTTTTTTATTGAAAAGTTTAATATAATAGGTTTAGAAAACTTAACAAAATCTGAATAGTACAGAAAAACGTCAAAAAAGTAGTATAGTATGTTATTAAAGAGGCACATACGCATCGGGAAACTTTGAATAAAGTAAGGGTAAAAAATATTATGAATTTCAAAAATTGTAAGAAGCGGAAAACGTAGAAATGTCGGAAAACATTAAAAAAAAGTTTAAATGTATTAAATGGTATTGCTAGTAGACCCTTTTTACAAAGTTTACTTAGTTATATTACTATGAAACACTAAAGTTTACCTTCTCTTCTTATACGAGATAAAATTGTATGTACTTATGTACTTATGTACCTATGTACCTATGTATGTTTGTTTGGAACGGGCAAAACTTTTTCTCGAGAACGGCCACAGCGATTTTAATGAAACTTCGGGTAATATTAGATATTAACATACAAAGAAGAATGCGCAAGGTTTGAACTTTGCAAATGCTCACCAGGGGGCGTGGCACCGCCCTAAATTTAAAATTTGATTTGGTCATAACTCGCAAACCATACAAGGTATTTGAATGAAATTTGGGGAGCGGGTACTGCTTAATAATACCCTAAAACAAACGAAAAGTGGGTGGGATCGAATAAGTGCCACGCCCACTTTTTAACCCTTGAAAATTTTGATTCAATATTACTCGAAAACGACTCCAACAATTTTGATGAAAATTTAGGAAGTTTTACCTCTACAAACAGGAATTAGTATGTGATATGCCGTTATATTGGGAAAACTCGTTGAAGGGCGTGGCACCGCCCACAAAAATATAATACGGTATAAAAAGAAAACTAATAAAGCAATCGTTCTAAAATTTATTGTGGGAAGCCTCCTTGCTATAGGGCATCTCTGATCTGAATCAGATTAAAATATCGCCGTTGCGCGTGGAACCTCCCATATAAGCAAAATACGTTAAATGCTATTTCTCGCAAATGTTACAAGGTATTTGAATGAAATTTGGTTTGTAGGCACTGTTTAATAATACCTTGTAATAAACGAAAAGTGGGCGGGATCGAATAAGTGCCACGCCCACTTTTTAACCCTTGAAAATTTTGATTAAATATTACCCGAAAACGACTCCTACAATTTTAATGAAAATTTAAGAGACTGTAAACAGGGATTAATATGCGACATGCCGTTATATTAACAAAACCTCGTGAAGGGCGTGGCACCGCCCTCAAAAATATAAAACTCTTTAAAAAGAAAATTAATAAAAAAATCGTTCTAAATTTAACTGTAGGGAGTCTACTTGCTATTAGGCACCTACGATCTAAAAGTGGGCAAAATATCGCCAGTGCGCGTGGAACCTCCCATACAAGTAAAACACATTAAATGTTATTTCTCGCAAATGGTACAACATATTTTGATAAAATTTGGTAAGAGGGTCTGGACCTTGAGTATCTAAAGCACAACGAAAAGTGGGCGTTGTTCAATAATTGCCAAAATTTACCAAAATAAAAAATTTTAGTTAATAACTCAGGCCCAAAAAAAAAAAAATGGAGTGAACTCTTTATGTCTTATGTACTTTTTGACGCTGAGTCTGTCTTCATCAGCAGAACTGTCATTAAACTTCAGTATTTTGAAATATCCTTGCTTGAAGTTGAAGAAAACGCTGTGTTGAGTCTAACAGCGTAGCTACAAAAAAAGGTGATATCAAAATATCCTTTCGGATTTTTCCAATAGGTCTCTTACTTTTCGACACATAAAACGAAAAATTTTGGGTGCATGGCATATCCCATTTATTTATTTTGGGTAGAATGCCCCAAAACCATATACCATTCGATACTTTGCGAGTTTTTTCTTATTATTTTACTCATCGGTTAATATATAAATTTGAAAGAATGACCATTAGAGGTGAAAAGGTACGAGTTTCGTAACAAAAAATAGCTATAAATAAAAATATCGACTAAAATAATAAGATCAGATTGTTGACCGAGCAGGGATCGGTCTCCAGGTACTTTACTTTTATATGGCGAATCAAAGTTTTATGGGCAGTGCCATTCCCTTCGAGAAGTTCCTAGAACATACTGACATACTTTGTATTAATGCTTATCTACAGAAATAGTATTTCTCAAGCTTTTGAAAAAGTCGTGAAAACCATTTACCAGAAATTTTTAATCAAATTTTTGAGTTGTTAAAAAGTGGGCGTGACTTTTGTAGAATACGGCCCATTTTTCATAATGCTTATAATACTGATGGTCTGAACCCGCCTACCAAATTCCATCAAAAGATTCTGTACCATTTGCGAGAAATAACATTTAACATGCTAAAATTGTATGAGAGGTTTCACGCCCACTTTCAGTTTAGAGAAAAGAAGATTCCCGACAGTTAATTCCAAGGAGATTGCTTCAGCAGTTTTCTTTGAATAGCTATATTTTGGTAGGCGGTGTCATTCCCTTTAACGAGTTTTCCCAATAAAGTGCCATTTCACATATTTATCCTTGTTTCTAGGTTTAGCATCTCCTAAGTTTTTGTCAAAATTGTTGGAGTCGTTTTCGAGTACTATTGAAACAAAATTTTCAAGGTTTAAAAGTGGGCGTGGCACTTCCATTATGCAGCTCACTTTCAGTCTATTACAAGGTATTGACAAGCAGTAGCCACCTACGAAATTTCATCAAAATACCTTTTATTGTTTGCAAGTTATGACAGGATTCAACTTAAAATTTAAGGCGGTACCACGCCTTCTAATGGGTAACTACGAAGTCCTCATTCTTTGCTAATGTGCGTCATTTTCTAAAGTTTCAATAAAATCGCAAAAGCCGTTCTCGGGAAAAATTTGGGTACATATATACATATTTATTGACTCTGTCTGGGGCATTATCTTCTCTTCTTATACGAGCTAAAATTGTATATTTGTAAGAATATAAATAGTTTATGCCTCAGACAGACGACAGCTTAAATCTATATGATAGACGTAATAATGCGAATCTTTTTATTGCATGATTTTAGGCATTTTTTAAATACATATTTCTTAGACTAAAAGAAAATTTCCCAATTCAGGGGCCAAAAAATTCTAAAACATCAAAAACAAGTTTCATAGTGAGTTAAGCATCAAAAAATCTAATTAGAATTTTTTGAACCCTGAATTGGGAAATTTTCTTTTAGTCAATGTCTATGAAATATGTATTTAAAAAATGCCTAAAATCATGCACTAAAAAGGTTCAAACTATTATGTCTATAAACTTGATTTAAGCTGTCGTCAGTCTGGAGCATAAGACTCAGTATTGACCCATATTGACTAAATACACCGTGTAGTATTTTTCTTCAGCCTTTGCCTATAAAAACGCTGTATTTCTAAAAATCGTATCTAATAATTTTCAAAAGCTATGCCTATATCCAAATGCATAACAAAAGTCAAAAATGTTTTCTTATTTTGATATACCTAAACCAAAAAAAAAAAAAAAAACTTGTACTAAAAACTGATTGAGTAGAATATTTTCTGACTATATATTGATTAAATTATCGAAAATCGGAAATTCAGTGTTTTTGCACTTCTCAACAACTCGTATTTACGTTACAATATTTTGAAGAAAAAAAAGAAGATATCGATATAATTCAAAAAGGGTTTTAAAGAAAGAATACGGCGTTTTTGTCTCCAACAATTTCTATAATTCAGGCTGATAATAAATGTGTTAAGGAGAAAACTTATAAAAGAATACCATTGACAACTTTCTTTAAATATGAAATAACAATATTGCAAATATTTTGAGCATCTGTATGGCTATGCATCTCCCGCTGTTTTCAAATACCAAAAACAACCCACACAAAACCCATAGTGTGAGATCAAGGCAATGATGCACTTATGCTGGACACATTGTGTGTGAAATAGTAATTGCTTTCGAATTGCATTACATTGTTACAGCAAACAATGGTAATAACTACAGCAACAAAGCTCTTAAATTACCAACTAATCTTGTAAGGTTTTTGTTTGTAGTTGTCCGAATTGACCTCGCCGCTGTAGCAATGAATTCTTCCTTTGTCCTTTACGAAAATTTTAAATCACCCACAACTAATACGCAGTACGCTCTTAACGCATTGTATAAAGTAAATGAGATGTTGAAATTTTTTTTTTCATAATAAACTTAAATTTAAAGATGATGAATAAATCTGGGCACCTAAAATTATGTTTTGAAGTTTTTGGATTAATATTTTTAAAACATTTTCGCTGAGTGGAAGAATTAAGTAAGTATATTTATAGGCGCTCAAGTTTAATGATCAAGTTTTTTAGAAAAAAAAATTTTAGAACATTGGTTCAAAATGAGTTAACATTTGCTCTTTTTCATAACTCCCGCGGATATTGTCTTGCATGCTCTTACATCTTCAACAGATCTATAAAAATTTGCCATAAATTTGTTACCACACATAGAAACGTGCGAGACGTTCTGGAAACAAAAAAAAAAAAGAAGCGTAAAAAATTTATATTTCCCTGCATTTTCGCAATGATTTGCTTTTTATTGCATTTGAAAACGCGTGCCTTGTTTTTTTATCATTGCCCGTGCAGCAAGCCGCCGCCATATAGATGATGATGGCCAGCAACATTAGCATAGTTGTGGATTTTTCTCCACATTTCTATCTATTTGAACAGTACTGGCAACATTGGCCCTTTTGATTGCCATTAAATAAATCCTACACGCGTTCTTATTCCACTTTTTGTATCTTCATGTAGTCAGTCCTTCGGTTCGTGGCTTTAGATTCCTTCACTGCTGACATGTTCGCAAAGTGTGAGTGAATATAAATTCAATTGCCAACGAAAACTTTCAATTTATTAAAAACATTAATGGATATTCTAAGGGTGACCATTTTCATTAAAAAAAAAAAATGAAAAATCTGTAAGGATTTGAAAAAAGTTAAGTGAAATACTTATTCTAGCTTGTGTGCCAGGGAACTGACGATTTTATTGTGTATTTTTAAGTCCAACAAGTTTTTAGTTCAAGGAGAACTTTAAAAAGCTTAAATATATACAAATTAATTGCTTTCATATTACTGTGCATGACATGGGACTGACAATTTAGGTATGTTTTACATACATTTTTAAAATTTCTGACTGCGATCATTTTCGTACAAAAAAATAGTCCGAAATGATTTGAAAAAGCTAAGGGAAAAACTTTTTTTAGCTTGTGTCAGGGAACTGACAATTTTATTGTATTTTGAAGCCCATTTTATTAGTTTTTAATTCAAAGAGAACTCTTAAACGCTTAAATACATGAAAATTAATTGCTTTGTACTTTGTTGTGAATACCAGAGGACTGACTTTTAAGGTATGTTTTAAAAATATTTCTACCGATTTTAGTGACCATTTTCTCGAAAAAAAAAAGTTAGAGATAATGTGAAATAATTATTTTAGATTGCGGGTCAGGGAATCGATGGTCTTATATACATCTTTTTTAAGTTTTTCAATAGTTTTTACTTCAGAAAGAACTCTAAAATGCTCAAATAAATGAAATTTATCGCTTTGTATTTTATTGTGCGCGACAAAGGAATGACTTATTGATATATTTTAAATAAATTTTTACTATTTTTCATTTATGCATACAAACATGTACGTGGAATGCTATATATATTTCTTTCCTAGGCAACACTTATGTCAATAGCTAAAATCTGGCAAAACCATAATAAAGTTTGACATTTTTTAGCACAAACGTACTCAGAACGTTTTGACGTACGACCATCATTTGTGTTGTTTACAGTGACTTGAAAAAATCAATTTGGCAAAAAAATGGAATTAACTCGTGAACATTTACGCTTAAATTACACAGTCCTGCGTTTTTGAAAAAGTTAAAAAAGTATGAAATGAGAGTAGCTGATTTTTATAGATTTTTGATCGCTGAATCCAAATATGACCTCCAATTTGCTCCATCACGTCTGAGATTCGAGTTATCTTTGATTTAAAGTTCAAGAAACGCTATTTTCAGGCATATGGCGTACATACTGAAAGTAGTATAGTTCTTTTTTGACAGTGGCATTGAATAGTTTTGAGCTTTCTCTTTGAAGCGCACTCTTAACCTTTTCAATTGAATTATTATTTTTCGAGATATCATCAATTGAAGTAAAGGTATCGCTAATCCATGTAAAGGACTATATTCAATTTGTATACCTTTACTTCAATGGTTGATATCTCGGAAACTAATGACTCAATTGGAAAAATTAAAAGCACGTTTTAAAGAAGAAGCTAAGGGCTATTCAACGCTGCTGTCAAAAGTGAACTTAACTACCTTAAGGATGTACGCCATATGTTTGAAAATAGGGTATTATTCACCTTAAATCAAGGATAGTTCGTATCTCAGACGTGATGGAGCAAATCGGAGGTCATATTCAGATTCAACAAACAAAAATCTATAAAAATCACCTACTCTGATCTCACACTTTTTTTCATCGCAGGACTGTGTTATCAATGGAAAAATTGATTTTCTTAACTCACTGTAAACAAAACAAATAGCACTTGTACATCAAAACGTTGTGAGTACAATTATGCTAAAAAATGTCAAAATTTCTATTGGTGTTGCCAGATTTTAGATATTGACATTAGTGTTGCCTAGGCCAGAAATATATATAGCAGCCTACTTATTACGTAAAATCGTTAGTTCTTGAAAACTTAATGCTTATGTGCCAAGGGACTGACAACCTTAAGCGAAAACATCGCAAATAAAAACCAAAAAACAAAGTCAATATTTTATACTATGAAACCATAGACATTTTCCAGGGTATTGACATTCATACTTGATCAAATATCTTTTACTGATCAAAAATGCGGTTATTGATGATAATCTTGAAAAAATTTTGAAACTGGTCACTTTTATCACAGGATTTCCAGCCTTTAAACGCGGGTTCCGTCGTACTTCGACGCCTCAACTTAAAGTCATATTGAGTTAACGTGAAAAGCACTCAAATTTGAATCAACATGTTGAAGACAACATGCGTACAACAAATGTGCAACAACACCAAGCCACAGCCACATTCGCAAAAATGTTAGAATATCATGTACAAAATAATTTAATCTCAAAATGTTAAAATGCTCGAAATGAAATGAAACGTAACGCGCTGCAGGGCCACTTGGTTCTTGCTACCAAGCCAGAGATAATATGCTCCCCACAATGAAAAGATCAACTTCACAACAACACAATGCCTGCCTGGCTGGAGTAGCAGCCCAAAGTACTTACACTCACTCACTTTTGACCACGCAAAGGGCAAAGTGAAATTTATGTCAAACGATAGAAATAAAATGGAGAGTGTGGGTCTGCTGCAAGCGGCATTGCGCTGAACTGTTGGGCGATAACATGTCGAAGTCGAAGTGAAGTCTGGCTGAGCGCCGCAGAATTCAAGGACTGTGACTGACATACAGGCGGCAGAAATGTGTACAATGTTCGAGCTAGAGATGCTGCAGTTGGCTGTACAGAGCAGGGCATTGCAGAGTAAGCAATTTATTACATTGAAGGATATGATGAGAGGCTGCAAAATGTGTTGATGTTGCTAAAAGTGATTTGACTTAAGAATATGCAATACATTGAGAAAAAAATTGTTTCTAAGTAGTTTTTGTTTCGTTACGTTGAAATTCTATTCATAAATTTTGTGATTTTTCGACTTTTAAAATTCACATGCGACTAAAAAAAGAGCTTATATTGCGTGCGAGTTTTTAGTTGCAATTTTTAATAAATTTTTTTCTAATTGAATAGTGATTTCAAAAAGGAAATATGTCGAATTTCTAAAATTTTTCAGTAGACACATAAAACTGATGCGTTAATAAAAGAAACGCGAGAAGTCAATATCGATACATTTCCGATATTAGCCCTTTTCGAAATTCACTGTTACATTATATGTAGCACTTGTCGTTGTTGCTGTTTTTTTGGTGTTGTTGTTGTTATTTTGAATATTTGCTAAAATTCAATAAACTTTTTTTGGTCCATTTTTTTATTTTTCAATAAAATGTACTAATGCAACAATTTTATACCTCGTTATCACTTGCCTTGTTAATCGGTGAGAGATCTGATCAAAAAATTGATTTTTTTCATTTACATTTTGTAGCGGAGGCCCCTTAAGGGGTGGGAAAAAGAGAATAGTATGCTGAATAAAAATATTGAGAAGGAAAATTTAATGGGGGTCAGTGAACATTTTTTCCCTCTTCCGGCAATGAAAAATTTTTTTGATATTTTTTTAAAAATTTTGTATGGGAGCCTCCTTAAAGGGTGGAAAAAAGGGGGCAGTATGCTTTAGAGAAAAATGAGAGAGGTAAATTGCACCCACCTGGAGGGGGGTCTAAAACGGATTTTCTGACTTGTTTCGGAAAAAAAATTTTCTTGGATCACCCTAACGCAGTGATTCTCAACCTGTTTTTCGTCACGGCACATTTTTAATAACATTAAAATTTGGTGGCACGCTAACAACAACACAAATTTTAAGAAAATTTTAATTGGCTTATTGATTTATGTAGGCTTAGTTAGGTAAAGTTCATGGAATGCCCATGATGTCATCATTAACTTAGGCATGTTCATATACATACGAGTATACTACCATATGGAACTAAGACACAATTCAGATAGTGAGCCAAGCGGTTCAAAATTGAAATGACCAAAGTAATGAAGAACTGTATCTTCCTTATTAGATTCTTTACAACTTCTACAAATGGATGATTTTCTATGCCACAGTTTCTAGTAATAGCATCAATGAAGTAACGCACATTTTTTTTTCTCCATTGCTATAAAAAATGTAGATCAATTCATACTTAAGGATGGACAAATAACTTAATCTAATATGCTTTCAAGTTTGTAGAATTGACCATCTGGAATTAGCAAGCTGAATACATTTACTTTCGATTGTTCCCTTGATTACGCTAATGTGCTAATTGAAAGGTCAGCCAAAAGGATATTCTGGTTTGACCCTTTCCTAGCAGTTTATAAGTAATTAGTATGACCGGGAACCCAGCAAAGTGTCATATTGCAGTCCTTACTAATACCGCAAAAGATCCTTCTTAACAGCTTAATACAAGTTTTGAAGTAATGTGATTTGATGAAATTGCTTTAATGGCCACCTGGCTATCAAGGTAAATAAATAGCAACGCTTCCAAGAAATTACGTTTTTGAGAACAGCATTAACCTCTGCCTGAAAGGCACTACAGTCATTTGGCTGTTTGTACGATTTTGTTAATTCTATATAGAGTAGAACGGGGCAATGTCGTGCACTCAACTTTGACATGCTCGTAAAGCCGTACATCTCAAGCGAATGCGACGAGTAAGCATCCGATCGAAAGATAATTTCGTTGGTTACATCCATGTGTAACAACATTTGTGTAGCGAGAAATTTTGTTTGTGTAAGTGAAGAAAAAGAAAATGTGCACGACATTACCCCCCTCAAAATTTGTGGGGTTATGCCGTGCATTGTTTTCCGAGCATAGTAAAGGTACCAAAATGTGTGAGAAATGATAGGTAGTGGTTCTATTAGAGGAGATTTAGCATTATCACGTATTTGTTTATTATTATACAAGTGTGAAGTACATAATATGTTGTGTAGAGTAGAACGGGGCAATGTCGTGCACTCAACTTTGACATGCTCGTAAAGCCGTACATCTCAAGCGAATGCAACGAGTAAGCATCCGATCGAAAGATAATTTCATTGGTTACATCCATGTGTAACAACATTTGTGTATGTGAATGTGCACGACATTACCCCAATGGTCGTTTTAAAGGTCAACTTCGATAACTCGGTGAAGCCCAAATTTTTTTTCGAAAACCAAATACATCTTTTCTTTGGCAGGATATTTCGTTTCAGAAAGCACTTATCTGGTATATTTTCCCGCAAGGAATATTATTTTTCTGACCCGATGAAAAAACACTTTTATCGTCCCGAAAGCGTGCGTTTTGAAAAAAAGGTTACTCTGTAGAGACGAACTGGTGAAAATTGCTAGTATTATATGCATAATCTCAGTAAGTCAGCAGGTCCCTACCTTACAAACAGTTGGTAAATCATTCAATTCTTTGGGCCAAAACAGCCAGTGCACGACATTACCCCCTGCACGACATTACCCCGTTCTACTCTACTCGGAAAAATTTCCTGATCCAGTACGTGTTTCCAATTTCGAGCCATCAGTGTATATTTTAAAGAACGCAGTCAAAATAGCCCAACTTTCCCTTTTAGGTACTACCACCTGGGAGTTTGTTAGCAAAAGAAGGTGTGGTAGGAGATAGTTTGTAGGTTTTAATTTCGAGAAATCTTAAAAACTCATGTCGGCAAATTTGCTTTCTGGCAGTGGTGGCTCACTTTAAAAATCTCACGGCACACAAAAGTGCCGCGGCACATAGGTTGAAAATCACTGCTCTAACGTCTTGAAGAAAACATTCTATGGCGAAGTTTAAGCTAATTGTAAGTGCTTTCAGATAGTGTATATGGTTTATAGGGATTAAAAGGATTTCGCAAAGTGCTGGACCTTTAAAGTTCATATTTTAATTTTTTTTCCCCATTTTTTGACTTTGGCGGCCATTTTAGTATGAAAAGGGTCCTATTAACATACCCTTGTATAATTTTTTTTGAAATTTTCGTTAAATTTCCTTTAATCTGATGGTACATTTGTCACACACTAGCTGAAGGCCTTAGGTCGGAAAAAATACTTTTCTTTGTAACACATGGGTTACTCGCATGCGTTGCGCTGCATATGATGTGCGCGCTGATCTTTATCTACTGGAGCCTTTAAATGGAAAAGTATTTTTTCTAACCTCAATCAAAAAAATATTACAAATGTACTATCGGATTAAAAAGAATTTGATGAAGTTTACAAAAAAAATTATAAAAAGGTATGTTAATAGGACCTTTTTCATACTAAAATGGCCGCCAAAGTCAAAAAATGGGGAAAAAAAATTAAAACATCATCTTTAAAGGTCCAGCACTTTGCGAAATCCTTTTAAGCCCTATGAACCATATACAATGTCTGAAAGCTCTTACAACTAACTAAAACTTCGCCATAGAAATGTTTTCTCTAAAACGTTAGGGTGATCCAAGAAAATTTTTTTTCTGAAACAAGTCTGAAAATCAGTTTTAACCCTATAACTCCTCAGGGGTACATTTTATACCCCCTCCAGACAAAATTTTTTGTTAGTCTAGGCCTCCTCTATCACCTCTCAGAAGCTTCATGGCCTAATGCGTTGGAAAAAGTGGAAATAGTGTTGTGATTTGGTCAGTGAAATAACAGATCATTTATCAAGGTAAAAGGTGTGAACGGTGATGATTACTTATTGGGATTTTTTTATATGATAAGGTTATGATCTGGAATGGAGTATTAGGTACATATGGCATATCAGATGAAAGCAAATAAATACGGCTTTCTTGTTCTGTTATTACTATGGGCTAATAGTGCGTTTTATGGAAAAAATATCGGTTCTATTGAAAAAAGATGGTTCAATCCTAGGGTTCCCAATGTCGACCTGCTTTTCTTAAAGCTATATTCGAACCTTTTAACGAATACGAACACTTTTAGATTGTAAGTTCTTTCTAAAGATTAAAAGATTAGAAGAACAAGCATGGATTTAAAAAAAACTATTAGGTATCTTTAAAACCAAAAGACGAAAACTTGACGAAAAACTCTCACGTTATTAAAAAGTAGTGTAAAATGAACTAAATAATAATATATGTTGAAATTGAAATGAAAATTTCTCTCTGTGTGCACATTGTTGGTTGCACTTTGAAACGTTGTATTTGAACTGACCAACAACAACAACAACAACTCTTAGACAACAACATCAACCGGCAAGTTTACATGACAATTTATTGTATTTTATTAACTCGTTGTTGCTATTCATTGCTCTGATTGACAAATAAATTTGAATGCAAGCGCACAGATACCCATCACAGAGTACGAGCGTGGTCTGTTGCTGCTGCTGCTGACTTGAAATTGAAATTAAAATTGAAAAACATTGAAAGTGAATCTTTATCGCAAACGCATAAAAAAATCAATTTGAACAAAGACGACGCAATTCGATCGCATTTATCTGTTGCTGTTGCTGCTGTCTGTTGCTACTCTCAAGTGCGGGAGTTGGCAATAGAGGACTTTGATTGTAACCAGAACTAGAACAAGCAGATCACCTTTTAGCATTGGGCAATTTATTGTAAGGGCTTCTAATTAAGCTTGAATTTCAAATTGAAATGGAGCACTACGGATATTGGCATATGCGTACGGAAGAGATGTTAGGGTGACATTAAGGAATTTCAATTAGCATTAGAGATGTTGTTTGCATTGGTTACTCTCGTCGTTGTCCTTTGGCAGATGGTTGTACCACAACTACAAGTACTTAGTTCTAATGAAGGTTTCACTGTCAACATTTGAATTGACAACATTGCGCAGTTGTTTGAACACAACATGGTAAAACATCTAATTTTACAAATCAATGCCAATTTTATGGAATGTGATGTTCATTTCCTGGTATCAGTTGTCTGTAATAAGTTAAGGCCACATTGCATTTACATTGAATTTAAAGCTAAATACTTGGGGCTGATAAAAATTATTGTTTGGATCTATAAGACATTTAGTTTAATTGAAAAGATATATATTTCTACTAATATATGCAACTCAAATATTGTACTTTCCCAGTAGGTGAAAGAGTGGTCAAATAGGCATGATATTGTTTTAAAAGTTATTTTAGTACCTTCTTAAGAAAAGGGTAAAAATCACACATACATGGGTGGGATGTAGAAGATTCAAGTTTTCTACAAAAATATTTATCGTAATATCCTGCATTAGTTTGCTGATACACCTCAAATGTAAGAATCATATAGTTAAGTGTATCGACTTAACACAAAAATGCGATATTTTGTAATTTTTAGAAAGGGTGATCCAATACGAGGTCCCTTTTCCAACTGGGTTGTTTTGATAGCTGATATGTGTCAAATGGCTTGTACATATGACGTTTGTGTTCAGTAACCAATACGACTCAATCATGAACAGACTTACTCCTGAACAACGTTTATTAATTGTGGGAACTTACTACCAAAATCAGTCATCAGTTAGAGAATGTTATAGAGTCCTTCTACATCATTTTGGTCGTTATGAGCGTCCAACTCAGCGCACTATTCGTAACACAATCACCAGATTTCGAAGTATTTTTACACTATTGGACAATCATCATTAAACCAGAGTGCATAGAGCCCATAATTTAGAGAATATTGCTGCAGTAGCAGAGAGTGTTTGTGAAAACCATGAATAATCCATTCGTCGCCGATTAAAGGCTTTTGACATCTCTTATTGATCATTGTGGCGTATCTTGAGGCGTGTACTTGGTCTGAAAATCTACAAAATGCAGCTCGTACATGAATTGATCTTGGTGTAAGTTTTAATTTCGGTTTATGGGCCTTACAATAACTTCAAATTGATCCATTATTTTATCGAAAAATTGTGTTTAGCGACAAAGTTCATTTCTGGTTGAACGGCTACGTTAATAAGCAAAATTGCCCTATTTGGGCCGATGAACAAACCAGAAGCAATCCAAGAGCTTCCAATGAATCCCAATAAAAATGTACTGTTTGGTGTGGCGTATTTCTTCAAAAATGCGGATGGAGCCTGTTTTACGGTTGATAGTGCTCGCGACAGAGCCAAAAATTCAGGATATTAGTGTAGCCGACCTCTGATTTCAACAGGATGGCGCAACATGCCATACAACTGGAAAAACAATCGCTTTATTGAGGGATACGTTCGATTAAAGCATCATCTCAATAAATGCTCCTATTAATTGGCAACCGAGATTTTGTGATTTGACGCCATTAGATTACTTTCATTGGGTAATGTTAAATCATTTTTTTATGTCGATAAACCCGAAACAATTGACGCTTTGGAAACCAACATAACTCGTGTTATTCAAGGAATACCGGCAAATATGTTCGAAAGAGTTGTCGAAAATTGGACCCACAGAATGAACCATTTAAGAACTGGTCGTGGGCAACATTTGAACGAAATAATTTTTAAACATTGAGTTGTAGGAACCGAACAATCATTCCAAATAAAGATTTGCATCAATACATTGATTTTGATGTATGTTATTTAGAAAACAAAGTAGGATGCTCTTATTGGATCATCAGTTATATTCTTAATAATGGAGATATAACCCCAAAAATCTAAATTTTCGATAATTTCGTAAACGGCCTTTAAGAAAAAAAAGACTCATAGCCATTAAATTATTTTGGAAAATATGGTTTGGGAAATGTTACATTTTTACTGTTGTTTAGTGTAAGGAAATTTTAACGTCCAGTTCTTCTAATGATATCGCTGACATTTCCACAGACTATTTAAATATAAATATAAGAAACTATTGCGTCTCTCAACTCCCTGAACCGCCTTTCATTCTATTACAATTTTTTCCTCCCAACGACCTTGATCATTATTAACTTGATCAGTTGAACGAAATTGTACAAATAATTAAACTTTTGAAGTCTTTTTGTAAGACAAAACCAAAATCAAATCGCAACACGTCAACCAGCACCGACAATCGATACATATCGCTCATTTAGTACAAGAACGGCACAAGTAAAAAATCTCATTATTGATATCTCACTTTGTAGTTCCACATCTTGACATGATAAACGAGCTTGGTAATCGGAGCCTCTAAAATAAATCCACTTTTGATTGAAATCAATTGGATTGCACGACAATTTCAGTTTGACCGTTGGCGATATATGCGAATACAACAACAACGATTGAGAAACTTGAAAGTTGAGGGGGTGCTTTCGTTTTGTAGACGATGTAAATCACACGCGTTCATTCCTTTATTCAGTTTGGCACTAAAATAAATCCTTAGCGGTACAATGGCGCAATCGTTTTGTTGATGGAGGCAGTTGCTGTGATGTTAGTAATATCACTGATGTTGTCCCGATTTCGAACCAATTCTTTGTAGCTCGAATTTTGCGTGCGAATTCGCTGGATTTCTGTATTTTGTTTTGTTGGCGTCCGTCGTGGTTTTTGAGTAAAACTTTTGGTTTTTTGTATTGCTGCTGCTGCTGCTGTTTTTTTGCTCTCATTGCAACGACCTTCAACTTTGTGATAACCTTGTTGTTTTTACTCAGTTTCGGTTCCCATAGTTGATGCAGCACAGTGCTACGTATTGTGAAAACTTTTTCCTAAAATTGCAGCAAACTACTTTGTTCTGCAAAATTGTGGCGCAAGCTAACAGGTGGAGCAAAAGTAAATGGCATTGTGATTTGACATTTATATTGAAGCCAGATGGAGAATTAGTTGACTACAATAAGAAACCTAGCAAGTTTTGAATGCCAACATTGAAGAAGATATCACCAATATGGCGCCAATTCGATTGCGGTAAGAAGTTCATGAACTCAAGAGATAGTCATTTGACTGAGGCGAAGTATTTTTTTTATTTAAAAGGAGTGTGACCTCGGTATATAACGATTTCTAAAGCAACCACGATCCATTCTGGTTTCATAACTGCTTTAATATGTCGTACATTTTTGGACAACACGGTCCTGTACAACAAGAATGCTTCAAGTTTGCTAACCTTGGACTGTCAGCTATCAAAAAATTTTTTCTTTTTGATTGGCAACACTTTATCACAAAAATGACGACAAATTTAAATCTTGCGTGAATTATGGGTCAATTTTTTATGTCGTACGTTTTCGTAGGACGTGGCACTCCAGGAAGTATTAGGTGCCATTCGCAAATGTACGAAATGGCACTCAATTTGCTATACCAATCAGAAGAATCTTGAGTTTTTCTCCCACAATCGTATCACTGTGTCCTATCGTCATATTGTCGTCGTTTTTGTCGCCTACTCAAATCATTGGAACTTTTGTGACTTCGACGTGTTCTTGTGTTTTACTTGAAGTGAAGTGTGCTCGCTGTCTGTCTGTCTGTCTTCCAGTCAGACTGTCTGCTTGCTGCTCTGTTTATTGCGCTCGCGCTCGATTCTTGTTACCGCCCTACATAGTCCACCATTTGGAACTGGTGGTTACTCAAAAATTTGTTTATTTGGTTGCACGCTTGAACTAGATTTGTTGATGCTATTGTTGTTGTTGTTATTGCTGCTGTGACACAAAATTTGCTTATGCAAGTTTGTTGTTAGCTGCTTGTTATGTTAACAATCACCAGTGTAACAGCAACAAGAACAACAACAACAATTGTAACAAACGAGTGCAACAGATTGTTGCTGCTGCTGCTGTCAGCTAGCAGGCGTTTTGTTTCTGCTCTTGTTGTTGCAATCATTAAATTCTATAAAATAATGCTCCAAGCAGCAAATGTGTCACGTTGTAAGTTGGTTATCATGGAAACTGCATCAGTTTCTTGTTTTTGGTGCAGTTGTTGTTGTTTTGTCTGACCAACTGTGACAACGTCTGTCAGCTTCCCAAGTAAAGTTGTTTTTGTTTGGTTTGTTTTGAGTTGGCTTTGCTTTGTTTGGCTGTTTTTTTTTAAGATTTTCGTAGTCAACGTCGTTCATCCCAAATCGGTAACGATCAGTTTCACTCTCGTTTTCCCGTTTTCTTAAATCTCGCGTTCTAAATTAGCCATGGTATCGAGTTAAAAAAGTAGGAGGAATTGAATTAGTCGTGTTGCATGAGAATTTGAAGGTTGACTTTGACAGGGGGCAAAAAAAGAAAAAAACGAAAGTTATTGGTTTCGGACTGATTTTTAGATTCAATTCATTTTCAACCCAATGAATACGATATTCTTGAACAGCAGTCTTAAGCAACATGGATAAGCAACAGTTGTGTTTAAAAATTTCAGCAGTAGTGCTTCGCAACATTTAATAATTAGGTAATTTAGCAACATTGCTTTTAACGATATTCACATTTTCTAGCAACATTTCCAAAAAGAAGTTTTAAGAAACAACTTTTAGCAACAATGTCTAGAAACAATGTTTGGAAACATTTATTAGTAATATTCTCAACATTTCAACAATTTCAACATTTCCAAAAAAACAGTATCATGCAACAATGTTTGACAACAGTATTTGGCAATGTTTTTGAGCAAACATGTTTAGAAACAACATTTGGCAACATTTTTTAGCAATATTACAAATAATAAGTAACATTTCTTTGAAAAGTTTCGACAATTCTTAGCAATATTTCTCACAAGAAGTTTTAGCAGCAATGTTTGGCAACATTTTCAAGTAAAATGGATTAGGGAACTATTACGTCGAAAATGTTGACAATTTCTTGCAACACTTCCCAGCAACAATTGTTTACCAAAAATGTTTATAAACAATGTTTGGCAACAATGCTGAGCAGAAATATATAGAAACATATATTATGCAACAATTTAAGAATGTTCAGCAATGCAATAAGCAATATTGCTTAGAAACATTCAAAATATTTTCAGCACAAAAAAAAAACACATGAGAAAATCTTAAAAATTCTTAAAGTAGACGTTAAAAAAAATACCTGTGTCTCGTGGTTTTTCCCCACCACGTCACATTTTTTTTTAATCGATTTCCCGCATTATTGTGTTAAATCGATGAATTTAACTATATGATCCTTACATTTGAGGTGTATTATGTGTTCAGCAAACTTATGCAGGATATTGCGGGGAATATTTTTGTAGAAAATTTTAACCCAGCACAACCTCCACATGTGGGTCATTTTTGTCCTTTTCTTAAAAAGGTACAAAAATGACACCTAAAACAGGGGAATATTGAGTCAGTATGTACGACAGAAATATTTTATATTCAATTTCACTACTAGTAGCTGAACACTAAAGCAAAATTTTATCCCGAAAGCAAAAAAATCGTTAAAATCAGTAAGCAGTTCTAACAATAAATATTTTCCAAATTTCACCCCACTGCAAAACTCTAAAACTACATTTTGGACAAAACTCGTTCTCACAAGATCGTAACGAAATCACACAAGGATCATTTTCCTAGAATACATTAACCTATTATATCCTGTTTTTATGGGTCTTTTTGACCCCTTTTTCTTAAAACTGACCCACAATGGGTTAAATTTTTTTGCAAAAATATCCTACAGAAATTTCACTAAGAGTTGCCAAAAACGACAAATTCTTAAAACTTAAGGTAAGCGCGTCAGGGATGTAATTAATATGCAATGTGAAAATTCCTAGTTGATTTTAACGATTTTTTTGGTTTCGGGCTGAAATTTTGATCTTTATGTGTTTAGAAACTAGTAGTAAAATTTTATAGCGAATATTTCTGTAGTAGGGGAACTGATGCTATTGTGGTATAGATAATCTTTTTTTGAAATTTGCAAGAGAAGCGTTAGATCAAATTCAGCCAAATTTTTTTATGCTGATCAGTGAAGTATTGGCTACAGAATATCTTTTAATGAAATGTGTGCAATTTCATTAAAAAAAGTTATTGAGCAAAATCTGAAAAAAGTGAAAAAAGCTGTTTTCAAAAAGTTGGCAGGTAATGTGGTATAAATGGTGGCGTAATGTGGTATATATACCGATCAGTACTTTAAAGTACTGTGGTATTTATAAGTACGGTAATGTGGTATGTATGTATGTATTTATTTTAATAAGAAGCATTTTACAATGTATTAGATACTAAACAGAGATAAAATATATAAAAACGACATTAAAAAAATTGTTGTGTGCCGGATTGGCGTAGTTTGCAAAAAAATAGTAACTAATAGAACTTATTTACAAGCAGATCTCTATATTTTAGAGCTTCAGTTAAATATTGAAAAAGGGAGCAATAATTTTTACCATTACATCTAGAGTCTGTTGCTCAGATAGAAGTTCGTAACCAAAATGTTGCACTCTAGTTCTTTTAAAAATCGGACAAATACCTACTATGTGGTGTGTATTTTCAGAGACGTCAAGGTTACAAAACGTACAAATGCCTGTTGTATAACTTTTAAATGCCCGTGCATTGATGTTGGGAAGGCCTCCTCTTGCTTTTAATATTAAATTTACCTGTCGCGATGAAAAGTCATCTGTAAAGTATGGAGTAACGTCAAATTCAAGCTTACAGTAAAAATCATGAAACTGTGAATTTCTTGCCGTTAGGCAATCTATTTTCTGGCATTTGTAGAGCTTTGTTAATATAATTAAAGTGTAATGACAGGGTACTGACATATTGCGTTGATGTTTTTGTTTCTAAATGTAACATATAGTTTGGGGTATTTGAGGGAAAATATAACATTTTTTTCAAGAAAAATCTGAGCAGTTTGTCAACTTGCTCATACATTTTGACACTCCATATCTGTGCACCGTAAAGAAGAATTGTATTTAAACAGGTATTATAAAATTTCATTTTATTTGAGCAAGATATTTTCGGATTCATTATATATTTTGACCAAGTACAAAGAAGGGCGTTCTTTGCTACTTTTAGTTTTTCTGTAAGATGTTTTGCAAATCCAAAATTAAAGTTTAATTTAACCCCAAGGTATTTGTACTCATTAATTATTTCGATGTTGTCGTTACCATATTTGAATTGCAGGCCAGAGGGACCTCTAGAATGTTGTCTACAAACCATCACCTTTGACTTCGAGAGATTTATGTTCAAGCCCCACATTGAGCAATAACTATATAAGGAATCAATCATGCATTGCAAATGTTCTGCTGATTCTGATAAGAGCACGATTTCATCTGCGTACATCAATATCTTAACATTTGTACCAGCTATTTGGATCCCACATGGCAGTAAATCAGATAGATCCGACAAGTATAAATTGAAAAGCGTTGGACTGAGCAAGCAACCTTGCCTTACTCCTAAAGTTATTTCAAAGTGCGACGACAGACATGTTCCATCCCAGACTTGGCTAGTTGTGTTATTGTAAAGCAGAATCAAAATAGTGATAGTTTTTCTAGACAGCCCTATGGCAGATAACTTGTAGAAGACTGCATTTCTGGGTAGCCTATCAAAAGCGCAGGGTAATGTAGTATACTTATACCATATTATCAAATATAAAATTTGAAAGGTATGAAATAAGTTCATAATAACATTTACATTGGTTCTCAATCTCATATTTTTTATAAAAAAAAATAAACAGCAATCAAATAATGTTAAGAATAACAAGAAACATTCATATACCACATTAGCAAACTCCGACTATACCACACTGGCCAATTTTTAGAAATTACAAAATTCTAAAACTAATATGGGAAATTTTGTGAATTTACACAGTTAAACACTCATTTTGCAATACTAAGCACTTACCTTTATTGAATATAAATAAAACTTCACCAAAAAGCAACTTTTTCTTAACAACATTTTTTTGCAAAAAATCCGGAAAAAAATCAACCACATGCGACTTACGTTTCGTTCAACTGACATCGGAAAAATTTTGTTTTGTGCATGAGAGCAAAATATCCCTGGTTTTTTATGTTTTCGGACAGGATTAAAGCAGTGACGCTCGCAGGTTCTCACCCAAATCGGAGATATGCGACTATACCACATTGAAAAATATACCACAATAGCATTAGTTCCCCTACATACTGACCCAATATTTCCCTGTTTTGGGTGTCATTTTTGTACCTTTTTAAGAAAAGGGCAAATATGTGGGGGTCAAACAGGGCGAAAATTTTCTACAAAAATATTCCCCGCAATATCCTGCATAAGTTTACTGAACACATGATACACCTCAGATGTAAGGATCATATAGTTAAATTCATCGATTTAACACAAGAATGCGGTATTTATGATTTTTTCATGTACAGTGGATAAAAAAACTTCAAAAATCGATTAAAAAAAATGTGACGTGCTGGAGAAAAGCCACGAGACACGGGTATTTTTTTAACGTCTACTTTAAGAATTTTTTGGATTTTCTAATGTGTTTTAAAAAAAGTTCGAAATTGTTCCACAGTGTAATTAGCAACATGGCTTTAAAACGACTCTAAGCAGCAACGTTTTATAACTATTTTTAGCAGCAGTGCTGAAGCCACAAATCACTATTACTTTTGAATATTGCTTAGAAAAATTTTCACCAAATACGCTAAATACTACTGCAATAATGATCAGCAAGCATAAAGCGTTATTTTGGGCAATAAAATTTAGGAACATTTTTGCGAAAATTTTTTCATAAAATATATTTGGCATCATTATGAAAGCAAAAGTAGTGCTTAGCAACATATTTTGTAAATTTTCTTAGATACATTGTTCAGTAATACTTGTTTACAGCCAATTTCAGCTTGCATGTTTATACTTAATACTTAGCAAAATTGTTTAGAAATACTGTTCAGAGGCATTTTAATTACTGAGTATTGACGCAATGTTGTAAAGAAATGTTCAGAAAAATAACAGTAACATTTAATCGTGACCATTTTTAGCAATATTTTTTGCTTATACATTTTCCAAAAATAAGGCTCAGCAGCATTATTTGGAAATAATGGATTTATGTCCACAATTATAAAAATTTTAAATATCCCTTTCGTTTTTTTCTTAAATCGCAAAGCTTTTCCATGTCATGAGACATGCCGACGACAAGTGTTTGCTTTCAGTGGCAACATCAAAAGCAACAACAAAAATAACAACAACAACATAATCAGCAAAATCACAACTTACTGAAGGAGAGACAAACCGATAGACAACAGACAGACAAGTAGACACGTTTCTTCGATTTTCATTTCAATCAGTCTCCGATCAGCTTAGCATTATCGGCAACAGAGATTTTTTCTTCTTCTTGAATTCGCCTGAACTGTAGGAAAATAACTCGCAAACGAAAAAAAAAACAAAAGTTCTTAACATCATTAAAAAGCAATGCAATCCCTGTCATTAGCAATGAAAACTTGACTTGAGTTTGTGTTTCTGATCTTCCTCTGCGTTTTCTTGAAAGACTGACTGACTCTGTCTGAAGGTGGACAAGCGCATACGCTAGGTGCATGTCTATTGTCACGTGATGATGTTTCGCTTCACATTGTTGTGCAATCACACGTTCAAGATTGTCAAATTAACAGGGAGCAGCGCATACATAAAGAAGAAGCGGAACAAAAATAAGGAACAGAGCGCTAAGTAAGTAGTAGCAACCAACTCTTCCATAAAATATGTTAATTGAATTCCGATGCTCGCTTTCAATTCAATTTAAACGTTCAAAAGGGTTCCATTATATCACAATCAGTTTCAGCTTAAGTTAATATGTTGGTTCATTTATTCGCATTTTCACTTGGAGTGCACTTAATTTAGTTAAATGCCTTTAGAATAAAGTTATAGTCAAAATTAAATCTCAGCTCATGGGGTTTATAATTTAGAAGTGTGGACTAGTGATAGTGTTTTGTAATTGTTAACATTATTGCATTCTATCGATGAAACAGAATTTTAAAACTGTTGATGTATTTTATTTTGAAAACTTGAAGTCTCATGCGATTTTTCGATAAAACCAATCAAATATTTACTATAATCTCTAGTGATTTTTAGAAAAAGTTTCTTCATATTTGTATGCTATATGAATTTTTCCGAAATCTTGGAGAATTTATTTAATAGGCTCATATAATATTCTGTAGAATCTCATTGGTTTATTTTAATTGCAAGAAAAATTTACTTGAAGTTTATGTTACATATTTTTACTCAGAATTGTGATGTTTTCAAAAAAACCATGCTATTTTCAAAATCTCAGCAAGATTTTTAAAATTTCATTTTATATTCTTGAATTTATGGGTGGATAAGTATTTTATTTTGAATAAAATCTCATGCGATTATTTAAAAAATTTTTAGTATATTTCTTGTATGATTGCATTTGTTCTTTTTCAGTATTTATTTTTACTGTGCAGCCGCTTTTTTTCCACGAGAAGAGTATGGTCTCTTCTGCCTAATCACTATGCAAAATTGTTCTGAAACCTTGAACAATTTTTTTATAGTCTCGTGTAATATTTTTCAGAGGTATCTCATAGATTTTTTTTTTTTTTTTCATATACAAGAAAAATTTACTTGAAGTTTATGTTACATATTTTTAGTCTGAATAGTGATATTTTCTAAAAAATGTCATGCAATTTTTAAAAATATCAGCAGGATTTTTAAAATTTCATGTTTAATTTCTTAAATCTAAGGGTTGATAAGTATTTTATTTTGAATAAAATCTCATGCGATTATGTGTTTAGAATATTCTCAAGCAATTTAAAAAAAAAAATTGTTTTGCGTTTTTGGAGAAACCTTGCAGAAGCTTTTTTCTGTAAAACTTATTTTGTAAAATCTCATAAAGTTTTTTCTAAAATCAAGGAAAGTTCAATTAAAGTCTGCAAAGTGATGAATTTTTTGATTTTTAGTAGCAATAATAGCATTTTCTGAAAAATATTATGCAATTTTTCTAAAACCCTCTTATTAGTTTTTAAAATGTTTACATAATTCTTTTAGTATCCATGGGTGAGTTGCAATTTGAAGCCATATCAATTATTATTATTCTGACAGCTCCAAAAATTTCATGCGACTATTTGAGAAATTCCATGAAATTTTTTATATTACCTCAAGCCATTTAAAAAACATTTTTATCAAATATTACAATGCAATATTTTGTGAAACCTTGAACAAGATTTTTCCAAAAGAAAGAAGAAATTAATTTGAGCCTGATTGACGGACTTTTGGATTTATAGTAAATATATTTTTGCCAATGAAATTTTTTAAAAGCCTTAAAAATTTTTTTTTAAGTCTCATGATAGATTTTGAAGAATCTCATTTAACATTTTCTAAAAGCAATAAAATTTTGATTGAAGTTTAAATGAGAGGTTTTTCGGTTTTCGGTAGTAATATGGGTATTTTTTTCAAAAAAATGTCATGCAATTTTTATTAAAATATCAAGCGATTTTTGATATATTATGCAATTTTTCACAAATCTCATACAATTTAATAAGTAACTTGCATATTTTTTTAAAATCTGATGCGATAAGTTTCTTGAGATTTTTTTCGAAATAATGAATTTTTCCAAATTTTTCAGAACTGTTTAAAAATTTAAGCTCATTAAAGAAAAAAGAAAAAAAAAACTTTAAATTAAATAAAATTTTAATAACTATAATCAATATACTGAGCAATAACATTTGTCTATAATTAAACAATAAATAGTAAAAACACGCAATTTGTTAGCAGCACCCACATGCTTATACTCGTAACTTAATTAATTTTTCTATATTATCCAGCTGTCCCAAAGCAGAATTACTATAATTTACCACAGAACAGCAATCAGACAGACACAACCTGCTTCGTTTCAGATCAGTCAACCTGTTTAGTCAGCCGGATGCTGCGTCATAACATGATGCGTATGCTGTCGTGTGGTTGCGTGTGACGCAAGTGATACCACACCTTAAAAAAGCAACCATACGTGAAGCTGGTGGCATGCAACAGCAACTTTGCTACAATCACCGTTAATGATATCGCGATTTTCTCAAGGTCGTTTGGTCTTCATCGTTGTGTTTCTTTTTTTGGATTAAAATATTTTTGTCTGGAATTCCCTTCGCATTCTTTGAAGTCATTCAAAAGCTATTTTATTGTTGTTGTTGCTATTGTAGGATGCTGCAGCGTTTTTTATTTAATTAAGAATCTGCAGCGAACGTTCAAACCACAAAACTGTGTTTGTGCTTTTTCTGTGGTGGTTTTATTTTTACTGCGTAGCCGATTTTTTTTTTCATACAAAAAAAAGGATGGTCTTTTTTGCTTAATCACTGTGCGATTTTTTGTATTTAATATCAATGACAATATCAGGAAATTCCAAATATTAAGAAATTTTGATTTGGGTGAGTTTGAATGTATTTCCAGAATGATTTTTCATATGTATTATGTGTCAATTTTATACGTCAGAACACAAATATATTTTTATTTTGTGGTGACGAAGAAGGGAAAATTTCATGAGATCTGTTGAATTTTGTAGCTTCAACTGGTTTCTTTTACTATAGCCGATTTGAAGATTTCAATGATTTTCATGGTCTAGACCTGTCATGTCAAACTTAATTTACAACTGGGCCAAACGATAAATATTTTTCTTTTGGTGGGACACAAGATTCAAATTGGTGTGGCATTGAATTTCCTTTATCTTCATTTGGAGGTAACTTGGCATTTTTTCAATTCCAATGGAAAACGGGCTTGAAAATAAAGAAAACTTGTTTAACGACCTGAAATCTTCAACTCCATCTTTAAATCATTAAGATATGCTTTGTATTAGGCATTGAAATAAGATGCAGTTATTACCTATTTCTGCAGTAATGCCTTCAAATTTGCAGTAAAGATTCTAGAAAATAAACAAAAATAGTAGTAATGATTTTCAGCCAAATTCATAAAATAGTGAAAACGAAGATGTATTTTAAGAAACTTTCACCATTAACTTTCAATTTTGAATTTGAATTGATGTTTACCGTAATAATATCTGTTATTTTATACTTAGGGGTATCCCATAATTCACGCATTATTTTCATTAGCCGCCATTTATGTGATAAAGTGTTGCCAACCAAACAAAACAATATGACAGCTGGTAGCTTAGGGTTATTTATTAAAAGAGGAGAATTAACGCTGCATTCACAAAATTCAGCAAAATTTGAGCAAAGTGATGATGGAAAAATTCGACAAAAAAGTGCGTATATTCCAGCTTAGTGGTGAAGGTCATCTACCTGATGCGCTTTTGAATACATAACCCTATCCTTTGTACTTTATGTTTAAATAAAAATAGCACAATGAAAAAATGTAATGTGTATTCTGTGTATTTCAAATCTTGCGTAAATTATGGGACAACCTTTATTAATCGCTTGAATTAGTTAATTAAAAAATTTTGTTAAAAATTGCCAAGAAATATAAAAAAATGTCTGCGATTATGATTTTTTTCTTATTTCAACCCCTGCTTTGTATATTGGAAAATATTCCAAGTTATCATTTTGCGAAGTTTTTCACACAGAAGCATTTTTAATTTATAAGCTCTAGTTTAGTCATTCATTAGTGTTATAACTTGATTTTGTCCTTGTAGATTCAAATTCAAATCTGCCTAGTGTTTTGTTATGGTGAATAATACAATCCACATTATGGAAACTAGTTTTTTCACCGCAGACCTCACTGTAATTTCGTTGTTGATTCGCAATTAAACTATTATGTTTTCCCGTCAAAGAAGATGATCCATCCGCTTCAATGAGTAGCGAGGGTTACCTTGGAATAAGAATTTGTTTATGGATGTTAAACTTTCGTCCAATTTAAATTATTTTGAATTTTAAACACAAGACCCAGACAAATTTCTGCTGCACAAAAATTTATAACTATCGATATAATTATATTGATCCGGAATTTATTTTTAATTCAACATTTGAGCCGTAGATTGAAAGGTGATGTGTCCCATGAGGCCCGCGAGCCGCGAGTTTGACATGGCTGGTCTATTCTCTAGATGACTGTTAAAACCACACATATTTCAAACAAATTATATTTGTATATTTCATTTTTGTTGTGCAAGGGAAACAAGATTCGCAACGACCTTGAACTTTGTTGTACGATTTTGTATGGAAACAACTTTTTTCCGAGCTACGGAAAGTAATATCCTTCTAGGAAATATTTTTCCAAACATACTTTTCTAAAAGCTACTTAAGTTCTTATTGATTTTGTTGCTTCATATCAAATAGAGACAAGACACTTGCTTCAGTAGCATGCGATTAAGGAAAAATTACATAATATATTAAAAATCGCATGAGGCTTAAAAAAAAAAAATACGTAAGTAGCACAGGCAAAGAAAAATAAAAAGTTGTATGGGGCTAAAATATCTTGTCCTCAAAGGAACATATCTCGGAAAGTAAGAGTTCTATTGGCAAAGCTCTGAGATATATTTTGATAAGCAATTGCACCTTTTTTTGGTTGTTCTTACACCATTAGCCTGAACATGGCATTTTTCCAAACTTCAAGCAAAGATATCTCAAAATCCTACAGGTATGTTGACAATTTCGAGGACGCAGTCAGATTCGACGTTGAAAATTATATAAGACTGCACTTCCACTTTTTTGCTATGTAATAGACAAATCACATGAGATTTAAAAAAAACCATAAGATCTAGTAAAAAGTTGGATGATACAAAAAACAAATCGAATTAAATAATAAAAACAGCATGAGATTTTTTCAAAACCACATAACGTGTTGAGAAATCGCATGAGATTTAAAAAAAAAATCATGTGAAATATTGAGCAATTGCATGAAATATATAAAAAATCACAACAAATGTTAAAAAAACTTATTAGATAAAAAAAATCAATATCAAAAATTCGCATGAGATTTAAGAAACATAAAATATTAAAAAACTCATGAGATTTAAGAAAAGGCACATAAAATGTACAAAATCGCATGAGACTAAAAAGAATTATATGACTCATTAAAAGTAGCTTGTGATTTACAAAATCACAAAAAATGTTAAAAAACTGTATAAGAAATAAAAATCTGCACTGCCAAAAAGTCGCATGAGATTTAAAAAACCCCATGAGATTCAAGAAAATTCACATAAAATATTAAAAAATCGCATGAGATTAAGAAAAAATTACACAGATGATTGAAAGTAGCATGCGATTTTTAAAAATTGCATGAAACTTTTAAAATTATTAATATTGCTGCTGAAATCGAAAAATCTGTCATATATTCAAATAAATTTTTCTTATTATAAAGAAAGAGTAAATAATATTCTGCAAAATATTTTTGAAGCTTATAGTACAATCGTTGTGTTTGCTCGCGCCGCCGTATTGTAACCATTAAAAAGATATTTGTAAAAAACGGATTTTGATCGCCATTTCTCCAATATGGCGGTGCGAACGAACATGATTCAACGTAGCAAAGTTGAAATTCTGAAAGAGCACATCGAAATCTAAAAACAACACATTTGCAAAAATCCAGGAAAGCTTTTCAGGTAAAACCACCAAATGACTGTACTATTACTAAAAAGCTGTTATTTCTATTTCAATTTCCTTATTTATCTTGCCATTTTGTATTAGAGCTATTGGTATGCAATGAACATGTTGATCTTTATTTCACAATATGCAACTTCTACGTCATTTGCCCAGCTAAAACTAAAAATTAATTTGTTAATTCTTCAATACTGCATACTGACATTTAACATAGCTTCCAATGAAAAAAGACAACAATATCAGAACAACAACAGAAATCGGACACTTCTGCACACAGAACATAGTGCGGGTTTAACTATGTAGTAGGTCTTAAATTTAAGATCTTCAAAAGATATAACAGAAAGAGAGACATTCGAACAGCAAAACATAATTTCCAATTTTATACGGACAAAATTTATGTTTTGCTATGCGAAATTTATTGTTAAGGGATAATGCCATGCGACAAGTGCATGGTACAAAGGGTACATATGTCAAGAAAAAAAAAAAAAAAAAAAAAAAAATAAATCGATAAAAAATGTACGATAAACGTGTAAGCTTTCAGTAAAATTGAATAATGACATGTAGAATTTTTTAAAACATTTTTTTTTTGTAAAATTCAGCTGAGTTATTTTCCCAAATAGAGCTATACGCTTAACACCATTATTTCCCCATTGAACTGAATTAAAATGAATGCATTTAGATCAATTGACTTAAATGTGCCATTGAAATTTGTGTTCTAAGTGCGTGGTTTATGCGATCAAGGAAGTTTTTCTTTTTTCGCCATCATCGTCGTCATCATCCACATATGTTTTTCTAACGGATTTGCATGCCAGCCACACACATGACTAAGTTATTTCTCTGGCATAAAAGAACATATATTTGTCTAACTGACTGTTTTATTGTCTATTTGTCTGTCTGTCCATTTGAGTCAACCACTTGGACAACCCATATGTTTGTCCATTTTGGCTGCGTTAAGCGCCGCAAGTATGAAGGAGCTTTGGCTTGATGGTGGTCATGTTTGCCCTTTTTTAACTCTACACGTTCTATCATTATTATGATAGTCGATGATGACGACGCGACGCTGCTGTTTTTAAGGATGATGACGACGATGATAATACAGTGAAATATTTTTGTTATTTTTATAAGGTAAATGCGCTTATATTCGAATAATTTTAAAATATTTATTTCTACAGAAAGTCAAATAAATTCCAAGTGCAATGTGAAAACAAATGCTCAAGAGAGGGAGCAGCATCGTTTACACAGGAAGCATTTTAGAAGCTATTCTAATGTCGTAAAAAGACTATGTTTTATTGGCTTACTGAAATACCCCGATGCGCTGTTGCATCTCGTTTTGTGCAGCGGCGTGGAATCGTCAATTTTTTCAAAGGATGTTATTTGTTTGGATGTAAGTAATACAAATACATGTGTATGTACCAAATATCATCAAATAATTCCAGTAGGCACCGTTCACTTTTTTAGCATATAACCTGGAAGTTGTTGAAATTGATCTGAACTGGAATTGAACTGAAATCATCCACAGTGGAGGAGCTACATAGTGAAAAGTAATTTGTAGCATTGCCATGCTGATGCTTTTTGGACTTTCATGTCAAATTCGAAAAAGTTTAGAGTACAATTAATATCACCCTGTATCGGTAAAATTCCAAAAGTATCGAAAAATGTTGAAATACAAGTCCAAGTGTTTCGAAAAACATCCAAAATATCGGTACAAGTCCAAGAGTATTGAAAAATGTTGAAATACATTGAAGAAATCAGTAAAAGCCTAAGTGTATCGAAAAACATCCAAAATATCGGAAAAAGCCCAAGTATCGGTAAAAGTCAAAATGTTTTGAAAAACATCCATTGGATTTTCATATAAACAATGTTACATTAAATGTATAGATATGTGTGTCACGGCTTTCAAGCATAAAATCATCTCTCAATTCGAAATTTGGCACATAAAAAACCTAACTGTTTTGGAAAAATAATGTTTAAAAATTTTGAATGATCAAATTGTTTCAAGACCATGACTTAATGCCCAGGATCATGACTGCTATATTCTTGGTTTCCTACTACTACTACTTCTGAAGAGTTTACTAAAATAATTTCCAAAGAATGAGGAAGTATGAGAGATCGTAAAGTATATTGGAATTCCAACCTGAATCTTATGCTTATGACTTTTATGACTTTTATCACGCTATTAAGCACATTTACCCTACATATGTACACAAATAACTGACTTAAATTGCTTTCTCAGCTTCATTTGGGTAGCAACATTAAAACATTTACAGAAAAAAAAAGTTGAAAAAATACACTAAAACTCTTCACTTATGATTCAAGTTGAACTCACTAATTCAAGCAGTGCGCGATGTGATTGTGATGTGATGCGATAACAATCCTGGCACAACACAACAATACAACAACTGCTATGAAAACAACAATCAGCACATTATTTGTTGCCATGGCAGTAGGAGGATAAAGAAGACGAACTTTTTGAAAAGTTCTTGGGCGTGTGGCGTTTTATTGTAGTGGCATATGACTTCATGTGATTTTTCGCTCTGGCTCTGCTCTGATCTGTGTGGGTTGTGAATTGAGTTGCAATTTGGAGAATTTGTCACGTTCGCCTATTTTAGAGTTGCGCGTACATGATTGCGCATTGTTAATAACTTTATTGCATGCCATGTCCCACTTACGGTACATATACTCATACACTCGTACAAACCCGTAAATTGATTAAGGTGGCGCATTTACAAGGGATGGGACTATTTCATGATATGAAATATGAAATTAACGGTAAAGTTAAGCATCATCTTCTTGATAATTTTTCTTGTTTCGACTAAGTTTTCGCAGAGCAATATTGAACGAATGCTTTTAATAAATCTCAAATCGATCTTAAGAAAAGTAGCTTTGCAACACCCAATGCAGTACATATTTTAGTCTCTTATTATATACAGGGTGGGCCATTTAAAGTGGAAAGATCGGGCAACCCAATAACTTTTGACAGAATTGTCAGATCGACTAATGACATACCGCGTTGGAAGCGTCATTCCAAGAAAATTTTACCATGGAGCAGTACACACCAAAAGAACGCGCTGAAATCGTTCAGCCTTACATTCAAAATAACTTCTCAATTGTGAAAACCAAACGTGCGTTTCACATTTCACGTTAAATGGAAGCGTTAATAAGCAAAATTGTCGGTTCTATGCCACTGAAAACCCTCAATTAATTGGGGAACAGCCTCTATATGACCAAAAAGTTACAGTTTGGTGTGGTGTTTGTGCGGATATGATCATTGGTCCCTATTTTTTCGAAGACGATGATGGAGCAACGAAAACTGTTAACGGCGATCATTATCGAGCCATGATAAATTATTTTGTTATGCCCATTGTTCATGAAAATGGTTTGAATGGCTTCTGGTTTCAACAGGACGGTGCAACATACCATACAGCTCGACTAACAATCGATTTGTTACGACCATTGTTCCCCGGACGAGTCATATCGAAAAACGGTGATTTTGACTGGCCCCCGAGATCACCCGATTTGACGCCACCAGACTTTTTTTTGTGGGGCTATTTGAAATTCAAGGTATTCGCTGATAAACCAAGGACCATAGCTCAACTCAAAGACAACATGCAACGTGAAATCGCATCCATATCGACCGATACATTGGCCAAAACGATGGAAAACGCCGAAAAAAGGGCACATTTTGTACTCAAGGCCAAAGGTGGCCATTTACGCGATATCATTTTCAAAAAACAGCTGTAACATATCTCCTTGAACCAAAATAATTAAAATCGAAATGAAAATAAATAAAAATGTTTTTTTCATATATTTTTTTCAGAAACAAATGCTTCCACTTTAAATGGCCCACCCTGTATATAGGGGTTGCAATCCGGAAAGCCGGATGCGGCAACATTTAACAGCTACCGGATCTGAAATCATTTTACCGGATCCGGCATACTAAAAAAAAATAAAGTAACGATTTTATAAGCTAAAACTATGTAAGTATTGATAAAGCTTTGATAGATAAGGACTCTGAAATAAAATTTATGAACCTATAATAGTGTAAAATTCAATAAAAGACAGATTCATCATCATTAGGAGTTAATTTGAATCTAAAAGAGCAATAACAAATGAAAATACAACCAAAACCTCAAAAAAGAGAGATTTTGAGAAACATAAACAAGGAAAATGATTGCAAGTAAAGGAGATCGGGGAAAAAACTTTTATTTATGAATAGATTTAGCTATTTTAACAATAAAACCAATAAGTGTAGAAGCTCTAAAGACCTTCTCAACCTGGAGCTATATTTGTAGCTCTCAAAGATGTCGACTAGCAGATGGCACAATTAACACAATTTGTTTTTTAATATCCTTTTTTCAAATACAAATGGTCAGAAAAAAAAATTTACTAAGGTCTTTCAATTCCACAAGGAGACATTTTACTGGGATGCAGTATGAGAATCAAAAGCAGTTCGATTTATTAATTACCGTGCTCTTATTCCAGCAGAGTAACAACTTTTCAATTAAGAATTTTATAATGCATAGGTAATGGATGATATCTCAGGAAATGGTGATCCAATTGAAAAATTTAAAGGTATGGTTTAAGGAAGAAACCTAGCGCTAGTCGATGCCGCTGGCAAAAGTGAACTACAGTACTTCCTTGATGTACGCCATTGGTCTGAAAAAAGCGTTTTCCAGACTTTAAATCAAGAATAACTCAAATCTCAGACCTATTGGGAAAAAACGTTTACCAGATTCGGAATCAAATTCAGGTTTTTGTGTTGTATAGTGTTAAGAATGCAAGAATTTTCAGAAAGCATCAGAAGCTCATAAGTGTCATGGAGTGCTATCCATTATAAATAGTGCTCAAATTGTAGAAGTGCAGACGACTATATGATTAGGAAAACTTTGACAGTGTTCAGAGAATAGAATGTGTTCAGAAAGTGTAAAGTATTCTTTTGCTTAGCGCTACTACAGTAATTTTTAAACTTTAATCATATTAAGACGAAAATCAAAATGGCAATAACTTTACGATTAACGTTGACTGCTACAGATCATAAACGATTTTTTGTCAGAAATTGGGAAATTAAATACCATTGAAGTTTGAACGAATTTGTAATTCATAACTAATCGGAAAATCAAATTTTTTTAAATAAAGCGACGAACTTTGAAAAGTATGTACCAAAAAGAAGCTGGTCGGTGGGTCATACAATATTAACTAGTAAGGGTGTTACCTTTGGCCTGGCCAAACATTAAATACCCTACACTGCAGTATTTTGAAACTTTTCCTTATATGCGAGGTGCCACGCCCTCTTGTCCGACTTTGCCTAGTTTTTTCTCAGAGCTTGCATTTATTGATTTGAGTATTTTATTGCGATTTGGTTGGATTATCTCAAAAACCGCGCCACGCCCTCTGGTTTGAATTCGTTTAGATTTTGTTTAAAGCTTGTACTTTTTATTCCTAGTATTTATGTGTGTTTTCTTTTTGTTATTGCAAATAATGTTGAGCGATTTCGCTCATTTTCAATTCCTCGAGCTAACTTTTACGACAAATTCACTGCATCAAATTTCATCGAACTATCATGCTTAGTTTTCCAGCCAGCCAGCCAGCCAGACAGACGGACATGGCTATATCAAATCAGGAGATGACACTGATCCAGAATATATATACTTTTCCATGC
Organism: Calliopum simillimum; assembly: GCA_951812925.1. Classification (NCBI taxonomy): domain Eukaryota; kingdom Metazoa; phylum Arthropoda; class Insecta; order Diptera; family Lauxaniidae; genus Calliopum; species Calliopum simillimum. Next base: position 84,107,375 of record OX638370.1, on the reverse strand, counting down.
CTGCCCACCTACTTCTCTGCGTTACAAACGGAAGGACAAAGTGAATATACCCTGGGTGCAGAGTATAAAAAGTAGTGATTGGAGTGTTGATTCGATATCAGGAAATCATTATCGGCTGATATAAGCGCACAGAAAGTCACTTTAAGCTAGCAAAAGTAGTGTCAAAATGTGTATTGGTTGTCATTTTGTCATAAATAAAATATACGCAGAAAAAAAATGAACTTTATTTTCATGGCAAGTTTAAAGTTTAAAAACTGACATCGTTCCAATGATCACCTCCTTAGTTGAAACATATTTGTACTCGTTACAAGTTTTTGAATGATTGAAATCAAATTGGCGATTTCTTTTTCAATGTTGGCTTTCAAGATTTGCAAGATTTATGGTAATTGTCAAGTGATTCTCAACCCATCTGGAACATAAATGTGAAAGCACAATGACATTGATTTCTATTTGCAAAAATTATGACAGATTCACATTGTGACATTACTTTGGCTACTAGTAACACCTTGTAAAAATAGGACTCTCGACCAAAACAAAATGAGTACTTTTAACTTATGTAATGAAATAGTCCCAATTACAGTGAAAACCTGCCTTAATCTACGACACTGCCAAAGTCCATTTGTAACTCTCCAGATGTTGTTGTTGTGGCATTGTTATTATTACTATTGTTGTTGTTGTTGGTGTTGCAGTTGCTGCCGCTGCATGTTGATGGCGGCGCGGCGTTACCATCGTCATCATCATCGCCATTGCTGTCGCTGTCTATGCTGACAATGACACTGACAATGTCCGTTATTTATGAACAGTTTTCCTTGCCAAAAAAAAAAGACAACAACAACAGCAACAAATAAACAAACCGACTTACGACGAGCAAACGAACTCGTGAACAAATAGTTAAGGCCAACTATGATCGTGGCAACTAAAGAAAAACATGTCATAATTCAGCATCACAGCGCTACAACAAAAAATACAAAAAAAAAAAAACATGGCGGTTGAGATCCTTGAACTTCTTTGGCAGCACTTAACATTAAAGTACACGCGGACATACGGAATGGAATGAAGAATTTGCATTTAATAGGCAGGGATGGCGCTTATGGCAGCAGCGTTGCAACAATGTAATAACAACAACAACAGCAGCAATTAAGCAACAAGTACCGTTCGTGTATTACCAAAAATGTGGACTAACCAAATAAAAACAGCGCAGTGAAATAAGGTCAGCAACCGTAAGGCGCACAGTTTGACAAAAAAAAAAAAAAAAAAAACCAAGGAATTGGCCGAATTATTCAAAGATCGTTAACATCCAATTAAGGCATGAAATCAGAACAAATTGCACATGAATTTGTTGTCATTTTTTCACAAAAAATGGAATTATATTTAAAATGTTATTATAAGATATTAAAAAAAAATCAAAAAAAGGTTAACCCCATAAATAATGACCTAAATTCCCCAAACCGCAATCTTAACTTACACACATTTAATAACAACAATTCAATAAATACAACAAATTTATTTGCTGTTATCTTAACGTGCAGATATTTTCTGTATTGAATATGACTCCCTTTAAATGATTCATTAAGAACAAACACTTGGGTCAACTCTTCAAAAAATTTACATATTAAGGCAATGTATTTGGGTTGAAAAGAAGCTCAACAGATTTGAAGTTCTAAAGTGAGACATTATTTGTGGAAAGGTTTTGGTGATTTTAAGAAGTTTATTTTTGGAATTGTTAATGAATAACCAGCAAATTGCTTGTGTAAACATGGTGGATTGAAAAGTTGGTGGTCTGACCATGACAATACATAAATGTTATAACTGAGTTCTTTTATATGAAATGACATTTTAAACTTAAAACATTATTTCGTACAATCTTATCAAAGTTTAATGTTCTTTACAAATGCATACAATAGTAGAAATATAGAAAATTTGTAAATTTTCCACTACTCAAGCGCTAAGGTCGCTGATGATTTCATTTGATTTTCGGTGAAAGTAATTTGCGGTTTTTTGATGTTGTAAATATGATAGGGAAATGTCGTATAGGTTGGGACGGGTTCCGTTTTTGATTACTGGTTTTGAAACGGACATTAACGGTCATTAGCTACAACTTTTTCGTAGGAAGTTATTTAATACCGTGATCAAGTGAAAAATTATAGCCATTTAAATGACGATAACTTTTTTGGCCGAAAAAAAATTTGCCGTATAAGTTGGGACACTTTTAAAAATCTGCAAAATTAGTCAAAAAATTAAGTAAAACTGCATGATATTATTTTGACCAGAATATTTATTGAAACGTCAAGTTTCAAAGAAACAATTTGGGTAAAAATATATCATTCCGCCTAATCTGATTCGCAGTTTTTACAAGTGAAGAAACTGTTCCGCATATTTTATATTTAAGGTACTTCTTGTGGGCGACAAATCTTTATTGTATACCTTCAACGGTGTGGCGTACGAAACAACTCTTTTAACAAGCTTCAACAATGCAACGACTACAATGGTTGAAATGTCTTCAATTTTATCATTCACTTTTTGGATATACCTCGCCAAACTGAATTTGGGATTCCATAAGCTTTTGCGGTGGATCGAATGCCTTTATTAAGCAATTTTATTTCCTTGATCACTGCGACCAATACATTGAAATCGGTAATTTTACTATCGGTTCGTCGTGTGTCCTGTGACATTGCGGAATTCGAAGCACATAAATGCGTTGCAATGTACAAAAATTCAATAATAAATGCTTTTTAGTTATTATAAATGCAATTGCATTAATTAAATGTTGTGAAAATATCATATAAATGGTATCGCAATGTCTTGGAACAAAAAAAAGTGCTGTCCCAACTTATACGACATGAGTGTCCCAACCTTTACAAAGTTGCCGTTTCGTGAAAGCCCAGAAATAATATTTGCCACAACAATACATTTCAATTACTCTTTCACGCAATGAAAATACACTGAATACAAGACACATTGAACACACTTACATTAAATAATTGGTTTAAATTCGGCAAATTACGAACACGTAGAAACTATCAAAAAGGTCTTTTTGATATGACAATTTAGTCTTTGTTTGGTATAGACATAATCAGCAAGAGTTCTTCGATCTTTTGCACATGAAAAGTTAGGTTATTAACAGTCTTAACTTCGACAGTCATAACATAGGTGTCGCCAGTATCGAAAATTCAGGAAAAACGGCTGTCCCAACTTATACGGCGTCCCAACCTATACGACATTCCCCTATCAGTAAAATATTTATTTTCAATAATCTTTTCAGAAATATTTGGGTTATTCAAGCTAATGTGGTATTTGTATTTATATGTTTTATGGCAAAAATTAAAAATTTTAAATGCCTTGCTCTCAGGGCATATCCGTAGCTAATGTAATTCTGCACATTTTTGTTTTTTAAACATCTTTCTAGCGTAAAAATTGATAGAGATAAGTAATTTTTTCCTCTTTCAAAACGCACGAATTGCTTGTATTTGAAATTTTTTTTTTCTAGATCTACCTACAGGGTGGCTGATTCGAACTGTTACCAACTTCAGATAGACTTATCTGACAGGAGGAACATGACAGCTGTCTAAAAATTGGCATGATGTTAGTTCATTCTATTGTCAACAAGTAACCAAAAGCATTTGCGCGTCAATTTATTGAAAATAAAAAATTTTCCAAATGGAATTCAAACGTAATAGTGTGATTGCTCTTTATTTGGCTGGAAAATTGCAACCAGCAATTGTTCGTGAGCTGAAACATTTAAAAGTGAATAAAATGTTTGTGTATCGGACCCTAACACGTTACAATGGTACCGGCAGCGTTGCCAAACGACATGGTGGTGGTCGGAAAATAACTGCAACATCACCAGAAATGGTTCGAAAGGTGAAGGCCAGAATTGAGCGAAATCCGAGACGCAGTGGCAGACAAATGGCTGCACATATTGTCAAACAAGCTCGGACTAAAGGCTCTCAAGTTCCAAAAGGCGCATGATCTCACTCCTGCTCAAAAAAAAGTTAGGCTCGATAGAGCCAAGGAGTTGTTGCGCTTGCACGCCGCCGGAAATCTGTCACAAATTGTCTTCTCTGATGAGAAAAGTTACTGTATCCAGCAATATGTAAACAAACAAAATGATCGGGCTTACTTGACAGAGAGGTCCTACGAAAATTTGAATGTTCGTTTGGCCAGTAACTGCTGATGGGCGCTCACCACTCGTTTTTTTGGCCGCTGGCGTCAAAGTAAACGCCCAGGTGTATCGTGAATCAGTGTTGGAGGGTGCTTTACTACCGTGGGCACGCAAACATTTCGGTCGCAAGCCATGGACATTCCAACAAGACTCGGCACCGTCACACAAAGCTCGTGTGAATCAAGAATGGTTAGAAAAAAACGTTCCTAGCTTCATTTCTGCTCAACAATGGCTCTCAAATTCGCCTGATGCGAATCCGCTGGAGTTCTCAATCTGGGATATGTTGGACAGGAAGGTCTTGACTAAAAAATACCAGAGCGTTGATGCGCTGAAAGTGGCCCTTCAACGAGAATGGCGCAAACTTCCACAAAATCAAATTCGTGCAGCATACGACTCGTATGCTGCAGACGGCATCTCTAATGTACATTACAGACGCAATAATGTGAAACTTTTTATTGCATGAATTTAGGCATTTCTTGAATACGTATTTTATAGACATTGACTAAAAGAAAATTTCCCAATTCAGGGTCCAAAAAATTGTAATTAGCTTTTCTGATGCTTAACTCACTATTAATCTTGTTTTTGATGTTTTAGACTTTTTCGACCCTGAATTGGGAAATTTTCTTTTAGACAATGTCTATGAAATATGTATTTAAAAAATGCCTAAAACCGTGCAATAAAAATTTCACATTATTGCGTCTGTAATGTGCATTAGAGCTGCCGTGTGTCTGGGGCATTATACAATAACCATTTACATATCAAGAAGTTGCTTGATATATAAGTTCCATCGATGGCTTGCTTTGTAAATAACATAAATTTTAAAATATTCACTCTTTAATAAAGAAAATAATCAACCAAATGTAAAAATGTGCGGTGGCATAAATATTTTGACGTCAACTTCGCACTGTTTTGCAGAAAAAATTGGTATTCGAACGATTCAAATTTATTTCGATTACTTTTTTTTTCGCTCGTGCAGTGTTGCCGTATTCGTAAAAAACCGTTTTTTTAGGAATGACTTCACTTGAACTGATCAATAGAGAGAACGACTAGTCCGGTTTCAACCAGAAAAATTTAGTTTCAAAGATAATTAAATTATTCGACGGTGCATTGCTTGGTGGAATCGATTATAAAATGGTTAAATAATAGTGGTCGAAATTTCAGAATAAAATTAAATTTGATGATATTGTATCACTCCCACTTTGTTTTTCTGAACAATCCATTTGAAAAATATCAAGTTGTGTGACTGTATTAAAAGCCTATTTTATAGCAAAAGTTTTAAGTCTTTGGGAACCAAGATCGAATAAAAATTGACATTGATTGAAATAGACTTTTGGGCTTGAATGGGTTTTTTGATAGTGGAATATGTCTATTCAAGGTGCAAAAGTAAGGCCACAGACATAATGTCCCTTTAAGAATTTTTTGGATTTTCTCATGTGATTTTTTTTTTTGTGTCGAACAGTGTTATTACCGAAAAACAACAAATATTTTATTCATTGCAGATTTTTTTTCTCATGTGTACCTTTTACACCATAATGGTTGTTTTAGAATGTACATACAGAAATATGCCACGCCTCTCATTAAGCAATTTTCGAAACAAAAAGATTTGATCTCCAAAAAAAAAAAAAAAAAAAAACGAAATTATATGTGGAAAAACTATTTAATGCCATCTAAAATAAACACACTCATATCTACTTAAGCCGTTCTAAAACTTTAAGGTCATTTTATACGCCCATCGATTACTGCCAATGAATTGAATGAAAAACAGAAATATGAGCGGTGCACAGCAAAAAGCCAGGGCAACTCAACTCTTAAAAGCAGCGAAAAATTTGCGCAAATCAAAACTGACAGCGAGCGGGCGCATGCGCATACAACAAGTGAGTGAGACGAATGATGAATGTTAGCGAACGCGTAAATCGACAGCAGCAGCAGTTGAATTGAAAAGACGCGGCCGCACACAAATGGATGGACAGACGGACGGACGGACAACTAAAGCATTTTGATGCTGTTGAAGTGTTGTTGTTGTTGTTGCTTGTGTTCTGTTTCTGTTTTTTCTTTATAAAGTGCAGAAATCCGTATGAAACGTCCTTGAGTACTTGAATGAGTTTTCTTGTTATAATGCATGTTTTAGAACACAAAAACACAAAGGCACAACAATAACAATTACCAATATTATTAATCAATATATGAAACAATCAAATTAATTGTTGTTGTTGCTGTTGCTGCACACATGTTTTCTTTAAAAAAGCAATCATTTTTTTTTTTATTGTAATTTTTTAATTTGTTTTACATTAATTTTTTCACGTCATTAAATCTTTAGATTTTTTCTTTTTCTTCTTTTAAGCCGCATGACTAACCAGCCAGTAATTAAAGTACTTTATTCTTAATTTGGGTTAAAGTGAATTTTTCTTAATTTAATTCTCCGTCTGTTTTTGCAGCGTTACGGGTATAATGCACTTTTAATCTGTTCAATAAAAGTCACATTTAACCGCAATAAAAATTTGTATAACCGCTGTGTAACATACATTTTTAAGGTTTTTTTTACAAGTGAAAAGGTTGTATTTTTGGTATTTCTTTGGTTTTAAATTTTTATTATCCTGCATGTGGTTTCTCAATAGTAAAATCATCTTTGTCTGGCATGTTCTTCGTTCTGATGAACGGCCATACTTTTTTTTATTAGCCTCTTAGTTATGACAAAAGGACTTGTCCGTACGCTGTTATAAAAATAAAATTTGATGTTTGAGTTTTATAATCAAACAGTGAAATTCTGAAGAAAATTTGGCAAAAGAACAAGAATTTTTTTCTTTTACGAAAATAATTTATTACTTAGAGTAGAGCGAAAACTTTATTTTTTTTTCATTTCTCACAAAAGTTGAAGTTAAACGAGATTATGATTAGAAATGTTGAAATATATCGCGGAGGTTGCAAATGTTGAAAAAGAGTCAATAAATGATGAAAATCATTCAAAACCAGCGAAAAAATATTGTGAAATTCCAAATAAGCAAAAAGGCGTTAGAATTGGCTTCACCCACCATCTCAAATTTCATGGTTTCGTTTCAGCCCAAAGCCAAAAAAATGGAAAAGAAAATTTTTTCTATTTTTTTGTAGAATTTTGGTAGTGGAAAAAAAAAATGAAAAAATCATGACAATTACTGCTTCCCAAGATTGTCCATAGCTTGGACATTTCTCGACCGATTTTCAAGTTCATATCAATTTCAGGCTACAAGCACAAGGTAAGGTTTTTTCACTTCGTAAAAAATACTAAATTGAGTACTTTTTTAGTGCTACAATTACATAAAGAACGCTACATGGTCTACTTTCATCATCTATTCAAATATTTTTCATGGAAAGGAAACCAAATTACCTTTCACGTGAACCTAAAATAAAGATGGTATCTTTAAACATTTTAAAACAAAAGTCCATAACATAAAATTTTTTAACTAGTTTTCATTAGTGATGAGCAAAATTAGTCTTGGTTTTGATCTCAGTAATTTTGCAAGACCAAGACCAAGACCAAAACCAAGACCAAGACCAAGACCAAGACCGACCAAGACCAAGACCAAGACCAAGACCAAGACCAAGACCAAGACCAAGACCAAGACCAAGACCAAGACCAAGACCAAGACCAAGACCAAGACCAAGACCAAGACCAAGACCAAGACCAAGACCAAGACCAAGACCAAGACCAAGACCAAGACCAAGACCAAGACCAAGACCAAGACCAAGACCAAGACCAAGACCAAGACCAAGTCCAAGACCAAGACCAAGACCAAGACCAAGACCAAGACCAAGACTGCTATGGTCTTGGTTTCGCTCACGATGATCATCAAGACCAAGACTGCGTTTTAGTCTTGCGAATTTATAGTTAATAAGCGAGCCACGCCCCTTTCAAGCATACGTATAAAATCATATCTCAATTCGAAATTTGGCATCTTGAAAACCCAACTGCATTGTAAACATAAGGTTTGAAAATTTTGAATACTCAACAAACTTTAGAAATTTTTTCAAGATCATACCAAGATCAATACCAAGACTTAACGACCAAAATCAAGACCAAGACCAAGACTCAATATCAAAACCAAAACCAAGACTAAATGTGCAAGAACAAGACCAAGGGCAAGACTGCTATGATCTTGAGTTTTGCAGAACATTTCAAAAATTGGTTCAAAAAAAAAAAAAATAATGGTTTCATAAAATTCCAAAAAAACTCACACTTATTCCAAAGACGTTTCTTAGCATTTTATGTGTATTGCTTTTTTTTCGTAAGATGCATTATTTTTCTCTACTTCTAAAAAAGAATTGCACGGCACACCTATATCGGTTACCCAATTTTTTTTCTGGGATATACAGTGCTGTGCATAACATAAGCAACCAAAAACACTTGAAACTGAATCACCAATTTGCGGCCACTAAACCAGATGCAAATAAAAAACTTGGTGTAATGGCATAAACATTTATATTGTTGTTTATAAAACCAAAATTAAAAGTCATATATCACTAATACAAAACTAAAACTTAAGTGCAATATAAAAATATATCGGTATTATCTGTGCAAAAAATTTGCAACTATTAATCTAAATTAAAAATTAATAACTAAAAAAATCAATATTTAATGGAATAACCCCTGTTTTTTATAACAACAGTGCATCTTTTTGGCATGGATGTGATAAAACTATTTTCAAATGAATGCGGAATATCCTGATACCGTTTTTTAACTTCATAAAACAATTCATCCTGTTTTCTAAATTTTTGATTGCATAATAAGCAATGAATTTTCGTGACTTGACGATTTGATTAGGTTTAGATCTGGCGACTCTGCGGGGCATTGATGAGCATAAACATTTTATCCAATCTTATAGCACTTTCAACGTGTGCTTAGGGTTGTCACCACGCAGGAATATCCATTTTAGTGTCATTTTCCAAGTTGCATATGGCATCATAGTATTTTGTAGTATGTTTTTATAATCATTTGACTTCACTATGCCTACAACATTTTGAACTGGACCAATTTCTTGTGTAGAGAAGCATCCCCAGATCATGATTCTACATTCTCTATGCCAGACACTTTCTCTTGTATATTTCGGGCTTAGCCATTCTCTCCTTGGTCTTCTCATAAGACTTATGCTATCTTTTCTGACGAGTCCAAGTTTAATTTATGCGGATCGAGTGATAAAAGTCTTATGAAAAGACCCAGGAGAGAAAGGCTAAGCCCGAAATATACAAGAGGAACTGTCTAGCATAGAGGTTGTAGAATATTGGTCTGGTAATGCTTCTCTACGCAAGGAATTGGTCCAGTTCAAAATGTTGTAGGCATAATGAAGTCTAATGATTATAAAAACACACTAAAAAAAAAAAACTTTTATATCCTGTTAAATCGATACGTCCAACGTAAAAGTTGGTAACTCGAAAATCGTAGTTTTTAGTTATGATCATTTTTGTATTGTTTTCGTTAAGACAAGAAAACCAAAAACAAATATAGGTTTTTGATTATTAAATTGTTGTCACTATTCCAAATCGATTAACAGAGATATTAACAATTTCAACTTTTAATTTGGATAAAAATGAATTCATATGAGTACATATGAGTTGCAACTCGAGTTACAACTTATGTTCTGTTTCAGCAACCAAATGTTCCATGAGAACAGTTGGTAACTTAAATTGCCAGCTACCATTAAAAAATATTCTACGGACATTACGTTGGTATGTAGGACTTACAACCACTGATTTTTAAAGAAAACTAATAATAACTTTGTAAGTCAAGTTACCAACTCAATTTGTTACTTTTGTCCCGTGCATAAGTTATCAACTTAAGTTGCCAAGTTTTTGCATGGAGACCTAACGAAAATATACTTAGGTTGTAACTTCAAAAATTGCTCCCAGCCCTTCAAATTTCAAGCTAGAGATACCAAAATTTGACACTAGATAGAGTCTAATACGCAGATTTTGAAAATCATTGTCCCGTAAAAAGTTGGTAACTTGAGTTACAAACTCTTACGTTGGATGTGTCGAAATATTTTAGAAAAAACATTTTTTTTTTAAATCTTTTCTACATACTTGCTACAAAAATAATTTTTATTGAAAGCCAATTTTACTTTTTACGTTTAAGTTCTTAGGTGGCTCTCTTGAAAAATTTTTGGCCAACTTTATGACTTATGAGATTTTTGAAATGACAGTTCTCAATTAAATAAATAATATTTTGGCATATTCTCTTTTCTTCATAGTATCGATGCCACATTTATTAAGGTCGTTATAGTTATACTCAACTCAAAAGTAGATAAGAGTCCGAGAAGAAAAGACAGAAAAATAACAAGCCAATTAAGTCAAAGTTTCTTGAAGCGGAAAATTATTATTAAATTACTGCAAGTTTAGTTCAATTTTCGAAATGCCTAAAAATATGCAACAGATAATGTATGCACACACTAAAAACACCTGTTTGCAGCGAAAATTAAAAAAATGAAAAAGACACGCATGCGAATATACATATACATACGTCCATGGAATACCAGTATACCCAAAATACCAAGTCACGAAGAAGCTTAAATTCGTATAAAACGAACTTAAAACTAACGAGCGTTAATTAATGCAGCATACGAACGTCAAACCAAGAGATCAAAACCAAGTTAACCAAGTTAACTAAATAAAGAGATCAACGAGAGAAAGAGCGACCATGTGTGTGGAAAAAAATTAAGAGAAAATGAAAAAGAAAAAAATGGATCATTTGAGATTTTTCCTCTTCACTGCTTCCTTTTATAATAGTCTTTTGAAGCTTTTGTACTTGAAACATTGATCAGCTGCTTAATCCTCTCTCCCGCTCTCTCTCTCTCTCTCTCTTTATAGATTTCGGCTCTCAACTAACTGATTTTATCGCTGAGTTAACTGATGTTTACTTAACGTTTTCTCACAGCTGGTCGGTCGCTTTAACTGTTAAGCGTTTTCTGTCTGTTTCTTTTGCTTCAATCGACGGTTTCTGTTTCAGTTTCTGCACGCCATTGCTGTGTTGGGGCTTTAACAATTTTGCTTTATTTTTTTCACGATTTTTTTCATTGAACTCTCACTTTCAAGCAAAAAATGTTGCTGTTGCTTGGATTACGTACTCATATGTATGTAGTTGTTGCTCTTTTTTCTTGTTGTTGTTGTTGTTACTGTTGTTCAGACTATTTTAGTTAAGAAAACGGTGCATGTTGCCGACGCTGCGAAGCTTTTGATATCACTTTTTGTACTTTTTTGTTGTTGGCTTTTTTTAAATCTGCTTCTTGCTGGAATTTTATAAGTTTTATATTATATATTGAGTGTTGTTGTTGTTGTTTTTATAACGTGTATTTTTGCTGTTGTGAATATTTTTATCTCTACAAGTTTTGTTATAGTTGTTGCTGTTTTGTATGCCGCTAGCCAAATAAACGTGTTGGTCATTTTTTTTTATATATCGCTTGCTTTTGTTGGTTTTTCTTTTTTTTTAATATATATATTATACACATATGTACTTATAAGTATGCAGTATATCACTTCTTTCTGCGTTGATTTTGCACAAATTGTAGTTAAACGGGGAGTAAAATGTATTAAGATTTCTGCTTAACAAGTGCAATAAGTTTGTAAAGTTTTTTTTTTTATTTCTGGCATATTTAATTTGAAAAAAATTATTGCCATATACTCTTACCTATCCATTAGTATTTTAAGCACTTGTCTTTTCGTTATTTGTATGGTTGATGTTGTCATTTCTTCAAATTGCATGTGACCATTTTTTGGCCATTAAGTGCGTGAGCAACATTTGGATGAAAGCTTATAGAAATTTGCTGTATTTAAGGAAATTAGCATATTACACAATTCAACTTATATTAAACTATTGTTGGTTTTTCTTAAATTTTTTGTAAAGACGGGGTGTTGGCTGCGCTAACCTTATTCCAGCATCTGGAATTCAGTTTTGCCAAAGGACAGTGTATTACTGTATTTTCTTCCGGGTTAGTTCAGGTTGACCGTGCCGCAATGCCGTTGAAGGTCGGAAAAACGCTATTTATATGAAAATAAGGAAACAATCAATCCTATCTTTGAAACTATTTGACAAAGGTGGATGAGATTTAGTACATATATGAACAACGCTTAAATTAGTAGTATCCAATAAAAAAATGGGCAGCGCCACGCGCTCTCCACCCAAAATTTGTCACATCTCTGAAAATATTTGATTCTGGTAAACGAGATTTGGTGCATATCTAATTGGCACTGGGGACAAAATTTTCAATAAAAATGGGCGGGTCTACACCACCTCATTCTAAAAAAGACAAATATGTTTTATCTCTAAAACTATTTGGCACAGGTGAATAAGGTTTGATTCCAGATAAAGTGATGCGAACACCCGTGCCAAATAGTTTCAGAGATATGACAAATTTGGATTTTTAGAATGAGGGGACGTGGCCTCTCTCATTTTTATGGAACATTTTTTTTTCCAGTGCCAATTAGATATGTACCAAAACTCATATACCTGTGTCAAATATTTTCAGAGATACGACAAATTTCGGGTGGAGGGGGCGTGGCGCTGCCAATTTTTCATTGGATTCTAGTTACTAAAGTATTTTTCATATATGTACTAAATCTCATCCTCCTATGTCAAATAGTTTCAAAGATATGAATGATTGTTTCCGACCATTAACGGCCTGCGGGCACGGTCAAATATGTTCCGATCTGGACCACATTTTTTTGCTTGGTATCTATACCTAGGAGACCAAAATAAGAACAGAAAAAATACTGCTTCTATATCAACTAAGTACCTTAAATTGGTTTAACATTTTTACATTGCCTGTTCGCATCACTTTACCTGAAATCAAATCTTATTCGTATTGTGTCAAATAGTTTCAGAGATATGACAAATTTGATTTTTTTAGATGGAGGGGGCTTGACCCCGCTCATTTTCTACTAAACATTTTTTACCTAGTGCCAGGGCTCAACATAAAAATCTGAAAAAACCATAAAAAAATATATTTTCGATTTCATTTTTTTTTTTGTTGAACCCAGCTAGATGCATAAAATTTGGTACAGATAACGACAATATCACTAAGCTGCCTGAGACTAAAATTGGACGTGATCGGTTAATATCCACGCCTACTTCCCATACAATGTTTTAATTAGCCGACCACGCTCAATTTTAATCCTGATCAGAAAATGGCTCTCAGTATTATCTGTACCAAGTTTCATGTGGATAGCTTTATTCTTTTGGGAGTAATCGTAATTTAAAAAAAAAAATATGTATCAAGGTCTTGGAGCAAAAAATTTGTAATGTAGTGTAAATGGGAACCTTCCAAGGAATGAAATATTCACATATTTTCATCTTTATGGATGTTTTGATTGTTTGGCTGTGTTTGCCCTCAATTTATTTATGGAAATTCGTAAGCATAACGTTCCCAACGCTTTTGCATAACGTAACCAACGTTGCTTTAACGTCTATAAATCCACCAAAAATAATTTTTCCTGCACAATTTTAAGTTCAATCATAACTTTGATGCTTTACCTTCAAATTATGGAAGATGTTCGGGAAAATACATTACTAGATTCGCAGACTTTTTAGAAAATGTGCACTGACCTCAAAAATCGCTTGCAAAAAAAAATAACGTTCCCAATGGCACTTAAACTCTTATAACTCCAAAGCCTTAAGCGATAGACAAAAACTTTGTTCCTATGAAATATTGGCCTTAGGGAGCCTTATTACATGCACTTAAGATATCATGATGTTTGATTATTTCTCAAAGAGATATGGGCTAAAATGTGCGTGCGAACGTAACGTTCCCAACGGTGGCCGTGCCCATATAACAAATGATAGGTCTAATGTATATGGAAATAATACGTTGCATACTTTTAGGTATAAGAATTTTAGCTCATTTTCCATGGCAGGTAGACTTGTCCGTTGAAGTATCATGCCCATTTTTGGAATATTTCTTAACAAGGCTTAACTTATCAAGCAGGCGAAATTTCATTGTCATAGGAGCACTTCTACTTTTTGCCGTTGACGTATCACGCCTGCTTTGAACATTTTTCTTAACAGCTTATAATTAGTTGAAATTGTGATAGGAGCACTAATTCTATTATTTTCCAAGGCATGTATGAATCCATACAACTGTGTGGTGAGGCAAAGCCAATTTCCGGTACTTCAACCTTACATCACTAAACGGATAATTAAAACCAATATCGTTAGAGAATGTGGGGAGTGGGATTAAATTGAAGGATTGAATTAGATAAGCGACATCTTATCTGGTTTATAGGCTCATTAGCCTGGAACAATGAAGGAAATAAGAGCCCAACCAACTATTTACAGAGCGCTCAAAGTTTTTTGTCCAAAGTGACTCATATTTAGTAGCCTTTCTGAGCAAGTTCACAAAGTAAGTACTTAGTATGTTTCGTGAGTGTATAGGTCTCTGTTTTTTAATGGACTGCTAAGCGGTTAATGTTTTGTATCTGAAATAGCACATATTTAGGAAAATATGAGGCAAAAAATACTCTTTTATGATCTTTATTAAGAGCTCTTTATGATGAACCAATTTAGAAGGAAAAGCGGATCTTCCCAGATTGTTTAAGGATTATTACTGAGCTTTTTCTGGACTCTTTAGGAGTGTATGAATTGCAATAAGAATATCAGAAAAGAGAATTTATTGAATCATATGGTTAGTTTGAAAGAGCTCTTAACGCGTATCTCTTGAAGTACGGATATGCTAGTAGAGTATACGTATAGAAACTTCTATAGAGAAGTTGCTCAATCCTTTCCAGGGCTTTAACAAATATGTCACCAAGAACGACAAAGAGGAGGATATGGAAGTATACGCGTAGTCATACTGGATGCCAATATCAAACGCTGTAATACAACTTTCGAAGCATTTCAACTTCGACCCACAAAGACTATGGATTTTGTCAAAAACATAGATTATAATAAGATAACTATAAAAAATCGTTTTTTTTTTAGTTTATACCCTCGGCATAATCAATGAATGAAGTTAATCATTTGAGGCCTGTTTTTCTCTATGTCAAATTAGCATATATTGCTTCACACGCAAATTTCAAACTTAAGCCGGTTTTCGTACATAACTTTTACAAAACAAAAAAAACAAAAACAAATAGTTTTAAATTTAATAGACAACTTTAGACCAAAAGACAAAATGTAAAAATAAAAAACCGAAAAGTAGTAAAGCAACATAATGTAAGCCAAACCCCACCTTACGACCTCATCAAAATTTAAAAACACTAAAATGTTGAAAATTTTAAACAAAATGTTAATTTAAATTAAAGGAAAGTGCACATTACAAATTCGGCATCTTTATTGGTGTAATAAAAAAAGTTAAAAATTTTTTTATGATTTTTAGGTTTTTTTTCTTTTGTTTTAAGCCAATTCTGTTGTTATTACCAACAATTACAACTGTAAAGTCAAAATGTTAAGGCACTGCACTGCAGCGTTTAGACGTTGGCAGTATAATTTTTAATCGCTTTGGTTAAATCAAGCGTAGCCTGGCCAATTTGTGTGCTGGGCAAAACTTTTGGAGGCTAATTCTTTTCATTTTTATTATTATAAGGTACCACCGTTGTTTCTGTTGCTGTAATTCTGTGGTTTGTTGATTTTTGCAATTTGAAATGAAAGCAAAAATGTTTTTGCTCCACATTGTTGTGTTGCTTGGTGCTTTGTTTTATTTTTTTTGCCTTTATTTGGGCGCGAAAAATTGCACCACTGTGTTTTTTTTTTTTTTGCTGATGTGACGGGTACTTTTATTATGTAATAATATGCAAGTTTTGCTATAAAAAATTTGATTTTTGAAAGGTATGAAAATTGAACTTATTACTGTAGCTGATTAATGGTTTTAATCAATTAATTGTTCATGTTGACTTGATTTCTTTTTGGCAAATTTGTGTACATTTTAAGTAAAAGTACAAGAGTTGTGTGTTAAGTAATTGGCCTTGACGAAAAAACCTTGCTATGATAAAAACTCAGTTTATTATTAATGGGCGGTTTTTATGAAAAACTTAGCTAAAGTAAGTAGTAAGGTTAGGACCGAAAATTTATTAAAAATTAAACCTTTCCCTTCCAAGTGGATCTTTATGCAACATTAGAGGAAGAGTGCCGCCTGCGGGCATGGTTCGGGTGTGGGCACCTCCCCGTAATTTTTGACAAAAAACAAAGACTGTTCTGACAAATGTTAAGGGCGTGTGATGACAGCACGAAGTTTTTGTGCATATAGCAGAGCAATCAGACGCATTTGCTTTGTGCAGAGAAGAACACAATTTTTGAATAAGTGCAAATCAACACAAAAGTTTTTTTCAATCATTTTCCAAGTGCGATAAATCGAAGTGATTCAATCAAAAAGCTGAATGCAATCTATATTTATGCAGTAAATTTATTATATTTTGTGATTCAAAGCTGAATGCAATCAAAATGTTCACACAACACAATGTGCTGTCAAAGTCGAGTGTGGGCCCCGAATTGGTTCGGATGTGGGCACCCCTTTTTTTTTATTTAAGGCGTGTGTTTTAATGAAATATTGTCGTGAATGCCAACATTACTAATTTAAATTGTGTTCTTATGCCTTTTTTAGTGGCATGCAAAGAACTAATAGGGCCTTTAAAGATATCGCAGAAAAAAAGTTGTTTTCATTAAGTGTAGGTGGTAAGGTGGCATACCACTTCGCAAAAAATCTCGGTATTGAGTTTCCAGAAAAATGGACCGAAAAGCAGATGGCGGGCATAAATTGGTATAAAAAATTCATGCTTGGCAAAAAAGCAATATCAACAAGGGCTAGAAATCTGGCTTAGTGTGCAAAACAATTTATCTGGCATTGACGCCGAAGACAATCAAGTCTGGTTTCAGGGCAACAGGTATGATGCCATTCGATCCAGACGTTTGTTGAAGCCGTTGAGCAAAATTTGTTGAATTTGTGTGAGTCAATGTTTCCAAAATAAGTTAATTTTTCTTTCTTCTCCATTTGATTGCGTTTAACTTCATACTTTCCCATTTTTAGCCGAGTTTCTAAGGGTGCCCACAACCGAACCAAAATTTTTTTTTTCGCCAAAAATTATCACTTCACTTTTTTTTGATATAATTTTCCAACTGACGAAATCAATTTACTTTTTTCACTAGTGGTTAGCTAAGTCCTCTAGCTTTCCATTGATATTTATATGTCTGCATAATAGACATTTGGTCAAAAGTTATGAGTCGAAAACAAAAAGGTTCCCACGCCCGGCACTTTTCCCCTACATATAATAGACCGGTTTGACTTTCTAGAAGGACTCTTAAAAACGATATCTGCATATTTTTTTGTTCTTTCCGAGAAAAACCAATGGAGCACTTTTGATTCTACTGAAGGCCCATTTTGGCCAAAAAAAAAACATGTTTTTTGGTCATAACTTTTTTGCATCACAAACAAAATGGATACCCGAGGGTACTTTAGAAATAAAGACTGTGTTCATACAAAAATTTTGGCGTTTAAAAATTATAAGTTTTTTTTGGGGGGTATAGACAATATTTGTGTTTCAAACCCGATTTCTTACGTTTTTCAATAACGCGGTCGAAAAAACGACGTTTTACTCAAAAGTTAGGCATCTAACGAAAAATGTGTATAAGGCAAAAAATGCTAGGAGTTGTCCAAACAATACTTATGAATTTGCTCAGAATTTTCTGAGATATTTTATAACCTTTCAAAAATTTATCAAATATCATTAGCAAAATACTAGGTTTACTCAAAACCAAAGCTACGAAAAAATTTCATGCGACGTAAAATGCTTAGAATCCTTCAAAGAATAGGAGTGAATTTTTTCTGAATTTTTTTTTAATATTTTTTTTTTATCAAGTTTTGAAAAATTATAAAATATCTCAAAAAATTCTTTAAAATGTACTCGTATTTTTTTGGCAGTTCTAAGCATTTTTTGCTTTATACACTGTTTTTCTTAGATGCTTTGCTTTTGTGTAAAAAATTGTTTTTCTGACCGCGTAATTGAAAACCGTAAAAAATTCGATATTGATTTTTTCAATTAGCGTAAGATATGTCAAACATTTTTGACTTAAATTGAAGGAGTAGATTCTCACCTTTCATTACACAGGCCCACAAAAAAAAAAGTATCCTGCGCGAAAGATCAGATCACCTGAGCTTTATGTTTTCGGGGTCGCTGAATCCGAATATGGTGCCAGAATAGAGAAGTTGGTTTGCGTTTTTTCCGAAATCTGCAATTACGCTGAAAATTTGAGATTTTTTTCAGCATTATTTCTGATTTCTGATCAGCAAAAATCTGTAATTTTCAGCATTATTGTTGATTTCTGAAAAAATGCGAACCAACTTCGCTATTCTGGCACCATTTCGGATTCAGCAACCCCGAAAACACAAAAATCAGGTGGTCCGATCTTTCGCTCAGGGTACTTTTTTTTTGTGGGCCTGTGTTATTATATAGTTAAAAGACATAGCTGGACGAGCCAATCAAATTTGCGCATATCTTTTAAACCATTTTTCTTCCGCTCTGAGCTTGCACTGACCATCTCAAAATTTGGTTGCATTATCACAAATAACGCTTGTCTTTTAGGATTTTAGAAAAAATGTTTGTATGGGAGGTACCACGCACTTTTGTCTGACTTCAAAAAGTATTTGTTCAGAATTACCCTTACTTTTTCTTGTGTTAGTATGTATTTTGCTTTTTTTCCCGCACATGGCTTAATGAGTCGATCAGAAGAAGCCAATGCGTTTAAGTCCAAAAAACATAAATTGAGAAAATTTTTATTTTTAATTATACGGGGTACTATTTATGTTTCGGGAAATTTGACATTTTTTAGTATAAACGTACTCACAACGTTTTGATGCACAAGTACTATTTATTTTCTTTACAGTGAATTAAGAAAATCAATTTGGTCAAAAATGGAAATTTCAAGATTATTTTGACAACTTTCGATGTCCTTTGCATGGCGATAAAGCACCATCAAAAACCACAGTATATCGCTGGATACCCCATAGTTTATCAATCGCTCAAAATAAGGCTCGCCAAATTGATTTTCTTTACTCACTGTTAACAAAACATCTAATCGTTGTAAGTACGTTTTTGTTAAAAAATGTCAAACTTTATTATGGTGGTGCCAGATTTTAGCTATTGACATTAGTGTTGCCATTTCCCAAAATACCAATTTTTTATAAAATTTTGCATCTTCAATATTAAACTTTTTCTGAAATGGGAAACCAATTGTTTTCATTTCTAATAAAACGGCAGCTAGTTCACATCATAACATTAGTTTTGCCTTGTTCTTTTGATTGGTTCTTATACGATGTTGTAATTTTGTCCTTCATGGTTACTCAACGTCACGCTAAACAACTCTTTAGGGTTAATCGGCATTAAGCGTATTATAAATGGAGTCATTTGATATATAGTTTGATAGTTTTCACACCTCTTTTTTCTATTGATTTCATTAGAACAACTTAAGAAACTGGCAATAAAGCATTTTTCAACTTGACATTTCCGACATTTAATAGCTAACCAATAAACCACAATTTTAAGTGTTCACAATTGCTGTCAATTGCTAAACAAACATATAGTAGCAATAACAACAAAAACCACAACAACAACAACATCCATATGCCAACAGTAACACTGCAACAACATGTTTATTAAGTTTTAGTTATGCTTAGGAATTCCTTTTCAGTTGTCTGATTTTTTAGCAGAAATATGTTAACTGCAGTTGAAGAAATCTGAAATCTGTGAGATTGCCATTAGCTGTCGCTTATTGACATCACCCGTCAAAGTGCATACTCGAATTTTCATGCAAATTTCAGGCAGGAAACCTGTATGAAAAAATGTTGTATCGTGTGCGCGTAATTTAATCGCATGCATGTCGCTCACACAAAGTAGCGACAATAAATCATAGATTTCCAATTAAAATGGCATTCTTTTGTGGGCGCTGTATTCTTAATTCTTATGATTATGGTTAGCACGTAACTTAATATTTAGTATGTGTTTAGTATTACAAGAACAAATCGTATGATTAAAGTTGAAGTTGCTTCTGATACGAGCGAGCAACAATTATTGCAAGTGTTAGTTAAGTTGGCAATAAAAATCAGTGCAATGCCATTTGCATAAGTGCTTGTCACCAATATGCGAACGTATATTTTATATATGAGCAATTTAAGCCCACACTTCAGTAAGTGGGATTGCTCAGATTATGAGTGATTTCGAGGTAATCTAAGTTTTTAATTAGATTGCATGTAGAACTTAAAGATATATATATATGGGTGATTTAATGCCAAACCAGACATTATTTGATTTTACATCTCCAATTTTTTCAAAACTTTTTATCGCACAATACTGGTTGAAAATAGCCTTCTTGTTTATTTTGCATCAAGTCGTTCGAGAGAAATATATTTTACAAAAATTGCAAAAATGACATTAATAATATTATATCACATTTTTGTAATGTTTATAACTCCGCCAATAACACAGCACACAAATTTAAAAAAATGCAATGAACTTTTGACTAGATCCCTTCCGCTCTTTTCGGCGCTGAATATGAATACGAGGTCAGAATTTCTTATAAGTATAAATGCAGGATTTTGAGATATTCTTACTTAAAGTTTCAGAGTACGTTATTTTAAGGCTCATGGTGCAGTTCCAGGAGAATGTGTATTTCCAGTTTTTTAACGGCATTGCATTGCTATAATCTTTGTCACCAAACTTTCCGAGCTATCTACATTTGAACTAAAAACTTACAATTTTTAGTCTAGTCAAAAGTTTATTTAATTTTGTTTATGTAATCTTTTTTCCATAATTTTTTAACTAGCGAAAAATCAGTAAAAGTGGACCAACTTCTTAGTTTTCGGAAGAGAAGAAAATGTTCACCGTCCTCCATTATTTTTCCCTGCAATTCTCTCAAACATACTACCGCTATTTAGTGATGAGCAAAATTAGTCTTTGTCTTGAGGTTAGACCTTAGTAATTTTCCGAGATCAAGACCAAGACTTTAACGCTTGTGGGCCATTTTCAGTTTGCGATTTGAGCAGCGTTTGGCATATTCATTTATATTTTTACAATCTTCTGACTTGAGATGTTGATAGAGAAAGGAGAGCAAATATCTAAAACTAATCGTCGACAAATTTGACTGGGCAGTTTTCCGGAGAATGTATTCTATTCAATCACTATTGTTTTACAACTCTTAAATTTGATATATCTTCTAAAATTTTGAAATTCATATCTCGTTCGAAAAAGGGCGTGGTACCGCCCACATGATTTTAATACGCTATAAAAAAGAAACTACTTAAGCAATCTTTCTGAAATCATTAATAGGGAGTCTACTTGCTACAAAGTACCTCTGAACTAAAAGTGGGCGAAATATCACCAGTAGGCGTGGCACCTCCCGTACTAGTTAAGAACGTTAAACGTGATAAATCGCAAACTGTAAGAGATAATTCGATGAACTTTTTAACCAAAATCTTTAAACTTAAAACTATTTTTTAATTTTTGGCTTTTGATCGCCAGCGACAGGCAAACCACTTTGTTTATGTAGAAGATGGCATCTTACGAAAAAAGTGAACTTTCCAAAGAACTCCCAAAAATTTCACACGTATTTATTGGACAATTCTAAGCATTTTACGCCCAGTACACTTTTTTCATAAGATGTCTTCCTCTTGAGTAAACAAAGAGATTTGCCTGCCGCGGGCGTTCAAAAGCTAAAAACTCTTATCTAGCGACCGGATCCCATCTTGAGTCATACATCATTTTAAAGCTTTTAAATTTTGCTTTAATTTAAAGTACTTTTAAAAAATGTAAAGGGAGTTTTTTAAAAAAAATTCAAAAGTATTTTTAAGCTTAAAAAATTTTGGTGAAAAAAAATGAATGGGACCAAACAAACAAACTTTGGTGTAAGCTATAAATTATGGAAAAAACACCCTTTTCATGAAAATGGCTAAAAACGCCAACTTCAACACCCTGCATTTTAACAACAAATGGTACTAAGACCAAATCCTCCCAGCTTGTTGTTCTTGCACACCGGATCTACCATATTGCCAAATTTGAGCGAAATTGGAGAAATTTTGAGCTGGTACATTTGGCGTGGATTGCTTCATATAAAAGTCCACGCCCATTTTTTACCAACTGCAAAATTTGAATTCTAAGCTACTGAGCCGATTTTAACAAGTTTGGTGTCATTTGTTTTAAATTGATAAAGAAGTTAATACAGGCATATGCAGCAAAAACTTGATCATAGGTGGCGCTAAAGGCAAAAGTTAATATTTTGCTGATATCTAATGTTCACACTTTTAAAAAAATTATCGATATTCACAGCTTTTCTACACTTTTTGATTATAGAGTAGAACGGGGCAATGTCGTGCACTCAACTTTGAGATGCTCGTAAAGCCGTACATCTCAAGCGAATGCAACGAGTAAGCATCCGATCGAAAGATAATTTCATTGGTTACATCCATGTGTAACAACTTTTGTGTAAAGAGAAATTGTGTTTGTGTAAGTGATGAATAAAAAAGTGTGCACGACATTACCCCCCTCAAAATTTGTGGGGTAATGTCGTGAATTGTTTTCCGAGTATGGTAAAGGTACCAAAATGTGTGAGAAATGATAGGTAGTGGTTCTATTAGAGGATATTTAGCATTATCATTATTATACAAGTGTGAAGTACATAATATATTGTGTAGATACTCGTTGCTATTTGAATATATCATACTTTTTTTTCAATTATTTTCGACTTCTCTACACAGCTCGAATCTCTTCGATGTTATTAGATATTTTTCAAAGCCATTTGATACTTTTTAAATTTTTTTATGTATACCGATAGTTATTTTAGACTTTTTCTTAGTTTTCCGATACTTAGCATATCGATAAGTTTTCGAGAACTTTGATATTCTTGGATTATTTTCTAAAAACGGATATTTTCAATTTTTTCCAAAAACACTTTTCAACTCTTTTAATAAGTGTTACAAGACTTTTTGATATTTTTAAATACTTTCTGGCTTTATTTACTATTTACAAGACTATATGGGCATTTCCATGGTGTCGCATGTGACCGTCGAACACATTTGAAGTAAAAAAAAAAGTCAAAATAAAACTGATTTTTATTTTGACAATAAGCGTAACTTATAGCTCTTAATTAGCTTTATAATTTGTACTAAGTTTGATTTTGGGCAATCTTTTGATTTCAAGATAGTTGCAAAAAACCAAAGCACGGTCGCACGGGGCAAGAACAGAAGTGGTTTTCGCGGCCAACAATTCAAACGAAGATTTCAGGGAAACCTGAGGCAGTATTTCAATTTGGCTAATTTTAGAATGTCTCTTAAAAATGGTTTGATTTTACACAAACATAATTTATACTTTTTTTTAATTTAATTTTAATCAAGCTCGCACGGGACAATTTTTTCCACTATACAAATTATAAATTGAAAATCTTTCAAAAAACCAGGATTTCCCAGTGAATGTTGGTTTACCAATTTTTCCAAAGGACTCCATTTGTCACTATCCATTTTACATGTGTACCAAATCTCATAAATTATGCATTTTTTAGGGGCGTGGCATCACCGATTTTCCCAGTGAACATTATTTGTCCTAGCGTTTTGTACACATGTATCAAATTTTTATTTATGAGCATTAAATATTTGCAGAGATATGAAGCGATTTTGTGGGGGCATGATACCACCATTTTTCCCATCACATTTTATTTGTCTTGGTGATTTTTACATATGTACTTCATAGTTTCAGAGATATGATGATCTAAATTTTTGGCTCACGGTTTACCTTTCTGTGGAATGAAACTAGTGGATATGAAACTTCTCAACTTTTTTTGATTATTTTTGAGTTTTAGTGTACTTCTATTTTCCGATACCATTTCCATATTCGAAAATTTGTATGCGAAAAGTTATAAATTGCATCACACAAAACAGCTGTTAGTAAAAAACACCGACTTGAAATGAACCGAGCAGAGATTGGTCTACAGGTACTTATTTCAGTAGATAAAGATTATACGAATAATTTATCAGAGTTATCTAATTGATAGCAAGATTTTTATCTTAATAAACGATAATATTTATTGGTTTTAGATAATTTATTAAAATTAAAACTTAATTTGCTTAATCTCAAGTAATAAAATTTTAATTTATGTCAACTTTCGACCGCTGCCACTGCAACTACTATAACGATTAAAAATAGTTTGATGCTAATTATACGCAATATCTTTTAATTAATCAATTCGTACTTTTTTTTTCATTTATCTCTATCATATAATTTATTTGTTTCTCATGTCACTTTATTTTGTCGCGCCGTTTCAACATTTATAAATATTAAACAAAAATTAATTATGTTATTTATGTGGAATTTAAGCGACAGATAAAAAACTGGCTTAGCACTATATAGGTACAAGAACAAAACTAATTAGCAATGGCATCTGGCTTTATCTGCTAAATTAGTTTTTTATCATCTAAAACCGAATACACAAAGTTTAGTAGCTACTTGTTTTGCATAAAAACCTTTTTTTTTTTAAATTAAATTTTTTTGCAAAATTCAATAAAATTATTTTCTATTCAAAAAATCATTTCTAAGGATTAAAGTATCAATCATACAACCAAGCCTGGCCTTGAAGTATAAAAACCATTAATACTCCGGTATCATTAAAAAACAGTTTCGCTGTCTTAAGCAGGATTTGCTGCATTTCTTTGGAAAAAAGCTTCAAAACTTGTTTCAAAATGCCAAAATAAAAATAAAAAAAATACCAGAATCACAATATGAAAAACACTTTTGCTTTTTATTTAAAGATTCTACCCGCAGTTCTTAAGAAACTAAAAATGATGAATTGCTCTTGAGTTTTTGTGTTTGTTGTAGCGGTTTGACTTTTAAACTTTAAAATGCGTGCGAAAAGCAGAAGATTCGTTCGCTTTGTTTGGGTTTTGTACTCGCAAGTTTCTGAACTACCTTCGAGTGCTTAATGCGGATAAGCCACGCTTGTATTATGTGAGTGTGTGTGGATTTTTTTTTTTTTTTATGTCACGACATGAATTGAATATGTTATTGTGCTGCAAAAATTGTACTTACACTTTAACAGATTATAAATCCCATGTCAGATATGCTTGCAAAGATATATTTAAGAAAACAAAATGAAAAAAAGTTCTAAGTCCGAAATTGCTGTTGATGATTCAGAAAGGCACACCGAGCTTTTAAAATGTTTTCAATCATATTCCAAGACTAATCTATTGAAAGAGATTTCACTGCTTTTTGTGTTTTGCAAAAGATGCAGTCTCTTTGAGGAAGTTAAGGACAAGATACGTAAAAATGATCTACGCCTCCAAAGTGGTCCAAAATGCGACTCTACGTGCATAGGTCGTTTCCGATTTTTTTGTAATAAAATCAAAATCAGCTTATTCTTGGACCATTGTGCGGCTACTGCAGTAATTACTTCACAAATTATTAAAAAATCAAAACAAAAAAAAAAAAAACTAGTAAGGGTGCTACCTTTGGCCTGGCCAAACATTAAATGCCCTACACAGCAGTATTTTGAAAGTTTTGCTTACATGGGAGGTGCCATGCCCTTTTGTCCAAATTCACCCAGTTTTTTCTCAGAGTTTAAACTTTTGAGTGAAATTTGGTTGGATTATCTCAAAAAATGTTTTCACTATAGCGTTTTGAACCTTTTGCTTATATGGGAGGTGCCACGCCCTCTTGTCCAAATTCACCCAGTTTTTTTTCAAAATTTAAACTTATAGTTCTTAAAATTTAGTTCGATTATCTCAAAAAACCCTTTCAGTATAGCGTTTTGAAGTTTTTGCTTATATGGGAGGTGCCACGCCCTCTTGTCCAAATTCTCCTGGTTTTTGTTCAGAGCTTGCGCTTACAATTTGTAGTATTTATTTATATTTTGGTTGCATTATCGTGAAAAAACTCAAAAAGTTGCATTTTGAATATATTTTTTGTATGGGCGGTAGGCGTGTCCGTTGACCGATTTCGCTCATTTTCATTCCACGAGTTAACTTTGACGCCGAAGGCTGTGCACCAAATTTCATTGAACTATCTTACTTAGTTCTCCCAAAAAGTGTATTTCCACACACACACAGCCAGCCAGCCAGCCAGACAGACGGACATGGCTATATCGACTCAGGAGGTGATGCTGATCAAGAATATATATACTTTTCTATATCTGCCACGCCTCCTTCTCTGCGTTACAAACGGAAGGACAAAGTGAATATACCCTGGGTGTAGGGTATAAAAATATTACTTAAAGGTCTATACGGCTGAAGAAAAAATGACTCGAAGAAGTGAGAAAAATTTGAATATGTAGTATAGTACGCTTGTGCAGCAAAATTTTCAAAATCAAGTACGTATTTTCTTTTTGGACGGTTATTCCCAAAATTATAAAAAGATCAGGTCAAACAC
This sequence comes from Calliopum simillimum, assembly GCA_951812925.1. NCBI lineage: Eukaryota > Metazoa > Arthropoda > Insecta > Diptera > Lauxaniidae > Calliopum > Calliopum simillimum. Next base: position 84,080,866 of record OX638370.1, on the reverse strand, counting down.
AAACAGAAATGAGAACAATCGTCCAAAAAGTAAACCATCTAAGCAAAACTTTTAAAGGAAATCGAGAAAATTTTTATCTTAAAATAAGAAACTCCCCTAGTGAAGACAAGCATTAAAAGTTTACCTAAAAATTAATGATTTTATCTCTATTATGATTTTTTTAATTTGCATTCAAACACAAAATTCACACGCTCATTTGCAAATAAAAATAAAAATTACGCCTAACCGGAACCTTTGTTATAGTCTATTTTTTTATTTAATTTTGTTTTAATTTTTGCTCACACAACACTGGCACTCTCCTTTTCATTTGAAACCCAACAACAGCAGCAAAAAATTTAAGTCACCTTGCAGTCCAATTATCTACGCTACATTTGCGATTTTTTGTTTTCTTTCTTCAAATTTAATTTTTTAATTAATACTTTAAGTCTTTTAAGAAAACAGCTTTGACTGCGTGGTGTAAGATCATTATTATATTTAATTCCTTTAAGTTGGTGATTTTCGACTTCAGCGTCTTTTGACATATAAACAGCGGCGCAAATGCTTCAAGAGGAAAAAGATATATAACCTTCAACACTTTAAAGCCATGCTGTATGAGTCATTCAATTCGTACATTCAATTTCTGCCAAATTGATACCATTCAATCATATTCGTTTGGATCTTGAACTTCAACTTTTGGTATCTTTCTTGTGTTTTGTGTGAATTTTGCGCTAAATCATCATATAAAATTATTTAAAAATATGCGACATTTGCAGAAGTTGCCGCCAGCAAAAATGTAGTGGAAAAATTGCAAATGCTTTATTTATACAATATTTTGAATAAATTACGATTTCCCATTTCTTATTCTATTTAGTTTTTTTCTCAAAATGAGATTTGTGAAAAGCGGATGTTTTTAAATATATATAATAATTAAAAATAAATGGTATTATTCATGCCGTTTCCCAAAAAAAAAAATCAAAGTAATATTACTTATAAAAGCTTATTTAGTGCTCCTCGTATTGATATATTGATAGACTGATAAATTGGTATGATGAGATGAGGGGCATAAAAACAAAGGTGACAATCTACACTTTTTTTGTTTTTGTAAAAACTAACAAGAACGTGTGTTTCTGAAGATATACGCATTTGTGATACTGTTTGTTTTGAGATTTAGTAGGATAGAGCTAAATGAGGATGTAAACCAAGTTTGAACCAAATCGTCAAAGAGGTTTATGGACAAATCGGATAAGAAATTTGGATATTGTCGTGTTTATGGACAGCAACGTGTGCAGGATTTCCTCTAGGAGGGGTTTTTCATACAAAAGAAATCAAGAAAAACTATACAAAACACTGAATTTGTACCATTTTATATGGGTTAAAGATCTTCCTGGAGGGATATGAACCCCCGAAACACCCCCGTGCGCACGGGTCCGTTTGTGGACATTGCTGGGCTTGTAATAATCGAACTGCCACACACCCTACGATTTCGTTGAAATTTGTTACATGGCTTCATTAATTGCTAAAACCGATAAAAATGGCAAAAAAGAAAAATTGACGATTTTTTTGTGGTTTCTGGATGGATCCAAAAAAGTGGAAAAATCAGTAAATGGTGAAAAATACTCCTTCACATAATTATCAATATCTTTGACATTTCTTTACCGATTATCATGTTCTCAGCGTTCTTAGAAAGGGGTTGAATTGGGCTATAAGCACCAGGTATTTCATGTTTGGCAAAACATACTAAATTTTGTACTATTTTAGTACTAAAATTACAAAAAACACTCCATTGCCTACTTTCTTGACCTTTCAGAATATATACGGTAAATCTATACATTGGTATATTGATGAATTTAAACATTTATACATTGACGCATAGAAAATTAGATAAATTACGCAAAAAAATATTTTTGAAAAAAGAGTGAGCTGAGATTTTTTTAAATTTTTTTCAAGGTCATTTAGGGGACACTCAACGTCTATTTATGCAAAATCTCGGGTTGATGAAGATCCCAAAAGTATCGAAAAACTTCCAAAATATCGATAAAATTGCAAAAGTATCGAGAAACATCCAAAATATGTATTGATAAAAGTTCAAAAGTATCGAAAAACGTTTAAAATATCGGTAAAACTGCAAAATTATCGAAAAACATCCAAAATATCGAAAAGAGCCCAAAAGTATGGAAAAACATCCAAAATATCGGTAAAACTGCAAAAGTATTGAGAAATATCGACAGTATCGGTAAAAGACCAAAAGTATCGAAAAACATCCAAAATATTGGTGTAAATCGTTGACAAAGTGAAATGAAACAGGTTTTGTGCAAGCAAGAGAAAAACAACAACAACAAAATTTCTCTCACCCCAATGTCTCATTCACTTTTTTCACAACATAGCATAACACTGTGTGTACTGTTGTTGTTGTAATTATATGGAAACTTTGATTCTGTTTTTAAATGCCATAATGGCAACTTATAACGATAATTTTTGGTTTTGTGCATTCTACACCTACATTACCTTTCATATAAAAAATATCGAAAATCGGTTAAATAGTTAGCTCGTAAAACTGGCAAAAAACCCATCACGTATTTATATATAGATAATAACTGGAACCTTAAATCAACCACATATTGTTTTTTAGATAAAATAACCACCAAGAACGTATTTTTCGAAATTTCACCCCACTGTTAAACTCTAAATCTTCATTTTTGGATAAAACTTTTTCCATGATCATAATAAAACCACGCGGGCCAAAATTTTTTAGCCCATTTCATCATGCTCTTATTGGTCTTTTCAATAGGTTATGATGGGTTAAAATGTTCTAAAAATATGTTTTACTGAAAATTTTATAATGGGTTCCAATAACTGCTTTAAACTCAACCCATTATAATCCCAAAATACCAGGATACATGGGTTAAGATGCTCGAGAAAATTGCGTGATTTTATGAAAACCTTGCAACAGCAAGTTTTATCCAAAAGGAAGATTCAGAGTTTTAAAGTGGGTAAACATTTCGAAAATACGTTTTTTGAGGGTATTTAGCTAAAAAATCAAAATGTGGTTGATTTAAGATTTCAGTTACTATTTTTTTTTAAATGCCTTGATTCATGGTGAAATTTGTGATCTTAAAAATAAAAACCATCATCAGAGTTTAAGCATAAACCGACGATGAGCAACCTCAGATTTTTGGGCGCAATCGTGAAATTTCCAAAAATGTTTTTTTTTTTATCTATAAGGTACACAAATGCATAACTTCAATATGAAGTCAGTCTGTTAGTCTATAGATGTCAAAATTATTGTACATTTTATACCCTACACCCAGGGTATATTCACTTTGTCCTTCCGTTTGTAACGCAGAGAAGGAGGCGTGGCAGGTATAGAAAAGTATATATATTCTTGATCAGCGTCACCTCCTGAGTCGATATAGCCATGTCCGTCTGTCTGGCTGGCTGGCTGGGTGGCTGGCTGGCTGGCTGGCTGGCTGGCTGGCTGGGTGGCTGGCTGTGTGTTGAAATACACTTTTTGGGAAAACTGAGCAAGATAATTCAATGAAATTTGGTACACTGCCTCCGTCGTCAAAGTTAGCTCGGGGGATTGAAAATGAGCAAAATCGGTCAACGGACACGCCTACCGCCCATACAAAAATTATATTCAAAATGCAATTTTTGGAGTATTTTTCACGACAATGCAACCACAATACATATAAGTACTACGAATTGTAAGCGCAAGCTCTGATAAAAATTTGAGCGAATTCGGACAAGAGGGCGTGGCACCTCCCATATAAGCAAAAGCTTCAAAACGCTATACTGAAAGCGTTTTTTGAGATATTCGAACCAAATTTGACTCAGACACTAAGAATTATAAATGAAAGCTCACAGCAAAAATTGGGTGAAATCAGGCAAGGGGGCGTGGCACCTCCCATATAAGCAAAAGATTCAAAATGCTATACTGAAAGAGTTTTTTGAGATAATCCAACTAAATTTCACTCTGACACTAAAAACTATAAATGCAAGCTCTGAACAAAAACTGGGTGTACTCGGACAAGAGGGCGTGGCACCTCCCATATAAGCAAACTTTTCAAAATACTGCAGTGTAGGGTATTTATTTTTTGGCCAGGCCAAAATTTACACCCTTACTAGTTATGTTTCACGAACATAAAAAATAAAATGTAACTTTCATGTCCTCATAAAATAATAGAAGAGAACTTACGCAAATCATTCGTACAAATTATTTTAAAAAAAGGCAGCCAATAATGTCATTGGTGTCACGCTTCCGTATTTGATTATCTATATACAATTTTACTTAGTTTATTTCTAAATTGTTGTTATATATTTTAAGCGTATTTTTAAAGTTTTTCCATCAATATCAATTTCCAAAAATTTCAATTTCTAATTAAGAACGCTGAAGCAGATTGTCGACAAAACTGAAATCTCAAGTACAAAACTTAAGCAGCAAATCCAATTCTTTGTCTAAAGACTGTTGACAACACAGATGGTGGCCCTGATAAAAACTATAGCAGATTTATTTCATATGTATTTATTATTAGCTTTTATTGTTGTTGTTCTTGTTGCTGCTGCTGCTATAATTGTCACTATTATTAAAGTTATTGCTCTTGGTTTCTAAATTGATAGCAATCTGTTATTAACAAAGTTAAAGCCAAATACGAAAAATTTGTAAAAAAAAACTTGAACTCAGTTCTTGGCTTTGCACTCAAAAACTCTTGTACAAAAGTGGCAATTACACTAATTGAATTGGTGTTTTTTTTTTCTTCATAGTCAAATGCCTATAAACAAATCGCTGTTCGTTTGAAGTGTTTGTTATTAATTTAATTTAGTGTAAAATAATTTGTCCATTTGTCGGGGACTGTCAAAAGAAATCATTGAACTCTTATTAGTTACCACCATCAAGTTCCGTATACACTTAATGCGACAATTTTGTTAGATATTTTAAATCTTGTGCTGCTTTTTTTGTTGACTTAAGACATGCGCTAGATGAGGTAGGTGTCAATTAATTTAATTTGATTAATTGTTATATCAGCGATATGGCATTAAATCATGTAGTATCGAAAAACAAGTTTGTGCCTTGAGTCTTTCGTTTAGGTGTTCTTTTTTAGGAATGTTTGTTTGCTAAAAATAGGTGTGAATAAGTTATATTTTTTTGTTAAGTATTAGAATGCAACAGCAAGGTTAAATAAAGCTTCTTGCATATTTGAAACGAAAGATTTAAGCAACGAACTTTTTTCCATTCTGTTAAGTAAAAAGTTGCGTTTAATTTTCTGTAATACTTTTAACTATTTAACATTGAGTTTTTCTACTATCAAAAAAACCTAAAATATATGGTTGTAATATATAAATAAAATTAATTAAGCCCATGCCAAATATACATCTGCAAGCAACTGTTATAAAGTCATACAAAACTAACAAATTTTAAGCTTTGCATTGACCCTAAACGCGCGCATTCATAATTTTTTTGTTTTTTAAAAATTATCAATGAAATTGTTGTTATTTTACTGTAATAATGTGATTAACAGCCAAATTTTAAAGATAGTAAAATACAAATTAATACGCGTTTAAATATCTAAATGGCCTTTAACCTTAATTATTAAAACAAAAGATGAAATATAAGACAACAACATGGTAAAGTTAAATTTAACATGCAACAAAATTCAAAAGAAAAAAGAAGCAAAATATCAGGTTAACTCGGACACTTCGTTTTTCCTAATAAAGCTTGTCGAATTTATAATTATTGCATTTGTAACATGCTACTGTCAGTAGTGACATGACATGAGTATCAATATTTGCTAAAATTTGCAATGCTGGCTTAATTTTTTGCAGCAATTTTGAGTGATTTTAGATTTTAATTCAATTGGTTTTTTGGCCGAATTTCATCACGAAGGTTATACAAATTTTCTATTTGATTAATTGCTTTTTAAATAATATAATTGAGGGGTATAGAAGCAAAGGCGACAATCTCCATTTTTTTTTCATGAATGCATCTGAGTATGCCATCTAGTTGCATTTGATGTAAGCTTGTGATCAGTGAAATTTTCAATATCAAATACGTCTCTTTCCAATATATATCTAAGGTTGAAAACTGCCAATCAAAGCAAAAGCAGCAAACTCCATTGGAGACAATCTCCAATTCGCTTATCGAATTTGTCTATAAACCCCTTTGAGGATTTGATTCAAACTTGGTTTACATCCTCATCTAACTTTATTCTACAGAATTGCAAAACATGCAGTATACTAAATTCGTGTATCTTCAGAGACACACGTTTTTGTTAGTTTTCACAAAATTGAAAAAAGTAAAGATTGTCGCTTTTGCTTCTATACCCCTCAATTTATATTGAATCAGTTTGAAAAAATTATTCAGGCATGTCGTGAAATCCGATTGATTCCAATCGGATTTCATTTGGGAGGCTTTTTGATGAAAACGGTGAGTCAAACGATAAAAAGTATAAGAATCTCTTGTATGGAGAAAAACAGGTTCTACAAAAAGTATTGATTTGCATTAACGTAAAAATTACCGTTTAGAAAATATAAGATCAAATCAAATTTTTCGACTTTTTGCGGTTTTTTAAGGATATTTCCTAAACGGTTATTTCTTTATTAATGCAAATCAGTATTATTTGTAGAACCTGTTCTTCTCCACAAAAGAAATTCTTATACTTTTTATCGTTCGACTCACCGTTTTCATCAAAAAGCCTCCCACGACATGCCTGATTAATATTTTCTATAAAGGCCCCCGAAATTATCCTTTTTAAATATATGTCATTAAAAATATAAATCAAATTGATTGCAAGAAGTCAACAATAAAAACAGCCACTGTGCTTAACATCTCACTTTTAATTTCTATGGAAAAGAGTAATGAAATTTTCTCAGCGTAGTGAGATAAAAAGAACATGCTGTCTGTGGTAATAACAATCAGAATAAAAATAGAAACTCAACCCTGTAACAATATCAGCTGCTGATGTTGATGAATTATGAAGTGCAGCACAGCATGCAGCATATGCTAAGAATAATATTAAGTGTTAAGTGGTAACTTAACTATAGCATTAAGCTATAAATAACTACATCAAAAAACAATAATAGAAGAATCGCATTAAATTGAAATGCATTTGAACATAAAATTCATGAATTAATGATAATGAAATTTTATGTAAATCACATGGATCGTATTGCGCTTTTTATTGCCACTTGAAGTGTTTGTTGTTTTTCTTGTTTCTTTTTCAAATGTCAGTCAACATTTTAGTTTAAAAGTTGTTACTAAGTTTTTTTTTAATTTTTTTTTAGTTATTTATTTTTTTTTTTTTTACCTTCAACAGTGAAACTAAAATTTTGTGAATAGATGATGCCAGCATGATGATGATAATGATGAAGATGATATTGAAATACAAGTAAAGATGAGTGAAGAAGCATAAGTTTGATATTCAGTTGAGGTGACATTTGGACAACAAGTTAGAGCATTTTTTTTTGTTCAGTGTATCAGTGAGATAATGACAGTACACGTGAAATTGGTAAACTTATTTTTGAAAAGTAGGCGTAACATCAAATGAATATCTACATATTGTTCGTTTTGAGTGCATGGAAAGAAAAAATATAAAAATTATCAGAAACGGGCCGTAAAAAGCACGCAAAGGACAGATTTAGGTATTTTCGTAAGTCAGGTCAAGAAAAACTAGACATTTTTTTAATACAAACTGCTTAAAAATAAAAAAAAATTGTATCCCGGCTTAGTAATTTTTACTATCGTGTTTAATAATTTTTTCCTATGCTATTGTAATATTGAATATTGCTTAGGAAGAATTTTAGGCTAAAGTCAAGCGTTGCTCCCAGAACCCAATTTGGTTTAAACCAAACTTTTCTTGTTAAAGTTATAATTCTTACAAAAAATGTTTAATCAAAAAGTGTCGCTCGGACCTAGTTTTGGAGATATGGTCATCGGAAGATCGGGATATAGCTTTTATAAAAACCAATATAAGTTCTGAATTCCTTGATGGATTTCAAAAATGTTGATGTTATATGAAAGATATTTTAACTGGCTACAAAATTATTTCGAAAAAGTTTAAAATCCAAGCTATGGTTTTCAAAAAATGGTGATTTTGTAAAAATTTTTACCAGTTTTTTTTTTAAAAAACTATTATAAATTAAAAAAATACCTTAATAACCTATAGCTGTAGAAACAAAATATGGAAGCCTTATCTATTTTCCTTCATAAGGTATTCCATTTAAAGCTGAATTTGCATTATTAGGGCATATTTTATAGAAAAACACAAATTAAGCTAAAGAAATTTTCATGAAATTTAGCAAATATTACAACAACAACACCACCACTAACAAAAGCAGCGCTAACAAAAACAATATCTGGCCTGGCGTTCGAGTCGTTATAATAACAACAACGACACCACCACTACCAAATACAATGACACCACTATCCACAACAATAACAACACCAACAATACAACCAACAACAACACTCACAAAACAAAAAACACAACAATAACAACAACAACAACACCAATAACAATAACAACAGCAGCAACAACAAGAACAACACAACAACACTAACAACATCAACAACACTAGCAAAACAACAAAACTACTACTAAAAACAACAACAACAACATTACTATCAACAACACCACTATCAACCACAACGAAATGAAAATTTTTATTCAAAACCGTGAGGTTTACTACTACTCTTTATTGCAAAAGAGAAAAATTGTTATTAAAAATTTCGCGCGAAATTTTTAATAACAATTTTTCGCCTGCGGCGCTTTCTTTTTTGGAAATTTTTCCAAATTATTCAGTCGGGTTATATAACTTATTACAAAAAGAAGGTCTTAACCCCCTAACGGTAAACCACTCAATTTCTTTTAAAGATCCAGTAACTGATGACCACACAAATACGATTAAGGGTCTGTGGCGATATGTCAAAAACGCTTTGCATGTATTTAACAGAAGAAAACGATTTTACGAAGGATATATTGCAAAATTCATGTTCCTTAAAAAGTGAAAAGCAGAGGGGGTTGAGCCAATGGAGGATTTTTTAAAATATGAGGGAGAGTTGCATAAAGTCGTTTCCTATGAAGCAGAGAACGATGATGATGATACTGTTGTAAATGAAGACATCTTATAAAAAAAATACAAATTTTAATTCTTCTATTTTTTTTTTTTTTTTATTTTTTTTTGGAAAAACCTTACAAATATAGGAAATCAGATACAAATGGCATAGTTGATAAAAGAAAATAGATTGGCCTTTCATATTTTGTTACAAAAATTATGGATTGATGAGACGTTTTTTGGAAAAAATAGTGTTTTTTTTAAAAAAACCTGGTCAAAATTATCTTAAAATCGCCATATATCGAAACCTAAAACTCGGATTTAAAACTTTTGTATAAAAATTTGGTAGCTTGTTATAATACCTTTCATATGACACCAAAATTTTTGATAACCATCAAGGGACTCAGAACTTATACTTGTTTTTATAAAAGCTATATCACGATCTTCCGATTGCTATATCTCCGAAACCAGATCTCAGCGACACTTTTTGTTTTTGCTGTTGTTGTTGTAATTACTTTCCAAAGCCATATTTTGGCAAAAAAAATAAATTTGGCTTTGGGAGCAACGCTTGACTTGTTCCGAATTTTAAAATTTTTATAAAACTGATGACCAGTTTCTAATAAAAATGTAAAATGAACGAAGTTTCGTAATTTTCAATCGATTTTCGCTGCAAAAATTATAAAACTTTTCCATCCGTGTACGAATGGTTTTGGGTGAACTGTGGTTGTCCATGGAAATGAATCAGTTAAACCTTGTGGGTATTCCGTTTTAGATCTTTTCCCTCCAGTATATCTTGATATTCTTCGTATTGATAACACTGTTCGACACAAAAAAAAAAAAAAAAACACATGAGAAAATCCAAAAAATTCTTAAAGTAGACGTTAAAAAAATACCCGTGTCTCGTGGTTTTCTCCAGCACGTCACATTTTTTTGTAATCGATTTTTGAAGTATTTTTATCCACTGTACATGAAAAAACAAAAATACCGCATTCTTGTGTTAAATCGATGAATTTAACTATATGATCCTTACATCTGAGGTATATCATGTGTTCACCACACTTATGCAGGATATTGCGGGGAATTTTTTTGTATAAAATTATAGCCCTAGTAGTGAATTTTTATAGCGAATATGTTTTAGGTGTCATTTTTGTACCATTTTAAGAAAAGGGCAACAATTACCCACATGTGGGGGTTAAACAGGGTTGAAATTTTATACCAAAATATTTCTCGTAGTATCCTGCATAAGTTTGCTGAACCCATGATAAGCCTCAGGTATAAGGATCATATAGTTAAATTCATCGATTTAACACAAGAATGCGGTAGTTTTGTTTCTTTCATGTACAGTGGATAAAAAAGTTTAAGTTTGTAGGTGCATAAAGTGAGCTATGCAGGTGTGACGAATTTCGATGTTTTTTGTTTGGGAATTTCGAGCTATTTTCGAGCTTTTCAACAATAATTTCGAGCTGTCTGGGAAATTTTCCATTTTCCGGAAAAGCGGAAAAATTGTTCTGCATAGCTAAGTTTATTTTTTCAGCCAGACGAATCCGCGGGAAGAGTTAGCGATTAAATCTTTTTACGCAGGAATTTTGACTACTTTCGAGCTAATTTTGAGCTAGAAGCATTTTCCGGAAAACTCCCAATTTTCCCGGAAAATCCCAAAAAAACTTTTTTTATGGTTAACTTTATTTTTTTCAGCCAGACGAATCCGCGGGAACAGTAAGGGATGAAATCTTTTAGCGCAGGAATTTCGAGCTACTTTCAAGCTGACCTTGAATGGGGTATTTTCCTTAAATTTCCCCGGAAAATCCCAAAAATCTAAAAATTTTTTTTTTTCCCTGTTTTATGTCCGCATATTATTATTATTATGTCCGAAAGTTTTTCGTGGATCAGCCTATAATATATCCAAAATCTAGTTTGCTAGCCACAGTAATTCTACATAAAAGTAGGGGTAAGTGGGCGGCCCGCGGCCGCAGCTCAGGATTTAAAACTCCCAAAAATCGAACACCGGCTTCGCGGCGGCCTTCGGCCGCGGATCAGTCGGTAATATATCCAATAATTTGCGGACATAACACCCATTTACGAAATGGAGACTATGTCATGGCACCGCCATAAAAAAGATTTTTTGGGATTTTCCGGGAAAGTTTGGGGTTTCCCGGGAAATTTTGGGGTTTTCCGGAAAACACTTTTCGCTTTTGATGAGCTCGAAACTAGCTCCAAATTCGTGTGTTAAATGATATGATCGCGAAATATTCTCATGGGTTCGTCTGGCTGAAAAAATAAAGCAAGCCCTTAAAAAATTTTTTGGGATTTTCCGGGGAAATTTAAGGAAAACACTTCATTCAAGGTCAGCTCGAAAGTAGCTCGAAATTTCTGCATTAAAAGATTTCATACCAATGTGCACAAAAACGGATGAGGATCCGTTTCGAATCCATTACGAGTTCATAAAGGTATAAAAAACGTAATCCGCGGTAACGGATCCATTTCGAACCCGTAACGTACATCAAAAACGAATTCAAAACGCTTTGTTTAGATAAAAAAAAAAACATTTTGAAGCGCTTATTAACGAATAAAAAAAAATTAAATTCCGCAGTGCGGGGCCGTTTCGAATCCGAAACTTATGTAAAAACGAATTCAAAACGGATTTGCTTTTAAATATGTTAATGCTGTATATTTACAGAAAAAAACCGTTTTGATGCGCCTATTAGCAATTAAAAAATAATAAAAAGAAAAAAAAAAAAGAAAAATAATGGGTAAAAATCCACCTCTGGTAGGATTCGAACCTGGGCAAATCCGTTTCGATTCCGTAAATACTTCAAATACGAACTCAAAACGGATTTGCTTTATTTACTTTTTATGATAACCCAATGTGCACAAAAACGGATGAGGATCAATTTCGAAACCGCTACGAGTTCATAAAGGTATAAAAAACGTAATCTGCGGCAACGGATCCATTTTGAACCCGTAACGTACATCAAAAACGAATTCAAAACGCTTTGTTTGGATAAAAAAAAAAACATTTTGAAGCGCTTATTAGCGATTAAAAAAAAAAAAATTCCGCAGTGCGGGCCCGTTTCGAATCTGAAACTTATGTAAAAACGAATTCAAAACGGATTTGCTTTTAAATATGTTAATGCTGTATATTTACAGAAAAAAACCGTTTTGATGCGTCTATCAGCAATTAAAAAATAATAAAAAGAAAAAAAAGGAAGAAAAATAAAGGGTAAAAATCCCCCTCTGGTAGGATTCGAACCTGGGTACATCCGTTTCGATTCCGTAAATACTTCAAATACGAACTCAAAACGGTTTTGCTTTAATTAATTTTAATGATGATAAAAAAAAATATTTTTGATTTGTTTTTTTTTTTTTTTTTTCTTTTTATTTTCTTGCGTATGATTTTTGTAAACTTTTCAGTCTGAAAAAATGTTTTTGATACCAAATTTGAGTATATAACATTTTTTTATCAAAAGAAGGGAAGAAAAACAACACAGAATACTTATAAAAAACAACAGAAATTTTTTCATTATACAAACTTTAAATCTCAACATCAAATAAGTCTACATCAGATAAGTCAACATCATATCGGTCAATAGCCTAGTTGTATAACGTCTTGCGTATGAAAGAGTAATACCCCGGGAGCCTGGGTTCGACTCCCGGCCGGGCTAGTAATTTTTTTTTTTTTTTGTTATTTTGTTTTTTTTTTTTTAATTAAAAATAAGCGCTTCACCCTTTTTTCTATTTTTTTTATAAGCAGCATTAACATTATTAAAAGCGAATCCGTTTTGAATTCGTTTTTGATGTACGTTAAAGGTTTGAAAGGGATTTTTTTTAGGAATCCTTCCCGCAAACGGATCAGTAACGGACACGTAACGGATTCCGTAACGGATAAAAAGAACAATAATATGAACCCGTTACGGATCCGAAACGAGTCCGTTTGGCACACTGGGAAAAAAAATATTTTTGATTTGTTTTTTTTTTTCTTTTTATTTTATTGCGTATGATTTTTTGTAAACTTTTCAAACTCTGTTTGAAAAAATGTTTTTGATTCCAAATTTGAGTATATAACATTTTTTATCAAAAGAAGGGAAGAAAAACAACACAGAATACTTATAAAAAAACAACAGAAATTTGTTTAATATACAAACTTTAAATCTCAACATCAAATAAGTCTACATCAGTTAAGTAAACATCATATCGACCAATAGCCTAGTTGTCTAACGTCTCGTGTATGAAAGAGTAATACCCCGGGAGCCTGAGTTCGACTCCCGGCCGGGCTAGTAATTTTTTTTTTTTTTTTGTTATTTTGTTTTTTTTAATTAAAAATTAGCGCTTCACCCTGTTTTCTTTTTTTTTATAAGCAGCATTAACATTATTAAAAGCGAATCCGTTTTGAATTCGTTTTTGATGTACGTTACAGGTTCGAAATGGATCCATAAAAGAAGAAAAAACGATTCGTTTTTTTTTAGGAATCCTTCCCGCAAACGGATCAGTAACGGATACGTAACGGATTTCGTAACGGATAAAAAGAACGAAAATATGAACCCGTTACGGATCCGAAACGAGTCCGTTTGGCACACTGGGATCCCTTACTATTCCCGCGGATTCGTCTGGCTGAAAAAAATAAAGTTAACCATAAAAAAAATTTTTTTTGGGATTTTCCGGGAAAATTGGGAGTTTTCCGGAAAATGCTTTTAGCTCGAAAGTAGCTCGAAATTCCTGCGTAAAAAGATTTCATCGCGAGCTCTTCCCGCGGATTCGTCTGGCTGAAAAAATAAACTCAGCTATGCAGAACAATTTTTCCGCTTTTCCGGAAAATGGAAAATTTCCCAGACAGCTCGAAATTATTGTTGAAAAGCTCGAAAATAACTCGAAATTTCCAAACAAAAAACATCAAAATTCGTCACACCTGCATAGCTCACTTTATAGATCTAAAGTTTGTTGATAGTCCGCCATAGATGTTTTAAATCTTGTATATGTAGATCTTCTTTGTTTTGACTACGAAACCTAAGGGGTTATCTTCGGTAACTTTTAGGTGCCCCAGAAAACTACCAGCTAAAGCTATGTAGTCTTTCAAAGATGCGTTCTCTCTGGCATACCTATACATTTTTCGTTTTGACTATAAAGTCTTCGGGTGACCTTAGGGTATCCCAGAAAACTACCAATCAATGGAATTCACGTTTTACACATACCTATGAAATTTCGTCGAAATAGCTTCAATGGATTGCGAGATATAATGGAGTGTAATAAAAAGTTTTGCAAAAAAAGTATCGAAAAATGGCTCGAAAAATGTATCACCATTAAAAATGTCGAAAAATGTGTTGCCATTAAGTGTCGAAAGTCATAAAATGTTTCGCCATTAAGTGTTGAAAAATGTGTTGCCAAAACAGTGTCGAAAAATTTGTCGCTATTAAAAGCATCAGAAAATGTGTCGGCACAAAAATTGTCGAAAAATGATCACCATTAAGTGACGAAAAAAGCTTCTCCAACAAATGACGAAAAATGTGTCGCGCTTAAGTGTCGAAAAATGTGTCACCACAAAAATGTTTTGCCATTAAGTGTCAAAAAATGTGCCTCCATTAAAAGTGTTGAAAAATGTGTCACCATTGAAAAAATGTGTCTAAAAATGAACGCCATTAAGTGTCCAAATAAATTTCTCCACTAAAAGGGACGAAAAATGTGTCGTCTAAAAAAGTATCGAATAAAATTTCACGAAATACAAATTCCGGATTCAGATAAACCAATTCTAGGAAGTTTTTACCTAGTCCAAAATAAAAATAGTTAAGTAGACAGTTGCTTCTGCAAATTAATTTTATATGTGATTTAATTAAACAACAAGTTTGCTCCTTTGGTCCTTTCGTGTATCTTATTTGAATATATACTTTCCTGTTTCCTTGCCCTATTCCTCAACTGATTGTCATTTGAAAAATAAGAAACAAAAGCACATAAACATTGAAACATTTTAAATTTATCAGAATTTATATGAAAACAATAAAAATTAGTGCATAAAATTAAAATTTTATCTTATCTTAGCATTTTTTATTACCCTACTTCTTTAACTTACACTTTTTTCTGGCATGACATAATGAATTGTTGACATAACCGCATTGCATAATGATTGACTTCATTTGTTTGGATTTCGAAAAAAAAAACTTTAGTGCTTTATGACTCCACACACGCGTTTTAACCGCATACCCAGAAATGTGCTAATGCTGCGCTAATTTTGTGTTAACAATAAATTAATTTTCATACAAATAAAAATCATTTGAATATGTGAATACTTTTTTTGTTGCGCATGATTTGGAATTGAAGTTTTTTATACATTTTTTACTGAATGCTTTGAAATTCTTTTAATGCCAATAAAAAAATTTATAACAAAAAATTAAAGTAATGGCTATTGTTTCTTTTAATTTGTTCCTTGAAATTTTTAATGTTTTGTAATGAATAAAAAAAACACACATTCGATTGCAATTATGATTTATTGCTTTTTAAAGCATTGATTTCCTTTCAAGTTCGTTACTTAAATCCTTTGATAGCATTGCGCAAACTTCTAACGAAATATTTACTAGATAAAAAGTATTTCTTTTTTACTTATATGTTAGATAGAAAATTCCTATAAAATTTTTCTTTATTTCAAAAAAAAAAATAACAATTTGTTGTGAAAAAAACAAAGTTGCCAATTCCCCTAATTGCAATAACAAAAAAATCTCTTGTACCCGGAATTGCTCAAAATGACAAATGCCATGATGTTTTACATTTATGATTTGAAATCATCGCTTGATATTTTCGTACAAATTAAACTGCAATTTTATAGGCTTAACAACCAATGAATATTAAAAATTTATTGCTTACTTTGTTGATGACTTGAAATGTTTATGTCAAATAAATAACCAAATTGTGCAAAACTTCAGCAATAAAACTGCGGTTTTATTGCACAAAAATTAAAATTCAATAAACACGCACTACGAAAACAAATTTGGCTTATGAGTAATTTTTACAATTTGTTAAATTATTTTCGTGTATTATTGGAAAAAAAAAAAAAAATCATAAAACTCGATGACAATGCGAAATTTTTATGCACCGTAGGTACTTAATACGAGAAATTTTGTTTCGGTTAAATTTTTTTTTTTTAAATTTTAGGACTATTTTGTAAATTCACACAAATGAATACGTGATTTCAGAAAATGTTTTTTAAATTCAATTTTATTACATTTTAAATTTGATTTAAATTAATAAACATTATCACGTGCTTCCACTATCTGCAGCAATTGTGTTTCAAAGTAACAAATTCAAATCAGAAGGCAAAAGTTTTCAATAAAATATCCGACTTTTATGGGCACTCTTATTAACACAAATCCGAAGCCGTTATTCAACTACTTCTGGTTTCTAAGATATCTTTGCTGCAAAGTTAAGGAAACTTCGTTTTTTTTTCAGGCATTGTAGCTTCAAGGATGTTTTTAAAGCCCTGGTCTTAATGTATGAATCGGTGGCGTAGACCCTATGAAAATCATGAAATCTATACACTTGGCCGCTTCTTTCGACACATTGAACACGTGATTTGTCCACCCAGGTCCGATTAAATCGATATGCACAGCACGTCCAGAGATGTTGAATCAACATCTTGACTTAAGGAGAGATGAGGAGTAATCCATTCGTATATGGGCAAATCCCAAAAACTTTTAACATTTTGAGAAAAAAAAAAGTCCGAAAAATTTTTTAAGGCACATGGTTTTCTAATATTCTACCGTCAAGAGATGTGTTTTGGGAGTAAAAAATCGTTAACGTTAACCACTTAAGTTACGCGGCGTAAAAAATAAAGCATTTTGAATGAAATAAAAAAATCCAAAAATATTTTGATTGTCAAAAATCGAAAAATTCGTGTAGAATTAGCCAACGCCGCATGGTTTTATATTTGTACCACAATAGGAAGAAATGTTCACAAAACATTTTTTGAATCGTCGGCTTAAACAATTTTTCAGTCACATTTACGTTTTTTTGCCTCGAACATTTAGCCCTGTATAACAAAAACGGTGCATGGCACACCAATTTGGTTTTCGTAGATCTTTTCTGTTTCAAATATGCAATCTAACCCCACCATGAAAATCCTGAAATTCTAGACAGCGTGGTTGTAAAGTTGTTTTAAAGACTCGCATATGAAAAATTTTGAAATCGACGGACGCTTCTTTAGCACCCTGTGGTTTTTTATAGAAGCTAAGCACATATATTTGCATTATCCTATTCAAAAGAGGTATCGATTCAGTAGAGTTTTTACTGAAAACCAACATTCTAAAGTACACGGTGTGAGTACAGCATACAGATATAATCATAAAATATTGCAACAGATACGGCAAATTTGAATAAACTGATCATTCAAATGGTTATATCTATTCGTACAAGCTTTACATCAGATTTTTTTCTCATAAACTTGTTAGCATACACCTGTTCAATGAAAATGATTCATATCCGTCATCTAAAATTGTATAAATTCAGCTCAGTATCGCTATTCAGTAAACGGACGCGGGATGTTAAAAGTTTTTGGGATTTGCCCATATGAGATAACAGACAGCATTGTGTCTTGCTTGCAGAAAAATCGACTCAATTAGCAAGAGCCCACTCGGACATAGTTTTGAGGTCAATTGAGAGTTCCCTTTTGCCTCATACACGTGCGCATGTAGGTGTATTTCGAAAAAATCAAAAATTAAAGTTTGAATCCAAATAAAGCAAAATTAGCTCAAAAAAGTACCATCGAAATTTAAACTAAAAAGTTTTTAATAAATTGGCTAACTCTGTGCTGAATTTCAAAAATGGGACTAAAGTTCTTTTCGAAATATTTGATATTTTATCAGGTAAGTTAAGTAGACACTTTGCACCACATTATAAAGGATGATCCAATACGAGGTTTATTAATTGTGGAAATGTACCAGAAGCAATCCAAGAGTTTCCAATGTATCCCGATAAATGTACTGTTAGTTGTAGTTTATGAGCAGGAGGCATCATCGGACAGTAATTCTTCAAAAATGTGGATGGAGTCCAGAGCTACAGAGCCAACAATTCAGGATATTAGTGCAGCCGACTTCTGGTTTCAACAGGATGGCGCAACATGCCATACAGCTGGAGTAACAATCGCCTTTTAGGGAAACGTTCGATGAAAACATCATCTCCAGAAATGCTCCTGTTAATTGGCCACCAAGATCATTGGATTTTACGCCATTGGATTACTTTCTTTGGGGATATGTTAAAACACTTGTTTATGTCAACAAACCCGAAACTATTGACGCTTTAGAAACCAACATAGCTCGTGTTATTCAAGGAATATCGGCCGATATGCACGAAAAAGTTGTCGAAAATTGGGCCCACAGAATGAACCATTTAAGAGCTAGTCAGTCGTGGGCAACATTTGAACGAAATATTTTTTAAACACTGTGTTGTAGGAATGGAATTAACATTCTAAATATAGATTTACATCAATACATTGATTTTTATGTATTTTATTTAGAAAACAAAATAGGAAGCTCTTACTAGATCACCCGTTATGAAACAATGAAAAAGTGTTTTTTTCCATACGTATGGAGCTTATATTAAACATGAATACAAGGTACTCGTCGTCTGCCGATTTGAATAAAAATTCTTAGAGTGTGTTAGTACAAAAAAATTCAACATATCTCAGAAACTAAAGGAGATAGATTCATTCTGACAATTTCATTATGAAGATCATGTTTCAGAACTTATGGAATAACTCTTCAGTCAAAATGTCAAAAGGTCTTGATGGGGCAAAAGAGAACTTAAGCGACGATATACCGGCATTTAATCTCACTCTCCGCAGGACTGAAGAACTTTTTAAAGCAATATAAATAAGAAATGGTGCTGCGTTTTGGAAAAAATTGAGCTTGAAGTCGAACGCAAAAGGTCACCGATAAAAAAAAAAAAAGAAAAATAATTGGAGACAGTACAGCACCCTTTGGAACCGCGTGTTCAATAGAAGTGAAACCATCAACCCCAACACGAATCAAACTCGTAGTTCAACAAACAAAGAATTACTCACACCATATGCAGTTAGTTTCGATATAAGGGTGCGATGTCACACTCGTTGAAACGCTTTTGAAATGTTCAAGGCGACATCAGTGCTTACCCCAAAGAGGTGAATGCATTGGTTCCATTTCGTAGTAAGGAAAGTCATGAAATCAGTAGTATAGCATCCTCTGCGGATCGCTAAGCAAATTTTTGTGCTCCAGATAATACACAAGATTTAAATTTTTTGCGCTTTTTGTAACTTTGGCAAGTACAGAACAACCGGATATTATATCGTCACGTCAATGCTACAACAAGACAACCCCGATTTTCTATTTTTGAGATAATTCAATTTTAAGATTTTTCGATTTTTTGACTTCTCTTGCTTGTTATTTTTTTATAACTTTGCAATGGATCCACTTTTGATAACTCTGGTTGGACAGGTTTATGTACAAAATCATGAAGAATATCATTGGCTACTTATCCCAAGAATGATAATTTAGGAGTTATCTAGTTGTAGCATTGACGTGGCGATGGATCGGAAATGGTGTGATTTTTGTTGATGGCATCGTATAGACATTAATCTCAGCATTAAATTTTGTGTTAAAATTTTTCCAATTAGATCTTTCCTTCGATTTATCAGCCATTTTTGCAAAGTTATCTCAAAATTATGGCTCTATTTGATGAGTAATATTATGATTATACAGTGACATTGGAAACTAGTAAGGGTGGTATCTTTGGCCTGGCCGAAAACTAAATACCCTACACTGCATTTCAAGTATATTATTAGGAGAGTATAAGAACAAATTGCTTATATGGGAGGTGCCACACCTTCTTGTCCGAGTTTACCTAGATCTTGCGCATAGCTTGCATTTATAGATCCGAGTGTTTGAGTCTAATTTGGTTAGGTTATCTCAAAAAACGCTTTCCATATAACATTTTCAAAGTTTTGTTTGTATGGGAGGTGCCACGCCATCTAGTTTGAATTCGCCTAGTTTTTGCTCAGAGCTTACAGTTGCTTTCCTTAGTGTTTATGTGTAATTTGCTTCTGGTATTGCAAATAATGCTCCTGTTTTTGCATTTTGAATATATTTTTTGTATGGGCGGTGGGCGTGTCCGTTGACCGATTTCGCTAATTTTCAATCCCCCGAGCTAACTTTTACGACGGAGGCAGAATATCAAATTTCATTAAATTATGTTCCTCAGTTTTCCCAAAAAATGTATTTCCACACACACCCAGCCACCCAGCCAGTCAGACAGACGGACATGGCTATATCGACTCAGGAGGCGACGCTGATCAAGAATCTACATACTTTTCCATACCTGTCGTGCCTCCTTCTCTGCGTTACAAACGAAAAGACAAAGTGAATATACCCCGGGTGTAGGGTATAAAAAGAAAACAAAAAGATGATTTTGAAGAAGTAATGCCTTGGTTCCTTGCAGTAGGAAATGCGACCATGAATGCGTTAAATATTTGCATGATAAAGTGGACTTCAAAATATTAAAAGTATTTCGAACTGAAATGCCTACATACACAATAACTCTTAAACTATCATTTATCTAATTATTATAATAAAAAATGGCTTGAAACTATAAAAAGCACTTAATTAAAAAAGATGAAATTGAAAGTCTCCGTTTTTTTTTGTATTTCATTTCCGAAACTGTTAGATTTGTTGTAATTAATTTTGATTTATCGATTAGTGCGACTAAAGAGATATTCTTCAATATGCAAATTGGTGCTGCAACAATCGGATTCGAATAATTAACAAATATTTCCGCAGTCTCTCTATCTGGCATGCAAATTATGGAATACAACAATTAATTATGGTAAATTCAGAATTTAATTAAAATAAAACTTGAGCCAACGAAAAAACCAATAATCAAAACGTGCAATAAAAAATCAATAAACTCAAATAATTACCAAGTAAAGATCAAAATTAAATATAAAGTTATAAAATTGGTATTAAAAACGAACATAAATTTTGAATTTGCCACGCTAGCGTATAGATTAGATATCTATCTAAGGAATCAATTACTTATTTTAGCAACAGCAGCAGCACATCATTAAGTCACTAAAGCAAAGCTCTAAATCCACCAACTTCATTAATTCATAAGAGAATGCAAATACGAAAGGTGAAAGAAATTAAAGCAGCAACAGATATAGCTGCATAAATTATAGAATTCTTCAAACATTTGCTTAATTTTAATTTAAGTAGAATTTCGTTTTAGCGAAATGCCAAAAAAACAAAAACAAATATCATTAATTTATATTGCAGAAAGCAAAAGATTTTTGCAAAGATTTTTTTTTATGTTTTGTCAATATTTGCGTATTAGCTGTTGCTAATTTGGTTTGACAGTTGTGCTGCGGGCCAAAACTTTGACCTTCAAAAGTCACGTTAGACTTGGGCGAAAAAAGCACGCTTTACAGTTAAGTAAATATATATTTGTTTAATTTATTGCGCATGCAGAACAAAAGGTGAAATTTCTGTTAACAAAAATATTTTGAAATGATGTAATGTCTCTTTATGGATAACTTAAAAGTAAAATCGCCCATTTACTTATTATAAGTAAAAAGTTCAAATTCTTTAACATTTTCTATGTCTGATAACGTAACATTGGAAACTAAAATTATCGGAATAAAAATATCATTTGAAGTAAAACATTTTCGGGTTGCTTTAATATGCATTTCAAGCGGAAATAGTAAACTTTGACACATCCGACTTGAAGTATGTTTTTCAAGTTATTGAAAAAAAAAAATCCTTCCCAGTGTGCCAGACGGTTCATATCTCAGCTTTTTTATCCGTTACGGATCCGTTACTGATCCGTTTGCGAGAGAAATTCTAAAAAATAAAACGATTCGCTTTTTTTTTTTAGGAATCTCTCCCGCAAACGGATCAGTAACGGATAAAAAAGCGGAGCTATAAACCGTCTGACACACTGGGTTCTTTCGGATTTATATGCGACCAACAGCCTTTGGACAACTGGAAAAACTCATTAAATACTTGGAGGTATTACTCAAAAAAATATAAGCAGGCATTACGCAATGCAGAGCTCTTGAAGATTGCTTTAATTCCGATTCCGAAGTAAATCAGAATTCAGAATATGCCTGAATATGAACTTAGCATGTGAAGAACCTTTTCACTTTACAAAATAGCACTGGTTAGTTTTGTATAAAGTGGAAAAAAAGTTATCCCGACGGTGTCTCGGATGTTAGAAGAATTCTTAAAAACCATATCTAAATCTATATATAAATAGGCAAACGAAATCGGTTCAGTCCCTGTTTCTATACCTAAATCTCAACCGATTTGCTTGATTTTTTTTGATGGAAAGGCTGTGAGTAGGAGCAGTGCATAGGACTATAATTTTTTTTTAAAGCGGGCGGTGCCACACCCCTAAATGGAAAAAACGGGCTCACAGCTAAACCGCTGCATCGATTATATTGAAATTTGGTACGGAGGTAAAGTTAGCACTAAGGAACGATAATATGACCATTAAGTTTTTCAGTGGGCGGTGCTACGCCCCTAAATAGTAAAAACGCTCTCACGGCTAAACCGCTGCATCGATTTCAACGAAATTTGTTATGAAGATAGGGTTAGCACTAAGGAACGATAATATGAACATTTTGTTTTTCAGTGGGCGGTGCCACGCCCCTAAATGGAAAAAATGCTCTCACGGCTAAACCGCTGCATCGGTTTCAACGAAATTTGGTATGGAGATAGGATTGGCACTAAGGAACGATAACATGACCATTATGTTTTCATTGGGCAGTGCCAAGCCCCTAAATGGAAAAAACGCTCTCATGGCGAAAATAATACATACGATTTTTATGAAACTTGGAAAAGATATAGCGTTAGCACTATATAGCACAATAGCATGGTTGATTTTTATGAGTGAGTCTCACGGGGAAAAGTGTCAAAATCTCTTTTATGAAGAGTCATATGCTCTACATGCAATTTTCACTATATGCTAAATAAAATTTACCGTTTAAGAATTAATTATTTAAAACCGATTTTTTTTACGCAATAAACAATAAACGTAAAAAAAAATCGGTTTTTAATAAATAACTCCTAAATGGTAAATTTTTTTTTTACATATAATGAAAATTACTTGTAGAGCATATGACTCTTCATAAAAAAGATTTCGACACTTTCCCCGTAATACTCACGGTTCATAAGTTATCGCAATTTGATAATACTTGCGGCCACATTTTGAGAGGCAACCCAGCAAAAATATATTCCCCCATTCCTAAATATATGTAAAAATTAGGTTTTAACTAAAAACTCGATCGATACGTTTTTTTACTGCCTGATCTCGTACTAAAAGGAACAATTCTATTCAATGCGTTTCATAAATCTGTGTAGCCTATATAACATTCATGTTTAAGAAAACTTTTTAATTATATTTCTTCTCTAATTTAATCATGCAAATTAAATGTGCATTAATTTTTAACTTAATTTAGAGCTTCCGTTAAGTAGCAGGGGAAGATGGGGTAGATTCGTACACGGGGCACCTTCGTACAGTTACTTTATTTCGAAAGCTATAGAAGTTAGCATGTCCGCTTCTTCATATGCAATATTTGTACTTTTGCAGTTCATTTAGCATGTGAAATGTGGCGGTGGTACGATTGTTGACTTGGTCGAAAAAAGACTGTGTGCTTTTCCAGTGCAAAAGTAATTTTCTTATCTGACTTTAACTTCGTTTAATGGTAATAACTTTATGCTAAAATTTTAAAACACTTCTGCTGGTTCAGAAACAGATATGCTATTTTACTGTGTGTTCACTATTTTTGCGATTTTGCTAATAGTTTTAATAGAAATAACAACAATCTACATATATAGATTATTTTGGGGCACATTCATGCATATAGTTACGGGGTACATTCGTACACACAAATATACGTTTATGAAGTGTAATTTTGATTTTTTAAGTATAACAAAAGTAAGAATGGCTGTATAAATACCAATTAATTCATGGAATTACTGAAACACGTCCAAAAACAAACGCAATACATCAAAAATAACCTTAATATACCTCAAGCCGACAGCTATGAAAGTCAAGTCTTAATAAATGCAGTTAATTATGCTTGGGGCAACGGGATAGTTTATCTCTTACTCCTGCCACACTTGACACATCATCTTCAACCACTAGAGACTTCATTCGGCCTTTTTATTCAAAACTGAGAATTGCATTCATTGATTGGAATATGAATAACCATGGTAAAGTTCATACCATATACAATATTCCAAGTTTGGCTAAAGTTTTCAATCTTATCATGATAAAAACATTACAAGTGCCTTCGAAAATATTGGAATATGGCCATTTAAAGAACTTGTGCTAAACAGTGATGTTTTTGCATTTGTTGGGATTTAACAGTCAAGTTCTATGCCAGATCTGCATGCAAAAGATGTTCTATACGTTCAAGAGGATACTCTTCCATTCGGTTTACGTACGATTTCATCGTCTTATTTGCTGCTTCCACTGTTGCACGTGTACCCCACTTTGTGTACGAATGTACCCCGTATATGGGGCAAATTCGAACGTTTTGAGTAACTCCAGAAAATACGTCATTACTTTTAATTGATAAGTCATATTGTCATTAGTTTACACTATTTTAAAAGCTTAATATTGTACTTATTTAACTGCACATCAGTTCTTTTGAAAAAGGTGCTAGCTTGCTTTATTTTTAGCTATAAAGTCAAAACTGTACGAATCTACCCCATCCTCCCCTAAGTTACTGAAATACTAAGAATCAACACGAGTCACTACTAATTTCCAACAGCACGTAAACTCCATTTAAATTCATTTGAAGTATTAAGTTGCACAAATAATATTAATTTTTGCATTAGGTACAAACCATTTCAAAACGATCAAGATTTTTTTTATGGCATCCGATTTGGCTATAAATTGGCATAAGCAATAGCTGAATAGTGGAAAAAATTACTACGAAATATTTTTTCAAAATTTAAAAAAATGGCGGAGATATGGGACTTTGAAATTTTTAGGTTAGTTTTTTTTGAGAAGCTATAACTTCGGTTGCATTTATCCAATTTTCAATTTTATGGTGTTAAATGATTTGTCTTAAAACAGACTTTAAAATAAAAATTAGCAAACATTTTTTTTTTTCTTTTTATACATAGCTTACACTGAAAAAAAAAATTTAAATTGAGTTTCCCAAAATACGTCCTTTTTAATATTTTTTATTTTTCTTGTAAAAAAAGCTACAAGTGTAACTTATCAGTCCTCCAAAAATTGGAGTGGGCCTGCCAGTGGTTCTCCAGAAAAACAATAAAATGTAGCATCTTCCCCAATTTTTCAGTACATTTTTTTAATTTAAAATTTTTATTAAAAAAAATTTTCAAATGCTGAAAATAGTTTATTGACTGTTTTTTTGCTTGTATAGTACTAATATAAGTACCAACGCACTTTTTTCAAATTCAAATTATCGTTTAATTAAAAATTTCAAATTCAAAAAAATTGTACTGAAAAATTGCGGCAAAAGCTACATTTTATTGTTTTTCTGGAGAACCACTGGGAGGCCCACTCCAATTTTTGGAGGACTGGTAAGTTACACTTGTAGCTTTTTTTACAAGAAAAATAAAAAATATTAAAAAGGACGTATTTTGGGAAACTCAATTTAAATTTTTTTTTTCAGTGTAAACTATATATGAAAAGAAAAAAAAAATGTTTGCTAGTTTTTATTTTAAAGTCTGTTTTAAGACAAATCATTTAACACCATAAAATTGAAAATTGGATAAATGCAACCGAAGTTATAGTTTCTCAAAAAAAACTAACCTAAAAATTTCAAAGTCCCATATCTCCGCCATTTTTTTAAATTTTGAAAAAATATTTCGTAGTAATTTTTTCCACTATGCAGCTATTGCTTATGCCAATTTATAGCCAAATCGGATGCCATGAACAAATTTCTTGATCGTTTATACATGGTTTGTACCATTATTGCCGTAATTTGCAGAAGCTCAAAAATATATACGTACTAACTAAATGAAACAAGATTCAAAGATTTTTTAAAATAATCATAACAATCGGCACATGCTTTTGATTTCTTTTGAAATAAATACCGAAGAAAATTAGAAAGAGCATCGGCGCGTGGTGAAATAAGATCGTTGAAGATAATGAAGTAGCAATATTTCATTACACTGACTAACAAACTGACAAGGCAAACAAAAATTACATTATATCAATATTTGGGTTGTAACATCGTCTCTATTCAAAAGATAAACACTTGGTCGGTTTTACAGGATTTAAGGTATTTGAAGTTAAAAAATTTGGTTTTGTTTTTTGTGTGGAAATTCTTGTGTCGCCGTTGTTTTTTTCTTTTTATCTTTTATGATGAAAATAACGACTTTTTAACAGAAATTTAGCTCAATGGGTCTCATCAGTCTAAAGTCTATAAGATTTTAGACCGGAAATATCAAATACCACAAAACTAGAAAAAACTGGTTTAGCGTTTTTCACTTGAATTTGGACAATACGAGCGCTATTCAAAAAATACGTGTACTGCTTGAATTGTGCGGGTCCAATTGGTTTCAGGAAAATCCGCTTGGTGTTGCTTTTTTCCTACAGATCAGATGATTACAAGGCAGTTTTTTGATTGTAGATATCATTACTTGTTGATTACCTACGTAGTTGTTTGTAAAGTTTTGCGGATTTTAGAATGAGTTGCTAAAAAGAACAAAGAGTTGCTGTGAAATTTTGTGTTAAACTGAAGAATGTGTGATAACTGTTGGATTATGTCACGAGAAATTTTGTAAAACTCTTATTGACGAACGACCAAAAAGGCCTTCGCGTCCAGGCTTGTCAGGAAATCATTCAACGTTTAGAGGAAGATGAAAACTTCTTGTCAAGAATCATAACAGGTGATGAATCTTGGGTGTACGGTTACGATATCAAAACAATGACTCAATCGTCTCAAACAATGACTCAATCGTCTCAAACAATGATTCAATCGTCTCGTTCAAGTCACTCATTTTAAAATCCGCCAAACGGACAAAATACACTTCAGAAATAACTGCATAGCGAATCAATCAATAATGATATATGCAATCAATAAACTGCATTTTAATTAGCTAGTCTATACAATAATTTAACCCATTATAACCAAGTTTTTAGATAAAGAGGTCAAAAAGACCCATAAAAACGGGATATAATGGATTAAAATGTTTACATAAAATCAAGCAAGGAACAATTTTCTAGAAGATCTTAACCCATTATATCCCATTTTTATGTGTCTTTTTGACCCCTTTATCCAAAAACTTGGTTATAATGGGTTAAAATATTCGACAAAAAAATTCTATGAAAAATTTCACTAAGGTATACTGAAAAAAATACCGTCCGGACGGTGGCAACCCTGTATGGTAGCGCACGCGCACTAACGACTCATGATAAGCACAACATTATACAACTTCAAAAACTCATAACTTTATAACCGTAAAACATACTACTATTTTGAGGGCAAGAAAATAATTTCCATAAAATTAACTTTTAAATAAAAACATTTAAAAAAAAAAACGGTGCTCAAAGCCCCAAAATGGCTTTGAAAAAGGAAAAAGGTTTTTTTCGGCCAAAAGTAAATTTTTTTTTTTTTTCAGTATAATTATTTTTTTTTTTTTTTTCAAAAGATCTTACTTTTCTACAGGAACCCTGAAAATTTCATTGAAATCGGTTGAAAACCCGAGGAGCTTTAAATTTTCAAATATGGGAGTATCCAAAGGTTGGGTCGAAATTCCTATGGCTGCCATCTTGAAAATTTTCGGAATTTCCAAAAATCATTTTACCATAGTGATATGTGTATCAAATAAATACTAACATTTCACCAATTTTCATAGTAATCGGTATGTCAAGTCGAATCTTGGTCGATAACGCAAAGAATGACTCATATGCATTAAAGCTGAAAATAAAAATTCATCTGCCAAGACATGTAAATTAAAGTTGCTAGCTTATCCAAACAAATTCAACCCATTTCAAAAGTGTGCTGAGTTTATTAACACAAAAACCGAATTTTAATCTACGCTGACAATTTTAATCCTAACACCCCTGCACTCAAGCAGCAACAACAACAACAACATTAAATTCAGGTAAAACCTGCAGGCTGATTTTGCGCCAAATCAGTTAAGCTTAATTAAAAGCTAATAACATGTTATCACGCTGCGTGGCAACAATTTTTTGAAAGATTTGAAAGTAAGAAAACACAAAAAAAAAACCAAAGTACCAATCAATTGAATGTCAAATGCAAAGATTGAATTTAAAGAAAAAATCGGAAAAAAATATGTATTTTAAACAAAAAACAAAATTAGAAACGGATTAAGCTGATTATAAAGCAGCATGTGCAGTGGCTTTTGCTGAATGTTTTTTTCCAGCAGAAAACAATTAATCATTAAAGCAAAAATAAAAATTCGTCAAAAAGCCAAGAAGCGCTCAAGTAATAAACGAAAGACTTAAGCGACATACTTGCATGGTGACTGCTTTCAACAGTAGTAGAAGTAGCAAAACAGGCAAATGCTGTTTTGCTTTCATCACTGCGCGGCAAATGTTTTAAGATTCTAAACACAATTTGCTACTTTGGCAGTAATGTTTTTTCGCTAATGCTGCTGATGCTTATCGGCAATTTTGTTTGTGACATATTATTGCTATTGCCGCCGCCATTCATTAGTTAAAATTTTAAGAAATTATTGATTGCTGATTATAATCAGCACATTTCATTAATTGCACTCAAAACAAATATTTTGCTAAAAGTTTTCATTTATTCACAGTACAATTTTTCACTAGAGGATAATAAGATTTACTGTACTAGTAAGATTTTAAGTGCCTTAACTTAGTCGAATGGAAACTTTTTTTTTTTTGCATTTATTTTTTCGCCATTTATTTTTTTCGGTGTAATAGTTCTTTTCAAATTACTTTTTGAACAGTTGAGTATTTTAATTTCTAAGTCTTTTAGCACACGTAAAAGGGGTTATTGAACAAATAAGAATTTCTTTATTAAATTAAATTTATTTTTTTTTTAATTCTATTTTAGATTTAATAAGCTTAGAGAATTTATGAAATGATACCCAATAGAACAACCAACAAATTATTCTAGTGGTTGAACATTTTCGGCGCAAGAAGGTTCAGTAAGGAATTTTCCGGTCAAATTAAGATTCATAATTTTAACTCCAAAAACAACTTCCTGTTTGTGCACGTAAAAACTATACGAAGCAAAGAACCCTTTTATTTTGTGTAAGGTCATGGTGACCACAATGCTATTTAAAAATAACTAAGAAAGCAGATAAAACCGAAAGTATTTTATTTACCTGCTACTTGCCAAACTTGTTTAGTTACTTAACTTGGCTGGTATTGTAGTCCATGCTTTACTTAAGTTATGCTCAAAAAAGGGTCTTCTTTTCAGCTTCACCAAAAAAAAGGGTATGTTCCGCAACATGTCACTGTTGTCAAAAAAAGCTGGAGGCAACATTTGCAAAAAAAATAAATTTTCAGGTTTTACCAAAAATTCATCGAATTAATTTTTTTTTTTTTTTTTTTGCTTTATATTTTGGTAGAAATTTTTTGTAGTTGTTGCTCATTGCTGCTGCTGCTGCAAACAGTTTAAACAAAAAGGTGGAGACCATTTAGGTAATAGGCAGCATGTGCAAGATAAAAGTTTAAAATTATGTTGACCTACATTTTTGGACAATGCGTATTCAGTATATTGATATATTGATGTATGTATGCATACGCGAGCAAACTGTTTGCTTTTTTTTCTTACGTAATGTCAAAGAACAGCCAAATCGATGCTCGTAGAGCCGATTTCAAAAAAAAAAAGGTGATTCATCAAGAAATATCTTACAGTTGGAGTTTCAAAAAAAAAAAAAAGTTTAAAAAACCTTAGGAGTTACGAATCATATCGTCCCTATACAAGAGAAAATCATATATTAAGCTTTTTAGGTTTTTAGATAAAAATTAAATTTTGTACTTTTGTATAGAAATCGGTGTTCTACTTTTACTTTTATGATGAAAATGACCATTTTTTAACAGAAACATGGCTAAATGGGACTTTTCAACCTAAAGACTATAATATTTTGGACCAGAAATAACAAATAACTCAAAACTAGAAAAAACTGACCTAGTGATTTTTACTTGTATAGAGACGATAAATATATGGGTGAATCTCCGAAAAATGTACCAAAACATGACTGTTGTTATCCCCACCTATTTTCATATTTTTCTGCTAATATAGAATAATTAATAGTACCTGGAGACCGATTCCTGATCGGTTAACAATCTGATTTTATTATTTCAGTCGATATTTTTATTCATAGCCCTTTTTTGTTTTGAAACTTGTACCTTTTCACCTCTAATAGCCATGTTTTCGAAATGATAAATAAACCGATGAGAATATTAATAAGAAAAAACTCGGAAAGTATCGAATGGTATAGAAAAATATCAAAAACTTAAATTTTTTTTGGTGAAATAGAATGCCCTAAAATAAATAGGATATGCCACGAACACAAAATATTTCGTCTTTTTTATATATCTTATCTTCAAAGGATCATAGCTCGGAAAATAAGAGTCCTATTGGAAAAACTCGAAAGCATATTTTGATAAGGAAGAGTTTGGCTATTCTATGTTATTAAGAAACTAGTAAGGGTGTAACTTTTAGCCTGGCCAAAAAATAAATACCCTACACTGCAGTATTATGAAAATTTTGCTTATATGGGAGGTGCCACGCCCTCTTGTACGAGTTCACTAATTTTTTTCTAAAAGTTTGCATTTACAGTTCTTAGTGATTGAGTGAAATTTGGTTGGATGATCTCGAAAAACGTTTTCAGTCTTTTCGTCTAGTTTTATTGTATCTTAGAGCGTGTACTTATAGTCTTTAGTATAGTGTGATTACCTCAAAAAACTCTTTTAGTATTGCATTTTGAAACGTTTGCTTATATGGGAGGTGCCACGCCCCCTTGTCCGACTTAACCAATTTTTGTTGAGAGCTTGCATTTCTAATTCTTAGTGACTGTATAAAATATAGTTCGATTATCTCGAAAACCGCTTTCAGTACGGCGTTTTGAAGCTTTTGCTTGTATGGGAGGTGCCACGCCCTCTTGTCTTAATTCGCTTATTTTTTGCTCAGAACTTGCGCTAACCATTTCTAGTATTTATGCGTATTTTGGCTGCATTGTCGTGGAAAATACTACTAAAGTTACATTTTAAATATATTTTTTGTATGGGCGGTAGGCGTGTCCGTTGACCGATTTCGCTCATTTTCAACCCCACGAGCTAGCTTTGAATTATCTTGCTCAGTTTTCCCAAAAAATGTATTTCCACGCTCATCCAGCCACCCAGCCACCCATCCAGCCACCCAGTTATCCATCCACCCATCCAGCCAGACAGACGTACATGGCTATATCGACTCAAGAGATGACGCTGATCAAGAATATATATACTTTTCTATATCTGCCACGCCTCTTTTTATGCGTTACAAATGGAAGGACAAAGTGAATATACCCTGTGTGTAGGGTATAAAAATGCAGGTGGCAGCCTTGAAAAATGAGTTCATAATCGATATCTACTAGGAGCGTCGCGAGGTTTATGGACACCCCCTAATCATCAAAAGAAAAATTAGTACAATAAGTTCAATGAACTAACCAATTAATAATAATCTCTCGTAATAGAACCATTCTTGCGGAGTAAATTTGACGGGAGGATTACTATACGGGAGAATGACTAATTGTGTCAAAAACAGTAACATCACAATGAAAATAGCAATTATTTTCATAAAAGTTGAAACTGGTGGAAAGCCACTCTAATTCTTTATTGATTTAACTATCTAAAAATAAAAGAATATGTATTGTTACATTAAAAAACTTACAAGGTGAATGAGACACACTTGCGTTTTTTAGAAAGTTTTAAACTTTTTTTTTTAAAAAAACGCACTGTCGGAAAACCAAAACTGACTGAGCTGAAGAAGGGCTTATTCTCCTCTTTCTCCTCACTTTTAGTTCTTTGTTTACTTAATATTTAAAAAATGTACAGCTAGAATAAAAAACATTGAGCGGATATAGTCTAAAATGGGGGAACAACTTCTATGTGTTTTTTTAGAAAATAACTTAATATGTGAAACGTGCGAGTTAAGTGCACTAAGAAGCGGTTAGAGACAGCAGGGAGAATGACTTTTTGTTTACATTTTATGTTATAATTTCATAGTGAAATATTTACAACTATTTTTTTTTATACATATATTCAGCTATTCGTATAGAATCTCGTGTTTAAATATCATATTTATCGTAGTACACCAGTCAAATTAGATTTAAGTCTTGCACTTATTCCAAAGTTCATAAAACCTATACCAATCGATGGAGAATATTGCCATGAACAACATAACAAAATAGGTCCACCCAATTTATCCGGGAAACTTTATAAATTGGGGAATTCTCCGAAAAGTACCAGAAAAAAAAAAATTAATGTTGCCGATTTTAGTAATATTTGATTATGTTAAACTTATACATATATGTCCTCGATCCAGATACAAAATATTTTTCTGGCTAACGAGCTAGAGGGCTTTAAAAATTTGTTTCAAAGTATCGCATTCTTGCTGATTAGTCAAGTTTTTAAAGTCTTCTAGCTCGTTAACCAGACTTTGTATTTTAAAAATATTTTGTATCTGGATCGAAGAAATATATAACATAATTTTACTAAAGTCGGAAAAATCAACATTGTTTACCTGGTACTTCATGTCGAAAACCACAATTTACATTATTTTCTAGAAAATTTTTGAGGACCCATTGGACCGATTGGTATAGGTTTTATGAACTTTGGAATTTGTGCAAGACTCACATAAATAGCCAGTATCTAATTTGTCAGGTCTATAAAGTGAAATATTATCAAAAAATTATAGATTCTACAGAATATACCATACTTAATAGCAAAAAAACACCATATACATATGTATGTATTAGCAATAGATCAGTAATAAAAATCAAAAGACTTAAGCAACACACTTACCTCAGAAACAACGCCAAATATTTAACTGGAATTGTAAACTTTGAATTTATTTTGTGTAAAGACCAGACCAAAAAACAAATTGAATATCAACCTACATGGGGGCACCACATGTTACTGCATTGAGACAAAGGTAACAACTACAACAAATACATACAAATATTCCTCGCAATAACAATTAAAACCAGTAGCAAATTAATTTTGCATCCGTTTATTTACTTAAAACGATTATTTGCAATAGATTTGCTGCACATTTGCACAAACATGATTTCCACAGATTCGCAATAATTTTCAATGAATTGTAAAGGGGGGTAAGCACATGGCAGCAACAACAACAAATTGCAAATTACCAATGTTTTTTTTTTTTTTTGCCTTCATACAACAATTTCTATTTGTAAGCATTTGCAGCTGCAACGTAGGAAGCCAATTAAAGATTAAAGTTTTTTTTTGCAGCAGCAACAGCAACATATGTGTATGAGCAACAAGAGCACAAAATAAAAACAATTGTAGCACGTTTCTTGTTGCAGTTTATTTGATTGTTGGCAATTGGCATTTTTTCTTTTTTTTACGGTTGCCAAAAAATAAAAGCAATAGCAGTAGCGTTTGGTAACAACAGTAGCAACAACAAACAATATAAATAAGCATTAAGAAAGAAGGGTGAATATTTGACCACCCACATGGTGGCTATTTTTCAATTTAATTAACAAATTTTAGTACTAAAAGTAAATTGTTTGGTGTTTGATGTACGTAGCTTTTTATTAATTGCATTATTTTTTATTTTGAAAGTAAAGCATTTTTTTTACTGTAAAATTTTAATTGTTTTTTTGCCAACGCCAATGTGGGTGTAACTGTGTAAAATTATGCAATGCCCGCCGTAAAAACCTTTCACTTCGCACAAAAAACTCAAACACAAATTCGCACAGCAAGTTCGTTGCTTAAGTCTTTTGTTTGAGTTCGCCTTATAATTGCTTGCTAATAAAAATATTTACAACTATTAAGGAAGAAAAGCAAATCATTGTATTTGCAATGCTTATTTTTTTAACTTTGTCCTAAAGTGCTTGTTTACTTAAGTCTGCTAACTGAAAATCAAAAGACTTAAGCAACGAACTTGTTGAAATGCTTTAAATTTGGCTTTTTCTAGCTGAAATTGTATCAAAGCTCAAAATGTGAACTGTAAAAAAATCATGCCACCACTTTGCTATTGTTTAGTTGTAATTATAACAATTGTTGTTGTTTTTTCGGATCGCGCTTTTTGTTGCATTTGTTATTTTGGTGATTTTTTTTTTTCTTTTTTTGTTGAAGCCAAACCTGCGCGTTCTCGTTATAGCCCCTATAATTTGTGACCTTGAGTTGAAAAAAAAATAAATTTTTCTGTTATGATTTTAAAAAGCCTTTAAAGTGGAGCACTTTATGTTGCTGTGGTGGTGGCAGCAATCCGTTTTGTTTTTTCTTAAAACAATGCATACACTCAACCGAAATATACCTTTCTGTTCCGGAATGCTTGCGGTTCCAATTACTTTTGGTTTCCAAAGCTTTTTGATGAAAATGGTAAGTCATACGATAAAAAGTATCGGAATCTTTTCTGTTGGAAACTTTATGATTTACTAAAAATCCTCCAAAACAGTAACCGTTTAGAAGATATGCGTTACAAACAAATGTGTTTTTTAGGAATATTTCCTCATAGTAGGGCGAGTTTTAAAACCCAATTCTCTGAAAATTTGCACACATAAGTTGTTTTAGACCAGAAATTGATATCTATGGTGTTACCGTTAGATAGGCTCCAGTGCAAAATCACTCGGTTTTTATAAATAATGGCGATTTGGCCAGCTAGGAATTTATTTTAAAGTCAAAAAATTTAGATTTCCTGAATTGTTAATCTCTCTTGTTTCATAATTTGAGTGTGGAATTGGGTGTTCCTTTTTCAATACACACTAGTATACACCAATCTAAATTATTTACAGAGCTCGTAATATTCTCTTTATACTTTTTCTTGTGTGACCTACCGGTTTTGGAAAGTAATTGAAACCACAATCATTCGGAAATAATCCTGACATACAGGATGCGACAGTTAATGTTTTACTCTGAAAGTGGCGAATTATAGTGATCATCAAAATCGGTGTCGGCCTTGATCTTGGAGATTTTTTCAGACCAAGACTGCTACGGTCTATAAATCACTCAATTCAGCTCAACTCATCTCAACTCAACTCAACTCAACTCAACTCAACTCAACTCAACTCAACTCAACTCAACTCAACTCAACTCAACTCAACTCAACTCAACTCAACTCAACTCAACTCAACTCAACTCAACTCAACTCAACTCAACTCAACTCAACTCAACTCAACTCAACTCAACTCAACTCAACTCAACTCAACTCAACTCAACTCAACTCAACTCAACTCAACTCAACTCAACTCAACTCAACTCAACTCAACTCAACTCAACTCAACTCAACTCAACTCAACTCAACTCAACTCAACTCAACTCAACTCAACTCAACTCAACTCAACTCAACTCAACTCAACTCAACTCAACTCAACTCAACTCAACTCAACTCAACTGAACTCAAATCAACTCAACTCAACTCAACTCAACTCAACTCAACTCAACTCAACTCAACTCAACTCAACTCAACTCAACTCAACTCAACTCAACTCAACTCAACTCAACTCAACTCAACTCAACTCAACTCAACTCAACTCAACTCAACTCAACTCAACTCAACTCAACTCAACTCAACTCAACTCAACTCAACTCAACTCAACTCAACTCAACTCATCTCATCTCAACTCATCTCATCTCAACTCAACTCAACTTAACTTAACTTAACTCAATTCAACTCAACTCAACTCAACTCAACTCAACTCAACTCAAATTCATTACTAACAAATTAAATTTACAGAATATTATGCTGAACTCTACTAATATTTCCGTTTTGCAGCAATGACTTTGTCTTAATAAGTACAAAAGCAAATGCACCCAATTGTAGTTAACGAACAATAATTATTGATTTTTGATTGTAGCATTTGTTGCTTAAACTGCATGCCGCTGTGTAGTGTAGGAATCTTTTGAAAAAAATCAAACGAAAATTGCTACCAATTTCATTGTTTATGAATTGTATTAAAATCTAATAAAACCTTAATTTATTTCCATTATATTCGTTGCACACAAGCATTGCGTTATTTAAAATTTTGTTGGTCTAAAAAAAAAAAAAAAATCGATACAAATCATACCACAAACGTTAGACCACTTTAGTGTATTGTATCTAATTATTGTTGTTGTCTTTAACAATTATTGTTGCGTTGTTGCCAACCGTTGTCTTTGTATTGTGCTGACAATTGCTGTCGCTACCACACCCAACAAGGAAGGCGCAAACTGCTAGTAGTGCTGCTATTGCTGTTGCCGCTGTGCCAGTTAGTGAAGCAGCACGTGCAATGGCACCACCAACACCACAACCACCAATATCAGTTAGAAACTGTATACGTAAACAAGGTGTTTGTCCGTTTGACTCTTTGTTTGCTTAA
Source organism: Calliopum simillimum (assembly GCA_951812925.1). Taxonomy (NCBI): domain Eukaryota; kingdom Metazoa; phylum Arthropoda; class Insecta; order Diptera; family Lauxaniidae; genus Calliopum; species Calliopum simillimum. The sequence goes on along the minus strand of OX638370.1, from coordinate 84,044,327 downwards.
CAGCAGTGCTATTTTATGAAATTATTGTTTATTTTTTTTACTTCATTTGGCAGCAATTGCGTTTGCTGTTTGCTTTAGTTTTTCATTCTGGTTTTGCTTGTTACATGAACTTTTTATGTTATAACACTTATTGCTTATGAGTTTAGTGCATTTTCATAAAAAAAATTAATTTTTCAGTTTGATAAAAATCATTAGGAAAAAAATACGAATCATGAGGAAACATTTTTAATCGTGTAAGTTAATAACACAGCCACAAAAAAAAAATATAGTATGGTAATAATCTGGTTCGATATATATTTTATGCCTCTGAACTCAAATTCAATATTAGATTCGGTTTATCTGAACAGGATTTTACTATGAAACTATAGCATAAAGTGTTAAAAAGTCATTCTCCGTCCTGTTCCTAGCCGCTTCTTAGTGCACTTAGTTTGCCTGTTTTGCATATTACGTTATTTTCTTAATAACACTTATACGACATATTTCGTAGATATACGTATGTAAGATACTGTTTTTCTGTGTTAACTCCTCGAACATTTTTTTGATATAGAATTGACAACCATGAAAGCTGGTCCCTCAATTTAAACTATCTCCGCTCAGTTTTTTTTTTTGTTCTAACTGTAAATTTTTTAAATATTTAGTAAATAGAGAACTGAGTGTGAAGAGAATGAGGGGTTCAGTATATTTTCAGCCCACTACTGCCGTCCTTAGCAAGAATGCCGTAACTCCAATTTTCCAAAAAAATTAGTTTATGGCGTTTTTTGGATCATCTTGGTTCTGTCCGTCAACCCACAAGAACAGGTTGCAGTATACCTTTATTTTCCCTATAAAAACAACTACGACTTTTGTCGTAACTCCCAGCCGTACAAATTTTACTAAACAAGAATACCGTATCTCCACATGCTAAGCAAAAACACCGTAACTCCATAAAAATGTATGATACTACATACATTTTTTAAATCATTTCGTTTCCCTAAATCATTTCAAAAACAAACAAATTTTCTTTATGAAACATCTCGTGCGCATAGAATGTATCGATTGTGGCCGCTGGACAAGTCAGTCAACTAAAATTTTCTCTAAGATATATTTTAGAGTACAACTGTAGCAGCTCAGATGAATTAATCTGTGATTCAAGATGGTAATCACAACTTAAGAAAATTCAACCCCACATGGTGGACAACGAATCAGATCAAAACCTTGTGCGTAAGTGGAAATATTACAAAGATACTGCAGAACAACGGAAAAGAGCTTGCCAGGAAGAAAAAACCAGTAGACACAAAATTGGTATTGGTCTTGGTCACCAAAAGACAAGAATGTTTCTTCGGATTTACTCTTTCTTCACAGTAAATTTAATCAAAAGTTGTCTTTACGGCATTTTTGATTTGTATCAGCTTCGTCAGAAATAGTGCGATGCAAAACATATTATCGTAACTCCATTTTTGACTGAAATTTACGAAATTGGCTATTTCCACTATTGCCATCATGTAGAGCGTGACAAATCCTTTAGGAATGAGGAATAAAAAATAATTTTCCTTAAAGCTGAAAGCGTTGAGAAAACGAAACTGCAAGAAACACAAAAACTCATTTTACAGAAATAAAAATTTATTGGAGTTACGGCCAGTGCTGTCGTTTTCACTTCAATTGAAGTGTTTTGCTTCTTTTTTATCAAAAACACTTCGCCACTTCCCCTTTCATAAAATCACTTCACTTTTTCTTGAATCCAAAATTTGCCTTAAAATTTGTCTATTCTTTTTATGAGAGTTCAGAAACATACTTTTTGTATGCCCGATGCCTGCCTTGACTGAAAAGTAATTTGTTCTTTCAATATATTAAGCGAACAAAGCAAAATTTTCATATACTTCACGGGAAACTTTTTGTAGAGAATTAAATTTACCATCGAAATACTTTATAGACCAAAAAAAAGAAAGCAGAAATTTCGAATTCTTCTTTTTTACTCTTTTGTCTATAACTGTTTTAAGGTCAGAATAAGGTAAAGATATAGCAGAATATTATAAAAGTAGAAAAAAATTCCTTTAAAACGCCAAAATATGGCTACTCGAACATTTAAATTTTTTTTAAGTGGTCGCAATAATTTTTTTTTACTCAAAAAAAGGCGTCTTACGAGAAAAGTTTATAATGTCTAAAATACTTAGAATCATTCAAAGGATACGTTAGATTTTTGGGTACATTTTATAGTTTTTAAAAAATTTGTCAAAAAAAAAATTAAAAAAGTTCCAAAAAATTCTGAAAAAAATGCACCCGTATTTCTTGGACTATTCTAAGCATTTTTTGCTATATACACTTTTTTCCTAAGATGTCTTGTTTTGAGTAAAAACCATTTTTTCGCATAAACAAAATTTCCATGTTCGACCGCATAAACAAAATTTCCATGTTCGAGTGGCCGGCCATATTTCGGTAAATTTTTGACCTAAGAAATTTTTTATTTATTTTTTTCATATTTTTTTCAAATATATATTCAAATTTTGTGGCATAAAAATGAATGAACTAAATAAATAAAATTGTGATTTTTGTGTTCACTTCGCTAATACTTCACTTTTTTAGAATTTTACTTCGCAACACTTCACTTTTTACAAAATTTCACTTCGCTCAAACATTTCAAAACGACAGCACTGGTTACGGCATTCTTTCTTAGGACGGCAGAGAAAGTTTCGGTTTTTCAACAGTGAGTGTTTTTTTGTTTTTTTAAGTTTAAAAATTTTATAAAGAACGCATTCTCCGCGTAAGTATTTTTTTATTACCAAACATATTCTTTTATCTTTATATAAGTAGAACAAAAAACAATTACAGGGGATATCCACAAGTTTCAACTTTTTTAAAAAAATTGCTATTATCATTGTGAAATTATTGTATTAGCAATATTTTGTCATTCTCCGTTTCATCATTCGCAAAATACACATAAATACTACGAATTGTAAGCGCAATCTCTGAGCAAAAACGAGGTGAATTCGAACAAGAGGGCGTGGCACCTCTCATATAAGCAAAAGCTTCAAAACGCTATACTGAAAGAGTTTTTTGAGGTAATCGAACTAAATTTTACTCAGACACTAAGAATTATAAATACAATCTTTAAGCAAAAACTGGATAAAATCGGACAAGAGTGCGTGGCACCTCCCATATAAGCAACACTTTCAAAATACTGCTTTGTAGGGTATTTAATGTTTGCCCATGCCAAATGTAACAACCTTACTAGTTTCTTGTTAGTTTTGATTAAACTATTTGTTCAAAAGATAAAAACTAAAATTTAGCTTTAAATACTTTTCAAAAATCCAACATTTTTAGTGCTGCCAACTGGTTATTTTCAAAACTCTTATATGATTCTTACTTTTTTTGACTAAATAAAAATTTTTGGTTTCAGATCCACTCAGATAAACTTTTCTGAAATTGTAAAAAAAAATTTCAGGGTTACCACCCGGTTTTTTTTTTGTTATTTTTCCTTAAACCAAATTTTGGTTCTATGAGTTTTTAACGATAAAAGGGTCGAACAATTTTGGACGATTTAAACTATTATGTTTTGGTGTGCAATTATAATGACGAATGTAAAAATAAAGAAGATTTAAAATAAATTTTCGAAAGCAACCATCTGGCAACCCTAAAAATTTAAGTTTGATTTTTTTGGAGTTTATTTTGAGTCTAAAATTCTGTTTTAATTTTTTAAATATATTGTTTGGGAGAACCTTTAAATAAAACATTTGGCAAACCTGAAAATTTATGTTCATTTTCTTAAATATTTCAGAGGTTCAGGTCATCATATTCTATACCTTCAAGTGAACAAAAATTAAAAAAAAGGTGGATACAAAACAAGGCATGTTTTGGTACATTTTTCGGAGATTTACCCATATCTCTTGAACGGCTTAATAAAAAAAAAAATGAAAAAAAAAAACAAAGATACTAGTCTCAACCAATACTATAAGAAACAAAAGTTTCAAAAAATCGGAGTTGCAAAAGCCAAATACTATCTGGTTACGTATGTAATGCCCTATAACTTTTCCATACCTGCCACGTGTAGTTCTCTGCTTTACAAACGGAAGGCCAAAGTGAATATAGCCTGGGTGTAAAGAATTAAAATAAAGTTCCATTTTAAGACGCAAAATACGTAGGGTACTATTTATATTTAGGGAACTGGCAACACTAATGTCAATAGCTAAAATCTGGCAACACTATAATAAAGTTTGACATTTTTTAGCATAAACGTACTCACAACGTTTTACAGTGAGTAAAGAAAACCATTTTGGCGAGCCTTTTTTTGAGCGATTGATAAACTATGGGATATCCAACGAGAACAAATTTTTCTTACAACTAAGTTTTCATGCAAAATCGAATGTATTGAAGTGAAACTAATGTGCAAGGATGCCTCTATCTCACAATATGTCACATCTTGCATTATCAGTGCATGCACTGCATCAATGTTTTGTGGCACAACAACCGATTTTTGACGACATTCACGGAATTCGTCGGCGATGGAACTACGAGCACGATTGAATTCACTATACCAGCGACATACTGTGGTTTTTGGTGGTGCTTTATCGCCATATAAAGAACTGTGTTCGTCGACATATTCTTGTTGAGATAATCCAGGTCAAAAGTTGTGAAAAATAATCCAATGAAAACCTTCCCTTGAAATTCCCATTTTTTGGCCAAATTGATTTTCTCAACTCACTGTAAGCAAAACAAATAGCAATTGTACATCAAAAAGTTGTGGGTACGTTTGTGCTAAAAAATGTCAAACTTCATTATGGTGTTGCCAGATTTTGCTATTGACATTAGTGGTGCCAGTTCCCGAAATATAAACAGTACCCCTCGTATTGATAAGTAGTTCTTCTTACTGAAAAATATCTTTTTGTTTCATAAATTTTTCTGCAACTATTTGCTAAATTTTTGCATGTCACTCGAACTTGCCTACCCTAAAACTATATTGTAGTGAAGTACTTTCAATCAGTGTAACTCGATATTTTCTCCTTAAGGTTAAATTACTAGTTAGATGTTGACAAGAGCCTATCATCATAAAAAGCATAGCAATTGACGAACCACCAACAGAAATTTGCCGCGAAGTATTGAAATGAAATTTTTTAGGTAATCGATATCGTGAAAATGTTCACTGAAGCATAATATACATAAATCGGTGAAATGTTTTAGAGAATTCAAAAAACTAGCTTATCCAAAGTTATAACATTGACACTTTAATATAGTCGAACTCTATAGAATGATAAGATAGTTAATTTGATATATTGACATAAATATTAAATATAATAATTCCTTGAAATATCTAAACACATAATACAATATGGCCCTCTTCTTATTCTTTCTTTTAATCTTTTAACTTCGAAGAACACCTATAAGAAAATTACTTTTTTTGCTCGAATTTGAATTATTTAAGCTCATTCACCCAAAACATTTGCTCTTTCATACGAAAAAAAAGCCCAAGTTAAGAGAAATACATTGCTCAAAAAAAAAAAAAACCCCAAAGTATTAAGACTCACAAGAAATCATGCTCACAAAGGAAGTTTTATTGCAAAAAAGAGTTAAAAAAGCTTTGAAAACTTTAGCAAAAAACAAAATAGTTTTTTGAGAAAACTTAAATAGCTACGCAAGCGCACTCTTTCGCTTATGAATTTACGAGTGCTAATGTTTTTCATGCTCTTTGTTATGCTTCTTTTAAGCTTCACGGCTGCAGCTTTTGCGCTGACTTAAAGTTTAAACTTTACCAAAGCCAACGAAAGACAACGAATAAACAGCACAAAGCATGGTGCTATGAAAAAGCAGCAACAACAATTAAGCCAAGTTAGCCATGGATTTCCTCCTACCACGACGACGGTGATGACGGCAACGACCACTACTTCGTTTTGTCTTATGCTTGAAGCTCCGTCCACTTGTTACTGCGTCGCCTTCAGTTGAGTCGCGAAAGTCGTCGAGTGCGTTTGGCTGCTAAAATTTTATTGCTGCTGCTGGTGTGCTGCGGGAAGCGATTTTTTGCGCTTAGCTAAAGCTTTTTTTTTGTTTTCTTTAAAGAAATTAAAAAAAATTTTGTCTTTCAATTAAAGCGAAATTTCTATAAACGAAAAAATCACAAAAAAACCAACACAGGTGCTTGGTGTCAAAAGAAAAAAAGAAAAAAAGTGTACGTGCGCGGTGAGGTGAGCAAGAAACAAACGTTTTTTTCGTGCTTGAAAGCAGCAAAGAAACAACGTTTGGGGGAAAAAAAGCAACTTAAAAAAATTTATTGTGTAATCTATGATAAAATTTGCATAAATTTTAAAGAGAAAAAAAAAATTAATGGTAAAATAATAAATTGAAAACACAAAAGATTAAAGTTGAAGAAAACATAAGACCCAAAAAAACACCAAATAAAATTTTTACATTTACAATTGAAAAAAAAAAAATAAATAAATAACAAAAAAAATAATGCCATAAAAATACAAAGTAAAAAAGTTTGTGAAAGTTTTTTTTTATTTTGTTTATGGAAAATAGCGACTTTTTAAGTTCGAAAAGTTCACTTTAAAAAAACTTTATGACTGGAGTTTAGTTTGTCATTTATAGAGTAATTAGTGAAATAAGCTACAACACATTTAACAACAATAATAACAACAATTTGAGTGACAACGAAAATAAGAAAAGTAACGGTACATAAATATCTAACTTGACAAACTCATTGAAAACGGTTATAACAGGCAACGGTAACAAAAATAGCAATAACAGCAACAACATTAATAAAACACTCTTAATTGCATTAAAAAGTGAAATTTAGTTTAAAAGCACCATCAACAACAGCAATTACAACAACCATAACAACAACAGTAAAATTCAGCATAACAGCTAAACTGCTTTTTTGTATAACATTGCAGAAAACAACAACAACAACAACAACCACATAGCACAAAACCAGTAAAATTGCAAACCAGAAAATTTCGCAAAAAAACTCGAGAAAAAACCAACCAAACAGTAAAAGAAAATTTGTAAAAAAAACTAAGTAAATCAACAAGCAGAAAATTAAACAAAATAATTTGATGAAAAATATTTGTAAATTAAAAAAAAAAATACATATATATTTCGCGTATTTATATGTATATTTATAAAGAAATAATAACATAATTATCATAAAAATTGAAAGTGAAACAAAGTGTTAAGTGCTTCTTAATCAACTAAATCATTTAACGTGACGTAGACATAACATTTATCCCAGCACCAATATACGAGCAACTTTTGCAGCCCATTCATTGTGGCAGCTTAAGTTTACGTCGTCTCAACATTAACAGCAAAATTAAGAACAAAAGGTAAGTAACAGACTAGAACTTAAAGCAAATTTTAATTTTTATTACGTATTCAATTCCTAATTCGGACTTGTTAATTCACTTCCCATAATTTTTCCAGCCCTTCTATTTAATTTTTATATTTTTTCGAACTATGTGTATGGAGGCACAAAAATTCTCTTTAATGTAAATAAGCAGCATGTAAAATTTGGTCCATATCAAAAGATCTGATGCATCCCAAACCATTTAAAAAAACCGAATGGTGGTCTTGAATATGGAAAAATTTTGTGTTTTAAAATTTAAGATTTTCAACTTTTTATATGGATTTTGAGCAGCTAAATTCGAATTCGTAATATGTATATATCTCTGTAAGTTCTGTCATTTTGAAGATATTGTCTATTTAAGATGGAAATTTAAGATACGAAACGGAAAGGCCAATATATCCAAAATGACAAAACGAACTAATAGAGAAATAAATTGCAGATTCGAGTTTAAAAGCTCAAAATCCATATGAAATGTTGAAAATCTTTAATTCAGGACCACCTTTTGGTTTTTAAAATTATTTGGTATGCATTAAATATTCTCTGAAATGGTGCTTATTTCCAACAAAGAGAACATTTTGGTGCTGTGGGAGCGCAATGCAAAGCAAATTATTGTTCTGCATACAAATTTGAACAAGTCTAATATATAATATGCATTGTATTTATAAAAGGGTTATTTCATGCCAAACAGTAGAATATTTGAATTTGGCATCGCCCATTCGTATCTCTGAGGGAAGAATGTTGGAGAGGAAAAAAATTAATGGTGGTCGGTGAACATTTCATCCGTGATCTCGGCAACTACAATAATTTTTTAGTTCTATTGACTTTTAACTCAACAAATTTAACAAAACACAAAGAACTGATAGAAAAAAACTGCAATTTACCCAAAAAAAAAACTATGGAAATCTCATTAAAAATTGTTTTCTCTTCATTTATTGACCCATGTTAAGGGGGGCTTCTCATGTAAAATTTTCAAAAATCGATATTTTTTTTTTTTCATAGGTTGATAGAATAACGTCTTGGGAGTATATTCAGAAAGTTTCATGACTCAACTCTAAATATTATGGAAAATATGATTGATTGAACCAGCGCGCTCGGGCGCGCTTTGTATGTGAAACTCAAACTTTAAATCGTTTTTTCTCAAAACTATGGTTTTAAAATCGCGGTAAACGATTGCGAAAAAACTACTTAACCGATTTTTGATTTCTAAAAAGTGTTTTGCAGATTATAAACTGAGCGAGTGCATGAATGCCTGAAATTGTGGAAAAAAAGTTACTTTATACACTTTTTAGCCCCATTTAGCGACAAAAAATGACGAAAAAATAGCACCTTTTTTTTCAAGACGTGATTTCAATATTGTAGAATCGATTTTTTTGGAGTTGCAGACATTCATGCACTCAGGGGAACCCTGCTGAATAATAAAAAAATGTTGTTTTATGTTTCAGATAAAAACTTTGGGCTCCACAATGTACCGCGATAAATCCGACTTATTAAATGTCGCGTGTGGCGACCATTTTGTCATTTTAGTTTTTGAAAAAATGCTTTTTTTATAGTTCAAACATGTTCTTAAATATATGCAAAAAATTATTTGTGTGTGTTTTTATTTTCCGAGTGAAAAAAAATCCCGAAAAACAACTACTTTTTGACGTGTTACATGAGAAGCCCCCCTTAATGTACGTACACATTAAAAATTTTAGTTTAGTTTTAAAATCAAGAAGTTAGTTTTCATATAGAACAATGTCAAAAAAAGTATTCATTTTAAACTGTTTTGGAATAAATTTCAAACTTTTTTGGAAAAAAATCGGAATTTAATGCCAAAAAAGTTTAAAATTAATACTAATGGGAATCTAAAGTAAGAAAAGTGAACTATCATTTTTTAGTGTGTAGTTAGTGTAGTATTTGCAATTTTTTAATAATTCATATCTCTTGAATAGCTTTAAAAAAAAAATTGGAAAAAATAACGTAAGCTTTGCAGAAAATTTAAATTGCAGAAGCTAGATGGTGTCCGATTTGTTATTGAATGCTCCATATGTTATCTATTAGTATATTTATTTATTGTATTTATTTCAGTCTACGGATTATATGATTAAAATAAGTTCAGCCTAGTTAAATAAAATGAAAAGATTTAATATAAATTTATGTTTACTTAAATTAAAGTTAATCAAGGGAGAGAAGCTATTAGATAGTTTGATACATCGTGATATTGGTTCATTGAGAGCATAATTTGATCTATGAAAATCTTCAATGAACAAACGATTGTTTCTCAAATTCCTAGGTGGATCATAAACAGCGAAGAAACCTGTTATTTCAGTACACTTCAATTTTCCAGAGAGTACATTGAATACACACATTAGTGAAAAATAGGTTCTTCTATCTTTCAACGATTGTAAGCCAAGTAACTTACGTCTAGCATCATAAGGTGGAAGACTACCAGGCCAATTCATTTGACGAATAGCGTATCTAGTAAAGTTTTTTTAAACTTTTTCAAATCTATTTATATGTTCACCATAATACGGATTCTAAATAATACAACAATAATCTAAGTGGCTTCTTACTAAAGAAATATAAAAAGCCTTAAAAGTTAGAGGGTCTTTAAAATTTTGTGTATTTCTTTTTATGAAACCAATCATAGAATAAGATTTGGATATTACTCAATCAAAATGGCTTGAAAAAGTTAATTTGGAATCAAAAATTATTCCTAAATCCTTAATCTTTACGTTTCTACATAATTGTAAATCATTTACATATTGAATAATCAAAATGAAATGGTGCTGCACATTTTGAATATGAAACAATACAACATTTATTTATATTTAAAGATAAACATTTAAACGCCACCAAGTCGATTTGAAGCTTCAAACAATCGGCCATGTCTGAAATTTTTAAAAATAGCTTAACATCGTCTGCAAAAATTAAACATTTACAGAACTGTAAACATTGCTTAATACAATATTAAGATGTGTGGGATTTTTGTACAAAATTTTCGTTTTTCTTTTTGTGTTTTTACTCACGAAATTTTTCTACTGGTCTCCCTATCCATGAAAGAAGTTATTAATATGAATTGAAAAGTAATGAAAAGATTTGGAGAGATTTACAGGAATAAAATCATCGAACACTATCTACTGCTGCAGGCGAAAAGGCTAAACCAAACAGTTTATTGTCCCGAAAATGAGTGTATTTCGTTAAATAGTTAAAAATTCAAGAATTGCACAGGTTTCGTGTTCTCAAATTAAGTAAAATTATATTAAGCACGAAAACAATCGAATGTCACTGATGTCCTAGTCAATGGTGTCTCCATTTGGATATAAAAATATGCAAAGTTTTTAAATACAGGAAGGTTGGCAATCGGTAGAACACCTGAAAAAGTAAGATTCCTGGGACTTTTCTGAACAACTTTCTTAATTCCGTTTTTCGAAATTCGCAAAACTGACGGAGATTTACCCATCGAAAGATCGGGATATAGCTTAATGGAAACCGAACTGGAAAATCGGAACCCCTTCATGCATATTAATAATATTGGTGTCATATGAAAGGTATTTTAATTGGCTACAAAATTGGAGCTCACAAGTTTTTTATTCGAGTCATGGTTTTCGAAATATGGCAAATTTTCTAAAATGTTGACCGATTTCTTTTTTTAAAACACTTTTTTTTCAAAAACTGTATTATTAACAGAGTAGTTTTAGTAAAAAATTATGAAAGCCTAATTTATTTTCTTTTATTTGATATGAAATATGTACCTGATTTCCTTCATTTATAGTAAAACAAAAAAGTAATTCTTATAATACGTATGTTTTTTAAGCCAATAAATTGAAATTGAAATTGAAAACATTACAATAGCACCGAAAATTCGCCATATCTGGAAAATAATGACGCTGGTTTGAAACATTTGTAAATCAATTTTGTAGCCAATTAAAATATTTTTCATATGACCTCATTATTATTAAAATCCATAAAGGAGTTCCGAAATTATACCAGTTTTCATAAAGCTATATACCGATCTTCCGGTGGCTATATCCAATTTAGTTTTGCGAATTTCGAAAAATTTAACTAAAGAAGTAATTCAAAATAGTCCCAGGAAACTTACGTTTTCCGGTGTTCTTAAACGAATTCTTAAAATTTTAAGCTTACAACAAAGTGTCAACATGAAGAATTTAACGTTGATGCCAAAATATTGCCTCTATGATCCTAAAAAATACTGTGCATCATATTTATTTCAAATACATGTTTAATACTTTTTCACTTTTCAATTACAACATTCTAAAAAAGTTTAGCCTTTTTAACCTAAAGAGACAAAAAAAAACAAAAACAAAAGTATAAACAACATTGCTGCATTATGCAATAAGTTCGCACAAAAATCGCAAGTTTTATAGAAAAAAAAAAAAAAAAAAACATTAAAAATACCATAAAATTACAGCAATGTTGTACGTTGTACTAATCAAAGTTAGTAGTAAGTGCAGAGACCTCTTTCCGCACCCAACCAACCAACCAACCAACAAACCGGCTGTTAAAACTGCAATTCAGTTTCTGCGCAATGCGCAACTGAAGGCAAAAACAACTGACAGACTGACATTTCCCAGCAAATTGCATGTAATATTGTTGTTATTTTAACTGTTTTTGTTGTTGTTGCTGTTGTTATTTTTGTTGCATTTATTACACATATTGTTTTTTGTTGTTGTTATTATTTTGCACAAGAAGCAGATAATTTTTTTTTTTTCTTACACACTTTAATTAACATAAAAAATTATTTCATTTGTTGCCAATGTCTTTTTTTTTTTGTTGCTGCTGATTTCTTATTTCTTGTTGGGGGTTTTTCTTCTTTTTCTTTTTTATTCTCCTTCTTCATTATCTGATTTACTTTTAAAGGTCTTTTATGCAAAAAAAAACGAAGTTAAAATGATGCACTTTGCGCAGCACAATGCTGTCGCGTCTTTTATGGCCATATTGCATTGGAGAATAGTAACCCAGTAGAAAAATTCAGTTAAGTGCAAGAAAATTAAAGAAAAATATTTGCTACTTCTAACAATTTAAAAAAATTATACAAGTTTGTAAGTAAGTGACAATTATATATGTATGTTAGCCTGTGGCAAAAAGTGGGCGTAAAAACATAATGCCACGCCCACTGTTTGGTGACATTTAAATACGTTATATATTGTAACTATTTTGAAAAAATTTGGCAGGTAGGTTCCGAACGTTAATACCATACACAGGTCGAAAAGTGGGCGTAAAATATGAGTGCCACGCCCACGTTTTAACCATTGAATATTTTAAAATGTTATTTTTCGCAAACTACACAAGCTAATGCACAAAATTTGGTATGCATGTGTCACACATTAATACCATACAATTGTCAAAAAGTTAAGTGCCACTCCCATTTTTTACTAATTGATAAATTTAACACATTATATCTCGCAAGTGATTCCAGCTATTTTAGTGAAATTTGATGAACATGAATACCATACCCTGGTCGAAAAATATGTTCACTTAATTAAGTGTTAAGTTTCACTTCTTTCATGTGTTATGAGTTGTATGCCTACTTTTCTAGTACTTACTTACAATATTTGTGGTTATTGGCACCTAGTTCCCTATTTATCTACAACATAAACGTCAAAGTATAATAATATTTGATGACATTTGAAAAAATTATGCTAAATTCGCATTATAACATTACTATTGCACCTTAAATTTTAATGATTCTATGTTTTTTCTTCGTTATTAAATGGTATATAGAGCAAACAAACAGACCTTCAATTTAGTTTTATAAGCGATTTTGTCCTTTTAGGGTTGCGTATGGGTAAAATTTTAAATGTTTTTTCTATCTATAATTGATTGTTTCCTCGGTTACAGTATCACTTTTAGACTTTAAGCACCCCAAGCGTCCATTAGCGTCCATTTCTGAGTTATTCTCTTAATGCTAGAACGTCCATGAACCCAGCGCGGTTTAATAGAGTGTTGTTCTATAGACATAGCCATTTTTTACAGTCTTTAACATAATTATATCTATTAAGTGAGTAGAAAAGAGCACTAAATACTCTACGGATCCCAACAAATAAAAATAAGTTTGTTGGGTAAAGCTACATTAAGCCAATAGCCCAAATTGCTTAAGCGTTTGAGTATAATTCAATTTGAAAAATGCTGCAATATTCGGGAAGTCAAAAAGGTTTACTAAATAATACTAAGCACTTTCGAATAGACGGCTGTCATACCTTCAGACTACATTTATGACCCGTAGACTTAAAAATTTGATACTTGATTTTGTCGTTAGCGAATAGTATCTACACAGTAAAAATTTTAGTTTAATTTTAAAACCAAAAGGTATTTATATAGAACAATGCTAAAAAATTATACATTTTAAACTATTTTGGAATAAATTTTATACTTTTCTGGAATAAATTTCAAACTTTTTTGTGGAAAAAAATCGGAATTTAATATCTAAAAAGTTTAAAAGCAATACTTAAAGGAATCAAAACTATCATATTTTAGTGTGTAATTTCTTAGAAACTTTTGGGTTGAGTGGCACTATTTCCAGCTGGGACATAAATTGCATTAAAGTGTGTGATTATTGTATTTGAATGTATGTATGTGTTTTCTTGTCTTTTCATTTCATGCGTTTATATTTAAATTGCATACTAATTGTCGCCCACCTTACAATGGTGGCAACACAATCAACAGCAGCAGCAGCATCATCATCTTTAGCATCATCCGGCGGTGCATCATCAGCAACAACTGTTTTTTTATTTTTTGTTTTTGTTCGCATATTTTTGCAACTGTTTTCATATCTGTACAGCAATGGACTTTAACACAGCGACACCTACTGTCACCCCGTTAATAACTGCAATTGTTTAAGTGCGAATGAGATGAACAGAATGAAAAAGATGGGAAAAAACCATGAAAATACAAAAAAAGGTTGTCGCAATGAGGAAACCTGCTTTTTTCATACAGATGGCTAAAAATGCATTTACTTATGTTTGTTATTGTGCAGCCACAGAAAAAAAATGCAACTATGTATTCAAAATTGTAAATTTTGTATTTCATAAGCAGCAATAAAACGAAAGACTTAAGCAAGCAAATTGATTTTATATTTTATCAATAAAGCTGCAACAGAAAATGCAAGTAAAGCAACGTTTGTTTGAAAAATATACATACATTTTTACTATTTTTCACGCTCGTAATATCAACTTGCAATAATTTTTGACTTTTTTTCAATTTGTCATTAAACACGTTTTAAGTTAAAACTTGTATACTTTTATACAAAATTTAAAGAAGCTTTGCTAGTTTTATTGAAAATGATGTTATCAAGCTATGTTAACTAACTATATAGACATATCAATACATTATCATCACAATATCATCTACGCATTATACATTTATTAACAGTAATAAAACTAAATATGCATACATTCATAAACTAAAAAACACAAGACTTAAGCAACGAACTCGTTTCGTAGAGTCAAGTGACAACCTTGATTTCACTGTAGCGTCTTTAATAAAGTTTCGAAGAAAAATAAATAAATAAAGACTTGTAAAAAAATGAATACCTTAACGAATATATTCATCAGTAACAGTGAAATATAAAAATGTAGCGGCAGCAAAAAGACAACAGGAAATAAAAGGGGTATTGTAAAATGCCACTAACAGCAAAAACAACAATAAAAATTTAAACTATTTTAAACCATACAACACAAAAAAGAAATATAAGTTATGATGTGTGTTGTCAACTTTTAATGGAATGCAAAAATTTTACAAAGTTGAAAATAGTATGAGAAAGCTTTTAGCATAATAATAAAAACAGAAACTATTAAAACTATTATTTGCAGAAAACTGCAGTAAAATATTTATAACATACTTATTATGAGATATGGATAAAATCATTATAATAAAGTCATTATGATTATTTTAAAATGTGTTGTGTTTCAGATGTAGGTATTTTTATACAATGCACTATCTGTAAAAAAGTGATTGCTCAAAAATCACTGAATACACATAATGCCTTTTCGTTTGAAATTGATGGAAATTTTTTTAGTACGAAAATTATTCTAAGAAATATCCACAAAATGTGTGAAAATATTGATCGGTTAAGTTTCCGAAGTATTTCAAAAACTACCTCAAAATCTAGAATAAAATGACCACACAACCGGCGATTCTTTCTTTAACGACCAGGTCTAAGTACGCGAAAGAATTTCAAAATAAAAATACGACAAAATCGAAGTAATGGGAGTTAATAAAACTTTCAGTCAAGCAAATGGGGTTCTGGCAAACATACTTGCGCTTAGTCGTTGAAGGGTTAAAACAAGGCTTAAGAGACTAAAAAACACCAAAAAAAAAAATTCAAAAACACCCAAAAAAAAACATTGGAAAACAGTTAAAAATATAGAAAAATTTTATGCATGAATATTTGAACCATCAACTCTTTATAGTTTATAAATTTTGGTTTTTGCAGTTTTTTGCAGTTTTCAGAGATATAAGAAAAATTATGCCAAAATATTTCTTAAAAATCTTTTGTATTAATATTGAAATCTATTAAACTTTCTTTAATAAATTCTTCATTAAATTGCAGCATCTTAAAATTTCAGCAAATATCATGTTTCTATACTTTTCTTGTAACTTCTAAGGCAAGCATATGGCCAAAATGCACTTCTTCTTCAAATTCCCGATTTTTTAATTTTTTTCTCAAACGACAATTTCTATGATGCTTTTAGTATACCACACTTTGAACTACTCAAAAGCATGACGACAAATTTTCGGAGAAATTGCTGCTACCAATCTACTTGCGTAGCATGATGATATTGGCGTTTTAAATACTGTAAATAGCCTACATCATTGATTGAGGGCAGAATTCAGTTGCTATCTGGTGGGGTATATGACCTGTTCATTTTCTGCGTGTTATATATACATATATATAAACATTGGACCTTGTCGATATCTGTTAAGTAATTTAACACTAAATATGATTAAAATTTTCAGAGTTTTTCGAAGTGGATTACTGTTGAACCCTTGTAAACAGGTGCTCTACAACTATTGGTAAACCAATATTTCAAATACAAGTTAAGCCTTTTTCACATAATATTAATCTTTAGTCAAAGCAACTAGAACTTTTTCCAAACCAAGTTGAACTTTTTATAAATTAAAATAAATGATCTTTTTTGAAATCAACTTAACCTTAACAGATGTATTACGCAGGCGCACTTTTTTAAAAGACCTCTATTATGCATTTTTTTTTTGGTTTATCCAATTCAGCTAACGTCTTTCATGCAGAATTTTATGCTATTCTCAAAGCTTGTAGGCTTAAGAGACTACAAACTTCAGTTATAGGCTGGTAGCGATCTCTCTGATAGTCTGGCCACTAAAACTAACTGAGGTAGATAAAACTAAATCGAACTAGGACGCCAATCTGAACTTATTCTCATTTGAGTTCCAGGTCACAGGAACATTGAGGGCAAAGAAAAGACTAATGTACTAGCAAGATAAGGCTCCTTTCTAATTGAGGCCTATTTATTTACAGTGCTTATACACTTCGATAGGTCCAGTGATTAAAATAATTTTTTCGCATTTTCTTACCAAAGTGAATGCTAGATGAAGCCTTAGAGGCTTGCAGTATTTCCAGAACAATTTGGCCTTCATTAAACAGCGCAAAAATATCAGACTAGCAAGAATCCCATAAAATTGAATAGCCCCTTTAATTCCTTCTATCATTGTTGCATGGAATATTTTTAATACTTTTTCTGCAACTTCTGTGATCTTGAACATTTTCACAGCTGCGGACCGGCAATATAATTTCGCGGACCGGCGTCATACATTTTTGCACCTTTCGCAGACTGGTGTCGGTCCACGGACCATTGGGTCAAGAACACTAATCCCTTTTTCAATGAACTGAACGAATTCGTAAATATTGATTTTGACTTCCTGCTCAACTACCTCAACAGAACAAGTTGGATAAACATAAATATCCTTTAAAGTTTTTTTTAAAAATAATTAATCCAGTTCTTAACACCCCTATCACCAGCCAGCCGAATCATTTGTGTGGTATTAAAACGGTACCAATAGTGCTTTTTAGCCTTTTAGCATAGTTTGTTAGAGTAGTGGCTTCTCTAACAAAACCTATGGGCAGCTATCAAAACGAAACTTGGTATATGAATGCTGTCCGAATTATCACCCATTTCAACTCTATACAAACAAAACAGCTATTTTTGCTCTTTCGAGCAAGGATTTCTTGAGAACTTGAATCAATTTAGGCAAACAACAATTCTTTAAAACTTTAGTTTCGTTGGAAAGAATAAAAAAATTCTGTCTTGGCCTTGGACACTAATTCTTGGTTTTAGTTTTTATCAATTTTCATTAACTGGAGTATAAAAAAAAAGAAACAAAACAAAGTTTCTTTAATGTATTTAATTGTTTTTGCTTTCACATTTTTACATAAATGTAAAACAAATGAAAATGTAATAAACAGCTCTACTATACATATGGTGGATATAGCTAATTTTAAAACGCTTAATCATCCATCAATAGTTGAGTAGTGGTTCGTAGCAAATGCTGCTACTGCACATATTTTACTTTATGTACAATAATAATGATTAGTAAGTTATTAATGAAGAAAAAAAAAGAAGAAAAAAACCTATATTTCAGCTTTACACAAAAAGAAAATGAAAAGTGAAAAATTGCAGTCAAGTAAAACCATTTCATTTCATTTTCAACATCATCGAACGTTAAAAAATTTAATCGCATTTCGTTCAGCATTTCTTTTGATATTATTGAAGCATAACATAAGCCAGACATTTATAGAGCTGTTCACATGAAGAAGTAGCTTTTACTTAAAAAAAACTTAACGCTGCTTTAGTTTTATTTAATTTCACTTGTGAAAAATTGCTGCTGCTTTTTCGAATTTGGCAAGCGAAACAACCATTTCAGTTTCATATTGCTATTGGTCTGATGAAAAAAAAGTATAAGACTGGTGAAGAAAAACGAAAACAATTTTTGAACGCTTTTCCTCAACAACACTAATGAATATTATAACACTTGTGTATGTTAAAATTGAAAATATATTTGTGTTTCTTAAACTACACACCAAAATTTATGAGTAATTATGACAATGACTGACTGTATACCCACTTATTTGGCATAAACGCTGACTGACTGACTGTTTGAAATGTCTGTTTGCATGAAAACAGTTGCAGCTGTGCTGTCTAAAACACTTGCTGTAGCCGCAGGCTATAAGGAACAGAAATAGTAAGCACATTTAATTGTCTTCGTTTGTGAAAAACCAAATCAATTTTCAAACAATTTACAAAAAAAAAAAAAAAATTTCTGCGCCGTCATTTTACGTTTGCATAAGACGCCATGCAGTAATTATCTAGTGCAGTTGAATGAACGACGTACGTGTACAACGTAGCTGCAGGAAAAACAAAAGACTTAAGCGAGCAACTTTTTTTTTTTTCAAGTTTGTATAACAAAATCTGCCAAAATATGCGAGTTTTTTAAAAGCAATTAATGCATTTATATTTTCATAAAAATGTCATATTTTGCAAGAAATAAAAAAAAATTTTTGGACAAATGTGTACATTTTTTTTTTAATTACAAAAAATCTTTTGTTGCACAAAAATGTGAGAAATTCGCTACAACCGCAAAAAAAAAATAAAAACCACAACAATTTTATCCAATTTGTATACCACACCCACCACAACGCACATTTTTTTCCAACCCAAAGCAAGTTGCGCGCTTAAGTCTTTCGTTATAAAATATGTTACATCTTTCTCCCAGCGAATACCAATTTAACGTCGCGAACTTCAAAAA
This sequence comes from Calliopum simillimum, assembly GCA_951812925.1. Lineage (NCBI taxonomy): Eukaryota > Metazoa > Arthropoda > Insecta > Diptera > Lauxaniidae > Calliopum > Calliopum simillimum. The sequence continues at coordinate 84,025,240 of OX638370.1, read as the reverse complement.
AATTTCAAAAATTAAAAAATCATAAATTTTTTCCTTTTTTTTTAAATCATAATTATGTGAATTTATAATTGAAATTTTTAATAATTGCAGCGGATAAAGTTAATGAAATGAAAAGCAAAAAAAAATCGTACAAATTAAAATAGACACCACTTTACCACTCAAAAAAAAAAAAAATGAAATTTTCAAACAAAAGTCTAAAACTTTCTTTTCAAAATGCGCTTATATAACTTTTCTCCTTTAAATACTAAATATGCGGAACGCTTGAATGTCTATTTGACTACTTGACTTTGGGGCACAAAATGCCACTGACAATGGGAATGGCAGCGTTTAAATTTTAACAATTTTGATGAAGCTGCTGTTGCTGCTTTTTCTTTTTTTCTTAAAAACTACGATGATGAGACGTTGCTAATCAGTCAATGAAAGCTTTGAACAACACCAACAATAATCAACGAAATATCAAAACTACAGTCAGGCTTAATAAGCTTGAAATTTTTTATTATAAAAAATTTTGTTTTTTTTTTTGAAAAATTGGAAAAAAATTTATAAAATAATACGTAGATGTGTCATAATCGGCTTTTTATATGCTGACATAATGAAATTTTAAATTCTTTTAATTTCTATAAGCAAAAAAAAAAAAAACAAAAAACAAGCAAAATATGTCTACGAAATTGTCAAAATTAACAACAGCTGTTTTAACAACGGAAGAGCAATTCTATATACAACTTGTTTTCAATAAAAAAGTTTGCAATTAAAAAAGTTCTGAAGTTGAAAGGTTTTTTTACAGCCCTGTTTCTTTTTTTTTTAATAAACGTACATAGGTAAATCTCCGAAAAATGTACCAAAACGTGCTTTTTTTTCTCCCCACCTTTTTTTACTTTTTTTTTATTATTAAAAGTTATAGAATATGATGACCATATCTTCTGGAACATTTTTAAAAAATGAACATAAACTTTCAGGGTTGCCACGTTTTTTTTGACGTTTCGCTTAAAATTTTGCTTAAAAAATTAAAACAAAATTTTAGTCTCAAAACGCTTAACTAAACTTTAGAAAAATCCAACATTTATTTTTAGGGTTACCAGATGGTTACTTTCGAAAATTTATTTTAAACCTTCCTATTTTTACATTCGTCATTATAATTACACGCTACAACATAAAAGTTTTAATCGTCGAAAATTGTTCGACGCTTTAATCGTTAAAAACTCATCGTACCGAAATTTGGTTTAAGCAAGACTAACTAACAAAACCGGGTGGCAACCCTGAAACTTTTGTATAATTTTATCTGAGCGGTTTTAAAACCAAAAATTAAAATTTTGTCAAAAAATTAAATCAGATTTTCGAAAATAACCAGGTGGCAACCCTAAAAATGTATGTTGTATTTTTGAAAAGTTAATTTAAGTTTTTTAAGACTAAATTTTTAATTTTTTTTTTTAAATAAATAGTTTAAGCAAAACAACATAAAAAAAAAATCAGGTGGAGGGTTGCTAAATGGAGAGTGACGAAATGTAAAAAATTAACGGATAGTGACGAAATTTTGAAAAAAAGTAATATCACAATGAAAAAAGAATTTTTTAAAAAAAAAGTTGTAACGGAGATTGACGAAATGTTGCAAGAAATGACGGAGAGTGATTAAACAGAGAATGATTAAACGGAGAATGACAAAATGTTGCAGAAACATAAATATCACAATTAAAACAGCAATTATGTATTTTTTAAAAAGTTGAAACTGGTGTATGGTCCCTTCAATAGATTATTAACTTAATAATATAAAGATAAATTAAAATGTTTAGTAATATAAAAAACTTACGCGGAGAATGATATACACCTGCGTTCTTCAGAAAATTTTTAAACTTTTTCTTAAAAAAAAACACGAACACTCATTACCGAAAAATTAAAACTTACTCAGCTGAAAACACACTTAATTCCTCTTTTTCTTCACTTTCAGTTCTCTATTTTATCAATATTTGAAAAATTTACAGTTAGAATAAGGAAAACTGAGCCGAGATACATAGTCAGAAATGAGGGACCAACTTCTATGTATGTCAATTCTATATAAAAAAATTTTTCGAAGAGTTAACACAGAAAAACAGTAGCTAAAATATATATACAAACAATGTCGTATAAGTTTTTTTAGAAACGGGCATATTAAGTGCACTAAGAAGCGGTTAGGAACAGGAGGGAGAATGACTTTTTAACACTTTATGTTATAATTTTTTGCAAAATATTAAAAATTATTTCTTTTTTTAAGCTATTCATATAGAAGCTCTGATTAAGTATCTGTATTAAATAGTTTAGATATCAAATTTTAAACTTGGTTTTGACCCCCGGGACATTGAATGGTATATTTTCGGAGAATCACCCACATGCTGCCCACATGGAAAATACTTTTAGAAAAAAATTTCATTACATAAAAACATGTAAAATTTCAAATTAAGCAAAAATAGTAAGATTTGAAAAAATTTTCATGTGGCAACCCTAAAAATTTATGTTAGATTTTTCAAAGGTTTATTTAAGCTTTTGGAGACAAAAATTTTTTATTTATTTAAAAAAAAAAACCATTCAAGTAAAATAAAAACAAAACAGGTAGCAGCCCTTAAATATGAATTAAAAGAACCCGTACCCTCGAGCGTTTCTAAAAGTTTACTGAAAAACAGTAACTGAAATGCAAACAATGTCATATAAAGAGTGAGATCGAAAAAATCTTATCACACGTTTAACCTAATAATTTTTTTGGGTGCAAAATTTTAAAATTTCTTTGATCTAGTTATCTTTGAAGAATATGTCAGTTATTATTTTTAATGACAAACATGTTGATTTGTTGTGAGTTTGATCAAAATGAGTGAAGAAAAAGAAGTACGTCTTAAAATTATTAAAAATTTTCAAAAAAATCCAAATTGGTCTTACAAAATATTGGCCAAAGAATTGAAGGTCTGCCGTCAAACTGTTTCTAATGTTATTAAACAGTTTGAGGAGAATTTGACCATGGATAGGAAACCTGGTTCAGGAAGAAAACAAGGACCACATGATATTGAGAAAGCCAAGAAAATTGAAAGCATATTGAAAAGATCTCCAAACACATCCGTTAGAAAAGCTGCCTGGTTAGCCCAGTGCTCTGACTATTTGGTGCGAAAAGTTAAAGCCAATGCAGGTTTGAAAACATACAAAGTCCAAAAAGTTCCAGACAGGAATGCTGCAAAAAATTTAGACGCCAAAAGTAGGGCTCGGAAATTAAAATCGAATTTTATACAAAACTATTCATGTTTTATAATGGACGACGAAACGTATGTACTGGCAGATTTTACGCATCTTCCGGGTCAAAATTTTGATGTTGTTGATGCTCGAGAAAATGTCGAACAATTTAGAATCCAAAAGCAGACAAAATTTCCTAAAAAATTCCTGGTGTGGCAAGCTACTTATGAGCAGTTGCGGCAAAAGAAGCAAGTCATTTGTTGCAGTGGGTTCTTTAAATACCGAAATATACATCAAATAATGTTTGAATCCTCCAAATTGTCCGGAGCTAAGGCCAGTGGAGAGAAATTGGGCTCTTGTCAAAAGAAACTTAAAGAGCACAAAAAAGGTGTCCCAAAATATCGAAGATTTTAAAAGGAGATGGGCAAACAGTTTCAAAAAGGTGTCTGAAACAACTATCAAATCTCTAATGGAAGGCTTACCAAAAAAGGTCCACGATTTCATAAATAGTGGTTAGAACTATAAAAGTTATATTTTTCTGTAATTTGTAAAATATTATCAATTAAATAAAAAAAACTCTGAGATCAACTGTTTAAAAATTGTTGAATTTTACATATGAAAGATTTTTTCGATCTCACTAATTAGGTTTTTTTTTTTTTAAAGAAGTAACAAATTTAGTGCAGCTTGGGCCAGGCAGGAGAATGAGTTTTTAACTATTCATATTATGATTTCATAGTAAAATATTTAGAACTATTTTTAAATTTTTAGCTTAAGAAGCACTTGTTAAATTTAAACATGGTTTTAAGCCCTAGGACGTTTAATAATACATTTTTCTGAGAATTATCCTAAATATTAAAAAAAAAATTGCTCAAATCAAAATGCATTAACAAAAGATCAATGCCTGTAGCAGGGGTTGAAATAAGAAAAAGTTATTACTTCAGAATTTTTTTTTTTTTTTTTGTTTTATTTGCAATTTTTAGCAAAATTTTTTTAATGTCTTATTCAAGTGATTAATATTAAATATTAATATTAAATAACAGATATCATGGCAATGGTTCAATTTAAAATTGAAAATTTTTAGCGAAATTTTCTTCGAATGCAATCATAAAAATATGTTTAAAGTAGAGTTGCCGAGTACTTATTGTGGTTGCTACATTTTAGCCCAAAATGGTGAGAAAAGACAACTAAAACGGTTATAAACGAAATAAAATGAGTATTTAATTTCAACGATTAACGCAAAACAAAGTAATATGGATTTGGGTGAATACTATTATTACAATTTTTTACAATATTCTGAAGTTATTACCGCAAATTTGTAGTTATTACTGCAGAAATAGGGTGTTACTACAGCTTATTTCAATGCCTGCCTTGAAGTTTTGTTAGTGAGTTGCTTCAGATCGCTGCGCAATCTCTTCCCTTCTTTTTCCATCGTATTTGAGAGCCTCAGTATTGATCCATAAACCAAGATTTTTCTGCAATAGGTGCAAAGATATATCATGTTTAGTGTATTTTTCACAGAGTTCAATTAATTTAAATTTTAATTTGATGTGGAATAAGTTTAATTCACTTAAAAAAATATCAATTTGATGGAAAAGGTTTAACTTGAAGTGAAAACTATATACTTTTTGTCACGTTTAAGTCCATAAAAACAGAACAAAAGGCAAAAAAGTTCACCATTCTGTATGTTTTACTTAGGGTTTTTTTTTTTTGTAATAAAATACAACTTTTCTGTATTATCCTCGACTTTCTCACCCTTAAAAAATTTTTAAACAGCCTACTGATTGCTAAACTACTTATGAACTTGTCCTTAAAACTAGGAAAAAAATTTATTATTTTGATTTATGTCTTTGATTGAGACAGGTATTCCCATTAAAAACGCAATAAAATAAAATGTATAAAAAAGAGATAAATAGAAAAAAATAGAAAACATTAAAAAGTCAACGACATGTGCGTGATATTTTTTTGTATTTTTTTTCATAGAAAAAATTTCTCATAGATATTTCAGAAATATGATGTATAGCACTTTATACGCAGCAGCAGCATTTGCTTTAATGCTTCTTTGATTTTCTTGTATGCTGCAATTAACACCTGCTTTGTTAGCAACATGCGGTTAGTGCCGATGCTGCTGCTTTCATTGCGAGGGAGTTGAACCACAGCGTCAGTGTAAATGTCAGTCAGCACCTAAATGCTTTCTACACATAGTAAGGCCCACTTCAGTGCTCAAGTTAAATAGTGGGGACTGCAGCCAATATGAAGTATTGCTTTAGGTTTGTTTTTTTATTATTTATATTTTTCTTTTTATTTGTTGTTTTGTTGCTATTGCTACTGTTGCTGTTGTAGTTGTTCACGTGTAATTTATTTGTTTAATCTGCATAACAGTAGCGTGAAAGTGCTACCACTCAGATACGTCTAACACTGCCAAACTTTAATAGCGCTGTAGAGTGTTGAGGTTAAGGTTTTCTTGCTGGCTGATACATAATACAAGGAAGCCAAATAGGTACTACAAAAATATTAAGGTACAAAATTTATTGATAAAGTGGTGTAAAAGTGTTGCCTTGTTAAATTATGCATCATTTATATTAAAAAATTCAAGTGCTTGGTAGCACACATGCAATTCGTATGCAGCAGGAAACAAAAGACTTAGACAACGAACTTGCTAGGTTCAATTTTGAATGTATGCTATGTATGAGGTGCTTTCAGCAGCAAAGTAATGGTTTTTATGCAATTTTTGTTCAAAAAACAAAGTCAAAATATTGCTTTCAACAAGTTGTTTAAAAGAATTGCTTTATTTGGTTTTTTGTTTTCATTTTTCAATATCACTTTCAATAAAAAAGTTTTTTCTTTAAGTTAATGATAGCAAATTATATGTTTGCTAATAGCGCCTGTCAGTTTTATGTTTCTAGGAAAAGAAAGTCATTATGAGTTTGACGAATAACAACATAAAAATTGTTTTTATTTAAAAAAAAAAACAAAAAAAAAATCGTTTCATTATAATTTGCTTTTTAGCCTGAAGAATAATTTGTCAGGCATATGGTATTTATTTTTTTGGAAAAGTATAGCAGATACTTCCTTGCCGTTTTCTTTAAGCCCAAAATTTATATTTTTGTTTCAAATTTGTTCAAAAGCAAAACAAGTTAGCTTCATGCTGTAGGTACTTAACCTTAAAATTTTCAAGTTTTACTTTTTTTATCTTCACAGTTAAGTCAATAAGCGTTGCGTTTTGTTTGCTAAAACCGCAAATATTTATGCAAAAGCCGCTACCTTGCTTTTGTAATTTTATATGCCATTTATAGGCATCCGTGCATCTTATTAACCCAAAAAGCAGCCACAGCTTCAAAGTAACAAAGCTGCTTGAATCCGCATTTGTATCAAATTTCAAAATATTTAAAATTCTAATGCATTGGTGGCTCTTTTGTTCATAAAAATGTATTTTGATTTTTAAAAATGATAGGCATTTAAAAATTTGAATTATTTTTTGGCTGAATTTAAATCACGGAACTACACGTAGACTTGATGTCTTAGCAGAAGGTGTGCAGAGAAAATACCAATATGATTTTAGACTCATCAAATTCGAAAATTAGAAAATCGCTGTAGAAGATGTTGTAGAAGTCAAACGATATGGTCTCAGATTCAACCACACTCTGGTGGAGCACTTAAGAAAGGTAGTCACCAAAGGAGGCAAAGGTTTCCAGCAGATCTAAAATTTTTTGATAAATATCGAATAACCATACTTTTTCTTATAAAAATATACGTTCAAACTTATCAGACTCTTACTTTTTGAGTTATGATCCTTTGAATAGAAAGCAGTTTAGCCCCCAAAAAATTACAAATATATTTATATCGAAAAACCGATTTATGGCCATTAAGCATTAAAAATGAACTAAAATCTGCTAGTGTTAGTGCCTATAAGAGGAAGGCCTTAAGTAAAAAATGGGCGATGCCATGCCTCCAAAATATTTGTATTGTATGGTGTTTGAAAGGATCGTAATTCGGAAAGTCATATTAAAAATGTATATTTTGATAAGGAATGGTGTGTCTATATGATGCCATTAATATAAAATGTTCACCATTTCCTACAGCTATGCTATAAGCCTGAAATCAGCGTTTTGTCCAATTTCAATCATGGATATCTCAAAATCTTGCAGAAATATTGAATATTCTGAGGATGATATCGGATTCAGCGTCAAAAATAAGAAATAAAAAGTTCACTCTGCCTATAACGAAAGCTTATCTAAAAGTTATAGCAAAATAAATTTCAACTCACCCTGTACCCCCCAGAACGAATCAACTTCGAAGCGTTTCCACAAACCGTAAAAACATGAGGTGAGTTTTGCATATGGTGATTTAACATTTACTTGAAACATGGAGAAAATTCTTTGATCATTGAGTCAATGGTGAAAGTGTGTATATGGGCATATCCGAAAATAATCTCCTCTCATATGACTCAGGTTTTGAGAAAAAAATTTTTTTTTTCATGTTCAATAACCAGATGTGGTGGAATATGTGAACAAAAAAATTTCGACCAACGAGGCTGTTAGGAGGTCGAAAGTCGATTTAATTTTCGTCAAGGAATTTGCTTGAATTTTTACAGAATTTTAGGACCTGTTATGTGGGCGTAAAAAGCGATTTGGACTCTTAAACCCATTCTGTCGCCAGGACCCATATACGATTTTTCTGAATTTTACTCCAGAATATTTAGAAAGGTGGCATGTAACATATCTACTACTTCTGAAATATGTGCTCTTCCGTATATTATCTTTTTCCCAAATTTTTAAACAAAGTGTGATCGAGGTAAAACGTATATCGTAGGTAATTGAATAACCTTTCCAACGATATACAGTATGATTATGATCGAGCAACAAATGGCTGAGTTATGTCTCCCTAAAGTTACCTCGATCATACTCTTTGTTTGGATTTCATAAAGATTTCTGTGAAACCATCTCTGAAAAACATAAAATGGTTTCCAGGTAAAATTTACAACTGTAAAAAAAACGAAAATTTTTGACTTTAGAAAATCCCATTCTATCAAAACACATTAATTTTATTCTTGGTATTTTTTGGGCTGTAAGTCATTATAAATCAGCGACAAAATTTCTTTGTACGATAAATTTCATCTAAAAAACAAAAAATAGCAGCTCAAGTCTTTTGTTTACTAATTGCCAAATTTAGTTATTTCCCTTAAAACTACCGTAATTGTAAATTTTAATTTTCTCTCTCGAATCTAAGCTGAAAAATCAAATTCATGCAACACGTTTTATTTCGCAATGTGCGCCAGCGCGCGTATCACGAGTTATTAATCGAAAATTAACAAACAAAAAAAAAAAAAAAAAAGCAATCAGTTGCTGCTTTTCAATTTTTTCTACTTTCTATTTTTTTCTCGAATTTTTTTGTGCAAACTCACCTTTACGTAGATACCAAACGTCAAACAATTTCGGTGCCAAATGAAATTCATCGTCATAATTTATAAAGTAAAGAAAAAAACCGTATAACTTGAAATCAGTTTAATAGATTTCGAAAAGCAGATCTTCAATAACGAATTTCAATGATGATGATGCTGATGATGCTGCTGATGTTGATGATGACAATAAGCAACTCACGCTCTCATGTTGACAGCAATGGCAGCAAGCAATGAAAAAATTAACAACAATCGTGTCACAACAGCCAGCAACAGCAGCAACAACAACAGCATGATATCTAATGTTGACAAAATGTGAACAATGCGATTAAATAAAATGACAACAATAGCAACAAAAGCAACATCCAGTGTACCAACATGCATAAATCTGCTATGTTAACTAATGAGGCTGGGAAATTGTTGTCATTTGCATATTGCTTTCGTTGTTGTTGTTATTGTTGTAATTGCTCAACCGAGGAAATTGTAAAAGTGCAAGTTTTTGTAATAAAAAAAGCACTTTACAGTAGCAGCACAAATCCATTGGACACATGTTGCAGCAACAGTTGTCACTTTTATGACTTATTAATTCACGTAAAGTAGGAATTTTACTCTTCAAAAGAAATGAAAAAAAATGTCACATCTTTGTTTCAGATTTTACTCAAAAAATGTTCGGTTTTTAGCTGGAGAAACAGAGAGTTAAAATGAAATTTGAAGTTCAATTTAAAGCGGCCATTTTCGTGAATGAGGTGTAAGTAAAGATCATTTAAAAATGATCCGGAATACCGATACCAATTTATTCTTAGTAACATCGGAGCTGAGAAATGTTAAATTTATTATTCAGTTTAATTAATCACACTTGACGTATGATTAACATTTTATTGAATTTTATTGATTAACATTATTAAAATAATAAAAATAATAATCGAGTAGATCAAGTTTATATTCAAGAACCAGACTGGCACATTTTCTAAAAAGTTTCAGCGTTGACAGCCTACGTTGCGTATAAGATCAGTTGCAGTAGTTTCCAGTAGTTTCTAGTCATATATATTTAGTTAAAGTTGTATGCTCAACCCAAAGTTGGTCAAGTTCATGGGTTGACTGAGTAAAAGTAGAAATCAGTCAGAGGCTCAGTCTAAGGAATATAGAAGCATTTGTTATATATACGAGTAGTTAAAGTTCTAACATTTCCAATTATCGAACCGTCAGAGCCGAACTCAATCACAATTATGTATGATCGAAATCGGTCAAACTCACCATCGTCATCTAAAGTCAAATTTTATTCGATCTCATTCAAGGTCACACATTATCGGAGTCAATTACCATCGAAATAACGCACAGTTAAGGTGGGTCCCAGCCGAAGCCACTTAAGTCAAAGTCAATTTAAAATTCATTCAAAGCATTCAATTTCGAAGAAAATTTTGACTGCATCGAAACATACTAGCAAATAGTGATATTGTGAAAGTTCTGTCACTGACAGAGTAATTCAAGGTTCACAAAAATACTATTGAAATCAGTCAGAATTAAGTACAGTTACTATCCAATTAATCTTAGTCAAAATAAGTCAAAGTTGAAGTTTATTTAGCTTAGAAAGCTTAGCTAAAGTCACAGTAGGTAGAAGTAATTTCCAATTAAAGCTGATGAAAAAAATAACCTACAGAAATTTATACATAAAATGATAAAAATGTTGATCTTTTTAAAGCGACTATGGGTACATAAAACTTTTTCGAAAAAATCATCAAATTTTCATATACTTGTAAATGAATATTTCACAAGCGGCCATTTATTAAATTCTGATAAAAGTGAAGTGCGCACAAAATTCAAGCAAAATGCCTTAGCCACGCCAAGCTAAAGCATGCTGAAGAGTAATGCTTTTTTTCACAACATGACGTATGAGTTACTTTCAATTTTAACAATTCATTAAAAATTTTCATAATTTATAGCCACTAAATAATTTCTGCAAGCGCGTAAAAATTTAAATTTAATTTCAATGCGCAAACGTTTATCAAATAAAATTAAACACAATTACAGCTTACAGTCTCTTCTTGATTTATTTCGTTTGCAATACATTGAACTTGCAATTTTTTTTTTTTCATAAATTTTGTTGCAATATTTGTGCATGCCACACACATATGAATGTGGATTTATTTACGCGCTAATAACTAATGAGTGCCACTTGCTGTTGTTTACGTGCGAGCAGAGTAAATTAAAGTAGTTGGCAAATGTTTTTGTTATTACCATTTTAGTAAGTTATGTGAAAGTAAATGTTTCGAACGTTTAAGTATTATTGCCAAACACTTTAGAAAGGCAGCTGCAATTGTTCAAATTATAATCTTTAGTATTTTTGTTGTTAAGAAACATTTGTATAACAAACATGTGCCATAAATAGATATTTGAAACGAAAGACTTAAGCAGCAAACTTAAGCGGTATATACAAACTGTAACAAAAGGCACTAAATTTTGAAATACAAAAGACTTAAGCCACAAACTCGCTTATGATTCACACTAGTTCACCAAATTCTATAGTAATTTATGAAACATAAAAATATTATTACGCCTTATAAAGCCTAATAACATTATTAAAAATTTAATTTTCTCAATTTTTTGCTAATGTGTTTTTTATTGTAATTTTATAAAATTGCTTTTTACTAATATGCATGTTTTTAGCACTTAATATCTTTCTATCTTCTAAATAAAGTTAATTTAAAAACTTTTTTTTTTTTTTGGTTTATTTAAAAAAAAACAGCATATGTCTGTGGTAAAAAATAATCTTGCCTAAATTCATACACACGCACAGAGACTTACTATAAAAAATGACTTCATTCAACAACAATCAAAAATTCAAAACCAATTAAAAATGAATCAAAATTTTCATGATTTTAAGCCACCAAACAAAAAAAAAAACTTTGAGTGAAGATGAAAAAAACAAAAGCGGAAATTGCAGTCAGCAAACAGTCTATTGTTGCTTGGTTTTGACAAAATAACAATACCATAAACTTAGGGCCGCGTGTTTTAAGTCACGCAACTGCGTTTATTTTTCAACTATTTACAAATATATGGGTACTTACTTTAGAAAACGAATCAGGCTTTATTGTGTTTTTTTTCTTCCTCTTAATGTAACCCTTAACACAAATTTCTACACGAAATGCGTGCGCAGACGCAGAAGATACACAAAGTGCGTATCATGTGGGTTGTAGAAGCAACAATGCAACAACAATCGAGATGATAATGATTGGCGTTAAAGTTCAAGCATTTCTAAAACAAAAAACTTGCACTTTTTTATTCATTTTACATAAAAGAAAACCTAAAGTTTCAAAATCAATGCATTTAAGACTAAAAGTCTAAGTCCATCAAACATTACATCGATGCTCCATATGAAAAGTAGGATGACTCATTTGTCTAACGAAAACTAAGACATCATAAAAATTGACGGAAAGAAGTATGTTTTAAAAATCGTTGAAAGAATGGTAACATATTTTACTTTTGAAAACAAATCCTTGAAAAATCCTTTTTTTTTTGTTATATATGGTGAAACTCTATAGTTTATGTCCAAAACAGGGTGAAATGCTATACTTTTCGCTGCAAGAATCAACTATAACCTAGTTTTTTTCCGTAAAACAAATGAATAATCCTATGTACTTTTCGTAAGAGGCATTATTATCTCTTTAAAAGCAGGGTATGATGGTTTTAATTATTCAGGAAAAATCATCTCCTTAGAAGATGGGATAAGAAGAGACGACATTAATTTGAGAAAATCAAATAATATCAAACCCTTGAGTGACATCCATTAGAAAACAATGAAAATGGGCAAGCTACAAGTCATCTTGAAAATGCATTGGAGAAGACAATTTAAGAATCTGCAAAATAATGAAGAAAAAACCAAAGTCATATCGCAAAAGATCTCATTCGATGGAGATTTTTATTTTGAACATATCCTCCTCCTAGGGCTAACAAGGCACGGCTTGGTAGAATCGATTTTAATTTTAAGGGATATCAACCAAGCGTTTTCTTCTGAATTGGTATATGCGGACCTTCAGATACAATATCCCATTTTCAGTAAAATCGTGCATATGCCTTTTTTGAGAAATCCCAATTTAAATGAAATTTTCCATATACTAGCAGTACTATTTATGTTTTGAGAACTGGCAACTCTAATGTCAATAGCTTAAGTCTGGCAACAATGTAATAAAATTTGACATTTTTTAGCATAAACGTACTAATAACGTTTTGATGTGCATGTGCTATTTGTTTTGTTTACAGTGAGTTTAGAAAATCAATTTGGCCAAAAGAATACTCATTCAAAACGTAATTTAAAAAATTGGATTTTTTTTTAAAAATTATCTAAAAATATTATTTTTGATCCGATTTTATTCATTTATGGTTTAAAAGTTTTATGATTGAATACACTATGCAATAAAAGAATAAAAATCACTTGAATGTTAATTTTTATTAACAAAAAAACAAATAAAAATGAAAACATTCCAAAAAATCAAATTTTTCAACTCGGCTATTCGTTGCCTGATCATAATTAAACTACAATCGTTGGAAAGGTTATTCAATTATCTTTTGAACAATATGTTTTTTTTACCTCAATCAGATTCTGTGTTTGGATTTCATACGGATTTCAGTGAAACCATCTCTGAAAAATATAAAATGGTCTCCAGGTAAAATTTACAACTGTGAAAAAAAAAATTAAAAAATTTTTTTGTCCTTAGAAAATCTAATTCTATCTATCAAGCCACATTAATTTCATTCTTGGTACTTTTACAAACTTGGATTTTGTAAACCTGTGTAAGATATCAAATTCTTATCTAATGGTGCTCTAATGAATGTTCTTTCAAATGTTCTTTAAATCGTAATTCTATTATTTTGCACAAAAGTGCAACTAAATTTTTGATAAAAACTCATTGAATATCTAACATTTTTTCATCTCAAGTTCGTATCTTAAGTCTTTTGTAAATATGAAAATTATTTGTACCTACTTTTTTAAGTGTAGGTATGCATTGTACCCCACATTTAGGCAACAAATTTGAAGTTTTATTTAACTGCGTAGGTTGCTCTCGCCACACCACGAGCATTTTGTACCAAACACAAAAAACCACCAAAATGCAAATGTGCGCACGATGATAGCGAGTTTTGTCAATTGACAAATGTTCCTCGACTGCAACTATTAGGTAATTGATATCGTTGTTGTTGTTGTTGTTACTATTGTTTTGCTTAATGTTGTTGGTATTACCTTGATTGCCCACCCACTCAGCTGCTGCTAATGCTTCTGCTGTTGCATACAAATCTTTACTACATTTGTTGTCAACACATTATGCTTTTGTTGTTGTTGCTGTGTTGTTAGCATTGTAAATAACAATTTTTTTTTTCTTTTTCACATTTTTAACATTTAACAAAGCCAACAATGTTTTTTTGGTAATAAAAGCCTACAAGAGTGCAAGAAATACTAAATAAATGTAAGAGAAAAAAAAGAAAATTTATGCTCAACAACCTTTGTTTGGCAATGGCGCGGCGTTGTTTTATACTTCAGTGAAATGAAAATGGCTTTCATAAATATTTTTTAAATAATACTAAATTTCTTCTTTAACATTCCACATGGTTGAAGTTGACAACAACAACAAATACAACAATAATAATTGCGAATACAAAAAAAAAGAAAAAACAGCAACAACTACGAGTAAGTAAAGAAAAACCAACACTTCAATATGACGCACGTTTGACGACGTTTGTTTGATTTTAATCACCAGCACAGTGGTGCTTGCTGTCTTGCTGTTGCAATCACGTTCAGGTGATTGACCTGAAAATTGACGCACATACACATACATATAAATATGTATATTCAGCAACACTTGAGCATTTCAATCAACAGCAACAATTACAATTCAACCGAATCAAACAGCAACATTTCAATAGTTTAACAACTTTTTCTCTTCAATTATTCATCAAATAGTTGGCAATCATTAAATATGATTGCCACATACTAAAACAACAAAAAAATGTTTCCTCTACAAATTTGTTTTTAATTTATTTTGATTTTTTTTTTTTTTTTTTTTTTCTTAATTTTTTATTCTTGTCTAAGCCAAGTCAACTGTTGTTGTGCGGCTTAACTCTTTCAATTGAGTTTTCAATTTTTTTTTCTGTTTGTTGACGGATATTGACTGCTCATTCATTGATAAATTCTAATAGAAGTTTTTTTATTGTAATTTTTGTCTACATAGCTAAGTATTTGATTTTATCGCTGAAATATTTTCATTCATTAAAAAAAAAGCAATTCGTTTTCTTTCGTTTTTAGAATTGTGATTTCTATTTATTATTTTTGTCGTCAAAAGAAAAATATTTTATGACTACAATAAACCTGCATTTGTGCAGGGTGAAGCAGAAGTAATGTCAAAGTCTATATTGTCTGGCATTTTGTAAGAAATCAAAAACATTGAGCTTTGTTTTTATGAAAAGTTTACTTGAAGGTGTGAAATTGATTACATTGCAATATCTCAAATTTTTCATCTTGTATCAAGGCTTAAGACAAAAATAATATCTTTAGTTTAACATGAATCCCATATTGCGTTTTTAAGTTTAAGTACACAAGAATTTTTTTTACAAATTTCAACTATCTTGCAAACTCTAAAACTGTATTATGGATACAACTTTTAGTTTCAAGGACACAATGAAATCAAACAAGGGCATTTTTCCGAGAGGCTCATACGTACATGGTGAATGCAGCAAATAAGCGATGAAATCCGATGTGGATCTGATTTAAGAGAATCATCCTAGCGTTTCCAAATTATACCGGTTCCATTAAAACTACTTTTCACTTCGGCACGTTTTTATGAAAGTTTGGAGATTTATTTAAAATGATTGAAAAATCTTTTTTTAATTAAAAAAGTAAAGCAAGTACTTAATTTTCACAAATCTTATTCAGATGCAATTGATATTGCTTGTTTATCTTTCTTTTTAAGTTAGCTGTCAAAGTCCAATGAAAAATTAAAAAAATGGGTATGATATTGGAATTCAGCGTTGCCATAAGTTTTGGAAAAATTCACCCTTGCCTACTTTGTGAAAAACCTGGTATATTGGAAAAATTCACGGTTGCATATTGCTTTTTTGTGAAAATGTCACCGATGTTAAAAAAAATATTCCTTTTGGAATGAGAGTTTCCATTCATAAAATATTCACTATTGAAACTGCTCGAGAGGAACTATATTTTCGAGAAGGGATTTTCCAGGCAGATTGGCGATAAGGGCCGTAATGTGTTGACCATGACAAGATTGAGAACTTTAGAAAAACCCGGAATATTGTATGTAGTAGGAATTTTTTCTTGGTTATTCACATTCCAATCGTTGAATGCAATTTTCAGCTTTGACTACAAAGGCAAATAACGCCTCTATTGGTTGGAGACGGTATATAGTGTGTGGTGAGAATAAGAAATAAACCCGGTGTCACGAGCATAGTTAACTGAATATATTGAGACATGACTTTCATAGATGTCGACTAGTAGTAAAATTGGGTTATCTTTGGAGCACTGCGTATGTTTTTGGACGTGTTTCAGTCAATCCAGAAATGTATTGGAGTTTACTTTTTTCATACTTAATAAATTTAAATTACACTTTACAGGTCCTATGCTCTTCCTAGGAGTTAAAGGAAAATACACACATACATACACACTTTATAGGAGTATACTCATGAGTACGAATGTGCCCCAAACTGATCAATATTAGTTTTTGTTATATAAATTAAAAACTATACACAAAATCACAAAAAGAGTAAACACACAGCAAAATTACATATCAGTTTATAACCAAAGCAGAAGCATTATTAAATTTGAGCAAAAAATCACTTCAATTAAATTAAGTTGTAGTCACATAAGAAAAATAACTTTCGGAGTGGAAAAAACCAAAAATAAATTTTTCGTCAAAGTCAACATATGCACCTCTGCCACATTTCATGAGCTAAATGGATGCAGAAGCAACAATATTGCATGCTAGCGTGAACATGCTAACGTCTATAGTTTACGAAGGTGCCCCGTGAACGAATCTACCCCACCTCCCTTAAGTACTAAAAATTATTAAGAAACTTTGAATAAGTTTCAAAGCACTGCAAATTTCGAGAAACATTGTTGGTTTTGAGTTCTAAGCTACTTATGATCTATGGAAAAAAAAAAAAACATAAAACTCAACCATAAGAGCGTATTTAAGTTCTTTAATTGAAATATATTAAGCACCACATACGTAACTGTTTTATTCCAACGATCATATAAAAATCTCTAAAAAGCTAAATCAAAAAACAATCACTATATTTTTAAACTAATTTAAGATATCATTAAAATGCATTTAGAACGCGGTAAGAACTCGCTTGGCTAGCAAATGAATGGTTATTTAATGAGACACATTCAAGTATGTTTAAACTTAGCAACTTTAGTGTCAGAATATTAACAACAATTGTCACTCTTAGCTGTGGGTTAAGCTAACAATGGACTATGGCAAAGAACAGAGACGCGCCTTTTTTTAAGAAAAGTAACAGCAAAAATAAAATGAAGAGATAAGAACTTAAATAAATAAAGAAATAAAAAACAATACGTGTTGTCTGCCGGTTTGACAGAAAATGTGTCAGAATTTAGTTGTCACAAAAGAAAACAAAATATATGTATGTACTTCAATACAACAACAACAGCAACAACAAAAACACAATGACAACAATAACACTTTAATGAAGTCACTTAAATTCTAGTACAGGCCAAGTAGTAAAATTGGCTAAACTATTGGCAATTGAAATTTTTAACAGCTACAACAGCAACATCAACAGCAGCAACAGGAGTTTAACATAGTAAATTGCTTGTTGAAAGACGTTCTCTGCATACCTAAGCAACCTGTTCGATTTTAACATTTTTTGTTCCTCTTGTCGCTTTACTACCTACAACTAATATTTATATTTGCTATTTTTTTATTTCTTTATAAATATTATTTTTTATCTATATTTTAGGGTTCGCTAACCTCCTAAAGTCCATAGTTTTTTTGTTTTTTTTTTTTTTTGCCTGTTGTCAAGCTTTCAAGCAATTCTTGTAGGTTGTTATGGCAACATACTTCTTGTGATTTTTTCGTTCGTTTCTGTTGCTGACATCTTTTGTGCTTTTAATACATATTGACGTCAAAAGGCTGTATGGCTGGAGATAAAAACTCAAAAGAAGATGGATAGTTTGACAGTCGAACGGACTTGCCAACTTCAGAATAAGACAGTGAAGTTAAAAATTACCATTTGTTTTTTGTAAAATTTTAATTGATTTGTTTTGATTTTGGTAAAAGATATTTTCAAGTTGCTTGCCAAAGTCTTTTGTTTTGATTTATGTTTTTTCAATTATATTGATATCGAAATGAAGTGAACTATGAAAATAAAAAAATTTGGATACAAAAATTTGTAAATAACATTTGCATATAGCAAGCGGCACCCACATCTCCTCTAGTGTAGGATTCTGCTCCAATTTTTTTGAATTAATGCGCTAATTGGCATTGGCATTAAGTTTTAATTTGGTTATAAGATTTGTTAAAGAGTCAAATAATCATATAGGACTAAATAAGAACAATATTGAAAATCAATAATCTAATGAAAATTGTAAAATTTAATTGATTCGTTTAGTTATAATGTTTTATCGCATTTGGCAAAGTATTAAAGACTTCATTTGTATGAAGTCAAACTTGATAGGATGCTACCTTTGGCCTGGCCAAAAATCAAATGCCCTCACTGCAGGATTTTAAAAATTTTGCTTGTATCGAAGGTGTCATGTCTGAATTCACTTGGTATTTTCCCAGAGCTTGCGCTAACAGTTCTAAGTCTCTTTGCGAAATTTATTTGCATAACTTCAAATAAACCATGAAAACCAGCATTTAAAAAACTTTTAGTATGTGGAAGGTGTCAAGCTTTTCTAAATCGGTTTTGATCAAAGCTTGCATTTACTGGTTGGATTATCTCATAAAAAGTATTCATTATAGCGTTTTTAATCTTTTGTTTGTATGGTATGGTGCCACGCCTTCTCTTCGAAATCACATTGTTTTTAGTCAGAGCTTGCATCTATCATCCTTACTTTTTGTACAAAATGTCATCGAATTACCTTTCTCAGTTTTGCTGTGATAATTGTTTCCACTGACATACAGATGGACAGATGGGCATGGCTTCATTGACTCAGAAGGTGATGCTGATCAAGAATGTTTATACTTTTCCATACCTGCCTTCTGTTCTGCATTGCAGAAGGAAGGAATAAGTGGATATACTCTGGGTGTAGGGTAAAAAAATGGCTAAGTTTAATTTTTTAATGAATTGAGATGACTCCACTACAATGGATGATAATCCAGAGAGTAAGGATTCAATTGTGTTATTCAAAAGAAGGCGTTGAAACTCGCGAAGAAAGTAGTTTAAGAGAAAAACATTCACTTGGGAAATCTATATATTCTCTGCAGTAAAAATATGAGACAGTCTAAGTAAAAAAAAAAAAACTAGTTCACGGTTAGTACTGTCCCAAAACTAGTGAAAAAAAGATGCAGTGGGAGCCAGTTTGATATCAGTTTGTACTTTATAGGGGGAAATAATTTTCAATCGTAACGTTTTCGCTTTTGAAATAATCTGTGTTTGTGACAATTGATTTGTGTGTCAAAATAAATTGTGGAAAAAAAATTAAAATAATGAGTTCATTTTTGTTAATGTTTGTTATTTTAAGAAAACATAAACTCTAAACAATAAAAAAGAAAAATATTACTAAACACGACAGCACTCGTTGAAGACTCGTTGTTAAAAGACTACTTCAAACCACAACTAGCCCCGGACTGGTGTAAAAGTAATGCGAAAGGGGTCAATTGAAATTTCATAGGATATCAACACTCAAAAAAGACTAGTTACTTATATGTAAAAGGGGCTGAACTCGGACTATTACTGGTTGATAAAGGACTAGTTGTTGAACTAGACTTAAACAAGCCTCTTTGCCTGCGGGGTAAATAGGCAAACAAAAACGATGCAGTTCCTGTTTCTATGCCTAAATCACAACAGATTAGCTTGCTTTTTTTTTTGGAAAGGTTTTTAGGAGGAGCAGTGCATAGCATTTATTTTTCTTGAAAAGTGGGCGGTGACACGCCTCTAAATGGAAAAAACTCTCTCACGTCTAAAGCACTGCGTTGTTTTTTATGAAATTTGGTATGGAGATAGAGTGTACACTGTGCACTAAGGAACGATAATATGTCCATTATGTTCTTAAGTGGGCGGTGCTCTGGCATGGTTGCTAATGACAGTTTGTTTGCTCAAGTTAACAGTTTCGTGGTCTTTTTAAATTCAAAACGAAATGGTCGACTTTTGACCACATGGCGGACTCTAGTAAACTATAACAAAATAAACAAATTCAAATCAAAATTGGATACTGAAAATCATAGCACCATACTGATTCTGTGAAAAATATGACTTCCAAAATCACATACTAAAAATATATAACTTAAAAGCATTTATTTATGTCACACATTCAATGTGAAATAAAAACGCACAAAACAAAATAGAATAAAAAGAAAACAAAGAAATGAAATAAAGTACAACAAAGAAATACAAAAAAAAAAAGAAACTGCAAATTTGCAGTTGACACCTGCACTGTAGGTCTGTCTCTTCAGTACAAGGTCTATTTGTCAAAATACAAAAGAAATTCTACCGAGCAGAGTGCATCCGTATGTGTGTGTATTTATGTGGTTTTACAAGAAGTGGATGACTTCATCATGCAAAGCTGTGGCTACAGTAAAGAGCACTAATGTTGCATTGTATAACCATTCATTGAATTTTTGTTTTTTATCTCCTTGCGCTAAAATTTGTTTGGGTTGCAGTTTGATTTTTTTTTGTCTTCTTTCTTTTGCTTTAGCAAGAAGTTCCAAAGGTTTTGCCGACTTGAAGATATTTTTGGTTAAGATTTAAAAATACATATAATAAATGTAGTTATGCGTGAAGCATTTTAGAAGAATGGACATTTATTTTTCAGAATCTTTTATAAGAATGGAATTTTTCGCAAATTTTGTTTTGTTTACCATCTTTTTTCAATTCTTGCGATTTGATTCACCTGTTACATTTTTCCGTTTTTTGTCACTGTTATAATGGGTATCACATTTTTCAGGCTGTTCTTTTGTGTTCAGTTAAATTTGCTGTCAGCTTTTAATTAAGCTGATTTTTGATTAAATGCATATGCAGTCAAATTTGATGAAGGAAACGGAATTTGCATCATTCATGTGGTTTTCAGAAACTTTTTTTTTTTTGGCCTGAAAACCTAAAGCTCTAAAGTCTGACTCGAAAATTTATTTTAATTAATTTCTTATAAAATTTTCACAAGATCTCAATATTCTACAGAATAGTCAGTCACTAATATTTTGGTACACAATTAACTTCATTTTTACCCTCCAAGTGCTTTGGATATAGTAGGAGATACGAATAAGGAGAGATTTTCACTCATCTGTTTAATGGATGAAACCTATTTTTTATGAAAGTAAATACGTTTAGAAACATATTGTGAGTGGGTTGCCTAAAAAAATCCTGGCAAGGCTATGGTTCATTCCATATTGAAAAGTGCATTTTTTTCAAAAAATCCACTCATCTGTTTAATGAAAAAATCATATACCATTCGAAAGTTTAGAGCCTCTACAATATGTAAAAGTAGGGTTGCCTATTTTTTTCCTGGCAAGGCATAGGCTTGTCAGGCTTTAAAAGGTCGGCCAAAACCACAAATTTGCACTCATCTGTTTAATGAAAAAATTATATACCATTCGAAAGCTTAGAGCCTCTACAGTATGTTAAAGCAGGGTTGCCTATTTTTTCCTGGCAAGGCATAGGGTTGCCAGGCTTTAAAAGGTAGGCCAATACCACAAATTTGCACTATGTGTTTTAAAAAAAAATGTGTTTAATGAAAAAATTATATACCAATCGAAAGCTTAAAGCCTCTACAATGTGTTAACGTAGAGTTGCCTATTTTTTTCCTGGCAAGGCATAGGGTTGCCAGGCTTTAAAAGGCCAGTCAATACCACAAATTTGCACTAGACCTATCGTTAGTTGCATGGGAAAAATTAGAAATGAAAAAAACCTTGCTCCCAGGGGCTAAAAAGTTTCCTATTGGTGTAAGTATCAAGCATAAAAATTTTGGTTCCGATCGGAAAATATTTTACCGTGCCGCAAGGCCGTTGAAGATCGGAAAAACGTTATTTATATGGAAAAATGGGGCCTTAATCGCAAGAATCAGTCCTATGTTTGAAACTATTTGAGATAAGTGAATGAGATTTAGTATGTGTATGAACAATGCTTAATTTATTTGCATTCAATAACAAAATGGGCGATGTCACGCCCCCTCGACCCGAAATTCTTGTATCTCTGGAAATATTAGACTCAGGGGAAAGAGACTCGATACATATGTAATTGGCACTGGGAAAACAATTTTTAATAAAAACTGGGCGGGGTCACGCCCTTTCCTTCCTTTTAAAAAAATCAAATTTGTCATATCTCTGAAACTATTTGACACATATGAATAAGATTTGATTTCAGGTAATGTGAAGTGAACAGTAAATGGCACTGTAAAAATGTTAAAGTAATTTAAGGTACTTAGTTGATATAGAAGCAGTAATTTTTTCTGCTTCTGTTTTGGTCTCCTAAGTATAGACAAGCATGGAAAAATATTCGAATGGTATATGATTTCTTCATTAAACAGATGAGTGGACTTTTTGAAAAAAATTCACTTTTCAATATGGAATGAACATAGCCTTGCCAGGATTTTTTTAGGCAACCCACTCACAATATGTTTCTAAACGTATTTACTTTCATAAAAAATAGGTTTCATCCATTAAACAGATGAGTGAAAATCTCTCCTTATTCGTATCTTAGACTAATAGGCATACTTGGCATTATTGGAACTTTGTTGATGGTTTTTGCAACAGCTACATAAACATTCTCATAGTTAAAGCAGCTTTGCAGAACTCACAATATTCCGTAAAAATCAACTCATCGTATCAGGTAGTGGCTTTTGTTTATTTCTGTATTCGTTTTACATATAGAATTCGCTTCGCACAGTACGATTCGTCTTGTATTTGGTAGTGGCTTTTGTTTGTTGCTTTTTTATAAGATTAACAAATCTATCGAACATAATTCGAATCTTCTCGATGGTCCTTGTAACAGCTATATTAACTTCCTCCTAGATTCTTCAGCATCTACTCGTCGGCGATTACTTCTGTTTGTTTTCGACTTGCCTTGCAAGCCGAATTTGCTTTGTACTTTACAAATTCTCTCGGCTTATCACGTAGTTGCCTCCCTTTGTTTTTATTCAACCACATGATAAATTCAGATATAATGATACGCTCACCCATTTTACAATAGATGGCGCTAATGATTGTCAGTTATAGAGCTTAGTACATTCCACTTATGAATATATACAGGCATATGCAAATTTTTGTTCGAATATCACTTAACATAGATATCTTAAATTTTGGAATTCCTCTATAAAATTCTAAAAATAAACAGACAAACAATTTGCCCTAATTTTACCTTACTAACCGAAAAAAATTATGTATTCCATACTGTTCTAAAAGCAATTTCAATCAATAATCGTTGTATAAAATTTATACGTTCAGTTGAAATCTAAAAAAAAATACCGTACTACCTGTCATTACTGTAAATCAAAGAAAATTCCATAGTAAAAAATAAAGACAGCAATAATTTTGCCCAGCATATGTACCCACTCCCTGCGATAAACGAGCACAATAGAACATAAAACAAAGTATACACTCACACACGCAAGCGCGGCGTTCGCACTTATGGGCCCCACTTTAAATTCAGGCAGCAATTCCGCCTTCCAGTTGGCAATAAAAATAAACCAAGTTGGCTATTGCAAAACAAATGTGTAAATGTTGACAACTTGGCCAGAGAGACCACCGCAGAAAAACAAATAAAAAGGGCGCATTTGTTTTCGGAAAAAAGGTGGAGTGTAGACTGGCCGTAGATAATTGTAGGAAATGCATTGGTAATAATTTACAAACAAGAAGTTATACACATTAGTTTGTACATATGACACTTTAGTATAGGGCGGTATATTATTTCTTAGAAATTTTTCTATAAGGAATAAGTTGTGCCAACTTCATTATACCCTACACCCAGAGTATATTCACTTTGTCCTTTCATTTGTAACGCATAGAAGGAGGCGTGACAGGCATGGAAAAGTGCATATGTTCTTGATCCTATACTCCTGAGTTGATGCAGTCAAACGTTATGTTAAGACAATTGAGGAGTGGCCGTACCAAAGGGCCTAGGTATCATTATAAGGCAAAAGTAATGTCATACATATTATGTGCCATAATAATCGGTTATTTGATCGGTATAGTTTTTTAAACATCAATTCCACACCATCAAATAGAGTAAAGCGAAGTAAAAATTTCAACCAAGTTTCACTCAGACACACAGTAAATGCAAGTTCTAGGCAAAAGCAGGGCAAACTCGAAAAAGAGGGCGTGGAACCTCCCTTATAAGCAAAATTTACTTAATTCTACAGCGCAAGCATTATTTTAGGTAATAAAACTAGGTTTCGCACAGATACTTCTGAGCAAAAAATAAGTGAACTCGATCACCTCCCGAAAAAATAAAATTTTCAAAATACTGCAGTGTAGAGTATTTAATGTTTGACAAGGCCAAGGGAAACATTATTACTAGTTTTTAAACATATTGCCAATTTAAAAAAATATATATATTTTTAGTTACAAACAATTAACGATTTGGAAATTATTTGATTAATATGAAAATTATTAACAATTTTTGAATTTCTTCATTTTGACAATTTCCCTTTTGCGAATCCACAAGGAATTAGAAAATCACTCTGTTTTATAGAAAATTAATACTTCATGCACGATTGGATGGAAAGAAGTATGTTTTGTGAAGCTAAGCAAGCAGCGACGCGATTTCAATATCGAAAAATGCGCTGAGTTTATTATAAAAGGTCATCTGTTAGACTTTTATGCCTGGCTATAGCTAGAAAATAGCAGTTGCAGAGAAAGCTTTCAAGAGGTTCTTTCTTGTTGAACTCCATGAAACTCTGACAGATGAAATTGAAGGGGATACACAGGATTTTGGCGCGACTGCAGATGGTCTAGTGTTCAGTTCAAGCAGTGGAATTTCTTGTAATATTAATGCGATACTTGGATTAGAAGTCAGAGGTTCCAGAGTTATTAAATGAAGGCGAGATTGCTTTGAAAATGATGAAGCTTCTAAAGGCTTTCCAATCGATATTCGCTTTGTTGAGGATATATAAGAAAATTCTTTTAACCACTAGACCTTTTATAGTACGTACTAGTGACGAGCAAACCAAGACCAAGACCATAGCAGTCTTGATCTTGGTCTTGTTCTTGCACATTGAGTCTTGGTCTTGGTCTTGATCTTGCTCATTAAGTCTTGGTCTCGGTGGTCTTGTTCTTGGTCTTGAAAAAATTTTCAGAGATATTGAGTATTCAAAACCATATTTTTCCAAAGCAGTTGGGTTTTTAAGATGCCAAAATTCAAATCGAGAAATGATTTTATCTTCAAAACGGGCGTGAAACAACTTTTAACTATAAATTAGCAAGACTGAAAAGCAGTCTTGGTCTTGACAATTATCGTGAGCAAGACCAAGACCAAGACCATAGCAGTCTTGGTCTTGGTCTTGCAAAAATATCAGCATCTTGGTCTTGGTCTTGGTCTCGCAAAATTAGCAAGACCAAGAACAAGACGCAAGACCAAGACTAATTTTGCTCATCACTAGTACGTACGTGCTCTCAATAGATAATGCTAAGTGAAACTACTTTGCCATTCATAATGCTTCTATGACGTGGAACTTAAACGGGAGTAAGGTTGAATTGGCGCTCTAGTTTGAACAAAAATGTTCCTGCAGTTCTCGAATAGTGTGATTTATATAGCATTTTTGACGAGTTCAGGGCTTAAATAACTTTGGTCTGTTATAAGTAGAAGAACGCCAACTCTCCGAAAATAAATTAAGTTTACTCTACTAGCTTACTAACAATATATTCAATGAATATTATTCATATTGTACTAATATTGTACAATAATTATATTAATAAATAAAATGAAACCTAGAAACATGTCTTGAGAATGAATGAAGTTTTGCCTTTAAAATTTTCATTTAATGCAGATTTTTTTAAGATTCCTGTACAAATTTTGGTATGTGGGACTTCTGACATTTTTGAATTGAATAATTAATATGTAAAACAATGATAAGTTTTCTACTCACAAACATGCATTTCTTGTTGGGTTTTATCTTTGATTTAAGTTTTCATTTCCTTAATTTTCACTATTTCGCTGCATATGCAAATTTGGCAATTTTCGTAAGCCCACCTGAAAATAAAAAAAAAAAACAATAACTATGATTTTATCTTGGATTTACCAACTATTTAGATTTTCTCTCTTCAACCATATAACAGTTTAGATATTTGCTTTTTTTATATTTTTTTTTGAATTTATGTTAACTAGCTGTGTTATTTGCCAAAGAAAACAAACACCAAACGCTGGTAAAAATATTGACAATTTGTTGCTGCTACTGCTGCTGTCAAGCAACAATTGTACACAATCGTTCACTGCTTGGTTGGTGCGAATGAACTCCACAGAGTGTTGTTTGTGGTATATCGTGGATTTTGTCAGCTCGCTAATCTGTTTCATGAAATCTGCAAAATTTCCACATACGTAACAAAATCCATGCCTTATAAATGTAATCGCATAAATTTGCCATGACAAACAAAAATCACAAGAAATATTAAAAATAAAAAAAAGCATTAACTTAGCCCACTTTTTTTGACTTTACGTGTTAATTATTTTAAATTGTTATATTTGACAACAACAATCATTTCATGTAAAGTCCCTGTTATACCATCAAACATAATCATTTTGATAAAACTTTAATAATTTTTGCATTCATTTAATAATTTAGCAAAGCACATAACAAAATCTTATGCAATCATTGATTTAAAAGTTAGAGCGCTATGCAAATTTAAATAGCCCCATTTTGAAAATACGCGCACAAGTGCCAAAAGTTTCTGAAAGTCAATTTCTGTTATTAAATCAAATTTGCCTGAGGAAGCTCTATTTTTTTTTACCTTTGATTACACTGGCCTGTTATGGCTTTATTATTGTTAAACTAAGTACGTAGTGATTTTGTTAGCAGTAACTATTTTATAAAATAAAATTTGATGACATCAAAATTTTATGGTATAGGTTTTCCACGTTAAGTGAAACTATTTACAATTACAATTTACCTTATCTACACTAAAATAAACCCTTTTACAAATCGAAATAGAACTTTTTCAAATTAAATTAAACTTTTACCAATATAATTTAACCTTTACACAAACCAATCCAAACCAATGTATTATTTTCTGGCTTGAGGAACTATTTTTGTATATTGTTGGATTCGAATAACTACAGGTTTCGCAATACATGCAAGTTAAAGCATTGCCATATGAAATTAACCTGATCTTCATTTAAATTAACCTTTTCCAAATTGAAATAAACTTTTTCCGTATCAAATTAAAATTTTTCAAATCAAAGTCATCTGTCATTTCTTCAAATCAAATAAAATCTTTCTCAAATAAATTCAAATCGATTCAAACAAATTTTCCAAACTATTTTAACCTTTATACAATTATTGCTCAAGGGTACTAATCTCTGACTTAAATGAATGAAAGTTTTTTCACTCCAACTTAAAGTTCTTTATTCAAATCAAATATAAGCAAACTGTATCCAAATCGATTTTAACTTTTTCCGAATCCAAATGGCTCGTTTCCAAAAAGCCTATAAACAAGTATTTAGTAAAAGTCTGGTAGTCCCACTCCATCTCAAATGTCATTATTACATCAAAACTTCCAACAAATATTTAAAGCAAATGAAGTCATGCTATGCAAATGGGGATTGATAGCATATACTCACCAAAAACAACCCAGCGACGCTAGACGTCATGCCTTCGTGTAGAATTAAAAAGACAGTAGAGAAAGTTATATTAAAAAAAAAGTTTTTTGGTGAAAAAACAGGAAACGGGTATAAAAGTAAAGAATTGGGAATATAGTATTCGATAAAGACATTCCAATTTCGACCTACTTATACTACTCCTGGAGATTACATAACCACAACAATTCCCAACTCTTCTAAAATTATTCGACTTTTTATATTTTTCGTCAGAAAATAAGTCACATTCTACACAAAGCGAAGAAGAAAAGCTGAACTTACATTGTTAAATGAGTTTCTACCACGTTTGTGAGTGTTTTAACTTATATAGCAACCCAAATAAGCAACGAAACGTGGCCAAAACACCACGAAACTTAGTAGAAGCTAATTTCAAAACTAAAAGACTTTCAGTCAACCTTACAATAATGATGGCAGTGGCTGAGTTCGTTAAGCAAAAATTTTTGAAAATAAAAAAGAAAATAATCAGTTTCATTGCTTTCGACAGGAAAAAATTAGAATTAAAAAAATAATAAAAAAATTATATGTTTTATTTTTTTTGTATTTTGTTTAGCAACGCGCGTTGTTAAATCACTCACGAACGTAGTTGAAACTCATTTAGCAATGCGCGTTGTTAAAACTGCTACGCACAATACATGCTCAAAATTTGGGTCGCAACGTTGTTAAAATAACCACGTTTCTGCCACTTTTGACAATGTTGTTTTCACTGTATATGAAAACAAAAAAAATTTTTTCTTCAAAACGGGACCAAAACTGCTAACATGGGTTTGGGAGACCCCGGACAGTTATCAAAATTTTTCTTTAGCCTTTCCTTATCGATTAGAGCAACACAATTTTTTTTTTTTTTTTTTTTTTTTGAAATAGTAGATCAAAACTCATTTGAGAGGTCGTGGACACTCCTAATATGCCGAAAACTTTTTTTCGTACAGAAAATTTTGTTAGAAAAATATGTTCAAAACTCCTGAGAGGGGGCGGGGACATTTCCGATAATTTTTCTTAAACCATTCCCTTTCGATTCGTGCCATCAGTTTTTTTGCTCTAATGAAAAGTGGCAAAAATTATATAGGATAGTTAGTTAGGAAAGCCTTTCTTCAATACGCTCAGCGAAATTGCCGACATTGAAACTGGCTCGCTGCTCAATTACTTACCTTAATAGGACTAACTGGATATAGATATCGTTAGTTAGGTGATTAAATTTTTTACATACACTCATACCAGTATGTCGGGTCACAACTGCCTTATAATGGGCAAAAATTGGGCAAAATCAAGAAAGTGCCACGCCCACTTCTAAGCCATTGAAAATTTTGATTTTCATCAGAAGCTGTTTTCAAGTAATATTAAAATCAAAACATCAAAATTTTGAAATGGTTGAAAAGTGAGCGTGGCACTTTCGCGATTTTACTCAATTTGTGCCCTTTATAAGGCACTTATGACCGAACATACTGGTATAAGTGTATGTAAAAATTTTAATCACCTAACTAACGATATCTATATCCAGTAAGTCCTATTAAGGTAAGTTATTGAGCAGCGAGCCAATTTCAATGTCGGCAATTTCGCTGAGTGTATTGAAGAAAGGCTTTCCTAGTGATTTAAGTTTAGCTCTAGCCAGAGCTGGGCAGCCACAGAGGAAGAGATTCAAGAGATTCTTGCTCGTTTGCATCTAAGCAACTCCGACAAAAGCAGTTGAAAGGGATATCTAGTTTTCCAGCATGCTTGCCAATGGTTCAGTGTCCAGTACAAACTAACAACTAATACACTCCAAAAGTTCTCATAAATTAGGAAATTTTTAGCTGCAAAATCGCACATCTGCTCCAACTTTTCAAAGCAAAAATACATTTAATCAGGTTTACATTTATAGGATTATGCCATGAATAAGCACCCTAAGTCCACTTAATTTCTGCATATTAATTGTTACAACATAACCGGTCATTTAACAAAATTATCGTCATCATCCTCACCATATAAATAACGCTGACATCCTAACATCTTTACACACTTAACACAAAAAATGTTTAAATTTTTGTTAAATTTGTTACAACTTAATTTTGCAAAGTCATAAATCAAAGCGTTTCAAAAAAAAAAAATCTTAGTTAAGTTGCTGGCTCATTGAACCTTTTTGCAAAATACCAACTCCGATGCCAAGCGGCGTCATCCACCCTTTACTGTAACAATGTAAGGCGGCATGAGGCACTTCCTGATGCCTCCAAAGCCAGCCAGCAGCAGCAGTAAAATGCAGCAAAACTTTTTTTGGTGAAATAAAAAAATTGCAAATTCATGTTAAAAATTAAACAAAATTTCAAAAGCTTTTTAAGTGTAAAATCAGACCAAATAAAGGCAACATTTTTCAAAAAATTGCATTAAGTAAATCATGTGGGAATTGCCTTTGAAAAGTCCTAAGTTAATAATTGCACAAAAAGGTCAATGAACTCTTTAAGCAAAAATCTTAAGAAATGCTTAATAAAGAGCACTGCAACATGTTTTTTTAAGTGGAAAAACTTCAAACAGAAAATATCAAAATTCAGAGAAAAAAATTATTTTTGGTATTAAAATTCTAAAGACTTCCTTATTATGACACACAGCTAGCTAACAGAATAAAAAGCTACAAACTTAAATAACGTCTATATCAACGTCTAAATCAAAAATTAATATGTACAACTTGCAAGGGTATAGCAGCTACTGCTCATACAATATCAACAACAACAACAACAACAACATAATTGATGTACACAATGACATTTAGTAGTAGTTGGGGACCACAGCAGCGTAACTCATGCGGGAATGACATTTTTTTCGTCTTTAAGGAGAGAGAGCAAAAAAGCAGACATTTCATATGTTTACCATGGCAGCATGGTAATGAGTTAATAAGACTCATGATTGATTACCTTGCGCCGTTGTTTAACCGGTCATTATGATGGTGCTGGCTTAACTTATGGATTTTTTTAAAGAAACTGCAAATTATTACTATATTGCTTATTATATACACATTAGGGTGGCAAAAAATCAAGGAAAAATTTGTTTGACATTTCCAGCTGATTTACCACCATCCATCATTCAAATTCAAAAAACCCATTTAACGACCACCCTAATATATCATCAAGTCAATGCTACAACTAGATAACTCCAATTTCCTAGTTTCGAGAAAATTCAGTTTTAATATTTTTAAAAGTTTGAATTTATACTGAATTTCGACTTTTCTTGTTTTGTTTTTTTCTTATAACTTTGCAATGGTGCCACTTTAGAGAACTCTGGTCAGACAGTATTGTGCACAAAATCATGAAGAATATTATCGGCCACTTATCCCAAGGATGATAATTTAGGAGTTATCTAGTTTTAGCATTGACGTGGCGATATATATCTGTATTTCAGTTTATATTACGTTTGCATTTTAAAATGTCATCAAATTTTAATTTTGTATGTTTCTTTCTTTTACAGCAAAATGGTTTCCAGGCGGAAAATTCTTTCACGTTCTAGAGATGATCTTAATTTGGATCAGACATTTAGTCCACAAGAGGAGGAAGAAGATGTTTGGTATCAAAAGGATAAATTATACAAGGTAAGTTTTCTGAAAAATTTTTCCTTTTTGTGTGCGTCAAAGCTTAACCTAGGCTGTCCCTTAAAAATTATAGTAAACATTGATTCAGAATTAATAGGAAATTAGGATTATTTTAATTCTTCTTAAGTCGACTTATATTGTTCAATAATATACTAGAACTGCTGATAAATAAGAACAATATCTTGTTGGCTTTCAGGTGAAACACATTAAGTCCATATTTTTTAAATTTGTTTGGGTTTTTCTGATCTAAAACATTATTGTCTATAGACAGGTTAAATATATTAAATCATAATAGCGGTTAAAAATAGGTTACTTTTAATATGGGACATTCAGTTACTGTTGATTTCCTTTTGCTAAACCTTACACTCAGGGAACGCTCATTTTGTCCTCCTGTTTCTAACGAAGAGAAAAGGCATGGCAGCTATAGGAAAGTATATATTGGACTGATTTAAAAAATTTTTGATTATGCCCAAAAATCTGGAAAAGGGTGTCAAAAACGTAAGCTATGATTTCTTAAAATTTTTTTTGAAGGTCGTTTATAGATGGCGCAACGTTGATTTATGCTAAATCTCGGCTATATGCAGTTCTTATTTTATTATGATCCCAAAATTGCTCGAAATGAGCCTTACGATATATCATATTTTTTGTCTTAAATAAAAGTATATGGCACCACCTATCTTTTCAGCAGACGTTACTTGTCTTGATGCCCTTTGTATATGCGCCGAATCTCATTCATGTGTTACAAATAGTTTCGGAGTTATGATGTGATTGATATTTGTGGGTGGTGGCACCTCCTACTTTTTCAAAGTATGCTATTTCTCGCTGTGCCCATTACAAACTTATCACATCTTATCTATCTACGTCTAATTGTTTTGAAGTTATGGCGAATTTGTTTTTGGGGCGTGGCACCGCCCATTTTCACTTTGAGTTGATTTCATTTTACCTGATTTGATTGAATGAATATATGCATATATATTTATATAAAAACTTGTTCATATATCATTCCTGCGTTTAGTGCGACTAACATTTTGGAAAAAAAGAATAGCGATTTTTTTCAAATTTAAAAGATTTGGACTCGTATCACTTTTTTTTTTGAAGATTAGATTTTGTAAAAAACGGTTATTTAAAAGACACCATTAATTTCACAGTTTTTAAAAAACTGTGTCGTTATCGTGAATTTAAATATAATGAAAATGAATATAAAAACATTAAGAGAGTTGTTTACGGTAATGCAACCAAAATGTATACCTTAATTAATACGCAAGACAAAAATTTGTCCTTCTTTTTTTACTATGTTAGAAATCGAACACGACTTTGAATTATACACCATTAGAAAGGTATTCGTGTGTAAATGTGCATAAAGTTAAAATTATGTTCATATTTTACCATTAAGCCAGGTAAAATTAAATGCAAATTTTTCAATATTAACAATGACAACACAGAGCTGAAAAGAGGATACAGCTCAAAGAGAATGATAAAAAGCTGACTGACACTGACTTCATCTTTTTTTTATTTTATTTTCGTTTCACATTTGTCATTGTACCAGGGATGATATATGAGCTTTCCTATTTTGTACCAAATAGCTCAAAAAGCACCAAAATACTTTAATATATTTGTGGTCAAATTTTGATCATTGGGCGATTCTAGTACATATTAAGACCTGAAATTCTCATAGCAAGCTCTAGATAAAACCTTGATGGATTAAGACAAAAGGGCGTGACGCTTGTTATAAGTAGGGGCAGGTAACCGGTTGTGAGCCGGGTTTCGTTTTTTGCCCGTAACTTGCATTCAAGTATACATTTTTCGGACTTGTGGTTACCAATGGAAAGCTAGAGGCAGAAGGTAACCAAAAAGAAACAATTTTTCTATAATTTTTCAAGAAAAAATTTTTTTTAACAAATTTTGTAAAGAGCTTGTTTTTGGACAAAAAAAAATTTATAACCGGTTGTGGGCCACCCTAAAAAATCCACTTCAAATGCAAAATTATGAAAAAAAAAACAGTAAAGAAATATGTATTATCAAAATTTATTTATCAATGAAGCCTCTAGTGGCGAAAAAACATCAAGAAAATGTGGTTTTTTCAAATTATTAATCATCCTCATCGGATTCGCAATTTTTGCATGTATAGTAGCTCTTTTTTATAGCAGCGCATTTTAAATGCACTAGCCGATCGCAGCCACCGTTGCATTTGATCAAATTGGCTGCAAGTTGGTGCGAGGAACATTGATTTGCAATAATTTTCATGCAAAAAACATGGTGGCCCACAACCGGTGACGGCCCACAGCCGGTTGCCTTACCCTACAATCAAAATCTTCAAAATGCTATACTAAAAGCGTTATATCAAGTAATGCAACCATATTGCATACAAATACTAGAGATAGTCGGTGGAAGTTCTGAACAAGTAATAGATAAATTCGTACAAGAGAGCGTAGTGCCTCCTATGCTAGAAACATTTTTAAAACGCTATGCAGATGGCGTTGTTGCATACAATTCAAGCAAATTTTAAACGAACATTAGGTACAAATATTACAAATTTCCAGCAGAAGTTAAGTAGATACATTAAGGTAACAGGACGTGAGTACTATTATTATTTTTCTTCGATTTAATGTCAATATGTAGGCTTCAAATATATTCTTCAGTTGAGAATTGAAGAATTTTATTAAGAATAAGAAAAAGGGGAATTTCTTGAGAAACTACGGTAAGAACCAATGTTAGGTAAAAAAAAAAATCAAACAAATTGATTAAAAAATTATATTTTCACTAAATGCATAAAAAAATATATTTTTGATTGATTATTGATTCATCAAATGTTAGTAAGCGATTTTTAAAGAAAAAAAACCCCTCCTCCGACAAAACTTTTATTTGAATCTTTTTTATGAGGGACAATATACCAACCCAGCAAACCACCAAAGATACTTCATATTTTAAGGTAGAACAGTGCAATCAAGTCAAAACATTTTTATACGTGCATTTTTTCCTACTTAATATTATGAGAAATAAAGATATTTCTTTAAGCTCTGATGACTGCATAGTGCTTACCTCATACACATGTCAAATATTTTAATTTAATTTTATTAAAAAAAACCAAAATTGATTAATTAATTAAATTTAATTAGATAAATTTATTTTTTTAATTAACATGCTATTTATAACGAAATCTTAATTGCATTTTAGATACAATATATTCTCAAGTTTTTGCAATTACGCCAGTTATTAATGGACAACATTTCAGTTCCCAAGCAGATGTGCATTAATTTTAACTCCGTTTTGTATGACTTGGAAAATGAGACTTCTAAACGTAATGTTAAATATATTGAGGTAGTCGAATGTTAATGTTGCTCATTTAAAAAGAAGGTGCTGCTAATTGGTAGTTGGATTACTCGTACATATAAAGCAGGTGTTGACTTCTTAGCACACGTTATCACCCACATGCAAATAATTGCAAAAATAGATTAATGAGTGCCTTGAGGTAAATTTGTTTACAAAAACTTTTTGAAACATTTTGGTAAAGTTTTTATAGGCAGTTCATGTAAGGGTGGCCTTTCATAAGTCACGTCAGAATTTTTGAATTCCTTAAAAGAAATCAATTTATTACAAAAAAAAACTAACGAGAGAAACAAAATATACAGCAAACGTTTTGCCAAAAAAAAACTACGGCATAAATTTTTGAAAACTAATTTTAACAGAAACCTAAAGGAATTACGTAAGAGAGTTATAATTTGATGCAAATTATAAAGTTAACTTGACCTTATGTTTGTCATATTTGAATATTTTTGTTATCTTTGTATTTAATCGTTTATTAGTTTAACGACAAGTTTTAAATAAATGTTAGTAAACAACATCAACAACGAAAATAAAACACAACCCGAAATAAAACACAAAAACAAAGTTAAATAAATAAATGGCATCATCCATGCACTAGGTTTATGTCAAGAAAGAAAGAAGTTTTGTCACAGTTTTTACAAATTTTTTTTTTTTTTTTTTGGGTTAATTTTAAGATTTAGAAATTTTTGAAAATGCAAAATCCGATTTGAAATATGTTTGCTGAAAAAATTTTTTTACTTTTTATAAAGTGGAGTTCTTTAAACATACTTATAAAAGGGTGACTCGAAAACTTTCGAGCCTCGTAAGCAACATCTAAAAATTTTTATGTTTAACCCTTTATAACCAAGTTTTATTTAAATAAAGTCAAAAAGACCCATGCAAACAAGATTTAACCCATATCGTACCTTTGATCCGTTAACGAAACACGAATATGGCTTATGTTTGCTAATTTTTTTCGGTGCAATAGATTTATACACTCGAAGGTTTATGTTTTAGATATCAAAGACCAATCTAAGTATTAGCTCTTTAGTAAATTTTTTTTTTCTATGCCACGCCCTATTTTAAAGGTTAAATGCGCGCCAAATCGAAACCATGTTTTCGGTTTTTTTTTTGAAAATTAATCAAAAATATTAAAATCTATCAAATATGGACAACATCCACACAGAATGGATTGAAAAGGACTAAATATATTTTCCGCAGCAATGGTTTACATTGCAGATTTCTTAGGTGAGTAATATAAAGCGCCGAAATAGGTGATGGGTATAAGAATCATTTGTCAATACAGTGGGTAAAATACCTAAGAGAAAAACAAACAGAAGCTGTGAAGTCCATAAGCGGCATAAAACCAACAAGTTTTTTTTGCATGATAGTATAAAAAGTGACTATTAATGGGTTAAAGCATCAATCTTAAATTTTCAGTTTTATGTATGGACATTTTTCGATAAGGCTCAAACTTATTTTCCGCCACTTTTTTTACTCTTCAGGAAAACTTTTTATTGTGTAATTTCATAGTGAACTTGGAACAACAGTTTTAATCCCAAATATACGTAGGCTGTTCGATATATTTCTGGCCTAGGCAACACTAAGTGTTGCCAGGTGCAATCTCACATTTCTATTGGAAAGTTTGATATGTTTTAGCATAAACGTACTCAGAACGTTTTGAATTACGACCATAATTTGTGTTGTTTACAGAGACTTGAAAAAATCAATTTGGCAAAAAAATGGAATTAACTCGTGAACATTTTCGAGCGATCATTTTTCACAACTTTCGACGTAGATTATCACAACACGAGTGCATCGATGAACTTAAATCGTTATATGCAATGAAGCACCATCCAATAGCACTGTGAAAAACTGATTTAATGAATTCAATCGTGGCCGACGCTCGTTCAAAGACGAATTCCGTGTAGATCGTCCAAAAACGGCCGTTGTGTCAGAGAACATTGATGCCGTGCATGAACTGATAATGCAAGATCATCATGTGACATACCGTAAGATAGAGGCATCCTTGGGCATTAGTTTCATTCCAATACATTCGATATTGCATGAACACCTGGCCGTAAAAAGGTTTTTTCTCGTTGGTTCCCGCACAACTTGACAATCGCTCAAAAAAAGGCTCGTGTCGATTGGTGCACAGAAATGTTAAAAAAATACGATCGTGGTGCTTCAAAAGACGTTTATAAGATCGTCACAGGTGACGAATCATGGATCTATGCGTATGAGCCCGAAACAAAACAGCAATCGACCGTTAGGGTCTTCGAAGACGAGCCAAATCCAATGAAAGTTGTTCATGGAAGAAGCACTTCGAAGCAAATGGTCGCCTGTTTCTTCGGCAAAACTGGTCATGTGGCGACTGTTTCGCTTGAGCAACGCAAAACGATCAATCCTGAGTGGTACACTACAATTTGTTTGCCTGAAGTCTTCGGAGAAATTCGAAAAAAGAACAAGAGAAGACGAATCATTGTTCACCATGACAATGCGAGTTCTCAGACATCGGCTCAAGCCAGTGCCTTTTTGACCGGCCAAAACGTCGAACTGATGGGTCGTCCGCCGTACAGCCCTGACTTGGCACTCAATGACTTCTTTTTATTCCCGCACATCAAGAGAAAAATGCGTGGTCAATGATTTTTGTAGCCAAAAGATGCTGTTGAAGCGTTCAAAAACCATGTTTTGGAGGTGTCTCAATCGGAGTGGAAAAAGTGCTTCGACAATTGGTTTGAGAGCATGCAAAAGTGTATAAATCATGCTGAAGAATACTTTGAAAATCAATAAAACCATTTTTGATAATAAATATTCGCATTTTCATTATTAGGCCAGAAATATATCGAGCAGCCCAATTATATGGTTAATACTATCGAACGGTATGGTAATAGTATGGTAATTGAGAAAAATTTTAAAAGCATTGATGTCCAAAGCTTATGCCCGCTGGCGCTTGAGCTTTTGCGCTTAAAAACTTTCTAGTTGTGCAGATCTGCGTCACTTGCTTGCTGCTTATTCAAAATATAAAAGCTTTCAATGAGCTTTTGAACACTGACAAAATGGGCAAGTATTGAGTTTTGTTTTCACTATTTTAAAGCCAAATCGAAATGGTTCTATTTCGGCCAAAAGGCGAAATCTAGTAATTGTAAAATCGTGCAGGAAAATCAAAGTCATCGGAGAAGATTGCGTTCGTTAGAGATAATTGATTCGTTGATACAGGAATGTAGTATTAGCGATGCCTCTTGAATTTATAATACTTAGCAGAATTTTTCTAAAACTATCATAACAAATGGGGATAATTAACTGTTATTTAAAAGACAAGAAAACTTTATATGTTCTATTCTTCAGCATCTTTTGGGGAGTAAGGTCTAAATAACACTCTTCCCTCATGCTCACAAGTGCCCTTAATTCACTCAATTCCTATTCCAGTTTCTGCGATGACTGCGACCAGCCGCGTCTTGTCTGTTTCATTCCAATGATTGACAGTGGACTTTCGTTGTTCTAGCAAATCCAATCCAAGTCGCGCATGGAATCACCCAATGAGGATTAGCGCGGTGTAAAAAGAAAACAAAACAACTCAAATTTAAATATTTTTGGACAACACTACTGTTGCTTTTGCTGCTGCTGTTAGCCGCTGCTGTTAACCCAGTTAAATTATTTATGATCAGATTATTATGGTCAACATAGGTAGACAACAAACAGTCAAAACAGGCCCATTTCAAAACGCAAGTTTTGTGGCGATGTTGTGTTCAACAGCTTGCTAGCAAACGTGGGCCAAATTTCAACATGATTGCGCGGAGTTAAGATAAATAAAAATTTTAAATTAAAAAAAAAAAGAGAAAAAAATGTTTAAACACATGGGCTTTTTATGTTGCTAGCTATGATCAGCAAATGGGGCTCAATGTTACTCATTAAAGCAGCATGTTGTTGATTTTAAATTTTTTGTTGCTTAAAAAGTTTGACTTTTTGCGTAGTTACCTTTTTGTTTAATAATATTTTTCTCTGATTTTTTTGGGTTGTGTAAGTACGCATGCGCAATTGTAGTTTCTTGCATTGACATGTCATCGCCATCGCGTTATTAGTTTTGGTGTTGTTGCTGTTGTCGTTGTTGTTGTGTTCATATGTGAGCAACAATTTTATTGACAGACCATGAATTGAAAATTGAAATGCATTGCAGGTAACCACAATGCCGCCATGCTGTTTTCGTCGTATGTAACGGTAATTAATGCAATTGTTACTTCAAGTTTCTTGTATGTGTGTGTGCGTGCGAGTGTGTGTGTGTGCTCTTAAGAAACTTCTGTTACCATTGTTGTTGGATTTTGTTATTGTTATTGTTTTTTGCTATTGTTTTTCAATTTAAATATTTTGGTAATTGGGTCAATAAGCAAACATACCTTTGCGCTATTGGTGGTGTCTTATTAAAATGGGTCAAAAAGTGGCACGTACATAGTTAAGGCCTCACTGTAATGATGCCAAGTTGTAAGGTGTGTAATGCGGTTTAACACAATGTAACACATACATACATAGTAATTTGCAGTGGAGTTAAAAGTTTTGAGAAAATAAAATTTACGCTATAAGGGTTAATGTAACCCACTGTCTACATACCTACATTAAGCTGGTTTGATTTGTATGAAGCAAAAAAAATCATCCTCACACTGTCTTAAAAGTTAGGAGGACTGTTAAAAACGATATTTGCATAGTTTTTTTTTTTCGTTCCGAGAAAAATTCGTGGAGCGCTTTTGATTCTCTTGTAGCCCCATTTTGGCAAGGAAAAACATATATTTTGCTCATAATTTTTTTTTCTTCACAGAATGGATGCCTAGATTTGCTTCAAAAATGAAGATTTTCTTACGTTTTTAACACAGCTATCGGAAAAACACCTTTTAATCAAAAGCAAGGCATTCGAAGAAAAAAGTGCACACGTATGAATTTTTTCAGAATTTTTTGAGACATTTTGTGATTCTACAAAAAATGGTAAATACAAAGAAAAAAAATACAAAAAATTACCAAAAATAATGTGAATCTTTCTACACGAACTTATAAAGTCCAAAACATTTTCAGAATCGGATTCATTTTGGGAAAATATTGAGAATAGTTCATTGCGCTAAACACTTTTTCCTTCAATATAGCAATACGCTATAAGAAAATCCTTTAAAAACATAAGAACAACAAACGTACAGTCTAATAATGAGCATGACCATGGCAGTCTTGGTCTTGCTTAGTGATGAGCAAAATTAATCTTGGTCTTGAGTCTTGTTTTTGGTCTTGGTAATTTTGCGAGACCAAGACGCTGATATTTTCGCAAAACCAAAACCAAGACTGCTAATCGTCTTGGTAATTTATAGTTAAAATTGCTTCACTCCCATTTTTAAGATAAAATCATCTCTCAATTTGTATTTTGGCATCTTAAAAACCCAAATGCTTTGGAAAAATATGGTTTTGAAATTTTGAATACTCAATATCTCTGAAAATTTGTTCAAGACCAAGACTCAATGTGCAAGAACAAGATCAAGACCAAGACTGCTATGGTTTTGGTCTTGGTCTTGATTTGCTCATCACTGGTCTTTTTTTTTTTTTGTACATTGATTCTTGGTCTTGATCTTGGTTTTGATATTGAGTCTTGGTCTTGATCTTGATGTTGATCTTGGCCATTTAGTCTTGGTCTCGGTCTAGGTGTTGCAAAAATTTATATAGATTGTTGAGCATTCAAAATTTCAAAACCTTATTTTTCCAAAGCAGTTTGGTTTATAAGATCCCAAATTTCCAATTGATAGATGATTTCGTGAGCAAAACCAAGACCGTGGTAGTCTTTGTCTTGGTTTTGCAAAGATATCGGCGTCTTGGTCTTTGTCTCGAAAAATTACTAAGGCCAAGACCAAGACTAGTTTTGCTCATCACTACTACAGACTTAAAAAGTAAACGAATTTCTCTGCCGTAAAGGTAATGATAGATCAGAAGCTTTTAACAGTTTATCAGAGCTGAGCCTACAGCATGTTTTAAAGTTTATGTGCTTCTCTAGAGTCGTAGAAGTACTATAGAATCTAATAGACACAATTGGACTCTAAGTGCTTGGTTTTTGTGTTCCTGATATTATAATCTTATATAAACTTATCTAAGTTCAAACATTTGAAACTTTTAGAATTGAAAATACTTAGGAAAGGAGAAGCAGAATTACTTTTTAAAACTGTATCAGAAAATATAATATCAACAAAATACTGACTATTCAATATATTTGCGTGAGTTTATTTTGTTTATGTTTGCACAAACAAACACTGAATAAACAATAAACATTTAAATTGGTTCTTTTTTTTTTCAATACTTAGAGCACATCCGCTAAAAAAATCGCATGTTTATACGAGTGTAAATCAAACGCTATAATTTTGAATAAATTAAAGCACAATTTTATCTTTTTTATATTAACATATGCAATCTAAATTATGAAGTTTTTGAACCTCAAACGCTTAAGAGTTTTTTTTTTTTTTTTTTTTGTTAAATTAAAACGATTCATAATTTAATAATAAAGAGTTCAAAATAATCCGTACACTTGAATTGCCTTCAAATTATTTAATTTAGAGATCGAGTAGTTTAAATCGTGTGATTTGCATTTATTTCAAATGTTATTGAGTTTGAACCTTGTTTATTGTTGTTGATTGCTTGCGGTGCATTGTTTCATTGTTTTCATAAATATATTTAAAGTTCATATTTGTGATGGTTTTAAATTTTTCTTTAAAAAATTTCATATTTTTTCCTAATTTAATGACAAATTCTTATTAAATGAATTTATTAAGAATAACTTTTAAATAAAAAGCAAATAAATGGAATATCACTAACACATTTTCTTATGAAATTATTACAGGAATTGAGCATTTAGTGATATAGACCAATAAATTTAGTACGGTTTTGTTTTCTTAAAAAAAAATCTTTACACTCAAATATGAACTTTGTTGATTGGTCAGTTCGTTGCTGTTGCTTTTTTCTTAGCAATGTATAGCACATCATAGATTTTTCCCAACTTTAAAGCATAGCAAATATAATTTGGCAATTTCACAGCCATTTTTGCATGTTGTCAAGCTTTGCATGCTGCATACAAACAATTTGACATGCATGGACAACAAAAGCATTAAGACTGACAGCAACATTTGGTGAATGGGGCAGCTTATGTCCACGTGCCGCATAATAGTAGACTGTTGGACCAGCATGGTATGTTAAAAGTGTCACAACATTTCCTCTATTTAAATAAAACAAAATACAAACATTTTAATATAGAGTTTTCAGTTATACATTTGCTACGTTTATTTTTATATGTGTTTTCCATTAAAAAATTATGTTTTTAAGCATTTAAATTTGCATGTTAATTGCGCATAACCTATAAGCTTCTTTGCAAAAAAGAAATAAAAAAAAAAATTAAAAACAAAAGATTTTTACCACAAACATTTCAACGTTTTCATTTTAGCAAGTTCGTTGCCTAAGTCTTTTGTTTCCATCATAATGTTAGCGCTACAGTTTTTTTGCATATTTGCAAATAATGTTGGCCAAAGTTGCTCAATTGAATTTGTTTCGCACACAAAAACACACACAAACACATACACAAAATAACAGTTAATTATAGTTTTTAAACTTGGCTTGCTTGTGTGCTCTCTCTTTTACTCTTCCTAATTGAAAATCTTAACACAAATAATTGTATTGCATTGATTGCAATTGCAATTGCAGAGCTCTGTTCAAAGTATGAAGGCAACACTGGTGCATGTTTGAAATATAAAAACCAAAAAATGAGTGCCAGCAAAACTGTAAATAAATTCGCATTTCACAGGTGTATTTACAATTCAATTACATTGGCTGCTGTACAACAGTAATACTTTATACAGTTAAGTGAAAATTTTACAGCAGATTTGGCTGGAATTAAATGGAACAGAGATTAGTGCATTAGAAATGTGTAAACAACTTTGTAGGACCGGCGGAGACAAATGTCTCAAGAGTCTCATCTTTGGTCTAGTTATTTTTTAAGTAGACCAAAACGAACTACACCTAAAGCTAAAATAAATTCACTTAAATTAAACAGTCCTGCGATGAAAAACAGTATGAGATCAGAATAGTTGATTTTTATAGATTTTTGCTCGCTAAATCCGAATCCGATTCGCTCCAATTCGTCTGAGATCCAAGCTATCTATGATTTAAAGTGCAAAAAACGCTATTTTCAAACATATGGCGTACATTCTTAAAGTAGTCTAGTTTAATTTTGAAAGCGGCATTGAATAGCCCTGAGCTTCTGCTTTAAAGCGTACTTTTAACTTTTCCACTTGTATCATTAGTTTCTTATATATCATTCATTGAAGTAAAGGCATACAAATAGAATGTAGTCTTTTACAGGGATTAGCGATACTTTTACTACAATCGATGAAATCTCAAAAACTAATGATTTAATTGAAAAAGTTAAAAGTATGCTGTAAAGAGGAAGCTCTGGACTATTCAATGCCGCTGTCAATAGTGAATTAGACTACATTCAGGATGTACGCCATATGTCTGAAAATAGCGTTTCTTGCACTTTAAATCAAGGATAACTTGAATCTCAGACGTGATGGAGCAAATTGGGGGTCATATTCGGACACAACGATCAAAAATCTATAAAAATCACCTACTCTCATTTCATACTTTTTTAACTTTTTCAAAAACGCAGAACTGTGCTATCAATCATATCAAAAATGATACAAGTGTAATGCAATATCGGTTATTTATATCAAAAATGGTCCGAATGTAATGCATAATCCGTCATTAGTACCAAAAGTGGTCCAATTGTGTATCGATTGTGTCAACGAAATTATAACGTTACTGACAACGTACTGTTTGGCAGCATGTCGACTGTGAAGAAGAGCAAAATTAATGATCGTATATCGATACAATGATTTGCGCTGGATTGAGAGACCCAGGTTTAAATCCTCTATTCGAAGATTTTCAATTCCAATTATTAAATTTCTATTAATTTGTACACAATTTGTTCAATATAGCCGAGGTATAAAATAATGAAAAAATAAATACAGGGTGGCTGATTCAAAGTGTTACCAATTCAAAAGACTATATTTTTAGTTTCCATGCACAGATTTTATTGATCAAACGCTATAATTGTTGGAAAATGTTCAAATTTTAAGAATCTACTTGAGATTTTCAATATGGCGACCTTTGGCCTTAACTATGGCCCGTAGACGGTCGAAGAACGAGTCGCATGCTGCACGAATTTGATTTTGTGGAAGTTTGCACCATTCTCGTTGAAGGGCCACTTTTAGCGCATCAACGCTCTGGTATTTTTTAGCCAAGACCTTCCTGTCCAACATACCTTAGACTGAGAAATCCAGCGGATTCGCATCAGGCAAATTTGAGAGCCATTGTTGAGCAGAAATGAAGCTAGGAACGTTTTTTTCTAACCATTCTTGATTCACACGAGCTTTGTGTGACGGTGCCGAGTCTTGTTGGAATGTCCATGGCTTGCGACCGAAATGTTTGCGTGCCCACGGTAGTAAAGCACCCTCCAACACTGATTCACGATACACCTGGGCGTTTACTTTGACGCCAGCGGCCAAAAAAACGAGTGGTGAGCGCCCATCAGCAGTCACTGAAGCCCAAACCATCACATGCGGTGGTGCCTGCGTCCTGGTGGCCAAACGAACATTCAAATTTTCGTAGGACCTCTCTGTCAAGTAAACCCGATCATTTTGTTTGTTTACATATTGCTGGATACAGTAATTTTTCTCATCAGAGAAGACAATTTGTGACAGATTTCCGGCGGCGTGCAAGCGCAACAACTCCTTGGCTCTATCGAGCCTAACTTTTTTTTGAGCAGGAGTGAGATCATGCGCCTTTTGGAACTTGAGGGCCTTCAGTCCGAGCTTGTTTGACAATATGTGTTGCATTCGTTCACGCGATATTTTCAGCTCGGCAGCCATTTGTCTGCCACTGCGTCTCGGATTTCGCTCAATTCTGGCCTTCACCTTTCGAACCATTTCTGGTGATGTTGCAGTTATTTTCCGACCACCACCATGTCGTTTGGCAACGCTGCCGGTACCATTGTAACGTGTTATGGTCCGATACACAAACATTTTATTCACTTTTAAATGTTTCAGCTCACGAACAATTGCTGGTTGCGATTTTCCAGCCAAATAAAGAGCAATCACACTATTACGTTTGAATTCCATTTCAAAAATTTTTTATTTTCAATAAATTGACGCGCAAATACTTTTGGGTACTTGTTAACAATAG
The DNA here is from genome assembly GCA_951812925.1 of Calliopum simillimum. Taxonomy (NCBI): domain Eukaryota; kingdom Metazoa; phylum Arthropoda; class Insecta; order Diptera; family Lauxaniidae; genus Calliopum; species Calliopum simillimum. The sequence goes on along the minus strand of OX638370.1, from coordinate 83,980,580 downwards.
AATGAACTAACATCATGCCAATTTTTAGACAGCTGTCATGTTCCATCTGTCAGATAAGTCTATCTGAAGTTGGTAACAGTTCGAATCAGCCACCCTGTAAATAAAAAATTTCATCCACACCGAGATTCGAACTCAGAACACAATGCTCAGAAATATATAAGAAACTTTTTAGCACATTCGTCTAAGGAAGCTTTTGACGTTTTTGTGCAAAATTTGAATATTAAATTAAATTCTTTGAAATTTTTAATAAAACAAAAAAAAAAGTTCGCCTTTTACTGGTCCGAATGCAATGCATAATAAGACAATTGGCTACGCCCAATGACAAACAATGTAAAACGTAAATAGAATTTTCTATATGGGTAATTCTATTCTAACGCGTCAAATCATGTAATCGTCCACTAAAACACCAATATGAGGTTCTAAAATTATAGCAAAATTTTTTTTATATACATTTAAATAGCCTTTATAAGATCCACCACTTAGTATATCGCTTATTTTACATAGCTCTCGTGGAAAACCAAAAATATGAGTAAAAAAGTAACTCCCCTGGTTGTAATCATAAACAATTTTACTAACTTAACGTATATAAGACAAAATATAAATAGAATTTGCACTTATAAATGACCAAAATTTACCTTTCAGTATGCCTGAACACATTTCAGAAAAAAATTAAAAAAAAAAAATGTTATTAACTTTATGTAGCTACTCAAAAGTTGGTACTTTTTTTCAATACAAAAAGCAATCAAATTATGAAGGCCTATATCTCGATTTTATTAGGATATAAAAATTTCCTATCATACCTAATTTCTTTTATTGTATGCTAACTTCAATAAAACATTGATATATTCACAACCCAATACATGTTTTTTACGTTTAAACATCATTTTTATCAGGAAAGAAAACGTACCTTTTCTTAAGTAACTCCCCTGGCGACAAACATTTAGTTGTACCAACAAGATGAAAACCAATATTCAAATAAATAACATACGTTTGAGTTGTAAGTAATATAGGGCTACTATAATATCCTTGTATATTAATAATAAAGATTGTTTACTACCTGGAAATCGCACTCAAACGCCATAGTAACCTCCCCTGTCAAAGTAACTCCCCTGGCATTTTTATATGAATATCTGCCAAAAATGTATGGACAGCTTGCCCACTTTAAAATATTACTTTATGAGGTACAACAATAAGAAAACGTATGTAAAACTTCGAGTATTAATAACTTTATTTTTTTTCATTTCGAAATTTGAATTTGACGCGTTAGAATAGAATTACCCATATATGTTTCTACCGTGGAGTAGTTTACAAACTAGTTTTAGAATAGTCCGTGATCCTGCAGGCAATATTGTTACCTGAGAGGCGTAGCGTCAATGTTTGAGGACCTACTTGTATGATTTGGTTATTGAACATGAAAAAAAAAAATTTTCTAAAAGCCTGGGTCATATAAGAGGAGATTATTTTTGGATATGCCCATATGCTTACAATTGTATAGCCCTGCAAATTTGCCTTTGCTACAATACAATAAGAACGTGAATACGGCTATAAAAAAAAAGAATCTATTAGCAAATTTGCATGTGAAATATGAAATGAAGTTCGTTACTTAAGTCTTTCGTTTTACTCAAGCCTTCTGTTGAAGTTTTTAATTTAATTTATATTTTATTTTAACACAAAAATTACATTTCTTTTATCGCTTCCAAATGATTTCTTACTCACTCAGCCCCCCCCGTTTTTTGTAAGTTATTCGTCAATTGCTAGTACTAAGTTTATGTTTACTCCTATCAATACAAAATCGTTTTTTGTTTCAAATCAGCTGTTTTTGTTATTATTATTGTTAGATAGTGTTGTTGCAATACTGACAGAAACTACTAATGCTAAAATGACAGTGTGTTCCATATAAGTTTTTTTTTTTTTTTTTTTTCTTGTTTTCTTAAACAAAGGAATGGTGCGCAGAAAAATTACTTCATCACTTACTTCCCAGGAAAAATGCTGTTGTTGCTTAATTTACCTTTATTTTCCACTGTTGTTTTTGTTGTCTCTTTTCATTTACACAAAAAAACGTGAAAAGCCAACAAAAGCTAGCGGAAACTGCAGCAACTTCATTCATGTTGCTGCCGTATCTATTGCTGTTGTTGACGTTTCTATTAGAAACAAACAATCAAACGACAGCAACAAAAAAGCGCTCTTTATGATGGGAAAAAGTGCGCTTTTTTTACTATAAAATTTTGGGAAAAAAACAAAAATACAAAAGCCACAAAATGTTACCAAAGACATAATTTCTTGCCAAAGGGTTTGAATGTTTTAATGTTGCTCGTTTTATTACTTTACTCATTTATAAGCAAATGAAAAGGAAAAATATTTAGAAAATGAAGTTCAAAATTAGAGCAATGATATTTGCTTGAAAAATTAAAATTTAATACTAACAGTTTTAACAGAATGTGACAAAATTCCAAAATTAAGCATCGTCATATAAAAAAGCAAAATACTGTGACTTGCGTCAACGGCAACAACGGTACATATTTATAGAACTACTAATATGGATTTTTATTAATATGATTTCATGCAATGGCTGTAAAATAAAAATCTGGTTCTTTGAAACAAGCTACCTTTAGCTGCAACTAAGCAAAATGTTGAAAACAGGTAAAACGGCACAACTGGTTTCATACAAAAATGAAGAAAAAAATAAATTTAATTAACAAATAAATAAAGAATTCCAAAAAGGAATAAACATTTTTCAATTATGGCAATATTAAATTTAGACTTTGTATAATGAAAGCATCAAGCAACAAGAAACCGTTAAAATAATTATTTATTGCTCATTTCTACTAATGATGCGCATTTTGGCTTTTTTTAATACTGCTGTTAAAAAAGATTAAAAATTATTGCAAAATAAAAAATATACCAGTGTATAAGTTACTAAGTATAAATAATTGTTTTCGTTAATCCTGTTTTTTTTATTTTTTTGCTTGTACTTACAAGCATAATTAAAATTGCTCAATATTGTACTTGTTATTTTTTGATTATCGCAAACAAATCAAACAATAATTACGAGTATTATCTAGGTATGTAGTACTGCAGACAAAATCACTTTTAATCAACAACGTCGGCATCTATTAAAAGCTTTTAATCAAATATTAATTATTGTATTTGCTTTGATTAAATGAATGCAATGCGATGCTTGCCACACTCAACCAAGTCGCAGCAACAGCAGCACCAGCACGCTGACACCAATCACGACATGCACGAAGCATAAAATATGCAACTAGTGATGATGAGAATTTGCATTTGTCGGATAGCCGGTTATCGAATGTCTATAGATTTTAAATTAATTTTAGCAATAAAAATTGTTTTTAAGCCATATCTCAGCGCCGATGCAATTGAGAATATTTATTACTTAGAAACTTTTGTTTCTTACTTTGTGCTCTACAAAAATATGTAATTTCATTTGTGGCCGCTAAAGTCAAACAGTATTAAATTAATTTTCATATGAGTTAAGCATCACTCATACGTCATGTTAATCAAAAATAAAGAAATGCATACTTATGTTGCCAACTTTGGCCGCAGTACACTTACCAGTGAAGTACCTAAAAAAGGTTATTCACGAAGTGTACTATGTAAACATCTCTGGCCTGGCAAAACTTACACTTGAAGGGTGTGTCGAAAAAAACTTATACACGCATAAAGTTAAATAAAACTTAAGCCGTTCAATTTAAACATTCTTAAAAATATGTGAATTTATTAATATATTATAGAATTCGATAAGCATTAAAATATTGAAATATTAATCGGAATTTATAAGTTTATAAACTTTTTCCGGGAATCCTGTCATTTACGATTTTATAGTTGTTTCCGTTACCTTTTTGGAGGAGCCGGTCCATTTACGCTTGAAGTATGACATGTCCTGAGATAACTTTCCTGTGTTCTTCAATACACTTTTCACTAGCGCCCAATATCTCTCCACAGGCCGGAGTTCTGAACAAAAAAACAAAATTTACATTATTATTTGCATACCACTCAAGAGCCTTTTTTCCATAGTGGAATGATGCTAAATCTGGCCAGAAATATTTAGGCAATCTGTGCTGTTTTAGGAAAGGCAAAAGCCGTTTTTGAAGGCACTTCTTCATATACATTTCTGTATTTATCGTTCCTGATGTCACAAATGCTTGGCTTCTTTTGCCACAACTGCAAATGGCTTGCCACACAAAAAACTTCTTAGGGAATTTTGTTTGCTTTTTTGTCCGATATTGTTCCTAAATATTACCTCGTCCATCAGCTACATAAAAATCTTGATCCGGAAGTTGTAAAAAGTCTGCCAGAACAACGGTTTCATCATCCATCACACAGCACGTACATTTTTTTATAAAATTAGACCTCAATTTTTTAGTTCGTTTTTTTGCTTCCAAATTCTTTGACGCATTGCGATCTGGAACTTTCTGAACTGTGTGCGACTTCAGCCCAGCATTAGCTTTGGTTCTGCACACAAAAGAATCAGAGCATTTAACAAGACGAGCTGCTTTTCTGACAGAAGTGTTTGGAGCTCTTCGAAAGAGCTGTTCGACATCTTTTGCCTAACCACTATTTGTTGAACCTTTTTTTCTTCCAGATCCAGGTTTTCGTGCAATGTTTAAGTTTTATTTATACTGTTTAAAGGCTTTTGAAACAGTGTGAAGATGAACCTTGAGACCTGTTGCTATTTTTTTGAAAGTCCACAATAGATTTTTTTGAAAAGTTTTGATTATTTTTTCACGTACTTTTATTTCGCTGTCACAACAATTGAAAATTAATAATTTGAATAAATATAATATCTTATGGATATTTTTTCATCTTTGGAAACAAATAATAGTCACTGCGAGCAAGGTCTAAACTGAAAGAAGGGTGAGCCAAAATTTCGAAGCCCTCCTTCTGCAGGGCCGTGGCCATTACAACACGGCTCTTGTGAACAGGGCACGTTGTCGTGCAGAAGGAGGACAACTTTGGTCAATTGTCCCATTTTGTTTTTTTTTCGCTGATGGCGTCCTTTTCTTTTGTAATCGATCAACAGGATCACTTTTGAGCCTCAAAAGACTGTCCGCATGATTTATCATGCGACTATGACAACTTAAACTTCTTAGGTGGTGGTGTGACTTTTTTGTGCCACTGCATAGAGCTCTGGTTAAACTCAGGTTTACACATGAACAATGGACCCAAATTTCGTACCTTGCAATAATTCGTGCCAATACTCTAACTCTGCCTTCACTTAAGAGGTCCAAAAACTCACAAGAATACTCTATTTATTTATTTTTATTTTTTTAATTAAATTTTATTCAGGACTGGCTTATTTGGTCAACGATAGTTCGAAGCCAACTGTCCCGAAAAATGGAATACAAATTTTAGGGTAGCAAGAGAATAACTGAAAAGGAAAAATACATTTGTATTTTTATTTAAAATCTTCAACCCAATTCCTCGAACTTTTAAACCTCTCCTCGTAGGTCTACAATTAAATCTTTGGTTTTATTATAAAATTTTGTACACTAAAAACTCAGCACCGATGCAATGAAGTACACTGCTATCTAAAGTATTTAATCATAGCACTATGCTTTAAAAAAATATGCTATTTTAATGTTGGCCACTAAAAAAGCGCTTTAATATCAATTATCATGTGGTATGAAAAACATTTGATTGATTAATTACACGTTACTCATACGTCAGGTTAGACAAAAGTAATACAGAATGACTTAACTGATATCTCCGCTAAGATGCAATTAAGCACATATATGTCCAAGCAACTTATATTTATTGTAGTAAGCTCCACAAAAGTATGAAATTTCATTATTGGCCGCTAATTCAAAGAGCCTCAACTACACTTAGTTAAATGTTCACTTTTTATATTTTTTTACCATATATTTATTATAACTATAAAATACTTTTATATCGATTTCTAACAACACTAATGATCACAACGTAGACTAGCAACAGCTGCTTCATTGTTTGCACTTGCATTTTCCGCGAAAAACGGTTTCACTTTTTTAGCGGTCTGTGGTTATATAAATTGCTGTTGTTGTTTTTTTTTTTTTCACTAGATAGTAATTTTGCTGTTGTTGTTATTATTATTAGAATAAGTGCTGCCGTATTGTTACTGCATCATCGTCATCATCATCATAGAATTCATGCTTGATTTTTCTGAAGATGCGCTTCGGCACGATGTTGCATGACGGCGCTTGAAAAGCTGTTGAACTTTTATTACGGGTTGCTCGTGCTGATTTTTTTTTGCGAACTTTTTTTATGATTTTTGTTTTTGATTTTCAGCACTGGTTGTAAGTGACATTTAGTAGAGTTTTTACTGTTATTGTAATATATGTATGTAAGTGCAAATATTTGTTATTTGGGTTGAGAGCGATGCTAATGATTTCGGGCTTTGATGTAAAATTTTCTATATCATTTGAGAATTCGTTATACATAGCAAAAGACATACATATATCTGCATAAGTAGTATTATCAGTACAATTTTTTTAAATTTTGAAATTGATTGCCAGATGCAATATTGCAAAATTTCCATTAAAAGTTTACTACAAAAGTTTCATACATTTTTTTGCTTTTTATTTAAACTTTATATTTTGCCAAGAAAATTATTGCCATGAGACCATGAAAAATTACTCATACGCTATGTTTACCAACTTGAATAGTTTTTATTTAAACCACAACAAAAGACATAGCCAAGCATTTGTTTTCTGTGCGATTTAATGTAAGTCAAAACAAAAGACTTAAGGAAAGAACTTTCTATAAAATTAAGTAAAGAAAAATACTCCCTACACGCAGGTATAAATTTCACCGCTGTTCTTTTAATTGTTATTTAATTTTTTTTCGAAATTTTTTTTTTTTTTTTGATTTCCAAAATTGCGTTCTTCTTTTGTGCCAACTTTATGTTAATTGCTCAAGTGAATTGACAGCAAATATTTTTGTTCGTTGAAGTGCTGCCGTTAAAATAAACATCTTTTTTAATTTTTAGTTGATTTTAACTGATTATTGTTTGCACGCGTATGCGTATGACCCATTTTTGTCAGTTAATCTCTCCCCAACTGCTTATAGGTCACTGTGACATCTTAATGTTTGCTGAACAGCGCAAACAACTCAAAAGTAAAAACAAAATTCATTTGTAAAAGTTCACTGTGGGTTGTTCGCAAGTCAAGTTAATGCTTTTGACTTAATTTTATAAATTAAACATTTGACAGCTGCTTTATGTCATTGTATTGGTTAATAATTATTCACAATGAACGCTCAAAATGTTGACAAGAGCTTATGTAAATGAATAAAGCTTGAAATAATGAAAAACATTTAAGCAATTTAGTTGTATGTTTTGTTGTACAGAAAATGTAGGCACAACCAAAAAAAAAATAAAAAGCCAGCAATAAGAGAAAACATAACTTACAAAAATGGAAATTGTTATATTGAATCAGATATTTGAAAACATATCAATTTACCCCAGTCAATTCATATAACCCTTTCAACTAAGCATTTTTAGGCAAAAGTTTGTCCTATCGTATAGATTTGAAGATTTGTATAGACTAGTAAGCTCAGTTTCACTTAGATGGCAATCTTCTTAGAAAGCAAGGCCACACTTAAGTCTTAATAAAGCCCAAACTAAACCATTCGCTTGTTTGGGTTGTAGGAACATTAAGGGTAACGAAAATGCTGATAAGCTAGCAAGACACGCTTCCTCTCTTAACGAAACCTATTCGGATGGCGCACACATTTCAATAGATACAAGCGGCTTCTAACATAATTTCCTTAACCATTATTCTAGCCTAACTCCAAACCTGAATCAAATACAAAAACAAAAGAGCTAAGGAGCGAACTTTTTTTTTCCAAAATATTTTATAAAAAGTTACATTTTTCCTTTACCTACTTTAAAATATTTATACGTAGGGTACTATTTATATTTCGGGAACTGGCAACACTAATGTCAATAGCTAAAATCTGGCAACACCATTATAAAGTTTGACATTTTTTGGCATAAACATACTCACAACGTATTGATGTATAAGTGCTATTTGTTTTGATTACAGTGAGTTAAGAAATCAATTTGGCGAGCCATTTTTTGAGTGATTGATAAATTATGGGGTATTCAACGAGAACAAATTTTTTTTAACAACTAAGTGTTCATGCAAAATCGTATGTTTTGAAATGGAACTAATGTGTAAGGACGCCTTTATCAATATGTCACATGGCGATCTTGCATTCGATGTTTTGTGGCACAACAACCGAGTTTGGACGACCTTCACAGAATCCAACCAAAACGTTCTTTTGAAATTTAAATTTTTTAGCCAAATTGACTTTCTTAAATCACTGTAAACAAAACAAATAGCACTTGTACATCAAAACGTTGTGAGTACGTTTTTGCTAAAAAGTGTCAAACTTTATTATAGTGCTGCCAGATTTTAGCCATGGACATTAGAGTTTTTTATACACCCAATAATGATACATTTCATAAATCACTTTATTGTGATGCTAACTCAAAAAGGACTAACTCAAATACTAGCTAAATAACAAAAAAAAAAAAATATTGGTCAACTTATTGCAAAGATAAAACAGGCTACTCTCTCTTTATCTCGTAAAACATATAGAACTGTTGTTGGAGCGATCACAAGTCATTGTCTTATCGGTTATCATGCTAACAAAATGAGTATTTTTGCTCATGACAGATGTCTCTGATGTAATGACGATGAAGAGGGGAACTTAGAACATATGCACTTAAAGCTCTTGGAAAAACGTATTTTAATAATTTTAACTAACTTTCTAAAGTTGGTCTTAGGTCACTCAAAGATTTTTTAATGGCTTCTAAAGCTTTACACTCAAGTCTAAAGACTAGGGCTGAAAACTATCAAACTATTTACATTTATGGACCTTTTTGGTCTATATGTGACTGTTAAGCCGCCACTTCAACGGAACCTAATTAACAAACTCTGAATTTTCTCTACAAAACTTCAACAAAATTTTAATTTGGTTTATCTACTTTTCATTATATAATAATTTTGTACCATAAACCTATGAAATAAAACAAAAGACTTAAGCAACAAACTTAAATTTCCTGAAATATAGGTGGTATATATATCAACTGAGCTTTTAGCTTAGAAAAAAACAGAAGACCTAAGCAACGAACTCTGCATTTTCACTGCAAAATCTTACTAAATTATTTTATAGTGCAAATCTATGAAAAACAAATCAAAAGACTTAAGCAGCAAACTTCAATTTCCGCATATCAAATATTTTGAAACGATATAGCAACCAACATATTTTTTATTAAATAACTTTTACTACACATTATCACTTTAATGGTCAATGAATCATCATAAATTGATTGACGCTGTCAAAAACTTTTTCCTTTAAATAAAAGGTTGAATAGTTCAAAGCTTTTCATCACTTTTGATAAAAAATTTGCGTGCAACTATTGAAAATTCATTGAAATAATCACAACAATAAAAATAATAATTGATTATTGTACACTTTGACTTTCCGCATTCATTTGAATGAAAAGCAATTGAAAAGCGCATAAATTGCTAAAATTTGACTCAGGCTCTGAATATTAGTAAATTTAGTGAATATTTTCTTCAGCTATTATTATTTAGTTGCGGTGGTGTAGAAAATGTTTTTTGAGATGCTTTGTTGCTGCTGCTGCTGCTTAGGAGAAATTCATAACGACGACAACAAGTAAAGTCGATATTATTGATATCTCCAATCAATGCTGCAATTGAAATACAACAAAGTAGCGTCGAAATAATGATGATGAAGACACTGTTGTTGATAGAGAAAAGTGAAAACTTAAGAGTGGTATTTGAAAATTATAAGTGACACTTTAAGTGGCATTTAAATTATTAGTTATTTGCATAAAGAAATTCAATGTCTGAGTTAATGCTTGTGAAAACTAAACTAGAATTTTTGTGAAAATATGGTTGAGTTAAAAATTCTGTTATTTTTATTTAACTCTTTGTCAACTAAACCATGCAAAACTAATTTTTTTGCTTAAAAAATGAGGCACTGAATTTCTAGATAAAATTTTTATATAAAACTTGTTTTGAGAGAATAAAATTTTTACTTTTCTATGAATTTTATTAAAATTTTACATCTAAAGGATTGAATTTCTAAAAATTCTACAAAAAATTGGCGGTGTATGCATCGCATGTTTTAGAGCCTAGAGCTGCATTGACGCAACTTTTAACTGTTTTTTCAGAATATCAAAGAAAACCCAACCAAAAAAAAAAACAAACCAGCGGCTATAAATTTTTCCTGCTTACTTTGCATTAACATTGCATTTTATTTTCTAGGAAGCATAATGCTAAGCACGGTGGGGCGCTGAGAGCGCAAGCGCGCTTTTTTTCGATAACAACAAAACAACCGCAATTGCTTAACCATGTTTACAGTCTAACGTTACTTTCCTGTTTTTCCAATTCACTTTTTATAGCGCACAAACACACAACAAACCACAAATGTTGTTAAAACTCGCTGCTCGCTCCTGGCGCATAAAACCAGGTGAACCAGTGGCTGTGGTTTTGGCTTTTGCGTGGCTTGGCTTGCAGGCAATACACGCAGCAACCACAACAGCAACAACAAATTAAGCGAATGCTAAACACTAGCAAACATCAAAGAAAATCGTAAAGAAAAACACAACACGCTGGAAAAGCCAACCAAGCCAAATCTTGCCTTTTAAGACTCGTGCGGCTCAAGACAAAACAACTTTCATTTTCATGGCATGCGGTGTTGATGTTTTTTTTGCTGAAAATGTGCTTTATATTGTAACATAAAAATGGGCGTTAATTTCAATGTTTCATTGAAAGCGAAAATTTTTGCTTTGCACAAGAATAAACAAATGAATTGGAAAAAAAATTAAAGCAGGTTTCTGGCTTAAGTCTTTTGTTTGCAATCCTACTTTTTGTACTGAGTAGCTAAGTTTAATAAAAATTAAAATATTAAGCAGATACATAATTTGCATATCAGCTGTTGTTAAAAATTTGTTTAAAATATTATGTTATATATAAAACGAAAGACTTAAGCTACAAACCTGCAAAATATTTATATAAATATTCGATTCAATTAAATGCAAAAATTAGTTCACAACACTCAAAGCTATATTAAAATTGTAGTAGTTTTTTGCTTACTGACGTCATAGATTTTTAACTAATTGCTTTACTTTCATTTTTGTTTCATAAATTATACTACTTACAAACTATAGTGAGTATTCACCAGCAGTAGTTATATGGCAATGGATTTTGCAGTGAACGACCTTGCCTGGCGTACGACGCGCGCTGTGGAAAAGCTTGTTTTTTGTATAAGCATTTTTTGTGGCAGGCATCATCGGTTGGTAAACACAACTACAACAACAATGCACAAAATATGAAATATTTTGCATTTTTATAAAATGGAAATCAGAGCAACAATACAGCGAACGTTGTTTGCATGTCGTTACCACTTGTGTTGTTTGTTGATTTGTGTTTTTCGCTTGCTTTTGTAATGTAACAAATTTTGACATGAAAATGTTAATAATAAATAATAAATTTTAATTGAAAAGAAACATATACTCGTTATGTCTAATGTGTTGTAAAATAAACTTACAAGTGATGTGTGTCGTAATCTAGCAATATAATTTGCAATAAGACAATTTGAACTAAATTCGCGTACAATGATCACATCATTAAATGACATATTGAGAGAAAAAAATCAAGTTGGGACTTTATGCGCTGACTACATATTCTTTTTACTTTATTTATTGAAACCAAACCAAGATTTTATTCTGGATTTTAGGCCAATGCTCTTAACTACATGAAAAAACCAAAAACTAGATCTTTCTTTAATAAATATAATGCACTTGAGATCCAAATTTCAAAGTAAAAAGGAAAGAGAGGTAAACTTAATTAACAGAAATCTTCAGAGAGTCAAACCATCGATGTAGGCTGAGCACTAAACTTTTCACCAGTATTTTTTGAAATTGTCCTTCTGCTTGGATTCACAAATAATTCCAAATAAATATTCTCTTAGATTTTTAAAAACTCCATCAAAATCAGAACTTAGATTTTTTTGTTTATACAGCGAAATATTGTCTATGTAAAGACCTTAAATATATATTTATGATCAAAAGCCCACAATCAAAATAAAGACAGCAAAATCCATTGGAGATTATTACTTTTATTTTGACAAATAAGCTCCTCGAGCGAAATTCCTTAGAACTCCACCAATAAATACTGTTGTTCACTGTAAATGGATCTGTAAGCTAAAATGAGATGAGCTCGGAATTGTCAAGCATTTTCAAGCTCGCTTAGTCGCACAACTTTATGGTTAAAAATACGGCTATGAGTATAATGAAGGTTTTGATCCAAAGTTACTAATAAAGCTGGAAATCGGAAAATGTATGTAACGGGTGATCCAATAAGAGCTTCCTACTTTTTTTTGTAAATAATATACATAAAAATCAATGTAAGTATTGATTAAAATCTTTATTTGGAATGATAGTTCGGATCCTACAACTTAATGTTTAAAAATAATTTCGTTCAAATGTTACCCACAACTAAGTAGCTCCTAAATGGTCCATTCTGTGCGTCCAATTTTCGACAACTCTTTCGAGCATATCGGCCAGTATTCTTTGAATAACATGAGTTTTTTTGGTTTTTAAAGTGTCAATAGTTTTGTGTTTGTCAACATAAGCAAGTGATTTAACATATCTCCGAAGAAATTAATCCAATGATGTCAAATCACATGATCTTGGTAGCCAATTAACAGGAGCATTTCTTGAGGTGAACGTTTTCCCCAATATAGCGATTGTTTCTCCAGCTGCATGGCATGTTGCACCATCTTGTTGAAACCAGAAGTCGGCTACACTAATATCCTGAATTTTTGGCAACAAAAATTCATTGAACATTGCTCTGCAGCGAGCACCATTGACCGTAACACAGGCTCCATCCGCATTTTTGAAAAAATACGGTCCAAGATGCCTGCTGCCCATAAACTACACCAAACAGTACATTTATCGGGATACATTGAAAGCTCTTGGATTGCTTCTGGTTGTTCATTGGCCCAAATACGGCAATTTTGCTTGTTAACGTAGCCGTTCAACCAGAAATGAGCTACGTCGCTAAACTCAATTTTTTGATAAAATAATGGAATTTGAAGTTGTTGTAAGGCCCATAAACCGAAATATAAACGTACACCAAGATCAGCCGGCTTCAATTCTTGTACGAGCTGTATTTTATAGGCCTTCTGATATACCATAATGATCAATAAGAGATGCCAAAGCCTGAGGTTGGCGACGAATGGATTATTCACGGTTTTCACGAACACTCTTTGCTACTGCAAATTACAGGCTCTATGCACACTGGTTGAATGATGAAAGTCCAATAGTGTAAAATTGCTTCGAAATCTGGTAATACGTATAGTGCGCTGAGTTGGACGCTCATTACGACCAAAATGAAGTTCAAGAACTTTATAACATTCTCTAACTGATGACTGATTTTGGTATTAAGTTTCCACAATTAACAAACCTAGTTCAGGAGTAAGTCTATTCATGATTGAGTCGTATTGAATACTGAATACAACCGTCATATGGACAAGCTATTTGACGCATAACAGCTGTCAAAACAATCCAGATGAAAAAGGGACCTGATATTGGATCACCTTATAGATTATAGACAATATGAATGGTATAAATTGTACCAACCCCCAAGTATGGTCAATTTACTCTGATGTTTCATTTGTAAGCTTACCACTGCTCTGCAATAAAATTATAATCAGGCATGTTCTGAATTCTGATTTGCTTCTGAATCGGAAAGAAAGCAATCTTCAAGAGCTCTGCATTGCAACAAATAAGATGGAATCGGATATGTCTTTCATTAAATAAAATTTGCTCATAGTTCCCATTCGATTTTGCGAAGCATAAATCCGATTTGGTGTTATTTATCGAAATGCGAAGCTCTTGAAAATTGCTTTCATTCTGATTCCGAAGTGAATCGAATTTCAGAACATGCCTGAATATCAAATACTTATACACGTATAGTAGGTTTTTCTTGATGTCGACAAATTCTTCTGATGGTAGGCCTTGTGGTGGGTATTGAAACGTAACGAAATCCAGCCAAAAACCCTACAACGTAGCATTTTGAAAATGTTGCTTGTATGTTAGTTGCCAAGCCTTCTCATTCGAATTCAATTAATTTTTACTCAGAGCTTCCACTAACTATTCCAAGTATGAATGCAAAATTTCGCTTCATTTCCTTAAAAAACGTTTGAATTAGAGCATTTTAATAAGTTTGAGTGTCCGAATCAATAAATTTTCTGATCAGAGCTTGCATTTACTATCTTCAGTAGATCAAGAACCACCAGTAAAATATCGCTTTATAAGCAAATCCTAGAATCGGAAAAGTCGTGGCAAGAGATTAAAGTAAAGATCGTCACAAATGGAGACATTTCATTTTGGCTCTATGCTCCACCTAGGTGTTACAGGAGTCTGAATTCAAGTGTTTTTTGCTATTAGCTTGGACATACTATCACTTATATTTATTTATGCTTGAAACTTATCATTTGTATGGGCGGTTGGCGTGTCCTTTGAGCGATTTTCCTCATTTTTAATGCCACGATATAACTTTAACGACAAAGGCAGTAAACAAATTATCATTTTTAGTTTTCCTGTGAAAAATATTTCCACAGACAGCCAGCCATCCAGATGGACAGACAGACGAAAATGGCTTAATTCCTCTTCGTTCCACAGGGGTGGATAAAACGAGATGAGTTACAAAAATTTGCCTTACAACTGAATACCGAAGATCGTTTGAGTTTGAACTAAGTTTTACGCCGTAAAGTAGACTAATTAATTCTCAACAAATTGGATTTTTAGAAATTTCACGATTACTCCTGTAAATCTGAGCATTTCCGAATATAAATAGTGCCTTAAGAATGTTATGAAATTGTAAAGCTTTAAGAAACCAAAAATAAAAAGTTTTAAAAATTTAAGATATTGTGCAACTCTTTCCGAGCATTTTTGAGATACCTATTAATAAAATAAAAACCGTATTTAGCTGTGACTTTGCTGAAAAAACTGTGAGCGACTGTGTTTTAATTTTTTGACAAGGCCAAACACCCTTACCAGTTCTTGTTTTTTTTTTTTTTTGCTTTTGTTTTCAATACAGCAATTTGTTATTTGTTTTTTTTTTTGTTTAAGGTGGTCTTTTTTAAATTAAACCCACTTAATTAGCTCTTAAAATAGCTACTACAAAACAAACAGTTTTCTGCTAAGGCAACGACTTCTTTCAACCAAAAAACCTAATTACCTCTTAACCAAAAAGCATAAAATTCAAAAATAAAAAAACATATAAATGAAAATCCACTGATGTATTTAATGAGCTAAGAAAATACAAGAACAAGCAATTAAAATTACGCGTATTCCAACAACAACAACAACAGCAACAATAACAACGTACCACTTGAACAAGAATTCTAAACAAGTTATGCGCGGCCCCACATTGCTGAGTGCTGCTACTTAAGAGAGTTACCATTGAAAATGCAAATAGTAAAACTGATAAATGAAAAAAAAAAAATACTGAAATTATAAAAATGGTATGAACGAAAAAAAAAAAAACTTGTTAACCTTTGCGGCTGTTTCACTTTTTAACAATTTTTATTTTTTTTTTTTTTGTTTTCTGCTGTTTCTATTAAAAAATTTAATTTCGTTTTCATTTGAAAATTTTGTGCCTTACGAGTACAAAAACAAAAAACATTTCAAGTGAAGATGTTGTTGTATTTACGTAGATATATAAACCATAAGAACCCGGGTTATAGAAGTGGCAGCCAGAATAAGATGAGGTAGACAGTACTGTTAGTACAAGTTAGTTTTTTCCAAGAAACCAATAGCAATACCACAGCAAATTGTTTTAACTTGAACTTTTTAGAATTTTGTTTTTAGTTGCTTCGCTTTGTGTATATGTGTGTGTGTGTGTGAGTCTTCAGCAAGTGAATAAACTGGTAACAGCATCTTTGATTTTTTTTTTTCTTCTTCTTCACAACTTGTTTAATTAGGCCGCTCGACAAGTAAACTTTAGGCCAAAATTAAAGTTGTTTGAAATTGAGATTTTTATTTATGTTTTTTTTTTTTTTTTTTTTTTGTTTTTCCGTCATATTATTTCAAAAAGTATTTAATGCTGCACTTGTGTTAAGTTTTTTAAATGGAAGCCACCCAAATAAAATAACAAAGTTCAACAATTTTGAAGAAATTAAAGACAAGTATAGTTTTTTGGAAGTCAAATTTAACTTTTTGAAAATTATTATCTCATAGAGGCTGGGTTTTTAATAACTCTATCATTCGTAGAACAAAAATGATCCAATTTTGGCTCGTCTGCAACAAACACAATATATCAATAGTGTCCAAATTTCTCGGAATTACAAAACACATGGAAAATAGTTTTTTTTTTTGTTTTTGAAATATTGCGTTTGTTGTAGGCAACCCAAAATTCTACACTGACGGCGTTCAGCTACGTGATTTTGAAATGGTGACACTCTTGAACTAGAGTTCACTCTTTGTCTGAAATTCGAGCGTGAGAGCTTTTGGGAAAAAAATATCTCGTATTTACGTACGAGGGGTACTGTTTATGTTTCGAGAACTGGCAACTCTAATGTCAAAAGCTAAAATCTGGTAACAACATAATAAAGTTCGACATTTTTTAGCACAAACGTACTCACAACGTTTAGATGTACAAGTGCTATTTGTTTTGCCCACAGTGAGTTAAGAAAATCAATTTATTATAGTATTGCCAGATTTTAGCTATTGATATTAGTGTTGCCAGTTCCCGAAATATAAATAGGACCCTACGTATCTACACGCAACTCTCACATTATTAGGTGACGCACTTATTAACTCAGTTAATAGGCCAGTTAGCAATCGGATGCTCAACTTTTTTTTAACTATATATGTACGTCATTTTTTACTTGCCCGTATACTGAAAAAAAAAGAATTATATGTGTCTCTACCCCTATTCACTACCTTTCCAACAAACAAAATATTTAATAAATATTTATGTTGTATTTAAGGCAATCAAAATTGTACCGAACTGTTTAGCACTTAATTCCCTTTGCCTATTTGTATAATGAAATAATTTAACCAATATTATTTTATTTTAAACAATTTCTTACAGGAACACATACAGGAAGTTCTTGATAAATGGACCCAAATTGATGATGAAATCTGGGCAAAAGTTATTGTCTTCGAACGCAATCGGCGTGTAGCGAAAGCATATGCACGTGCGCCAGTATTGACAATAAATGGTTCCGATGATGGTTTCGATGGCATGCGGTAAGTGAAATATTATTTAAAACAAAATATTTTTTTACAAAATAAGTGAGGGAGGCGACAGATATCAATTCAACTTAGACTGTAATTGTGACAAATGTACGCGCGGTTTACAACTTTTCAATTTTCGAAATTTTTGGTGCGTTCCACAATGGATTTTGTAACCTTTTGAGCTTAACTTTGAGAGAATCGAAAATGTAACACTCGAATATTTTACTACTTCGGGCATTTGTAAGACCTAGAATCGCCCAGTGATCAAAATTCAACCACATAAGTAGTAAATAATTTTGGTACTTTTTGGATACCTTTAGTACTTTTTTTTTGCGCTATTTGGTGCAAAATAGAAAAGCTGATTTATCATACCGGGTACAATGACAAATGTGAAACGAAAAGAAAACAAAAAACATGAAGTCAGTGTCACTTAGCCTTTTGTCTTTCTTGTATTTAATTTTACCTGGCTTAAAGTCAAATATTAGAATAATTTAAACTTTGTGCACATCTACACACAAATACATTTCTAGTGGTGTATAATTTAAAGTCGTGCTCCATTTCTAAAATAGTGAAAAAAGATGGACAAGTTTTTTCATGCGTATTAACATAAAGATAATGAGATCTTTTGATGTCGAAAACCCTTCCTGTCCTAGCCTTAAAGTGAGCAAGTGTGTAGTAAAAACTAAAGATGGTTTGTCCTCTGGAACTCAGTCTCCAGGTGTTTTTTATTAGTTTCAAATGTAATTCATTTAACTGCCCAAATTTCCGCAGAACCACTACTTCATTCTACTAATATTAAAAATCATTCATGTAATAATACGATTAGTACGATTTTCTTGCCACTAAGATGGCAACTTCTTTTTCTAAGTAAGAGTTACATAAACGGTGATATAAGGTCACCTACCTACCTACCTACAACCTGATTAAATTATTTTAAAATTATATCATTCGTTTGCCGCAAAACCGTCATAGTTCAAAAAATAAAAATTTATATTTTTTCCATGTTTTGCTATTGTTGTTAAAAATCAGAGGAAGCTACCTTTGGTTGAAAATCTTTAAAAAAGTGGCATATTTTGAGTTGTGACATTATTGTTAAAATACAAAAACTCTTAATTTCAAGAGAACCCTATGTTACATATGAAATAATGTTATTGGTGATTTTATTCAATTGAATCATACTCGTCATACTTATCAGCAAAAAAGACTCAATTTTACATGTGAAACACACATAAAACGTTAGATTTGCAATAAGAGAGTCATAGCTCGAAGAAGGGTCAGTTTCGGGCCTGTGGACAAAGTAAAACTTCCAACTCAAAATTAATTCTTACGAAATATTGGGAGTGTGTCTTTTGACGTTTATATACAGTTGTATTTATTTCCAAATTGTGATAACTCATGAACAATGGAATTGCACAATGAAAAGTGCAAAATTACCGTTTAGGAGTTATTCAATAAAAACCAATTAAGTGCCCACAAACGTCAAAAAATCGATTTCTATTAAATTACTCCTTAAAAGTAAATTATTTTTTATTTAAAAGGATATTCTTTGTAAAGCCATTTTATAGGTCTTGCAGCAAACAAGCAATATGTTTTACAGCTACTTTAGTTTTGGTGATTAAATTTGTCATACCAAAAACTTTAAAGTTTGGTTTAATTCGTTTTATGCAAATACAATATGTATTCATAAAAAAATCAAAAAGCAGCTTACCTCGGACTTGCTCTGTATCATGTAAATTGGCCTCAGTAGCTATTAACAAGTTCAATCTAAGTATATGATATAGCTCAGTAGTAAGCCGCAACAACTTTTTTAATGGGGTGGGTGACGAAAGTTCATGCGGAAGATAAACTTTATCACATAAAATTTTAGGAAACTTAGAACTTTATATTTATGCAGACACGTGAAGCTATTCTGGACAGCTTGAACAAAAGATTTCATGTTTTAGTTGCCGAGCTAATTTGAATTGTATGAAATTTGCGTTTAATTGGTGGATTTCTAGTGATTAAGTTTATTTTTTTAATATTTAAAATCGAGTTATACTAGTTATCTGAAACATTAAATCAATTTAGTAAACTAAAAAATGCTATAAAATTTTTAAATTACTGTTTAGCAGCAATTAAATATTGGTTTAATTTAAATACTCGGAATTCAGGATGTTAAAGTCTGTCATACAGCAACATAATTGACGTATACTTTATGTATAGTTATACTAATGCTGTTAATTAATTATGCTAATATTTACATAAGTATAGCATAAATTTATGCAAATCAAGAACTAAAATTTCATATATTTTATAAACATTTATTGTTCTTTTTTACAATTGAATTTCAAAAGATAGAAAAACTTACTATTAGCTGGGAAAAACAAAAGACTTAAGCCACAAACTTTATGCATTTAAGGCTGCAATTCTGCCATTTTTGCTGTTATTGTCAAATTTTTAACTAGACAATGTTTTTAGAATAAATTCTACTGCTCTTTAGTATTCTACTACTGTGTTGCAACACCAGCAGCCGTACCTCAAAATTGCAAAAACATAAGAAAAAAAAAACGAAATGAAGAAGCGCGCTACCCTTTTTTTATCTCGTGCGCTTAAAAGATGATGCCGCTTGTACGAAAAAAATGATACAAACAACAACAATAATATTATAATAAATAAAAACAACAACAAAAAATACCAAACACCAAACTAAAAGTGCAAGTTACAGTGCAGCACGTTTTCCTTCATTTTTTTTGTTTCAGTTTGAATTCGCAAAATGTCACTGAGTCAAAAACGACAGCGTAGTGACTGACTTACCCAGTTTCGATGCTTTGTTTTTGTTTTTTGCAACTTAGTTATGTTATTTCTTGCAACATTTTTGTTTTTATTTAAAATAACAAAAAAAAAAAAAGTGTATTCTTTTACTTTATGCATTTGAAGCGCAGCTTTTGCATTGAAATGCAGCACTAGCGAAGAGCGCATGAACTTTATTGCATGCAAAATAGTTGCTTGTAATGACTTAGATGATGCTACAGCGGAACAGATATAGCGAAAGTCGTCCGTGACGAGGTCATCACAGATTGTGTTACAGCGATGATGTGCATTTATTGCTATTTGTTTTTGCTACTTCCAATTTGTACAAAAAAACAGGTGTTTTTTACATTTTTCTGTTGTTTGTTTTTTATACTATTTGCTAAAAAACTAAATAAGTATGAAGTCAAAGAATCCCAATTAAATCTACAAAATTTTTCAATTTAGAAATTTTTACTTCTCCATGTTTTTATAAGTGTTATTGGAGTGCTGAGTTACTAGAATTCGTTTGTTTTCTAGACTCGCATTTAGAAAATTTCTTATCTTTAACAGTCTTTGCAGTATGTTTTAAATAATTTTCTTCTTGGAAAATAAAATCTCTATCGAAATTCAAAATTTCCTATGATGATTTAATATTATGTACGAGGGTAGATTGATAAGTTCGAGACTTTTAGAATAAAATATATTTTTTTCGGCAAAAAAGCATTATATTTCTCAAAATAGTCTTCTTTTCAGTCCACTTTAGGATTAGTCCGGGATGAATTCTGTAGATTCTGTTATGAAAAAGAGGAAACACAAGAACATATTCTATATCACTGCACTAGTCTAGCAAGACACAGACTTCGTAACTTTTCTAACGCGTAACCCTCTACTTCTGAGGTGGGTGCCTTACACTCAAGTGACATACAGGCATTCATAAATGCCATGCGCCTATGAACTGACATCTGATTAAGTTTTAATAGGGTAAGCACAATAGGTCTTATAGTCTGCGGTGACTTTCACGACTGGATTTCAACCCTTTTTCTAATTCTAATTCTAGCTCGATACATTAAGTCAAGCATTTTTCCGATTGTTGTATTTCTCCCAAATAGAAGGGGTCTCAAAGCCTTTAAAATAAGCGATTGTCTTCTTTGACCCAAATTTCTTACGGCCAACCATTTTTTCAGTTTTGGAAAAAAGAAACAGTAATATGAGGCAAAATTTGTAGAATATGCTGGATGGGGTAGCACTTTGTAGCCCATTTTATAGATTTTCGCTGACACAAGTGTGCACCCGTTCATTGTCTTGATATAACATCACTTCATCACTCACCAAATGCGGTGGTTTCTCCTTTGAATCCATATCGAACCTTTCCAGAAGCTTTGAATAATTTTTAACTCTTTCATTGTAACCGATGTGGATGACATCTTGTGCACACCAAAATCTGTGGCCAAAAGCCCCATCTGAGCCTTTTTCTTTGGTGCACCTTTGACCGAAAATATTCACTGTCTTGTCTTATTCCTTGGTCTCTGGTGCATTGTGATGGATCCATTTTTTGCCCAGTGTAACAAAACGGCGCAAAATCTCGTTCGAACTGCGGCTAACCACCACCAAACTCTCCTCTGAAGTTCCACTTAAGCTGTAGTGTGGACAATAGCGGCACTCATCGAGCGTTTAGCTTATTCATGTTGAAATATTTATGTTATATTTATGCTCAGTTTATATGGTTACAGCCTCACACACTTTAATTCTTCGATCGTCCAATATCATTTCATGGATTTTATAAATGATTTCTAGTGTGATTACTTCTTTTGGGCGAACTAAACCGTTCGACTTCACTTGTGGTGGTACGACCCATACAAAAATCAGTTAACCACTCCTGAGCAGAGTCCTCTCTATGTTTACGAAGCCTTTCCTTGGATTCGGTGATACTTAATTAACATGCAAGATTCACTTTTTTCCATTTTTGTTAAAATTTTCGAGGCTGTATGCTTTTAATGGCTATCAAGGGCAATCTAAATGACCTAGGATGCTCAAAGTTTGCAAGTGGTCTGTTAATATTATAGATGACAATTGGCTTAAGCAGTATTGGACTTAAAGAACTTTGCAGGAAATTCAAAAAGTCTTGAACTTATCAAACTGCCCTGATATATTCTGAAATGATTTTTATTGTTAATGATCCGTATTGATTTCAATAGAAGCTAATTTTTCTACCTCTCTTGTTGCAGTGGCTTCCTAAACTATTATGCTGCCACCACTTTGCTTCAGTGTTGGCATTATATACTTTGGAAGATTTTTGTTTTTCTCTAAATTTTGGTTCTCCAATCACTAACAAATATATTAAATTTCGACTCATTGGAAGAAAAAATTTGCTTCCCCATTTCTTTGCTTTGAGGAGGGGGGGTGGTGTAGTGATTTCGACGGTCACTTTATAGGCATTGAAATTTAATGCATACGAAATTCTTTCCTTTGCTATAAAAAAATCACTTAACAAAAAAGAAAATATTGGTTATCTCTACAACCAAGTGCAAACAAAAGACTTAAGCAACAAACTTGTTACTTACAACGAAAGCAATTAAATACAAAATTTTTGCTTTCCATAGAAAATTCTTAAATAAAATTATACATTACAGGAAGCTTTACTAATTCTACAAAAAATAAAAGAAAAAATCATTCAAAACAAAAGATTATAGCAACAAACTTGTAAAATTCTTAAATTTTTGCTCTGCCATAGAAAATTAAGCGTCGTTCTCATTGTTTTTTTTTTTTTTTCAAAAAATATTATTGACAGCAGCAGCAGATGCTCAGCTCTAACACAGGAAAACGCTCATTTTGTGCTTTAAAAATAGCTCAAGGATGCTGTTATATTCAAATATAGATATGTATATGTTTAAATGGTAGAAGCACACGAAAAAGCAGCAGAAGAAGAACGACGCAGCTAATTTTGACTAATGCTAAATAATTGCCGAAATTTACAAAAGAAAAAAAAAAACCAGCTTGAAATAAAACCCAATAATAATAGTTAAACGCACTTGACTATAGCGCAGCGTCTCAATGTCTGTCTAGCTGTCTTTTATCTAGCAGTTTTTGTTAGAAAATTAGCGTAAGAAAATAGTGTTGCCAGTCTATGAAATATATCTTAAAGCAGTGGGTGTAAACAAAAGACTAAAGTGACAAATTTGGAGACACAAATTTATGCAAGGCATAGCGCATAAGGGTACGAAGCTTCCAGGAGGTGATAGAAGAGGCATAGACTAACTAGACTACAAAATTGCACACAAGAGAAGGATCCAGAACGTACCCCTAATGAGTTATAGGGCTAAAACTGATTTTCTGGCTTATTTTACAAAAAAAAAAAAATTTATTGGGTCACCCTAACACTTAAGGGAAAGTATTTATATTTATAGAGTTAAAGAGGATTTCCGAAAGTACTGAACCTTCAAAGTTGATATTTTAAACTTTTGTTTCGTAATTTTTGACTTTGGCGGCTATTTTGGTTTGAAAAAGATCCTTTTAACATAAACTTTTACAATTTTTTTTGAAGTCCTCCTTAAATTTCCTTTAATTTGATGGTGCATTTGTCATACCAATTTTTTAATTTGAGGTCGGAAAAAATACTAAAGAACAATCCGTTTGAAGACTCCAGCAGATAAAGAGCAGCATAGGATATTTTTAATACCAAAATGGCCACCAAAGTAAAAAATTAGGAAAAAAAAAAGTTTTAATATCAACTTTGAAGGTCCAGAACTGTTGGAAATCCTCTTAGACTCTATAATCCAAAAACACACTTAGAAAGCTCATACAATAAACTAAAACTTTACCACAACAATACTTTCTTTAAAACGTTAGGGTGACCCAACAAAATTTTTTTTTTTAAACAAGTCAGTCTGTTTTAACCGTATAACTCCTCAGGAGTACATTTTAGTTCTCCCACAAAGGTGCAATTTTTTGTAAGTTTAGGTCTCCTCTATCACCCCCCAGAAGCTTATGCAATACACGCTATAGAATATGTATTTTTTTTTAAATTTTTATAAAAAGTAATTCATATTTAAGAGATTTTTTACTCCAAAAAAATTATTGAAAGTAATATTTTTTAAAACAAAAATTTTTAAATTTTCTTAACATTCAATTCAGCTGGCAACATTGTTGCCGAATTTTTTGTGTTTTTTTTTTTTTTTTTTCTTAACTTTTTAACGAGGGTGTGCATGACACTGATCGATTGTGCTGTGTTGTGCGCCTCTTTATCAACGTGACGCGATACCGCTTTTAAGTCATTGTTAAATTGCCCCGTTATTATTTCTTTTCATTTGTGTTGTTGCTATTTTTGTTGTTGTTGCTGTTGTTGTCTTTACCATATTATTGACTGTATTTTTAGCGTCACAACAATTTTAAATTTTCTTAACTTAAATGAAGTTTTGCATAAACTGCAAACAAAAGCAAGCGAACGTACAAAATTAATTAAGCAAAATTGGTGTCTGCTGATGCTCCAACTCAGTCAGACTCTTCTTTAAGCATCTAAAAAGTTGAAAGTTCAAAAGCTTTTAATTTAAAACTGTGAGTTTTTTTCATTTGCTCATCTTCATCTTCATCTTGTTTTCTAGCTGAGGGTCTTTTAGGGTCTTTAACTTGTTTGTCAATATTAGTTATATACAGCATGTTGTATTCATTTGTTTATTCTGTATTAGCCAGCAGCAAGATATTGTTGTTTTATTGTACAATGAGAAAAAAATGCAATTACTTTAACAGTCGTAATGACACTTTATTTCAAGTGCTTATTAACTTTTATTTTACCATTAATATTGTTGTTGTTTTTTGTTTTGAGTTTTGACCATTTTGTCAATGCAATTTTCATATTTTTTGTCCAAAAATCAAATACTTCTTTCGTCTTGTCGTTTTGCTCATATTAAAGGCGTCAAACATTTAATTTATTACTTTTTTTTTTCTTTAATTTTATATTGCTATGAGTAGGTCAAGGGTAGGTTTCATTTTTTGTGTTTTTTTTTTTTTTTCATCTCTGCTTAATATGTTGATGAGATGATGTTCATAATTTGTTTTAAAAGTTTTGATCGTGCTGATAATTCATATATCAGTGTGAATTATGCGGTAGAGTTTGGTTATTTGCTGCAATTAACATTTTTGTTTATACGTACGAATACGTATCTTGATTTGATGTTAAAATAATTGAAGACTTTTGGAGGTAAAATAAACATATTTAGTCGTACTTGAGAGGAAATTAATGCACAAGTATATTACAAAATATGTATTAATTAATGATGTGACTTTTAAAAAAAATCAAAATTAATTTTGGAAAAAATAAATAATGTATAAAAAGTTTACTTTTGCAAAATGTCTTTAATAGCCATTAATTAAAATGAACATTTTTAATGCAATATCTTTCCATAGGCACCATGGCAAAAACATTTGAGTCTTAACATATATCAGAAACGCTCTGAGATTCAAACCCGAAACACAATGTCAGAAAATAATATAGAGGGTGTTATCCATAAGGTTACGAAGCTTCTGGGGGGTGATAGAGCAGCCCTAAACTAAAAAAAAATTGCACGTGAGGGGAGGTCTAAAATATATCCCAGAAGATTCATAGTGTTAGAGCTGATTTTCTGACTTGTTATAGAAAAGAAAAAAAATTCTTGGGTCACCCTAACGTTTTAGAGAAAACTTTTTACTGAAAACTTGTAGCTAAATGCATGAGCTTTTTAAAAATGTATTTGGTTTATAGGAATTAAAAGAATTTCGCAAAGTTCTCGACCTTTAAAGTTGATATTTTAAATTTTTATCCCATTTTATGACTTTGGCGGGCGTTTTAGTATGAAAAATGTCCTGTTAACATACCCTTTTAAAATTATTTTTGAAATTATCATTAAGTTTCCTTTAATTTGTTAGTACATATGTCGTACCAATTTTTTGATTTAACATCAGAAAAATATAATTTTATGTAACAACACACACGTTACTCGCATGCGCTGCATTGTATTTTATCTAGCGGAGCCTTTAAAGGGATTGTTCTTGAAAAGTATTTTTTTCTGACCTCAAATTAAAAAACTGATATAACAAATGTACTACCGAATTACACGAAATTTAACAAGAATTCCAAAGCAAATTATTAAGTGGTATGTTAATAGGAACTTTTTTATGCTAAAATGACCGCCAGAGTCAAAAAGTGGGGTAAAAATTTAAAATGTCGACTTTAAAGGTCTAGAACTTTGAGAAATCATTTTGAACTCCTTAAGCGAAATACATTTTTAGAAATCTCGTGCAATTAACTAAAATTTTCCTATAAAAAGTTTTCTCTAAAACATTAGGGTGACCCAAGAAAATTTTTTTTTTTTTTTTTTTTTGTAAGACAAGTCAGAAAATCAGTTCTAACCCAATGACTTCCTAGGGATACATTTGAGACACCCCTCACATTTATTTTTTTGTTAGCTTAGAGTTTCTCTATCGCCTCCTTGAAGCTTCGTAGCCTTATCGATTACAACCTATGTAACAAACTCTTTAGCTAATTCGTCTATGAAACCTTTTGGCGTTTTTCTGTAAAATTTGTATATTAAATTAAATTTTTTGAAATTTATAAATAAAAAAATAATTGGCTTTTTTCTGGTCCGAATGTAGTACATAAGAAGACAATTGACCTTTTTCTGGTCTCAATGTAGTATATAAGAAGACAATTGGTTACGTCCAATACAAACAATACAAAACGTAAATAGAATTTTATATGTGATAGGACCAGAATTTGGAGCAGTCGGTCGCCCCCATGGAGTGGTTTACAGACTAGTTTTGGAATAGTCCGTGATCCTATGGTGACATTTTCAATTTTCAAAAATTTTTCGCTTTCAATATACATGGCGTGTATCTTTTTTGAAAGAATTTCACGAAAACTACTACTCTATAACATTTAGCCAAAAAGTATTAGATATGTACAATTCTTTCTAAATTTACTACATGGGTTTTTAAGTGAAATCAGTCCATAAAGAAAAGTTAGGTCACAATGTGGATTGGCTGAAGTTTTGTTAGAATTTAATTAAATTGGATTCTGTTTTCTTGCGTAGTTTTCTTAATAGTGTAGAAATGGTGGCATGTAGTTGAAAAAATTACATCGGTCTAACAACCTTATATTGTGCCATGTAATCTGTGTGACACTATTTTTTCTCCTTTAAGGACTTATTCCACTTTCAAAAAAACCATTGGATACTCAATCATTAGCTTCGCGCCAAACAAAGTGGCTGATGTGAATAGAACTCTTACGTTCACGCTATAGAAATTTCATGCTTTTGTTATTCTTTAGTTAGTTGATATTTGCAAAGCTTTTAATGAATTTAATTATACATCAGTTATAGTAAATATGCCTATGTTGGCTTTCTTAGATGCCTAGAAAGCCTTTAATATTAACGATTCTCTAACTAGGATTGGATAAAAGAAAGTTCTTAGGAAATAGTTGCAGTGTTAAAATTTAGAATTATTTAATCAGAGCTAGGTAACATTACCCTCACTAAATATGTGAGTAGATGTGCAATGCAAGGAGAAATTGTATAGCCATTACTGCCAATTAAAGTTCTACAAACTACCACGATAAGCGACTGGACAGGCTCAAATTGCTTTCCGATATCCCTCCCATCTGTGTTCCGTTTATGGGTAAATTGAAAGTCCATTGAAGCCCTAGAAATTTTTCTAGCATATTTCTAGAGGTGTTTATTTTTCACGTGCAATAATCGAGATAGGAATCTAGCTGCAATTTTTTTAGCCAATTAATAGGATCATTTACCATTTCCTGAGATAAGTCAACACTGATGGATCTTATAACTAAGGCATATAATGATGACATTCTGATAATTTTATTTTACTATTTTGCCAAGAAAGTAAATAAGCAAAACATGACGTATGAGTATATTTTCTCTTTTTTTTAAATTTGCTTCGAAAAACCACTTGTCATTTTAAATTAAATTCTAAAAAAAAGGAAGCAAGGAAAGTTTGTTGAAACGTAATTTGCATACGATTTATAAAAAAAAAAATTATTTTTGACTTTTTTCATAAAAACTTTAAAATTTAATTTTTCAATTCCGATGCATTAAAATAATCATGATTTAGCTAAGTAAATTCACTCATAAATGCTCAATAAAAATTTAAATTTCTATTATTGGCCGCTAGTAAATAAAACAAATTAAACACAACATATCGCCAAATTATATTGCACCAACGAAAGTATTATAACATAAAAATACGTCAATTTAATTCACTTTTAACACTTATCAGCACTTTTAATTTACATACCTGTAAAAAAGAGAGAAAAAAAAACCAAGAACAAAGTGTTATTGCACGTTGCATGTGTGAGGTCTGTTACAAAATAAATTAAATGAACACTTTGCGACAGTACATAAGTCATCCAGCATACAAAACTGCACAGAAGGACTTGATATAAAAAATGTCTACAAAATCATCAGTAGACACAGACAGATTGTTCATTGGACAAATGAAGAAGAGGTAGCAAACAGACAGCAACAATGACAACAACTGAGCAGCAGTTTAATTAATTAATACGATTTTAAGTGTACAACAACAAATCAGTGTATAAGCATCTGCCAGATAGAATTCTAAAGGGTTTAAGAATAAACACTTGCAACTACTGCGTAGGTTAGTTAGACCTAGCGCGTGAAAGGGCCGCTGCAGCTACCTAACAAGATGCAATGATTCACTACAACTTGAATTTAAAATAAATCTTAGCATTTCTGCAGTGTGTAAAATAAATAAATGAATACTCCTCTTATCATGCTTGCAACGTTGATTCTGGTGCTTCTGAATCTAGCATTTAGCCTAGCCATCAGCAGTAAAGTTAATTTGCGTGCATTCATCGTTTGCGCTAATCAAATGCATCGCTAATTAAATTACAGAAAAACAAAAATAAAAATACACTTACATACATACATAGATATGTTGGCACATTGCTAAAGAGATTGAGGCCCACTGTTGTAAATTTAAATTGCCATCATCAAATTGTAGAAAATGTTAAGCAGTTTACACGGTGAAAATTCTAAACATAAACTTTTCACACTTTATGTTGACTACGATATCCAAAAACGAAAGACTCAAAATACAAACTTTTTGCATATTTTTAGTTTTTAGTCAAATTTGCTTGTTATTAGATATTTGACTTTTGACGAATACTTAATTCTTGAATAAAGGCTTGTTTTTACAAAATTTACACTTTTTAAAAACATAATATTTTTTTTTTTTTTTTTTTGAGTTTTGAATAAGCCCATAAAGTCGGTTATTTGACTAATACCATTAATTATACAGCATCAAGTAAAATTTTCGTGAAGACAAAACCCAATTTTATTCATTTCTAACAAAATTTCAGCCATTTCATATTACTTTTCCACCTTCAATGCACTACTTCGACTTTAAAAAAAAGAGATTCATATATAAAGTTAACAAAAACCAAAAGACTTAGAAAACAAACTTGAAGTTTTCTGTATTAATTTCTAATCCAAATATAATTTTCTAGTCTATGACACTATTTTTATGAAATTATTCGATGTAATTTTGTTACGAATTTTCCTAATTAAGTGCAAAGTTTTCAATAAATTTACTTAAAAAATAAAATGGTAGAATTTTTCTTACACTGTATATTGATTTTAAACATTGTTACTAAAAAATTTCAAAAACCTCCTTCACAATGTGTGGGTTGTTCACATGTCCTGTCCTAAGGACAGCCATTCATGCCTGCTGCAAACAAGATATTTTTAAGAGCCCAACCCATTGTCATCGATATACTCAAGTGTCACATTGGTAATGCTGCTACTGTTGTTCTTACGAACATGCAAATTAGTCACAAGCGCTTGCGTGTTTCGCACTGTTAAAGATGTAAAAATATTTATAATGAAAGCAAAGGAAGAAAATTGAAACTGAAGAAATTTGCAGTTCTAGCAATAGATAAATTTTTACTTTTATTAGTATTTATGTTGGCAATAATACTATAGATTGTGCTTGGTATTTTAATTGTTTGGATAGCTACTATGTATAGTTTTTGCTACCAAAAACAAGCATGGATCAGATGACATTGTTGGCAAAATGCATAAGAGAACTAGTAAGGGTATTGCTTTTGTCCAGCCCAAAAATAAAGCACCCAACACTGCAGTATTTTGCTTGTTCGAGTAGTGCCACTCTTTCTTGACCGAATTTACTTAGTCTTTGCTCAGAGCTTGCATTTAAAGTTCTTAGTGTCTTAGTGAAATTTGATTGGATTATTTCCAAAAAACGCTTTCAGTTGAGTATTTTGAAACTTTTCTTATATGGAAGGTGCCACGTCCTTTTGTCCGAATTCTCTTAGTATTTGCTCAATGTTTGCGCCTACTTCCTACCCTATTTAATGCTCTTAATATTGCGTTTTGAATATATTTTTTCTATGGGCGGTAAGCGTGTCCGTTAACCGATTTCGCTCATTTTGAATCCCACTAGCTAACTTTGATGAAGGAAGAAATGTACTAAATTTCATTGAATAACCTTGATTAGTTTTCTCGTAAAAAATCTTTCCACGTATAGCTTGCCAGCCAGACGGACATGGCTACATCTATTCATGAGATGAAGCTGACCAAGAATACGCCTCCTTCTCTGCGTTACAAAGGAAGGACAAAATGATTATACCCTGAGTGTAAGGTATAAAAACAAAAAAATTATTGAAAGGCTAGTTTTTGTTACATGTTTTAGGACCCACCATGGATCGACCTCATCAGAAGCATTTGCCGACATGAGTTAGAACAGCAAAGTAATGCATAACAAGGGAAGGACAAAAAATTAGAATTCTTTCATGTGCCGTATTTTTATACCCTACACCCAGGGTATATTCACTTTGTCCTTCCGTTTGTAACACAGAGCAGAGGCGTGGCAGATACAGAAAACTATATATATTCTTGATCAGCGTCTCCTCCTGAGTCGATATAGACATGTCCGTCTGTCTGGCTGGCTGGCTGGGTTGGAAAAATTGAGCTAGATAATTCAATGAAATTCGGTACGCTGCCTCCGTCACCAAAGTTAGCTAGTGGGATTGAAAATAAGCAAAATCGGTCAACGGACACGCATACCGCCCATACAAAAAATATATTCAAAATGCAACTTCAGGAGTATTTTTCACTACAATGCAACCAAAATACACATAAATACTACAAATTGTAAGCGCAAGCTCTGAGAAAAAACTGGGCAAATTCGGACAAGAGGGCGTGGCACCTCCCATGTAAGCAAAAGCTTCAAAACGCTATACTGAAAGTGTTTTTTGAGATAATCAAACCAAATTTGACTCAGACATTAGGAATTATAAATGCAAGCTCAGAGCAAAAACTGGGTGAACTCGTACAAGAGGGCGTGGCACCCCCATATAAGCAAAAGTTTCAAAATGCTATGCTGATTGAGTTTTTTGAGATAATCCAACCAAATTTCACTCAAATACTAAAGACTATAAATGCACGCTCTAAGATAAAACTAGACGAACTTGGACAAGAGGGCGTGGCACCTCCTATATAAGCAAAAGTTCTAAAACGCTATACTGAACACTTTTTTGGGATAATTCAACCAAATTCCATTAAAATACTAAGAACTACAAATGCGGTTGGTTATGGTTTGCTTAAAAATTCTTCTATACGTTGACAAATGCATCTGATGTGGTTGACCTATGGTGGGTTCCGAAACATGTAACGCAAACCGGCCTTAAAATAATTTTTTTTCTTTTTCTTAAATGCATTTTGTCTTGTTTTTTTAATTTTATTGGTGTTTTACATAAAAACATTGAAGTTGTAAGTTAAAATCAACAATGTTATCTGATAAATGATAGCAAATAATGTAAATTACTTTCTGTTCCAAAAAACAAATTTAAATCAAAATTATTTTGTAAAGCCCTTGAGATATATCATGGGGTTGCTGGCAACGGAAGAACTCGAAGAAATTCGAGGCGAAAAGTAATTGCAAATTAGAGGTCTGACAAAACACAAAACAAAGTGCCATGTGTCGAAATAGTTGTGGAAATTTTGTTCAGATCATGCTCCTAAGAGTAATAGGATACATTGTGTAATATTGCTTATTGTGAATGCAATATTTTGGCTTAATTTTAGCACATTAAAAATAAATTTTAATTGTTTCAGTTAAGATAAATTCTTTTCGCTTGTATACCAGTATGAAAAACAATAATGAATTTTTTAAACGAAATCGTTAGACTTTTTTATATTGTAATTTTAAAACAAAAGACTTAAGGCACAAACTCAGTTCAAATTTGCAGATTCAAATCATTTATCTAGTGATACCCAATGTATGAACTAATTATATATAAATATAGTCCCCCAAAGGTAACACAACTAAGTTAGCAGTTTAGTGCCAACTTCCGCTTTTTGTTGGTTTTTTCACTTTTTGTTTGTAATGACTTACGATGAGTCTATGCTATCAGTAGCTACAAAAAAAAAAGATTTTCTTGAGAGATGTTATTTTAGCCAACATCAAGTATTAAGCTTGAAGGCTACGAACAGTAGTATTCATGTAATTCTCTACTGTGCTAGAAGTTATACAATAAAAGGAAAACTTCCGCTTCTAATAAAAGTAGCAGAAACAACTACAAATACATAGCCCCAAAGTAAACACACCTTGTTAAGCAAAGTCTTTAGAAGTGTCGCATTTGAATTTTTTTAGGTTTTTTTTCAAACACTACCTTGTTGACACGTGCATTTAACTGATTCAGAGAAATGATAAAAATTATTTATTAAAACTGAAGCAAATCAAAAGAATGGGCTAAGTCAGACATTAAACTGCAGAGGCTAAAAATAACAAGAGCTAACTAAATTGTTAGAGGCTTAACTTTATGAGTTGAAATATAAGTAGTGTATAACCTTCAGTTTTGTTTTGCGTATACTACTTGATATACAGCGTAATATTCTATTTTGTGCAACTTAATCCATTTGTAAACTGTTATTTTCAATTAATTTCATTTTTAATGAAATTCAATGCAAAACGCCCACTTTTGATAACTTTTTTTGTTTTGCATTAATTGTAATTATGTCGTTACCATTTAAATCTTTGGGTTGTCTTGCCGTCGTCTTTTATTGTTTGTGTCATTGTGGCGCCAAGATCAGATCAATCAGTTCTGACCGCATTATGTCCCGCTTGTCATAATAATTTTGCTTTTGCAAATGTTAAGCACTTAAATTTAAATTGATATTTCATTTAAATGGCGCAATTGTTAGGCAACTTATTTTTAATGTCTGCTGTAGTGAAAATCACTATAATAAATTTTGAAGTTTTGTTTTGTTGTAAATCAATAAAAGATCAAGAGAATATTTTATTTAAAAATTTCAAATAATCGGTGAAGCTTAAGCTTGAGCAAGAAAAGCCACTCTTTTCTTTTTTTTCATCCACAATAATGCGAAAGCCTGACCGCCGCTTTAAGTTTCTCGCTGATTCTAATGAGAAAGATTTTCATTAGCAAAAACAGAAGACTTAAGAAATGAACTTGTGAATCACAAAAAACTTCGAGTAATTTTTTAAGTGGACAGATAACACAAGCTTACAAAAAAAAATGTCATGGCGTTTTGACCAGACTATGTGTTTCCTAGGGACTTTGACGTCCTGAATCCAAATCTGGGGTCCGTTTTTTTCCAGAACGTCTGAGAAAAAAGATTTCAAGGTCATATGGAGGTCACAAATTCGCTAAAATTCTGAAACTAATTTTTTATCATTGAATTCTTAGTCCTTAAAAAGAATATGTAATCAAAAAGGGGCTGCCGGATCTAGTTTTGGAGATATAGCCATCGGAAAATCCGGATATATCTTCTATGAAAACCGCTATAAGTTGGGAACCACTGGATGGATTTAGAAAATATTGGTTCAGAAGAAAGGTATTTTGTTGTTGTTGTTGTTAGTGTTGTTGATGTATTTGTCGTTGTGATTGAAAAATTTCTTAAAATTTCAAAAAAGGTCATATCTCCAAAACTATGAATCCAATTGAAAATATTGAAAATATGCGCATGACATTTTTATAGGTTGTCAAAATACCTTTCATATGACACCAATATTTTTCAAATCCATCCAGGGGTTCCCAACTTATTGCGGTTTTCATAGAAGATATATCCGGATCTTCCGATGGCTGTATCTCCGAAACTAGGTCCGAGATATCTTTTTTGATCACATATTCTTTTTAAGGACTAAGAATTCAATGATGAAAAATTAGTTTTAGAATTTTTGCGAATTTATCACTAAATGACGCAAGAACTCCATATGACCTTGAAATCTTTTTTCTCAGACGTTCTGTAAAAAAACGAACCCAAGATTCGGATTCAGGACGTCAAAGTCTTTAGGAAACACATAGTCTGGTCAAAACGCCATGACATTTTTTTTTTTTTTTTGTAAGCTTGTGTAATTCTTTGAAATAGTTCTATTTTAAATTTCATTAAAATCGATTGGTTACTTATTGAGCAATTTAAGATAAAAGTTGAACTTTTGCATTTTTTTAACTTTTAAGTAGAATGAAAATATGGGTTTTTTTTTGAATCTTCTTTATTTATTAAAAAAAAGTTATAAGTATGTGGATAAATAAACCACTTTAATAAAAACTAGTTACAATCCTAACCTTTGGCCTGGCCAAAAATTATATACCCTAGCGTAGGTGCCATGCCTTCTTTTCTGAATTCACGTAGTTTTTGCTCATAACCTCAAACAATGCTTTCTTTACAGCATTTCGAAAACTTTGAACGTAGTAGAGGAGGTGCCACGCCTTCTTGTCCGAATCTAGCAAGTTTTTGCTCAAAGCTTGAATTTACTATCTTTAGTGTCAAAGTGAAATTTGGTTGATCTTTTTTAAAAAACACTTTCAGTACAACATTTTGAAACTTTTACTTATATGGGAGGTGCCACGCCTTCTTGTCCGAATTGACATAGTTTTAGGTTTGAGCTTACAGTCGCTATCCCTAGTATTTATGTCTATTTTGGTTGTGTTATCGTGAATAATGCTCATGAATTTCCGTTTTGAATATATTTTTTGTATGGGCGGTAGGCGTGTCCGTTTACCGATTTCGTTCATTTTGAATCCCGCGAGCTGCACCAGATTTCAGCGAACAAATTCATTCATGTGGCTCTGCAGATGTTATTTGTCTTGATGTCCTTTGTAAATACAGTGTGACAAATATGTGTTGATACAAAAACAAAGTAGGTTTTTTGTATTAAATGTTATTTTAATCAAGGAAATTTAAATGAACAAACATTAAATGAAGTTAAAATATTTTGTTTACTAAGCAATCACTCGATGGCCTGACCTTTGTTAGCCACAACCCACCGAAGTCTGCAATCAAATTTGTTACACGCAGCACTCACTACTGTTATCGGTATTTTGTCCCATACATCAATAATAGCAGCTTTAAAGTACTTTAAGCTTCCGTATCTGAATTTCTTGAGTCGCTATACCGTATATCCTCATATGCAGAAATCCAAAGGATTGCAGTCTGTACAGCTAGGAGGCCATTCATCCTTAGGTATAAAATCTGTCAAATTTTGCTTACACCAGTCTTGAACCAGTTTAGCAGTGTGAGTAGGTGCACCATCCGGCTGGAAGCAATAATAGTCTTCTCCATACATGGCCTGAACACTAGGCTTCAAATTTTTCTGTAAGACTTCTTTCAGGTAATACTGAGTGTTTATTTTAACACCTTTGTCAATGAAGATGACGAGTTTTGATATCTTGTTTTTCAGCGGAAAAAACTATATCATCGCCAGCGTGCCAAGAAAGGAGCAGTTTCGATATTTGTCATCGCTTTTCCACCGTCGCATTAGTAAGGCCATGCATTTTATTTTTTTTTTAAAGGCTTTCATATAGAGGTCGCAACGCAAAAGAAGCCGTAAAGATTCTCGGTTCAATCCTATATTTTTGGCCATCTTTCGTGCTGAACGGTCACAATTTCTTCGGATTCTTTTACGAACTATTTTGATCGCATCCGCGGTACGGACGTTCCTTTTTCTCCCACTCTTTTTACGATTTGGTATGGAGCCAGTATCGACAAACCGCTTAACGGTATAATACACATAATTCCTCTTAACTCCTAAATGTGACAACTCGCGGAAGATGGCTCTATAACTTAAATCACTTTTGTAGTGAATTATTTTTGTGTACACTTTTTTGTCAAAAAAAAAAAAAAAATCATAGTCCATTTAAGATATCTTATTTGAAGACTGCGCCTTATGAAATTTCGTACATTTATACAACATTCTACTGAATAGCATTGTTTTGTATATTATATGAGGGGTATAGAAGCAAAGGCGACAATTTTTTTCTGAGCGTATCTCTTAGTGTTTGACCACAAAGCATCATCAAATGCAAGAAGATGGTATGATCAAAGAGGTACAGAATCAAAGACGACAGTCTCTTCTTTG
The DNA here is from genome assembly GCA_951812925.1 of Calliopum simillimum. Classification (NCBI taxonomy): domain Eukaryota; kingdom Metazoa; phylum Arthropoda; class Insecta; order Diptera; family Lauxaniidae; genus Calliopum; species Calliopum simillimum. The sequence goes on along the minus strand of OX638370.1, from coordinate 83,944,126 downwards.
ATCAAGGACATGTTTAATAGTGACATCTAGTAGCATTTGATGGTAGCTTGTGATCAAACACTATCAAACACGTTCATAAAAAAAATGGAGATTGTCGCCTTTGCTTCTATACTCCTCATATACAAATTTAGAAACTCGCCTACTAACTAGTTTTAAACAAACAAAATATAAATGTATATCGTCGGGTTAAAACTACAACTAGACATCTACATTTTTCATGATTTGAGAAAAAAGCGTTTAAAGATTTTTGAAATTCATTTTTTGTATGCGATTTTGCAGTTTTTTGCTTTTTATTCTTTATATAAAATTGGATGAGTACTACATTTCAAAAAACCGACTAAACTGGAGCATAGAACCGTTCTTTCTGCATGTTTCTGTATACTTAACTCAAAACATCAATATGTATGTAGATATCTAGTTGTAGTTTTAACCCGAAGATATGTTCAAGTAGTTTTATTAAAAACTTTAAATATTTTTTAAAGGCTTAAAAACCTTTTATCTATAAACCGAAAACAAATTTTAAAGTAAAACAGCAAAATAAATGCCTTAAAAATATTTTTTCCAACAAGAATTGTGAACAACTTTTACTTTTACACAACAGCAGCAACAGCAACAACAACAACAGCTGCAACAGCAACAGTAAAATCTACAAAATTGTCTGCACGAAACCTTAAATATGCTACAAAACAAGAAGTAACTAATAAGAAAAAAGCAACAAAAAAAAAAGCAGAAACAAAATTCAACCAAGCGTTAACACAGCCAGCGCGCTATGTAACGTCAGAGTAAAAGCCGCGCGCAGTCGCAGTCGCTGTTGCTGTTGCTGTGTTTGCTGTTGGGGGCTAACCATACGAATGTATGAATACGCGACCACGACGGCTACGAATGCGAGTATGTAATGAATTGGTTGCAAGGTCGTCCACTGTTTTAATGGGCGCGCGAGAAGTTGGTAGTTGGTAACAACAACAATAACAAAATAACACGCTTGCTAGTGGCGCTGAGCAACTGTTGTATTGTTGCAAAAAAAAAAAAAAAATATGAAGAAAAAACAAAATTAACCACGCCTGCATGATTTTTTCTTTTCTTTTTCTTTAATAAAAAATTTATTTTATATTTTATTTAAAGTGTTATTTTTTATTTAACAAAAAAAAAAAAAAACTTTTATAAAAATCCGATTTTGCGGTTTTCTTAGGAATTTAACTCAGAGTGCATTACATTGTATACTCGTATAGTGCTGTGAATCATGCGCCAAATAGCCATGTCTTAAATGGTTACTTAAAGGTTACTTAAGCGACACAGGACAAGAGTTGTTGTATTTTTTAGTAATTACTGCTGCTGTTTATTTTGGTTGTCGTTTGTTATATAAAATTTATGCAGACTGGGTCAAAAGACATGCACAATTTTTTAGTTATAATATTTTATAAAAAAAAAATGAAACAAGTTTTATTATAATTTTTATATAAAATTTAAGTTGCTTATTTTGCTGTTTATTGAAAAAGTCAAGTTTTTCCAGTTATTGGACCTCACTTTAATTTTACCAATGAAAATTTTGCTTGCATTTTTGCAGGGTTATTAAGGTTTAACGTATAATGAATGTCATGCTAAAGTTAATCATTTTTGAAATGTCATCAGAGCAGACAGAAATTATTATAAAAATTTTTTCAGAAAAAGTCCAATTTTGTATGCACTTGTTCGTCAACAACATTGTCTGAGGGTGTTCATTTTGGGCCATGAAAAATCAAAATTACCAGAATTCTTTTTTGGCTTCTCCTGACTGTTTTGTTGAGTTTTTTAATTCCTCAGTATTAGGTGTTTATTCAGAACTTTTAAAGTCCTTTTTGGGAACTTATCCAGAATATGGATTCCTCCGACAAGTTTTCTTTGTTCCTCATATACTTAGCAGTTCAGCCATCTACATAATGATGTAGGGAGAAGATTACGGGTAATATTCTTCAATATGAATTCGATATGATTCGATATGAATCTCGATTTTTTTGTTTTGTTTTTTATGTCTTGACATAACTTTCTGAATGCTTTTCGAATATATTTTTTGATAATTTTGCATAAAGTTTTTTAGTCTTTGGATATATCGATTAATATCTATCGACTATTTCTAAGTTTCTCTATACGTTTAGGTTATTTTGTGATGTCCGATTCTACTAATCTGATACTTTTCAACTTTTACAATGATTTCTTATACTTTTTAACATTTTTTCTGTGCTTTCCCATAGTAGGGCAAAACTGTATTAACTTTGACATTTAATTTTCAAATACCTGCTATTGAAACGTTGATTACTCGAAATCGAAACTAAGACTCGGGGCACATTTGACTTAATTAGTAGCGCAAAGTCACTTAAAAAAACATAAAACTATTCGAGATTAATTAATAGGGTATGCGAGGATAATATGAACTACGCGGGTAATATGAACCACACGGTTATTTCCCATTGCATTTATAAGATTTACCGTTATTTTGCCAATATCTAAAGCAATATATGAGGCAATATTGACTAAGTATATGGTCCATATAACACTTCATTTGATTTCGATAATTTTTTTTGATTAATTCACAATCGCTGATTTTTTCTATCTCGTCTGAGTTCCAGATTATTCTTGATTTAAAATGCAGATATATGGCATGCATACAGGAAGAAGTGCACTTTTGTCTGCGGCATTAAATAGGTCTGATCTTTTTCTTTAAACCATATTGTTAACTTTTCCAATTGAGTTACTACTTTCCGAGACATCATCCATTGAAGTAAAGGTATACAAATTTAATATAGTCCTTTACATGAACTTGTGATACCTTTACTTCAATGGATGATATCTCGGAGAGTAATGATCTAATTAGATAAGTTAAAATGTTGGTTTAAATTGGAAGATCAGGGCTATTCAAAGACGCAGACAAAACTGAACTACACTACTTCCTGTATGTACGAGTACGCCATAAGGAGTGTGTCGAAAAAGACTTATACACGCTTAAAGTTAAATAAAACTTAAACCGTTCAATTTAAAAATTCTTAAATTTATTAATATGTTATAGCGATTTAAATTGAAGTATTTTAATGACCTATAGCTCATCTTACACAATTAAAATCAAATAAAAGGTCGATAACAAATTAATATTATAGCAATTCATGAGACATTAAAATATTGTAATATTATCGGAGTTTATAAATCAATCCACCTTTTCCGGGAATTCTGTCATTAACGATTTTATAGCTGTTTCCGTTACCTATTTGGAGAAGCCAGTCCATTGACGTTTGAAATCACACATTTCCTTGAATAACTTTCCTGCGTTCTTCAATTCCCTTTTCACGAACGCCCAATATCTTTAAACAGGTCAAAGTTCTGGACAGTTGGGTGGGTTTGCCTCCCGTGGTACAAAATTTACATTATTATTTGCATACCACTCAAGGGCCTTTTTTCCATAGTGGCATGATGCTAAATCGGGCCAAAAATATGTAGGCACTCTGTGCTGTTTTAGGAAAGGCAAAAGCCGTTTTTGAATACACTTCTTCATATACATTTCTGTATTTATCGTTCTTGATGTCACAAATGCTTGGTTTCTTTTGCCACAACTGCAAATGGCTTGCCACACAAGAAACTTCTTAGGAAATTTTGTTTGCTTTTACCTCGCCCATCAGTCACATAAAAATCTTGACCCGGAAGTTGTGAAAAATCTGCCAGAACATAGGTTTCATCATCTATCACACAGCACGTACATTTTTTTATAAAATTAGAATATTGAGTCTGAAAAAATGAAAAAAAAAAATATTCTCATATGTTGCCATTGAGCCAAAAATTACCACATAAATACAACAACAAAAGCGGCCACAGTTTCTGCTGCATTTATAAGAAAATGGATAAGAGGATGCAATGGACAATTTAAAAACCATTGTTGTCGTTTCTTCTATTTCCAAAAAAGCTAGCTACGAGTATTGAATTCCGTCAGTACCTACTAAATGTTCTGGGAGGTGCCCAGTTTTAGCTCAGAGCGTGCATTTATAGCCTTTAGTATTTGAGTGAAATTTAGTTGGACTATCCCAAAAAACTCTTTCAGTATAGCGTTTTGAAGCTTTTGCTTATATGGGAGGTGCCACACCCTCTTGTCCGATTTCATCCAGTTTTTGCTCAGAGTTTGCGCTAATAAATAATTCGTAGTATATATTTTGGATGAATTGTCGTGAAAATTACTCCTAAAGTTGCATTTTGAATATTTTTTGTATGGGCGGTAGGCGTGTCCGTTGACTGATTTCGCTCATTTTCAATCCCACGAGCTATCTTTTACGACAAAGCCAACGTATCAAATTTCATTGAATTATCACGGTTAGTTTTCCCGTAAAAAATATTTCCACGTACAGCCAGCCAGCCAGACGGGCATGGCTATATCGACTTAGGAGGTGACGCTGATCAATAATATATATACTTTTCTATATCTGGCACACCTCCTTCTCTGCGTTACAAACGGAAGGACAAAGTGAATATACCCTGGGTGTAGGGTATAAAAACCACTCGAGAAATTGTACGCATATCTAAGTATTTGTAAGTGAATGCCCATAGTTTGGCCACCAGCGATACTAGTAACTACAATAATGTTATATTTATAATTTAACTTGAGTAACGTTATCATTATCTCTCTTCTACATAATTACACTCCATTTAAATAAACATGTGCTTAAGATATTCTAAAAAAAATAAATTTCAAAAGCAGCTAAGTATAGCAACATAATATATGTATGCAAGAATATAACTAAGTATGTATGTGTGCTGTCAGAAAATTGTTTATGTTAATTTATGAATTTTCCTAACTTCGTTCTTACTTAGCAATGATGGCAGCGCTAATTTAAAGCTTTGAAATGGCCATACGGTAATATCAACAGCGTGATCGCTACTGTCAGTTGCTGTTGTGGCTTCTTCATTACTTGGGAGAGCACCCTTTTTGCTGTTGTTGTTGTTGTGATTTATTATTTGAATTGTATACTTTAAGGTTGTTGCCATAGCAATAGTATTTATTCATTCTTTCTTTGCTTGAAATGTGTGTCAAAGTTTAGCTACAACAAGCACACAGTAGAACAACAGTAGCACAACAGCATAAGAATTGTTTCAAATGATTGCGTTCAAGGTTGAAGTTTCATGCTGCTGCTGCTGCTGCCACTGTGGTTGCTACAGCTGTCTTAAACCATCTAATTTAAATGCCACATTTATTGTTCTTTTTTTTCTGATTTTTTGTCTACTGATTTTTAACGTTTCGTTAAGCACATTTGACGTAGTTCAAATGCAATTAATTAGCTGCTTAAATGAGTGTTAAAACGTGAACTTGTTAGGATTTTTTAAAATTTTTAAAATACTTAAAAATTCAATTGGTTGCGCTCAATAAATTAGTATTAGAGCTTTCAATTTGTGTTCTTGCAAGTGATGGAACTTGTTCTTTAAATGGGCTATAAAATTTTATTGAGTTTATTTTTTTTTAAACTAATTAATTTTTTTAATGCTTCTTCATGCATTAATTGAAACAAAATTTTAAATCAATTTTTCTTAAGTTGTATGCCACATTAAATGTACAAAATTTGAAATGGTACACTTAAAGTTTATTACTTCTTGTGCTTTAAGTTTATACTAATGTAGCCATAACAAAAGGCTGCAAAAAAAAATTAAAGCAAAGCAAAAGCTTACAAAATGTGTGTCAAATTCTTTGAAGTTGCTATGGCAAAAAGTTAAATTGCAACAACAATAAAGTTTAGGTGCGAGTTGTAAGCGCGTGCTTTTTTTCGCTCTTAGCACGCTCACATTTGCATTTCGATTTGGAAAAAAAAAAAAAATTATGACACCTTTTTTGGCAATGCATTGCATTTTGCATGCCGCCATTGGGCTTTTGCTTGAAAATTTGCTGCAGCAAAAAAAACTAATCAGATTCAAAGTGTTTAAGGCAACGACATTTAAATCAATTTACTGCAGCCATGTATTTTATCAATAAATTTGAAAGTTCATGCTTTACACTTTGCAACAAAGCTATGAGAAATCGATTTTTTTTACAGGTTTGTTGCTGCAATCTTTTGTTTTAGAATTGTATATAGCTTTAAAGAATTTGATAAAAATTTTACACACTCTTGCATGAATTTTTTGCGCAATGCAAATTTAGAAAAACATTATAAAATCCGAATATTTGTCAAAAAAAAACAATAGAATGGTATGACTCACAACGCCGTGTTAATTGTCAAATTTTAAACGTACACAGACATGGTACATTTGTTGGCAATTTTATGTCATATGTCACTTTACAAAAATATGGCAGCTTTGTCACATGGCGTTTTTTTGTCATGTCATGTTCATTAAGAAAACAACTCATTCATTACTTTAAGCGCTAGTGGGTGCATGTACGTATTTTTATTTATTAAAAGCGAGTTTGCTGCTTAAGTCTTTTGTTTGCATTTTGTACGCTTACAGCATTTTTGATGAAATTTAAATTTACACTCATATTTAATGTTTTCTTGTTTTTATTTTCTTGCAGTATTGGCTTATGCGGCTTCGATAATCCAATGAGAGATCAAAAGACAGATGAATTCAAAAGACACATCGGCCAGGTAAGTGAAAAGTTACACATTTTTAAATAACATTTGCAATACGAGTAGAATTGGTGAATTTCGACAATATCTTCAGTGCACTATTACTTTTGTTCTAAGGGCCAATTTCACAATGTCCAGTTTAGCATTAACTGGAGCTTTAACTGGCACTTTGACATAAAATTTCATACAAAATTTTTATTTATCTGAAAGTTAAATTTTAACTGAACAATGTGAAAACGGCCCTAAGTGTGTAAACAAAAAATTTTGTCGATTTGGTCACTTAAATGTATTCAAATATTTCAGTAGGAGAAAGAGCGGTCAAATACGTATGATATAAGGCTTTCTTTGAGTGACAGTAGCCCTGCTATCTTTTATTCCCTCTTCCTTTCTTTTTTACTCATGTCATTAGGAGAAAAGACTTGACCTGAATGCTTCCACAAAGAAGAGAGCTTCTGATATGGCATGTTTAAAAGATCTGTAGTAAAGCAAGTGTCAAGCTTTCTTAAAAGTCTGTTTTTGGAAACCATCAGAGCATGTTTAAAAGATCTTAAAGTAGGCAAGAAAAAAGGAATTGTCATCAGCAGGCATTAAACATCCTACAACTGGGAATTTTGTGATGAACTTTTTTTTTTTGAGCATATCTATATATTAATGCACAAGACAAAAACTTGTCCATCTTTTTTTACTATATCAGAAATGGAATACGACTTTAAATTATACACCATCAGAAAGGTATTTGTGCGTAAATGTGCACAAAATTAAAAAGATGTTAATATTTTGACATTAAGCAGGGTTAAATTTAATAGAAATTTTTCAATATTTACAACAACAAAATACGCGGTCACACAGAGATGAAAAAATTATAAAGCACAAAGAGAAAGACAAAAAGCATAGCACTGACTTCATGTTTTCCTATTCCGTATCAAATAGCAAAATAAAAGTACTAAGAGTGTCCAAAAAGTACCAAAATTATTCAATATCATAAAAATTTAAAAAATATCATGGCTGGAAAATCTAGCGTTTTAGATAAAACTTTTTTAAGCTTTGTAAAAGTGTATTTGGGTTACAGGGTTTCAAATTATTTCGCAAAGTTCTGAGACCTTAAGTTGAAGTCTTAGATTTTTATATCGTTATTTTTTAATTTTAGCGGACATTTTAGTATGAAAAGGTCCTATTAACATAATCTTTTATAATTTTTTGGAGTCCTCGTTAAGTTTGCTTTAATTCGGTTATATATTTAGTATACGAAGTTTTTGATTTGAGGTCAGAAAAAAATACTTTTCAAGAACAATCTGTTTGAAAAGCAGCGCACGAGTCATATGAGGCATAGCCCATACGAGTAACGCATGAGTTTTTACATAAAAATATTTTTTTCTGACCTCAAATCAAAAAATTGGTATGACAAATGCATTACCGAATTGAAGAAAATTTAACGAAGACTCCAAAAAAGATTATAAATGGGTATGTTAATAGCACCTTTTTCATACTAAGACCGCCAAACTCAAAAAATTTAAAACTTCAACTTTCAAGGTTTTGAACATTGCGAAATCCTTTTCAACCCTATAAACCAAATACACTTTCAGAAAGCTCATAGAATAACCTTAAAGTTCTTTATAGAAATGTTTTCTCTAAGACGCTAGGATGATCAAAAGTCGATGCCGAACTATCAAAAGCTTGCAAGTTGCTATTGGCATCTATTGAAATCTGTTTACTCTTATTATTGGAAAGGTTACTCATGAGAAGATGTGACCAAAGTTTTCGTGCACATGTAAGAAAAGTATATCTACCGTGTGCGTTAAGTAAAACTTAAATGATGACAAGTGGTTTATTTAGATTCTAAGGAAAATGTTATTGTGATATTTATATCATTTGAAATATAGCGCATGTATACTTGTGACTAAATTTTTTCGTGCACATTGATATCCCCAGTGTTACAAATGCTACTCAAAACAAAATCTTTTGCAAAGATTAAAGCATTCATTTAAAAGCAAACTATATGACGCACATGCTGAAAAGTTAATTTCTTCATTTAAAATTTATTTTTGTAGAAACACTATCATATACAAAACTTTTCAAATGATTTTGGCAAAAATATAACATGACTGTGACCAAAAATATCAAGTTCTTAAAAATGGAAAAATTGTAATATAGAAAAAAAAGTCTTATAAACAATGAACTTGAAGTTATTCAGATTAATCACGGAATTTATTTATTGGTTTTACATTTTGTGGTCGCTAGTTGAATATCATATTTCATGCCATTCACACAATGACTCCCAACACCCAGAGGGTAATTAGCATTATTTGCACACCCACCCATTTTTACGTTACTTAACGGATATTTGCATTTAAAATATAAATCAAGACAAAATTACTTTTTTTTATTTATTTCAACTGTGAAAATTGACACCTGTCCACTGATTAATTTTTCTTGGATAAGCCATAAGGTGGTGTCAAATCAAATTACTTTAAGGACAACGTGGCATAAGACAACTTTTAGAAGTTGAATGATTATTAAGGAGCTGTTTTATGAAAGCAATGAAGCTGCTGAAGTTTTTAGTATCTCTTTATAAAGAGGTTCTGTTAAAGATTAGCGACGAGTTCGTTTCTGCAGTCTTTTGTTTTAATTTGATGCTTTGAGAAAATTGTAAAATTGTCTTTTTAAATGAAATAGTTTAATTAATTTTCAATAGTTTTACAAATAAAAAACATTACAAATTAATCTATTTCATAAGCTACATATTTAACTTTAAATAGAGTCCAATAGCGCCACACTTTAATGGCAGCAATTAAAAAATAAATGTTTCATTAAAGCACCAATTGCTTTATAGCACTTTACGAGCATTAACTTAAGACAAATGAAAATGGCTTTTAAGTGCAAAAGTCTGCAATGCTCGTTACTGTCGTATACAAATACCCAGCCTTTGCACTACCAAAAGCCTGGCATAACTTAGATACCACACCTTGTGAGTTGCCAAACTGTTGCCACACATCTTTTGATCTGATTTGCAGTTTTTTTCTATTTTTTTTATTATTTTTTTTTTTAAATTTGAAAAAAATACCAGTTGCACACAGAGTTTATGCTGCTAATATAAGCCATTTAATTTCTTACTAAACACCAACCATAAAAATTTTTGTTCAGTTCAGACAAACAGTAGCGGCAATGAATTATAGCACAAAAGCTGTTTAATTGTAATTCTGTAAAATTAGTGCTTTGTATGGGTTTTTACACAACATTTAATGTGAGAACTTAATTTTTGTTAAATTTTCTTTATATTTCCTTGCAGGGTGTCAAAATAAAAATGGACGATGCTGGTAACATACTCATACGTCGCTATGCCAAAAGTAATGTTTACATTAAAAGCACTGCTAGTAATTCCAGTGAAGAAACATCAATTGGTGCCGATATCTTAAAATTGCCAAATCAAGCTTTAGAAAGCGAAAAAATAGTCAAGGTAAATGAATAATACAAAAGATGTACATATGTAATTTTACATGTATTACATAAAATAAATATATAAATAATATTAAATTTAAATTTTTTTCTTTTATTTTCATTTTCTGCAACTGCTGCAGTTATTCGATATGAAAAAATTCCAATCGAATGTCAATCGTGAATTGCGTCGCGCCTATCCAGATCGTCGTCGCTTGGAAACGCAATGCCTATCGACAGTGGCCTTTGTTAAATCAGAGAATGACATTTTAGAGTGTCCCATTTGGGTGCTCATTGTAAATGTGGTAGCAATGGATATGCTGAAGAGTAAATTGCCACCAGGTGAGTAGATACAAGCGAAATGAAATAAATAAAAGATAGAAAAACTTGCATATAAAATGGCATGGATTCTACTGCAGAGATTTGTATTCTTTTAATTGAAATGTAAGCAACTTCGTACTGCAGTCAAGGTTGCAACAAAATCATCGTATGTGCAATCTTATATTATGTTTTTTGTTGCTGCAGTCGCTCGCTAAAGACGTGTAGAGTTTTTAAAGTTTGCGGCTTAAGTCTTTTGTTTTTAGTTGCAGCAAAGCTACTGGTATGGTAAGCAAGCTTGGATTACAATTTTTTTCATTAAAAGCTGCAGCGCTATGAAAAATTTGTATGCAAAACTTTTTAGAAGATTCTTTGTTATTATTTTGAATGAAGTGTGTGCGTTGAACAAAAGACAAAGGAAATTTTGAAGAGTTGACAGGAAGACCCAATAATGTCTGTTTTTGATTTAAAACAACTAAAAAATAGATATTAAAATGCCCTACCAACGACATATATGAATAAGATACACTGTCTCTGAAACTTTTTTTTCGACTTTTGGCCAGCTTTGAAGGATTTTGAACGAATGTGCAACGGAAAGAAAAAAGCGGCTTCCCAGAGGAGCGCAATATAAGGACACCTTTGGCAGCATATTAGACCTATCGCAAAAAATAAAAATGAGAAAAACCTTGCCCCCAGAGGCCAAAAAGTTTCCTATTGGTGTAGGTAGCAAGCATAAAAATTTTGGTCCCGATCGGAAAATATTTGACCGTACCCCCAGGCCGTTGAAGGTAGGTAAAACGCTATTTATATGAAAAAATTGGGCTTTAATCGAAAGAATTAGTCCTATCTTTGAAACTATTTGACATAAGTGAATGAGATTTGATGTGTATATGAGCAACGCTTAAGTAAATTGCATCCATAAATCGGGCGATGCCACGCCTCCTCCAACCGAAATTCATCGTATCTCTGGAAATATTGGACTCAGGTGCATGAGATTCGGTTCATATGTAATTGGCACTGGGTAAAAAATGTTCAGTAAAAAATGGGCAGGGCCACTCCTCCTCCTTCTAAAAAAACAAATTTGTCAAATCTCTGAAACTATTTTACACATATGAATAAGATTTGATTTCAGATAAAGTGAAGCGAACAGGATATGGCAATGTAATAATGTTAAACCAATTCAAGGTACTTTGTTGCTATAGAAGCAGTATTTTTTTCTGTTCTTATTTTGGTTTCTATGGTATAGACATCAAGCAATAAAATTTGGTCTCGATCGGAACATATTTGACCATCCCCCCAGGCCGTTGAAGGTCAAAAAAACACTTTTTATATGAAAATAAGGAAACAACCAATCCAATGTTTGAAACTATTTGACATAGGAGTATCCAATAAAAGAATGGGCTGCACCACGCCCCCTCCACCCGAAATTTGTCGTATCTTTTAAAATATTCGACTCAGGTAAATGAGATTTGGTACATATTTATCTAATTAGCACTGGGAAAAAAATCTTCAATAAAAATGGGCAGGGCCACACCCCTTCATTCTAAGAAAAACAAATTTGGCATGTCTTTGAAACTTTTTTTTTTCGACTTTTGGCCAGCTTTGAAGGATTTTGAACCAATGTGCAACGGAAAGAAAAAAGCGGCTTCCCAGAGGAGCGCAATATAAGGACACCTTTGGCAGCATATGACTTTTTGTAATTTTTATAATTTATTTTTTTTCTTGTTTAAAGTAAAACAATTTGCCAAAAGTGAGAGTAAAAATATATCAGTATTTTTTGAGTTTTCAGAAAATTATATGTGCTTTCGCTCAACTTCCACGGAAGCATATTTCATGGGCTTACGAAGATGTGCATCCCATTGCTGTGTTAAAAATAAATGCAGTGAGAGCAGCATTCGAAGCAGTTTCTTGCTTCTCTGGATCGGAAGTTGTTTCAACGCGTTTCCGTTTCTCGCTGGGTATATATGTACTTATCTATCTATCTATATATAAATCGGCAAACGAAATCGGTTCAGTCCCTGTTTCTATGCCTGAATCTCATCATAGTCGTTTGAATTATTTTTTTTTGATAGGTTGTGAGGAGGAGCAGTGGATAGGATTTTCTTTTGTTTTTAAGTGGGCGGTACCGAGCCCCTAAATGGTAAAAACGCTCTCACGGCTAAACCATTGCATCGATATTTATGAAATTTGATGTGGAGATAGGATTAACACTAAGGAACGATAATGTGGCCTTTATGTTTTTAAATCCACAGATATGGTTGGGTGGTCTTTTTAAGGTCAAATCGAAATGGTCGCATTTCGACCACAAGGCAAACTCTAGTATACATAAAAGCGAATATTTGTATGTAAGTTCCTTATGAACTCCCAAACGGCTGGACCGATCACCGTGAAAATTTATAAACATAGGTTTTAGATTACAGCGCGAATTAGTTTTTTCGGTTTTTTTTTTTCACCCTTGGATGTCGGAACCAAAATTTAAAAAAAAAAATTCGTTTTTTTTTGTGTTTTCTGCGCGTTTCATGACTTTATACGACATTTTAGTAGAAAAGATTTTTTTTCTCCCAAGGGACCGTTTTTTCGTGTTTCCAAAAAAAATGGTCTATGAAAAAGGGGCTTACGTGCGAAAAAAAAAAATTTGTGAAAACAACTGGAAAACAACTTTTAAAAGTCAATTTATGCGAATTGGCGAAAATTGGGAAATTTTTTTTTTTGACACGTAAGCCCCCTTTCCATAGACCAGGTCACATATGTGCCTCTGAAAATCTTTAACGGATATGGTCATATCTCTGAAACTATTCAACGCATATAGATGAGATTTGGTATGTATATAAATGGCATCGAGACAGTTGGCATTATTTGGTTTAATTGAGATGTTTCGCCCCTGTACAAGAGAAGGTTTATCAACGCACACTAGGAAATGCTAGTAACTTAATATAGTTTAACATAAAAGCACAAGTTGTAGCTAGTTGGAATAAAATTAAAATTATGTTGACTGTCTAAAATCAATGATTTTTCAAAGTTTTTCAAACATTTTTTCAAAAAATTTTCTAGTTGAAATGTATTTCTTATGCACATTTTATGAATAAGTGCTTTACCAAAGGGAAAGTGCTTCAAATAATCAAAAGAAAGTAAATTCTTTCAGTTCAAGTTCATTAAATTGTAATAAGTTCTTTTTTTTTTGGCTGCGTAGAAAATGACACTGCTATGCTGCACAAATTTCACATAAGTACACGCAAGTCCTTAAAAATGTATATTTTTCAAAAAAAATTATCCAAAACTACCTTTGCCTTTTAAGGCCAGCGGCAGTCTATTGTTATGACTTTTAAAAAACCAAAAAATGACAATTAAATAAACTACTTGCACTGATGCAACTGACATCTTTAGTGCGCATACAAAAGACAAATGGTGCTGCACAATTGTGAGTTGCACAAACAATTACGAGCAAATTTGCATAGAGAAATAAGTCCGAAATAAAAAAAGTTGCAATTCAAATCTACGCTTACCATCATAATTCATACGCACTACTTCTTTATGCAACAAAATGCGTGCACTTCATTTTACTATATTTTTATTTTTATTCGTTTTTCTTTCTTTGAACAACATTGTTTCAATTTATTGATTTATTATTACATTTTTTTCTCTCATTTTCCTTTTGTTTTTTTAGTGCAACGTCCCATGGTCGATATTAAAAATCGCCCTAGAATACCAATACCAGATGAGGATCCATATAGCGTTGCCGGAAACGGTAGTGGCGGCAGTTCAGGCAGCTCTGGTTTCGGTGCTAACAATGGCCACCACCAACAGTCAGCAGCAGCAGCGGCGGCAGTGGCAGCAGCAATGGCTAATGGTAATGGCGTCGTTGCAGCAAATATGCATTTGAATAATGTTAACAATATGAATGGCAATAATAGCAATACTGGTCATGTGGCAGCAACACGCGAACAATTGCTATTGCAAACACAACAATTGGCACATAAACGTAGTGAAAAGCCACCAAAGTTACCGCCGCGAGATAATATTTATGCGCATGATATAATTCCAAAGGTGAGTGTACTTAGTAAAATGTATTGTAAGTATTTATATATTTAACCTAGCCAAAAAAAAACGAGGTCCTCTTTCATCGGAAACAATATGATAAGTGAAATTTAGCCCCTAAAATGATCAGGCAGAAGGTTGTGGTCTTTTGTTTTTTGTTTTTTTAATTTTTTTGTTTTCCTGTGTTATCCATTAGAACTCAAGCTTTAGCTGAGGTCTTCGGCAGCCTAATTTATTTTTTAAATCTTTTATTTATTATATCAAATATGTAATAATTGCAAGTGATTGTCAATTGCTCAATTTTTTTTTAACTGAGTGGCAATTTGAAATATACTTTTATGCAAGTTCGTAGCTTAAGTCTTTCGTTTTAATTTATTTGGATGCTTAAGTCTATATATTTCACATTTTTATATTCAAAACACTTATATTCTATGTCAAGTTCGTTTCTTATGTCTTTCGTTTCTATCCATTTGATTCATTAAAACTTTTGTACAAGTTTACTTCTTAAGTCTTTTGTTGCGATTAATTTTATTTTGAAAATTTATGCATATAAAGCACATATTTGATATGCATTGGTCCATCATTTCATGATTTTGAGTTATTTGGGGTTAACTACACGAAACATTACAATTTTCGCTAAATTTTTGAGGTTATATGCATGCAGATTGCACAAAATTTTTTTTTTTAAATTCTGGGAATTTGAAAATGACATCATGAAATCCTACATAACGGCTTAAACGACACAGACATTGGATTTCATGATATCTACTTCCTATATATGTATATATCATCGATTCAGATCCTGTTTCTATGGTTACATCTCATCATATTCACATTATTTATTTTTATACCCTAAACTCAGGAAATATTCACTTTGTCCTTCCGTTTGTTACGCGGCAAAGGAGGCATGGCAGGTATAAAAAAGTATATATATTCTTGATCAGCGTTACCTTCTAAGTCGATATAGCCATTTCCGTCTATCTGGCAGGATGGCTGGCTGTCTGTGGAAATTAATTTTTTGGGAAAACTGAACAAGGTAATTCAATGAAATTTGGTACTCTGCCTCCGTCGACAAAGTTAGCACGAGAGATTGAAAATGAGCAAAATCGGTCAACGGACACGCCTATCGCCTATACAAAGCATATGTTCAAAACTCAATATTAGGAGCATTTTTTGCATAAGCAAGCAAAACTCACATAAATACTAGAGACGGTAAGCTTAGGCTCTGAGCAAAAGCTAAGCGAATTCGGACTAGAGGGCGTGGCACCACCCATATAAGCAAAAGTTTCAAAATGCTATTCTGAAAGCTTTATTTGAGATTGTCCAACCAAATTTCACCCAAACACTAAGGGCTTTAAATATACGCTCTGAGCAAAAACTAGACGAACTCGGACAAGAGCGCGTGGCACTTCCCATATAAGCAAAAGCTTTAAAACCCTATACTGAAAACGTTTTTTGAGATAATCAAACTAAATTTCACTCAGACACTAAGGATTGTAAAGGCACCTCTCGTACAAGCAACATTTTTGCAGTGTAGGGTATTTAATGTTTGGCCAGGCTAAAGGTAACACCTTTACAATTTTTTTTTTTTGTTGGAAAGGTTGTGAAGAGGAGCAGTGCATAGGGTTTTCTGTTTTTTTAAGTGGGCGGTACCACGCCCTTAAATAGAAAAAATGCTCTCAAGGCTAAGCACTACATCGATTTTTATGAAATTTGGTATATGTAGAGATAGGGTTAACATTAAGGAATGATAATATGAATATTTTGTTTTAAAATGGGTGGTGCTATGTCTCTTGACGGAAAAAACGCTGTTACGGCTAAACCGTTACATCGGGTTAACACCAAAGAACGATATTATGACTTTTTTGTCTTTAGGTCGGCTTTGCCACGCCCCTAAAGAGAAAATGCACAGACTTGGTAACTGATGAGAATTTGTGTGTTTAAGTTAATAGTTGGGTGATTTTTTTAAAGTCAAATCGAAATGGTTGAATTTCGGCCATAAGGCAAATTCTAGTCACTTTAAGTTGGTCATAACTTTTGAAGAAAGCATCATATGGCATCCTTCAAGGGCTTATTTTGAAGAAAAAGAGTCGAACTTCATGATGAATTAGATAACAAAACTTAAGAAAATGTTGTGCAGTCTACATCTAGCCTCAAAAATAGCATTTAACTTCTAACATCTCGAAAACTTGAAGAAAATGACACTCAGCCGCGTGGAAAATTTCACAACTCCATTTTTTGTAGATGTGTAGAATTGATGAAGGGTATTTTTTTTTAGAGGTATAGAATTTTTTAAAGAGATTGTCAATCTAGTTGTCATTGACATTTATGTTCAGTAAATTAGCGTGCAAAGACTTACACCAGAACAACGTTTAATGGCGAGATATGGCCGGCTATGCGGAAGAAAGTGGTGCAAAATCGCTTGAAATTACTAACATTCAAATACTAAATGTCATAAAATTTGCAAACTTTTAAAGCCAACATAATGGCCATTTGGTTAAGTTTTCTGTTTTATTTGAAAAAAAAAATTCTTTACGGGAATTGGCAATACTAATGTCAATTGCGAAAATCTGGCAACATATTTTTTAGCATAAACGTACTCACAACGTTTTAATGTACAAGTGCTATTTGTTTTGTTTACAATGAGTTAAGAAAATCAATTTGGCCAAAAAAATAAAAATTTCAAGATAAGGTTTTCGTTGGATTGTTTTTCACAACTTTCGACGTGGATTATCTCAACAAGAACAAAGCACCATCAAAAACCACAGTATATGGCTGGTATAGTAAATTCAATGGTGGTCGTACTTCGGCCGCCGACGAATTCCGTGAAGGTCGTCCAAAATCGGTTGTTGTGCCACACAACATCAATGCAGTGCATGAACTGATAATGCAAGATTGTCATGTGATATATTAGCCGTGTTTTTTTTGACGCGTATATACAATTGTGGATACCTTCAAATTGCGATAACTTATGAACGGTGAGTCGTACGATAAAAAGTCCAAGGGTCTTTTTCAAGGAGAACCACATGCTCTACAAATAATTTTAATCTTTTGTAAAAAAAAGATAATTATTTAGAAGTTATTTAAAAAAAAGTGATTTTTTGCCATTTATCGGCGCTAGCCAGTTTTTATAAAATACCTCCTTAAAAATAAATTTTTTTAAATATAAAATGAAAGAGAACGTGATTCTCCATAAAAAAGTTTCTTAGAGTTCTATTGTGTGACTTACTGTTCATAAGTTATCGCAATTTGAAGGTATCCACAATTGTATATACGCGTCAAAAAAAACACGGCTATTGTGGGATAGAGGCATCTTTGCACATTAGTTCCACTTCAATACATACGATTCTGGACACTTAGTTGTAAAAAACGTTTGTTCTCGTTGGAAACCCCATAATTTATAAATCGCTTAAATTATCGATGGATCGATTTTCTTAACTCACTGTTAACAAAACAAATAGCACTTGTACATCAAAACGTTGTGAGTACGTTTCTGATAAAAAATGTCAAACTTTATTATGGTGTTGCCATATTTTAGCTATTGACATTAGTGTTGTCAGTTCCCGAAATATAAATAGTGTCTTTCGTACCTCCAAAAGAAAAAATACCCCTTATTTTCAATTCTTTGCATATATTTCCGATTATTTCATCAAAATTGTTATTTCTTTATTTTAACTATGATTAGCCACGTGCCCATTTCAAAGTTTTTATGTGGCTGTCAAAAACATAAAATTATTTAAAATTATTTCAGCTCACAATGGTGTAACAATATGTAAGAAGCGTGTCACAGCAGCACTAATAACTGCAAGCTCACAAAGGCAAGACACATAATAATTAAAGCAAACATTAAATATTTTGTATGCTACATTTTTGCTATGGTGGTGTAACGAAAACATGAAAACTGTAACACTTCAGCAAATCAAATTGTAACTGCTGACAACAATACACAACTTTTGTGTTTTTCTGTTTTTATGTACCCGTGCATAGAGTAATGTATTTAATTTAAGTTAAAAGCATAGCAAAGCTAATCGTGGTTGCGCATGCGCAATTTTTTTTTTTTGCACTTAAAACTGGTATTTCTATTATCGATATTCTATAACAAATGCAAAAATGAAAAAAAAAAATCAAAAAACCATAACATTTATTAAATGTATGCAATTTTGATTTATCTTTAACCATAAATCATAATATATTTTTGAAGCAAAGAAACAAAAAAAGACGTAGTAAAAAAATAACGATGTTAAAACATTAGAAACTATTGAATTGTCATCTGAGCGTGAGATTTATTTTAAATTCTTAAGAAAAGAACGCTGTTGTTGAATTTTTAAAATAACATGGAAAGTGCAAAGTGAAGCGCGATTATTTCTAACGTGACCAACTCTGGCTGAAATTTTCAAAAACAAAATATTTTAAAATTGATCCCCATCTATAAAAACCCCAAAATTTTGCGCTTTTGCTAACGATTTTTTGAGCAATTTTCTAAGCAACAAAAGAATCGAAATCGCATAACTTTTGACTGCTTATTTTTAGCACATGCACAGGTTTCTACTCCTGTGATTTTGCAAGAAAAGTATGTGCTATATGGTGCATTGTTTTTATTTTAAGCCAATTACCAAAAAACAACACAAAGTATTTCAACATTTTTATTGCCAAATAAATATCTTTAAGTTGATTACCAATTACTATTTTATTTAATGCACTTTACTCCTTTTTCTGCTGCAACACTAAAATAAAAGCGAATAATAAATAAAAATAAAATATCTTGCCAAATAACTGCTGCCAACAGGCCACATTCCATGCTACGTGCTGCTATGCGCAATGCTCCTACTAAGCTTCATCGAGCATTCAAAGTGAGAGGAGCACAAAAGCTGAGCGTCGATCATTGATTCGCGTGTAATTAATATGCGCAGCAATCGGTATGCAAGGTGCGCGCAATCAAAAGAAATAAATAAATAAAAGAATGGAAGAATTTTATATCGAAAACATTATCAATGCCTTGCAGTGCTAATAGCGCAAGCTAACGGTTGGCAAGCAATTGAATTGAAATTTTAATTTATTATACTTGTATTATGAATAAATAATTGACAGCTAGAAGTAGATCAAGTTTGTTACTTAAGTCTTTTGTTTGTTCTACGAAGGGAACAAAGTTTGTAAGAATAATGTTTAATATTGAATTTTTTGTTTTTAATTATTTAGCTATTTATATAAATGAAATAAAACAGTTGTTATGAAAACAAAAAACTTAGATAACGAACTTGTAGAATTTGGTTTTTGTACTCTGCAATAGTAGAACAAATGTATTTCCAAATTAAAAAAAAAAAATGATTTATGGCCAAGTCTAAAGTGATTATACTTAATTCAATAAGTAAATATTTTACATTCAAAAAATATTATATCTATTATCTTATTAAACAAAAATTATGAAAATCCATCCGTACCAAAAATGGCTTTTGCTGTCGTGACTGTAGTGGTATCGTGTATCGACGAACGATAAGCCATTAGAAACATTGGAAGACGCTCATCCCAATCTTTTTGTCCTTTTTCAAAACCTTTTTCAGATGCTTCTCTAGAGTACGGTTGAACCTTTCGACCATGCCATCGGACTGAGGATGATATGCTGTGATACGTGTCTTCTGTATTCCAAGCATGTCACAAACCTCTTTAAAAAGTGCCGACTCAATATTTCGTCCTTGGTCGGAATGCAACTCAAGTGGAGCTCCATATCCATAAGTCCAATTTTTGATGAAAATGTCTGCCACTGTTTTTACTTCTTGATTGGGAATGGGATATATTTCCGGCCACTTACTGAAGTAATCAATTACCACAAGGATGTATTTATTTCCTGCATTGGTGATTGGAAAAGGTCAATTTATATCCATGGCTGTTCTCTCAAAGGGGCTTCAACGTTATACTGATGCATTATCCTCCGATTTCGCCGCATTGGTCCTTTGATCACAACGGCGGATCCAGTCAGCAACTGGATCTTAAATTTTGACTTTGGAATAACCAGCAGTTTTGAGAGAATTTTACCATCCTCGCTTTCCCAGATTCGTTATCGCCAATCATCATGCAACTCCAAACTTTGCCATTGCGCCCAGTATGCTTTATAGATTTAGCTTTCACTTGAGATTTCTTGTTTTGCCGGTTTCCTACCCAGCTCCTTATTCTTAATTATAGATGCCAAATCTGTATCACTGAGCTGGTCACGTTGTATCTCCTCGTTCGTCCACTTCCCTTCGGGCAAAACATTCAAAAGGCGAACATCAATTGTACCAACTTTATTTTCCCCTCCATAACTTTTGACAGAAAACAAATGCGGCTGTTCTGACAAATGCTAAGCGCGTGTTATGACAGCACAAAGTTTTTGTGCACTTACCGGAGAAAACAGACGCATTTGCTTTGTGCTGAGAAGAAAATAATTTTTGAATAAGTGAGTCAACACAAAAGTTTTTTTTAATAATTTTCCAAGTGCGATAAATCGAAGTGAATCAACCGAAAAGCTGAATGCAATCTATATTTATGCTTTTAATGTATTATATTTTGTGATTTAAAACCAAATGCAACCAAAATGTTCACACAAGTCGAAGTCGAGTGTGGGCACTGAATTGGTTCGAGTGTGGGCACCCCTCTATATCGTCGTGGCTGCCAACATGACTAATTTAAATTGTGTTTTCAAGCCTTTTTATGCTTTTTTAGTGGAATGGAAAGAACCAATAGGCCCTTTAAAGATATCGCAGAAAAAAAGTTGTTTGCATTAAGTGTGGGCGGTAAGGTGGCATACCATTTTGCAAAAAATCTCGGTATAGAGTTTCCAGGTAAAAGAGCAATGTGAACAAGGGCTAGAAATTACGTCACCTAGCCAGATAAGTCTGCAAAACAATCTGACGTTGACGGGTGGTTTCAGGGCAACAGGCATGATGCCATTCGATCTAGACGTTTTCAATGACGATGATTTTGTTGAAGCCATTGAGCAGAATTTGTCGAATTTTTGTGAGTCAATGTTTCCAAAATAAATTAATTTTGCTTTCTTTCCCATTTGATTGCGTTTCATTTCATATTTTCTAATTTTTAACCGATTTTCTAAGGATGTCCATAACCGAACTAAAAATTTGTTTTTGTCCAAAATGATTACACTATTTTTTTGATATAATTTTTCGAACTGACGAAATCAATTTACTTCCTTCACTAGTAGTTATCTAAGTCGTCTAGCTTTCCATTGATACTTATATGTTTGCATAATATACATTTCGTTCGAAAATTATGAGTCGAAAACAAAAAGGTGCCCACACCCGGTACTCTTCCCCTATTTATCGAAATGTTTTACGCATTCCATTACTGCCAGTTACTCTCTCCGAGTTACGCAATTAATTCGTCTCAGGTTTCGACAGAATTTTGCTAAAATATGCGATGACTTTTTCTTGTTCATTGATGACTTGGGACAAAACTCCTCCAATACCATAGCCACTCGCATCGGTGTTCAATACAAATTTTTCGCCTGGTATTGGATACGCGAGTACTGGTGCGCACTTAATTTTAGTCCAGCTACCTTCAAGTGCTCAGACACACTTCCTCCAGATTTTTCAAGTGGTCATCAAAATCTTTTCCCATGATGATTATATCATCGAGCTACACTGAACAAGTCCTCCAATGTAGTCCTTTAGGTACTCATTCCATTAACTGCTCAAACGTAGCTGGAGCGTTCCAAAGACCAAACGGCTTGACGTTAAATTGCCATAGGGCGTACAGTTTTCTCCTTGTCTTTGTCATCTTTTTTCCACCTGCCAATATCCACTTTGTAAGTCCAGGATGGAAAACCATGTTGCTCCAGATAACATATTTATTTATTTATCCAGTTTTTCATCGATTCTGCGTAACGGGCAGCTTTTTTTTTTTGGTGACGTAATTCAATTTCCTGTAATTCACACAAAATCGCATACTTCCGTCCTTTTTTTTTTTTGACCAGTACGAACGGTGAACTCCACGAGCTTTCCGTTGGTGCAATGACATTTCCTTGCACCATTTTCTCTATACGGCCCGTGACATCTTCTCTCTTAACGAGTGCTAGCCTCCTTGGAGGTTGACGAATTGGCTAAAATTTCGTGTATCAATGCGATCATTATTATGGAGCAAGGTTAGCCCTGTGGAGAAAATAAATTTCAAACTTCTGAAAATATGGACCAACCTAATGATCAGTGAAGTTCTCTGAATTAGAATATATAAAAATTTTCAAAATGATGCAACATGAGGGTTGGAGCATTTTTTGGACACTACAACATGAGAATTTGGTTTATTTCGAAAAATAACATTCAATGTCCTCGATCTTCAAATTCATGTGCTTGCACCATTATAATTGAGACACACAAAAAAAAAGACAGCAATGCACTGCAAATTTTAGTGACATGGTAGTGATAAAACAAAAGACTCAAGCAAGAAACTTGTAATAAGCCTTCAAGATACTATTTATATGCATGTTAATCAATGTGACTGCATTATTTATGCATATTCTAAATACATAATATATAGTTTTCAAGCTAAGCTTTTATGAGCTTTGAAATAATAATTGCAACAACAACAACTTTATATGCAACAACAATAATCACACCAATTAATTTGTATTTATTTTTTTTTTTACTTTTGCTGCTTTCAGCCGGACTACGATGACATTGATGTTGAAACTCGCATTAAATTATCCCGTGGCAAATCGGATAAAGGCAAAGACAACAAAAAATATGGTAAGTCAAATGGCAATAAAAGTCAAAGACATCTAAATAAAAATAAAATAAAAAAAAACAATGCCAAATCATATTACGTGCGACTCCCTATACGAACATTTAACTAGAAGGGAGTCGCACAAATGTTTATAACTTGTAATTTTGCAATCGTCATGTTTTTGGCAAAATTTAGTTTTTTTTTTTTCACTTTTGTCCACGATTTATATGCCGCACAACTGTGCCATATAAGTCAAGCACATTTTAGATCGTAATGCTTGCAACATACAATTTGTCGCTGGTAGTTTCTTTACCCAAAACCATATACCCAGCAAAAATATGATTTTTTTATAAAATTTTTCTTTTTTTCAAAATTCGCTTGTTCTTTAGTTCAATCGATGGTTATACGTAGGTGCATACAAACATATTCGAGTACTAAGCTTGAATAATAATAGATCAATGGAGCAATAAATTGTTTATAGCAACAACAACAATAGCACTATTGATTTTTTATCGACAGAGTTGATGCATTCACTGCTTCTTAACGTTATTGTCTGAAGTTTGCATTTAAATTTGACATTCGACCTAAAAAAAACAAAACCAAACTGAAAGTCTAAGCTTTAAGCTCATATAAGGCATTGTCGCTAAGTAAAAATCTAAGTGTTCATATTGTGGCTTATAAACAATAAACTTAAATTTTTTTTTAAGTGAAGGACACTTAAAAACAATTGCTCAATTATTTAAAATTTTAATGTTATATTTAATCAATTTTGTATGATTAGAAGGGCTAGAAAATGATAGAAAGTGATTTATTCTTTCTGCATTTATAAAAATAATTTTTTGCGTTAGCAATACTTTTGTTGGTGCTTAGTGTAAACCACAAATTTGGCACGATTGCTAGCTAATTCAACTTGCTTTTATGAGTTATTGCTTTAAACACGTCAGGTTGAGTTTAACCTTTTTAACGCTTACAATGAGCTGCATCACCACGACCTGAAAGTTCTTTAGTGCAGCCTCTTTTCCTACCTTTTTTTAAAAAATTTTGAATTTAACACCAAAATAGCTCAAAACTAATATTTACTTAAGGTAATCAAAAGTCACACAAGTAAACTTTCATTTTTTGGTGTTTAATAAATATTTGAGTTAGGCTCTTGAAATTTGGCATTGATGTTTTTTAAGTTTACAAAGATGGGGCGTGGTTGAAGCTTGTATTTAAAATAGATATCCATTTCCATTAATTCGACTGCGCTGATTTTAAAAATGCTACAAATCGTGTGCTATATGTTATAATTTTGAAGCTATTAGAAAAAAACCTAAGGTCTACCATACAGTATGTAAGCGTTAAGATTTCGGAGCGTCTAGCAGGTGAAAGAGGAGGCCTACACCAACAGAAAATTGTATGGGGTGGATGTCTAAAATGTACCCCTGAGGAGACATAGGGAAAAAATCAAATTTCTAAAATGATCAAATTGTTTCACTTTGTCCTTCCGTTTGTAACGCAGAGAAGGAGGCGTGGCAGATATAGAAAAGTATATATATTCTTAATCAGCGTCACTTCCTCAGTCGATATAGCCATGTTCGTCTGTCCGGCTGACTGGGTGTGAGTGGAAATATACTTTCGGGGAAAACTGAGCAAGATAATTCAATGAAATTTGGTGCGCTGTCTTCGTCGTTAAAGATAGCTTGTAGGATTGAAAATGAGTGAAATCGGTCAACGGGCACGCCTACCGCCCATACAAAACATATATTCAAAATGCAACTTTAGGAGTATTTTTCACGACAATGCAACCGACATACACATAAATACTACGAATTGTAAGCGCAAGCTTTGAAAAAAATCTGAACGAATTCGGAC
Source organism: Calliopum simillimum (assembly GCA_951812925.1). NCBI lineage: Eukaryota > Metazoa > Arthropoda > Insecta > Diptera > Lauxaniidae > Calliopum > Calliopum simillimum. The sequence goes on along the minus strand of OX638370.1, from coordinate 83,919,215 downwards.
AAGAGGGCGTGGCACCTTCCATATAAGCAAAAGTTTCAAAACGCTATACTGAACGCGTTTTTTGAGATAATCGAACTAAATTTTACTCAGCCACTAGCAACTATAAATGCAAGCTCTGAGCAAAAACTGAGTGAAATCGAAAAAGAGGGTGTGGCACCTCCCATACACCCAAAGTTTTCAAAGTGAAAAATTTTTTTGTGGTAATGTAATAAAATTTCGCACAGAAACATAGAATTGTTAGTAGAAGCTCCAAGGAAAAATTAAGCAAACTCGGACAAAATGGAAACAAGCAGAATGTTCAAAATGCTGTAGTGTAGGGTATTTTATTTTTGGCCAGGCCAAAGGCAACACCCTTACTAGTTTATGTTAAAATTTAAAAAATCCGTATAGCTCACATAAAATCGATAGCAAAAAAATAAACCAAAAATATAAACTATTTTTTGTAAAGTAGAAACAATATACTATCTGGCATAATGCTACATTAGTGCAATTTAGTTTCGAACAAGTAAGCCGAGAGTTTTATCTAGCAGTTGCTAATATTAAAAATGTTCCATAGAGCAGTTTTGCTGCTCAAAGTTAAGCTTTCAGCCCACTGTTCCTACTTTGATTGACTGTACTAAAGATGCAATTCAGTTTATCAGAATTTTTAACATGGCCTTCCTTTGGTCCAATAATCATTGGCACTGTGACAGTTTATGTTGATGATATTTGATCTTTAAGCTTCATTCTTCGTTTCCTATTTCAATGATATTTTAATACAACATTTTCTCTTTTTTCTCAACTTTTCAGATGATCCCTACTACTGCGGCTTACGTGCACGCGTTCCTAATTTTGTTAAATCTTCCAAACCACCCAAGGATCATGCAATCAATGGCCTCAATGGCAGCAACGTGCACAATGGCAGTAGCAACGCTAGCATCCATAGCAACAATAACAACATAGGAACACTTTCACAAAAGAAGACTTCAATGATACATCATCCAATGCATCCAGCAATGCCGGTAATGCATGCACCACCACCACCACATTTGCATCCACATCACTTACAGCAACAGCAAATGATGGCTGTAGCTGCAGCACATGCCGTACATCATCCAGCTGCTGCCGCTGCAGCAGCAGCTGCGGCGCATCATCATCATCAACATCAGATGTGGCAGACACGCAGCTTCGAGAGCGGCATAGGTATTTATAGTCAACATCATTTGTCAGCAACATCTGCGACCAATTTCATACTCGAACATAATCAGGCTGCACCACCACCGCCACCATCAACGCTGCCAACAACGGCAGCGCTGTTGACAGCGACAAATACACCTGCTGCAGCAGCAGCAGCTATAGGCGACAGCGGCACGACAACGACGACGACTGCAACAGACAAGACAGCAGCAGCAATGACGACGACGATGACAAATACTGCATCGACAGACAAAATTGCTACTGCGACAGAACTGGGGCGACCTAATCAGTTGAGTAAACATATGACGCGATACGGACAACAGCATCAACATCCCCATCATCATCATCACCACCATCATCATCGACACGGCCATGGGCACAACTGCGCACATCGCAGCGGCGTAGATTATTATCAACCACAGCGACCACGACAGCAACAGCAACATTTGCCACTTCTTGATCAATACGCACTGGAATCAACGGAATGTCACCAACAGTTGGCGCGACGCACTAACAATAATCATTCACCGCAACGCGCCCCCACACGCTCTACAGGTGGTGGAGTTGCTGAAAGTAACTGCAATTGCATGAGCTGTTACACATTGGCACCGCTCTTTGGCGCCGTACCGCCACCTCGGCCACCGCGAAGCCTCAGTCAACAACAGTTACGGCAGCACCAACGACTCGGTGGTCTCATCGATACGCCACCACCACTTGCGCCAACGAATTCATCGAATGTGGTGCGTTGGTGCAGTGAAAGTGACATTTCGCTAGTTGATCGCGAGCGCGCATTTGGCGACTATGGGGACGACAATGATGATAGCTTTGCCGGTTTTAGTGGTGGACGCCTCAAGCCATACAGTAATTCGGAACGTAACGAGCGACACAACAACGACGACTTTGACAATGGTGACGATTACAATTTTAGCTACGACCCTGACATGGACCTCGATGAACTGGAGTCTTCGACATACGATGCGCTGCAACCGCCCAAATTACTATTCAGCAGACGACAACAAAAATCGCCATCGAATCCAATATACGGCGGACTACGCCATGGCATCGCACCATCGCCATCGCAAAAACGACAATCAAACGCTATCTATATGAACAACAACAGCAATAACAACAATAAAAAAACACATCGCATGCTTGCCAATCGCGAAACACAGACACAAAATCCACTGCATCAATTTGAGCTCCATCAACGTATCCCCCCTGACATCATGGACGTAGATGACAACTCGACATTTTTAACCGACAGTTACGTAGACACGCGTGCAGCGTCACGTTTGCGACAGCAACCGCAACGCATCAAAGGCACCGCACTGTGGGCGACGCGACAAAAGTCGCTCTCGACGGAAAGCTTTTTTGAACAACCAAATGAAGAGGGCACCCTATATTTATATGGTGGACGGCAACGTATACCAAAAGCGCCATCGACAACAAACATTTACGACCGTGTGCGCAACTCCTTGGAAACGTCGCCATTTCAGCAACATTTGGAAAATCAGCGGCGACGATTCAACTCTCAGCTAAATTTGAATGCGTCGTCGAACCCTAATTTTAATCCAAGCCAAAGGCAATGGAGCAATAGGGTGGCGGCGGCAGTAAGAAGTGAGCAACAAAATGGTGGGGTGATTCGTGATGCCAATAACAACAACATAAACAGTAACTTCAACAACAACAATAACAACGGCAATAGAGCAATGCAACCAAAATTACCAGCGCCATGTTGGCAGCGTGGCGGTGGCGGCGGCGGCAAACGCAATGGTTTTTTTATGACACCAATAGGGGCGGCGGCAACAAAACGACAGTACAATAACAACAACAACAAAAACAATAACAATACGAACAATTTGAATAGGCTTGATATGAAAAATAGACACAACAACCAAATGTGCAACATGTCAACTAAACAGAGCAATTGTGACAAACAAGAACAGCAACAACAGCAACAACAACAATTGAACAATGAGATGAAACATAAGACTGACTTGAATAAGAACTTGAAACATCAACAACAACAACAACTAAGACACAACATGACTAACAACAATAAAATCAATATAACCAGCAACATAAATAATGTTGGTAGCAACATTGCTAATATCAGCAACAACAACAAAACCATTAATAATAACAGTCAAGACAAACAAAACAACAACAACAGCAGTAAGCAACCACAAGAACAACAACTGGAACAGCAACAGCAACAACAAAGGACAAGCCGACCCAGTCGCGTTGACATTAGCGATATGGAATCTATTTATGGTTATTTAAAGCCGCGCAAGCCGCGTAGCCTCAGCTTAAAGAAAATTCAAATATTAGATTATTAAAGGACATTTCCAATGGCCAAAGAAGCAACAAGAAGCAACATTTGCGACGACGTCAACACACTGAACAACGACGACGGCGACATACAACGCGAATACACTTAGAGAACATGAAACGATTTACCCAGACATGGACTTGAACATGAACATGAAACAGAAAGTGATGCAACTCAACTGTCAAAAGACAAAAAAGAACGAAAAGAAATAACTCTTAACGAATAGTGCGTATCTTTAATGCCAGTTTATGGTGCAAGTGTTTTGACCAATAGATGGCGTTTAGGTGGCTTAATATTTATTACCAATTGTCTGACGTGAAATTGTGTTGACAATTGAATTTTGGAATTGGTTAACGATGGGAGTAGGGAAATTATTTGAAATAATGCTGAGTTCATGAACTATGCATGTAGTTTGACCTTGAAACATGTTTTCAAAGAGACAGTGCTTAACATAAATATAAATATTCACATTATTTTGCTATCAACAAGCATGTATCAGTTGACGTGTTTTGTTCAGAGTACTGTTCAGTGCTTTTGTAAGCACCAACAAAATTACAAAGAAACGCAAAATGCTTCAATGAAAAACGAAAATTGGTAGGCTGGTTTGCTTTAATTTGCAATACCCACCACAGGTCTATCATCAGACGCATTTCCTCACATCGAGAAGCACATGATATTTACCCTTCAGCATAGATTTGTTGGGATTCACAGCAGAGGGGAAATAAAGTAGACGCTATGCAAGAAATGTATAATATCAACGGGATACAACAACAGGGCTATACACAACAAAAAATTATAAATTTTTCATCTACTTTATTTCGCTTTGCTGTGATTCTCAACATATTTATGCTAAAAGGTAAATATAGTATGCTTCTCGATATCAACAAATGCGACTGAAGAAAGAGCTGTGGTGGGTATTGCAACATTTTTGCATTTTGCCTTTTTTGTAATTTTATTGGTGTACAAAAGCACTTAAACTCCACCTAACTTGTCATCTGATCATGCTTGTTGGAAGCAAAATAAGGCGGTAGGAAATAACGCAAAAATAAAAACGAAATAATGCCCAAATATTCAAATAAAATAACGCCCAAAAATAAAAAGCGAAATAACTCCCAAATTATTTTCATATAATTAAATTTTGGGCGTTATTTCAAAAATGATTATCGCCCAAATTTATTGGGATTATCGTGAATAAATATTCCCGATTATATTTATTCACGGTAACCCATTATATAAAAATAATTTGGGCATTATTTCGTTTTGGTTTTTGGGTGTTTTTCATATCTTTTAGGCGACATTTGGTTTCAATAATTGCGCGGTATATCGTTTTTTTTTTCTGGGCGTTATTTCGTTTTTTATTTTAATGATATAACGCCCAAAATAAAAACGTAACTACGCCCAAATTTTTAACGAAACAAAGCTCAAATTTTAGGCGATAATTCCAAAATGATTATCGCCTAAATTTATATGAAAATAATTTGGGCGTTATCTCGTTTTTGTTTTTTGGGCGTTATTTCCTACCGCGCAAAAATAATGTAAATTATTATCTGTTTCAAAAACAGTTTAAAATTAAAAATATTTATTTTGATCTAATTTTCTAAAAGTCTGGGAGTTTGTAAGGCTTACAAGCCTTTTTTGTCCTTGGCTACTTAAAACTTTTTGCGCGAGTATAGTTTACGGGTGTTCAAAAAAATAAAATTGCTTGGAATTTCGTTCCCTGGCACTAGGTTTTCTTTTGATATGAATCTGTGGACTTTTGACAAAACAACCTATGTCGAGATAAGACAATTCTCCAGGATTTTAGTCCTAAATATAAAATTAAGTTACGCTTCTATTGGTATAATCGCCATGTCTCTATGATTTCTTGTTCCAGAGATATTAGGGTGTCCCATAGTTCCCGCAAGATTTGAACTAAACGCCATTCGTGCGGTGAAGTGTTATGAACCAAAAGAAAATAATAATTTGACAGCTGACATTTTAAGATTTATAAAATGTATGGAAAGAGGAGATTTAACGCTGCATCAACGAAATTGGGACCCATTATTGAAAAGTAGTTAATCAGTTTTTAGTCTCTCCTGAAAAGTTGTCAATTTCGAGTTAGGTTGTTTCGTCAAAAGTCCACAGACAATATTCGATGGATTTCAAACCGCAAAATAGTACCAAATATGGTTAAAATTTTTATTTCAAAGTTTAAAATGTTAAATTTTGTATATGGATTGTAGACCACTTAATTCGAATCGCAATTTAATTCGCCGTAAATTCTGTAGTTTTGAAGATATTTCCATTTAAGGTGGAAAATAAGATACGAAATGGAATGGCCAATATCTCTAAAATTACAGAGCTTAGGGAAAAATAAATAACAGATTCGAACTTAGCGGCTCAAAATCCATATAAAAAGGAGCACTTTTTGATTTGAAATTGGTTTGGAATCCATCAAATTAACATGGTTCTTATTTACATCAAAAGGAAACTTTTGGTGCCCTGGGAACGAAATTTCAAGCAACTTTAATTTTTTTCATACTAATCTATGTCAGTCTGTGTAGTCAATAGAAGATGAGGCGTTATTTCAGATAATTAAGATTTTAAAAGATTTTCTTGTTGCTGTAAATAATGCTATGTTTATGACCGAGCGTATTCGCGTTGCGCGATGTGATGCGAATCGCTACTTGCGACAAGTTACACGAGTACATATGGAAGTGTTTATGGTACAGCGATTTCGAGCTATTCCAAGCGATTTAGAGCGACGAGAATTTGCAACCAAAATTTTTGAAACAGAGTAGCGAATCGCTTAACTTTTATGTGAAATAGCTATCTTTTAGTCATTATTCTTAGGTTTTAAGCATTTCTTGTCTTTGGTGACCCCTGATAAAATTTTTTATAGAATATTTTTGTGGAGCACATTAACCCATTTTTTGGAAAAAGCTGCCAAAAAGACCCATAAAAACATGTTATAATGGTTTAGAATGTTCTAAAAAAATTTTTCTTTGCGTGATTACATGGTAACCTTGGAAAAACTAGTTTTATCCAAAACGAAGTTTTACAGGAGGATGAAATTTTGAAAATACGTTTCTTGTGGGTAATTTATAAATTTTTTTAAGAATTTTTAAGTGTGTAACTTAATGACATTTTATATATAGAAAATTGATTTTTTTAATTGAACTTTTAGTCATATATTTGCAAAGATCGACTTACATATAAATCTATCAATTTATAAAAAAAAAAACAATAAATAATTGATTTAAATATTCAAGGTACTATTTTTTTGTATATACATTAATTTAAGGCAAAAAATTTGATATATCGCACGACTTATTCCGAGCTTTTTTGAGGTCTAAAGAAAATAAAAACCGTATCAATACGAAATTTTGCATAAAACGGCTATGAGCAACCTCTAAATGACCTTCAAAAAATTTTAAAAAAATTCTCAGCTCTCATTTTTGACATCTTCTTTCAAATTTTTGGGGTTAATCGTGGAATTTCCAATGTCCAATATGTACCATAAGTATTCAATCGCTTGCAATTCCGCTAGATCATAAACACTCTGTCGCTAGCGATTACGCTGGCGAAAACGCTACTTGCGATAGAGCGACTCTCGTCACATCGCGCGATGCGAATATGCTCGATCTTAAACACAGCCTAAAGCTTATTAGTACCTCATTCCTTTATTTTATATTAGGGGATATCGTGAATAAATGTTCCCGGGGAATTTTTCTCAGACTGCCGTGCATTCTCTACTGCAGTTTGTGAAAAATTCTCCGGGAATATTGATTCACGATAACACCCATTAAGAATTCCTGTTTGAAAATTTTGGTTTTTGTAAATTTTTATTATTTTCATTTGAATAACCATTTTTTTATCTATTAACTAAAAGAAATTTAAATTTTAAGTTTTTTAAGCCGTGAGCCTTAAGACTTATCAATTTACAAAACAAAAACTTGTAACTTGTTACCTTAGTACCTAAAACCACCCGAAAGGTTTTCTTTATTAAGATAATACTAAGGATTTGACCCCAGTTTTTGAAACCCGCTAAAATTTCAATACATTTACCCTAAGTGAAAACGTAAACATTTCAAATAATTTTTTTAACTAAAACTATATGTTCCTATCTTTTATAGATGCTGATTTGATAGAATCACCATATAATCACATATACGGGCGTGTACCACTACCAACGCGTGGTTATGTACCAACACCACGTACCATGTATATCGGAGAATGGGATTAGAAGTTATGGATAAAAATTGACACTTTTTCGAAAGCATGAAATTACATTTAACATATTGCATACACGCATATTAATATATAATATTTATCTACTATAAAACCAAACAAAATATAGAAAATTAATTTAAGCAATTTAAAATTGAATTATACATATGTAATGTTCTAAGTTCTTTAAGTTTGTATTCAAATATTGAAAAATAACTTTGAGTTTTAGATATACATGTAGCAAAAAGTCTTATTCAAAATTCAAAATATAATTTTTCATAATAAATATTACATTATTATAGTTATAATTCTTAAATATATGATACAAAATACGCCATTATTATTTTTTTGTTTTTTTAATATAAATGTTAGATTTAAAGTTATGTTTTCCAGCAAAGTGGAATTGTAGGAATTTGTAGTTTATAGATAAATATTTTTACATTAATTCAGCGAGTTTATATATTGTATTTCTTTGATAGTAATCTTTGAAATCCTGTATGTTTACCACTTGCAGCAAATAATACTTTTTGGGTTTTTTCTTTCTACTTGTTGTATATTTAAAATTATCATAAATATCGACTTAGGAATATACGTATACTCGTAGTTATTGAATATAGTCTTTACTTAGCATATTGAAAATAAAATATTTTTTACATTTAATCATTAGTGTTTTATAGGTTTAAAATACATATTATTGTTTGACTCGTTTTAAAAGGCTCAAAATTGAAATTGACATTAGCCGTGTTTTTTTTGACGCGTATATACAATTATGGATACCTTCAAATTGCGATAACTCATGAACAGTAAGTCACACAACAGAACTCTAAGAAACTTTTTTATGGAGAATCACGTTCTCTTTCATTTTATATTTAAAAAAATTTATTTTTAAGGAGGTATTTTATAAAAACTGGTTAGCGCCGATAAATGGCAAAAAATCACTTTTTTTTAAATAACTTCTAAATAATTATTTTTTTTTTACAAAAGATTAAAATTATTTGTAGAGCATGTGGTTCTCCTTGAAAAAGACCCTTGGACTTTTATCGTACGACTCACCGTTCATAAGTTATCACAATTTGAAGGTATCCACAATTGTATATACGCGTCAAAAAAAACACGGCTATTATTCCATATATTAAGTTAAAGTTAGACACATGTACATACATACATTTGTATGTATATTTTTGTATCGTCATTTTAAATTGATTTCAGACATAGTTATCTTTAATAATACTTTTAATGCTCAAATTCTATTATTTGCAAAATGGAACTTATTTAATGTATGCCTAAATTAATGTTCATTATTAATTTAATTTTTTAAATATCTGTAAAAACATTTACTCAAATAAAGTTTTGATTGAAACAAATCTGATTGTTATTTTTATGTTTCATTGATAACAATGAATTTAACTAAAATAAACGTCCCCACATAGTTTTAAGACATACGTCTTTTTGAACTTTAGGTTACGATTTTTAAAGTGAATTATGCTGGTGCTTCAAAATTGTTTATGCCTTATCGTAAAAATTATTCTCGACAATTTAATGGCTTCCTCCGAAGTTTGCAATCGCAAAAAAAATTCTGAAAGAGCAAAATTCACTGGAATAAAAGGTTATCGGCAGCAATTTAGGTGGCAGAATTTTCACGTTTATTTGAAATATTTAATTTTCAATTTTTTATGTAGAGTATTTGAAAAGCATATAAATTATAAGAGTATTCCTTAAAACGTGTATAAGCCTCGAAAACCTCGTTAGCTCGTACTGTCAAAGTTCGTATTGGTTTTGACAATTGTTACGAGTTACGAGGCTTACTAGTCATTTACACGTTTTAAGGAATACCCTCAAATTAAAAAGTTTTGTGCAACAACTTTACGGCTTATTAAAATACCTTTCACATGACATCATTATTTTTGATATAGGTACATGTATCCAAGCGTTTATAACTTATACCGGTCTAAGACTACTTTTTTGCCCGAACTTGTAGACCAAAAAAATTTTTTTTTTTGCCCAATTTCGTAATTTAACTTTGTTTTGATTATCATACTACTACATAAAATACACCGCCTGCCTACCTGTCTGTCTGTGTCTCCATAACTCGAGAACCAATCGTCCGATTGCATGATAAAAAACTATATAACTCGAAAATCAGTTATCCGATTCGCATGATTTTTAGCTTTCGAAGGCATGCTATCAGGTGAGATTCCAGGACAAACTCTGATTTGAAATACACTCGGCTACACACGGAATATTAAATAATTCTGGCACCGGGACAAATAACATCCCCTGGAAAAATGTCCAATAAAAAAGACCTTGTGAGAATGTTTGACAGATATTAATGGGATTAGGTACATTCCTTTTAAAAGGGTATCGCTAACGGGTGAACGAAGTCGCTCCCGCGCAACTAGTTTTTAATAAAATTTAGATGTGTGAATATTGTTTGTTTTTTTTTTTTTTTAATTTTAGCTATCATAGCAGTGCAATTTTTTCATTTTCAAAATTCACTAAAAAGATGTCAATATCCATTGGAAAATTGGAAGAAAATTTCAACGATATTGGGAAAAAAACAAAAAATTTTAAAATATTAAAACATTAAGTTGTAGCTGATTAGCGTTAAAAGTATATGAGTAGCTGATTAACGTAATAGGACGATAAATAAAATCTAGGACAATTTGGACCGTGGTTGTATATCGTTGCTCACTTGTACAACGGCCCTAATTTAAATTTTTTTTAAATCCAGTTTATTGCATAACAGGTCATTCAGTAAGTCCGTAGGATAAGTAAGAAAAAACAAAATTTTGACAAAACTCGATTTTACTATTCAACATAGTTGCCTTCGAGGACGATACAACGATTTTCCAACTTTTCGATACCGCTTTTATATTACGATTTCTCTTTTTCGTCAAAATAGGCCTCAGCAGACTGTCTTTTGGATTCTGGTGTGTAAAAGTCAAGCCATGTTTCATCCATTGCCACATATCGACGATAGAATTCGATTTTATTGAGGTTTAACAGCGCCAAACACTCCTCTTAAGCATCAATTTTTGTTTTGGTCGGCTGTGAGCTCACGCGGCACCCACTGTGCACAGAGCTTTCGCATACCCAAATGTTCGTGTAAAATGGTAAAAACACTACCATCTGGTATCTTTACAATGTCAGCTAGCTCGAGCACCTTCAATTTGCAATCGTTCATAACCAATTTGTTGATTTTTTTATGTTTTCTGGAATAACAGCCTAATTTGGGTGTCCACAGCGCTCTGCATCACTTGTGCTGGTACGACCATGTTTAAATTCAGCAATCCATTTGTATCGATGGAGCAGAGTTCGGATAATGTTTATCAAGCCATTGTTTGGTTTCCACTGTTTTTTTTTCATCAAAAAGCAATGCTTTATCAAAACTCGAAATTCACCTTTTTCCATTTTTTTTTTTTTTTTACTAACAAAAGTTGCTTCACACAAAATGCTATATGAATCAATAGTCCGATTGCTGTCAAAGTTTTACACGTATCATTTGAAGATTAGTTCTAAATAAAAACCATGGAAATTCTAGTAACGCCATCTATGTGTCATCCTACGGACTTATTGAATGACCTGTTATTCCTGAAACCAACCTCAAATGCACTTTCACCCAAAAAATACAAAAAAAGTGTGTTTGCATAAACTTTAGGCCAAAACACCTTGTTTTATTTGGCTTTAATATCGTCCCTATACAAGTGATACAGAGATATGGCTAAATGGGTCTTAGCAAACTAAAGACTATAATATTTTGAACTAGAAATACCAAAAAACTAACTAAAAAGTAGAAAGTTGTATAGGGACGATATGAAAAGATTTAAAAACTACATATTATAAAAACTAACTTTGCGCTGCTATAACTTAGGGGCTGTCCATAAACTCCGTAACGCTCCTAGAGGGGTTGGGATTCGAGCAAGCGTCACGCTTGGTGTATTTTATTTTTTTTTATATGAAGCTCACGGAGTTTATGGACAGCCTTTTAGCCAATTTTCATCAGATTTTAATTATGGCCATATGCTCCTTTTTGGCCCTATGCACCTCCTAGGAGTTAAAGGAGAATACATACATACATACATTTGTTGGAAGCGCTATGATATTTTCTTTGAAACCGTGTCAAAATAAATTCGATCGAAATTGAGTTTCTCGAAATATACTTATTAGAGTGGTCCAAAATCCGAAAGTGTTAAAAAGTCAAGGTGCGCGCGACTTTTCTGAATCCTTGGATCGTGCTGATTACAAAAAGTGCTTTGGAACCAAAAAAAAATTGCGTTTAGATATTCCGCAACGAGCTTGAAGGTACTCTTTTGGGAATTTTTGAGTTTTTGAGTTCTTTTTTTAATTTAAACGCTATACCTTTTGAACCAGATAAAGTATTTGCAAAAATTAAATTGCATTTTGTTAGAAATATTTTGAGCCATGTTCTGCATGATTAATAGTTAATCTACTTTTTGCCAATTTTTTTAAGCAGCACTTTAAACGTAAAAATTTGTTAATTTTTTGAGGTGCTTGCACTTTCAACATCCGATTTTTTTATTGTGGTTAAAAGTGCCAGTTTGTTTCTTTAAAATCCAATTTAAATTATACCGATATCTTTTTTATTCTTTGAGTTATCCTAACTTAAAAAGTTGAAAAAGTGCAAAAAAAACGTTTTTTTATTATTTCTGCTTACGATATTTCAGAGGAACAAAGAGATATCCATTTAATTTAAATTGGGTTTTCAAGAAAAAAGCCGTCACTTTTATCTTCAATACCAAGCTGAAAGTTACCATGTCGTTATATAACAGCTTCAAAAATATCAAAAACGGTGTTTTTTGCATTTTTAGGTTAGGATATATCTAAAACCGTACAAGATAGAGCAATTCTATGACCGGATTTAGAACTCTCATGAACAAATGCATCACAAATGACTATTGTTGTTTCTGTTTCACCATGAAAATTTTAAACTCAAAGTTTTTTTTTTGGCCAAATTTGATTAAACTTTACGGTTTTTAGCAAGTAAAGTGAAGCTGGTGGCTTAGTTGTTGGAAAGACTAGATTTAGTATTATTCATGCAGAATTGGACCCAAAATATTCTTACAAAAATGCAATTTAATTTTTGCAAATACCTTATCTGGTTAAAAAGATATACCGTTTAAATTAAAAAAAGTACTCAAAAACTCAAAAATTCCTAAAAAAGTACCTTCAAGCTCGTTGCGGAATATCTAAACGCAATTTTTTTTTGGTTCCAAAGCACTTTTTATAATCAGCAGGATCCAAGGATTCAGAAAAGTCGCGCGCACCTTGACTTTTTAACACTTTTGGTTTTTCCATACAAAATTTGGACCACTCTAATACTTATTCTTAACCTCAAAAAACTCAATTTTCGATTATCTCAAGAACGGCCCCTAAAAAAAAAAAATATATAAAATATGGTTAGAAATTGTGGTTTGCAAAATGTTACATTTACATTTATTTGTATTTTATTCCTTTATAGAAAAAAAAACGTTTCCAAAATCTTTACTATTTGCTACAAAAAAAATAATTTTTTTGAAAGCCTTTTTTATTTTAAATTTTTTTTATAGCTTCTAAATATTCTTTAGTATAATTTAAGAAGAATTTTTAGATTAAGTATAATTAAAAACACAGATTTTCATAATTTATGTTTATTGCACTTAGCCGTATTGGCTTCTGAGCGATTCATATAAAATCAACTTTACGTCGCAAGCAATGCTTTCGACTTACGACACACAGTGAACGGTTTGGCTGAAATTTGTGAATAAATCGTAGAACTTTTGAAAGGAGTACGCTAGAGAGTTCTAATAAACGGCTTTGTAAAGCTTATTCATCAGCCTTTTAAGGAAAAATATGCAAATTAGAAAATTATTTTGACATAACCTCAAAAAAGTTGATCAAACATTGGATTTGTTTCAAAAAATCAACTAAATTAAGCGTCACGGCTAGACCAGTGCTTGCTTTAAGCTCACATTTGGATGGTATATTAACTGGAACAGGATTCAATATAATTTTTTTTATTTATTTCATACTAAATTAAAAAAAGTGTTGCTAGTTTATTGTTTATCGGGGATCTATTGAAGCTTGCCCACGATAATATAGAGCACTTACCCCCAAATAGGCCAATAGCACAAGGGAGAAAGACGAAAAATTTCCCGTTGTACGAAACAAATTTTTTCGCCGGAATAGTCTTTATTTATACATGAAAAATAAAGTGTGTAGAGACCATTGCGAAATCGTATGCGCACAAAAAGTTATTCAATGTCAAAGGTCGGAAAAATCAATTTTTTTAAAATATCTTTCAAACGGTTACTCCCAGAGAAAAATTTTGCAATCGTGTTTTGTAGCTCAAAAAATTACCTATAAAAATATGTCAGATTTTTTTTTCTACCTTTTGTAGTTTACGAAATATGTCAATTTAAAAATTTGACTCTACTTTTGCCACACATTTTTTCCATATTTTTTTTTTTAAATGATATTAACAAAAAATTATAATAGTTCATAGTATGATAACAAAAACTTACATATCTCGTAAACTGCAAAAGGTAGGAAAAAAAATTTTACACATTTTTATAGGTAATTTTTTAAGCTACAGAACACGTTTGCAAAATTTTTCTCTGGGAGAAACCGTTTGAAAGATATTTTAAAAAAATTGATTTTTCCGACCTTTGACATTGAATAACTTTTTATGCGCATACGATTTTGCAATGGTCTTTACACACTTTATTTTTCATGTATAAATAAAGACTATTCCGCTGAAAAAATTTACTTCGTACAACGGGAAATTTTTCGTCTTTCTCCCTTGTGCTATAGGCGTATTTGGAGGTAAATGCTCTATGTTATCATGGGTAAGCTTCAATAGATCCACGATAAACAATAAACTAGCAACACTTTTTTTAATTTAGTATGAAATAAATAAAAAAAATTATATTGAATCCCGTCACCTTTGAGGTTATCTAAGACCTTACAAAATGACCGAATTTTTTTTTTTGCCACGAATTACATTTTAAATTATTCCAGTTAATATACCATCCAAATGTGAGCTTAAAGCAATCACTGGTCTAGCCGTGACGCTTAATTTAGTTGATTTTTTGAAACAAATTCAATGTTTGATCAACTTTTTTGAGGTTATGTCAAAAGAATTTTCTAATCTGCATATTTTTCCTTAAAAGGCTGATGAATAAGCTTTACAAAGCCGTTTATTAGAACTCTCTAGCGTACTCCTTTTAAAAGTTCTACAATTTATTCACAAAATTCAGCCAAACCTTTCACTGTGCGACATCTCAGTCGCTCACATATGATCTTCAGCAACAAATATGCCCAAATTCCAAGGGGGAAAAGCTAAAACACAAAAAATACAAAATGTTCCACCAAATTGCAAATGCTGTATCAACAAAAGAATAAATTTCGTAACATTATGTTTTCTCATCCCGTGACAACCTAGCATTTCCAATTAATATTTGTATGTACTGTAAAAATAAGCAGTTAAATTCAATTTTTATTTTGGTTGATTTCATTTATTTCATTAAATTTATGGGCAAGTATAAAAAATATTTTACTGTTTGCAAAAAAAAAAAAATATAAGTTTTAAAAAACCACCAGATTCGATTTATGTCAGTATTAATCGGTAATGACTGATCTTTTTATGTCACTTTACATATAGTAATCATTATTTCCAAATCCAGGTGGCTGCAAATGGTCTGGATTGGGATTTGGCCTTAAATTAGCCTCCGGTGGTCCATATGGATCAAAGCGTGGTTGACCACCAACTCCTCCACCACCGCCGCCAATTCCACCAATACCTCCATGAAAGTCAGGACGTGATGGAAACGGAAACAAATTACCAGGACCACCGCGACCCAGAGGATCCAGGTCCCCGCGACCGACGTCCGGAAATCCAAAGGGGCGTGGTTCCATGCCAACTGGCATATATTGCCTATAGTTGAAAATAAAACTTGTAAGCTAAAAATGATTGCGCATAAATTCAAAACATACCCGACCGGAGGACGCATGGGTTCGCCTATACGCAATGGATCGGTACTTCGTTCTTCACGCGCCAATGTTTGAGTGGTGACCTCCTTAGTGTTGCCAGTAAACACCTATTTTTAAATTAATTTATCGTTCATTACACATACATATGCTACAAATAGTGGTTGTCATTTTACAACAAATAATTTTTCCTTTTATTTTAAAACAAGCTTAAAAAGTGCCCAACGACCTACTTTTTTGGCCATTTTTATTTTTTAGTCTGTTTCCATAGGACCGTCTTTTCACAGGGATTTTTTATTTTCTTGTTGCGAGCTTTTTTTTAAACTAAAAATAGCACTACAAATTTTCAAAATGAAATAAAACTCACCGGTTCAATGAGCTCTCTACGATATCGATCAACTAACTGTGATGCACTTGGTAGCAGATCTTTTAGAGGCCCTTTTGTCTTCTTAACAAATTCTGCTGGGTCGAGACCAATATTGGAGACCTTCTTTGTTTTTACATCCAGCAAATTTATAATCAGGCAGTCTTCGGTGATGTGTCCAAGCAATAAATATAGTTTATTGTCGAACATGTAACGTAGCGCGTATTTGTTGTCATCATCGTTCCAACCATCAGGAAGCAATTCGGAGCCAATTTCATCTTCCGAAAGAGTTTTCTGCACAATGAAAAAAAAGGGGAAACCCCAAACAAGCAATTCAAATGTCTCAGCAATTTCTTCCATTTCTACTTACGTCCTCACCAACGCCAATGCAATTTAACTTTGAATGTTTGATCAGCACAAAGTGGGCGAGTGCAATCAACACATCAGAATTTTTATTGACAGTCGATTCAATGGTCTTGTACAGCAGATCCCATCCGAAGAAGAATTCTCCTTGCGATTTGCTTGTAGAGGCAGCTTCTGACATTTTGGGTTTTTTCTAAGATTTTCTATTTAATTTTTTTTGGAAAATCAAAAGGTGAAATTTGTTTGGCTTTTATTTTTTTTATTGCAAATTCATTGCAATTTCGGCCGGTCAATACGAAAGTATCAGCTGACAACAGAAATTTTGTTTGACAAAAAATGAAATCAGGGTTTCATTTTCAGCAGTAAATGGCAATACATTTTTTTAAGTACGATGTAAAAATTAGCTAGAGTTATAAACATTTGCGCAAATAATATATTATTTCATAAGCTGTGTTTTTGTGGGCAGTTTATCTGGGCTGACAAACGTATGGAAAAGCAACAACGACTGTGATTAACTTAACGCAGATAAATAAATGTGCTTGGATAAAAATGTCCTCATAAGCACACCCATATTTTATTTTGCAACTCCCAAAGTTGCTCAACCAACTGTTTTTAGTTTACTTTGAGAAAGTGTATACGTCTATAGATGCAAACAAGTCGAAATACATATGTATATTTGAAATACACATACAAAATGCAAAATACCTTCTTTTTTTTTTTCATTTAAATACCTTTCTTCAAAACGCTTTCGTATTTATTTTATTTAATTATTTTAAAGGAGAACATAATTTGACAGCTGACAGTTGAAGATTAGTGAAAATGTATTGGAAGAGAAGATTCAACGCTGGATCAACGAAATTGAGCTACATTATTGAAAACCAGTTAAACACTTTTTTAGCTCTCCTGAAAAGTTGCCAATTTCGAGTTTAGTTGTTTTGTCAAAATGCCAAAGATATATTTAGCTTTCCATGGCTGTCAAAAGCAAACCAAATGACCCATTGTGCTCAAAATTTATAAACAATTTTATTCCCAGTTTACATTTTAAACTGCCTTCGAGCAGGCTTAAAGCTAGTTAAGAGCCGGTTTAAATCATTTGACGTGATTGTCAAAAAAATTAAAATAATTTATCTGTCAATTTTTATTAATAAACAAAATGAATAAATAAAAATTTCTTCGTAGTTCCGGATTAATTTAGCAAAACTCTATCGTACGTAAAGAGCAGCGTGAAAATTCCATGCAGTTGCAAATAAATAAGATAGCTAAAACTATGATCGAATGTTATTCAAGCTGCATATACAGCTATTTCACAGAGTAAGTAAGTAAGTAAATTTATTGAGCCTTTAAATCAATAACAATAGTACATAATTTTCGCAGAGTAAGCCATAGCTGATCTCTACCATAAACGGTCAACATGTTCATGGAAAAACAGGTTGTTAAATTGAATTTCGAACGGAAAAGACACAATTCCCAATGATGATGCTACATAATGGAACCGCTTAATCTTATGTACATCCACCAGCGAAGGCATAAGTGAATGGTGCAAATTCATCGGCACCATTTCTTTTGTTTGTCAGTGAAATTCTAAAGCAAGTTAAGGCTATTATTGACGACGTCGTACATTAATGTTAAAGCTGTTCGCTTTGCATGGAAAGTAAATGAAATGGATGCATCAATCACATGACCCACATGTGCATACTGCATTTACCTGAAGGATGCGTCTGCTCAACGAAAAAAAAAAGTTATTTTCAGAAATTCCAATAGAGTTATTCACGATCTGGAGTAACAAGCTGAGTAACAGGGTAAAAGTGAACTCAGTTACTCTGAATAGTGAGCATACCCAATACTTTGCACTTATATTTGCTTTTTGTTTCTCAAAATAATTTTAGCTGCCAACAAAAAAAAAAATTTTTTTAATTGAATATTTTGCTCTCATTCAAATTTTTATTTTTGATGAACGAAAATTGCACTATTACCCTGTTACTCTGTTACTCAGGACGTTACTCTAGATCGTGAATACCTCTAATAATTTTTTCTTTTGCCGAAAGCATTTTATAATAACATTTTTGTATCACTAACCAAAAATTAAAATATTTTGATTTCATATAGGCTCACATAAACATTTGCACAAACATGCATTATGGGCCTAATCAACACTTCAGAAACGCGCATTCTAGTGCCCAACGGGTATTTTCCAAAATTTTTGGCATTTTGGCACTTTCAAAATCTTGTTTGGGCACTCAGTTTTTGTCCAGCTACAAAAATTAATCCTCAGAGCCTGGGAGAGAGCATTGTTCTCTGTTTAATTTATTTCCAAATATTTGAATTGGCAAATGTTAAAAGGGCAGAATTCATAAATTTTGACATCAGTATTCTTCTAAATGGCAGAAGGGTAAGTCTATCGTCTTGTGTTATAAGGAAGCCTGAAAAAATTTCCCCTTATCTGTACAGACTCTTAAAATAACAGTTTTTTGGTGAAAAGGCGAAGGTCATGTCTATTTAGCTTAGAAAAATTTTTTTCAGATTTAACCAACTTAAAAACAAAAAAAGCAATTGCTTAGAAATAAATGCTTTATTGATAGTTAACAAATAATCTGAAAAAACTGTTTTTTTTTTTCGGAAGAGCTGGGCTTAATGAAAACTAATGTCTTGTCCTTCGTGTAAATTCGTAACACTACCACTTACTCTGCAGAGGACCACTATGTAAACAAGAAGACCAAATCAAAGCAGATTTCAAAAGCAGATGTCAAAAATGACAACGCAAAACAACGTGTGCTACTGTCACCTGTCACGACTGCTACTAAATTTTCGTTTCTTTATTTTGTGCAGTCCATTACTGATTAGTTGGGTTTTGAGAAAATATTTAAATAAATCAAAGTATTTTATAGAATTCCAACAAACGCAATGGTGCGTCACAATAATCAGCTGCCGGATAATTTGCCGCAGCTACAAAATCTTATCAAACGCGACCCGGAATCCTACAAAGATGAATTCAATCAACAATACAGACACTTTCTCAGTAGTCTCGAGGTGTTTGCTTTAAATCCTAGTGATGAAAATAAAGCGCTCGACGAATTGGTCATGTTCATTGCACAGGTGAATTTTCAATAATAACACAAGTAAGCAATATACATCAAATAAAATTGATATATTTTACAGGTGGCCCAATGTTATCCAGACGTTTGCTTTCAATTCCCACAACATTTAGTTGATCTGTTAAAGAATCATGCTACTGCCTTAGATCCAGCAATGCGTCTTTGCTTTGTAAAGGCTCTTATATTGTTACGCAATAAAAATTTGATTCCAGCTTTGAATCTGCTGGAACTTTTCTTTCAGCTGTTACGTTGTCCTGATAAAAGCTTGCGTAGCTTCCTCCAACAACATATAATTACGGATATTAAAAATATGAACGCCAAACACAAAGATATGAAACTTAATTCGGTGAGTTATATAATGGCATATGGGTATCATGGCGCTAATATAATAAAAAATTGTTTTTTAGACACTGCAAAATTTTATGTATTCAATGCTTAAGGACTCAAATCCTAAGGCTGCGAAAATGTCTGTGGATATTATGATTGATCTATACAAGAAAGATATTTGGAATGATTCTAAGACGGTTAATGTGATTGCAACAGTTGGCTGTTTTTCCAAGATCACAAAGGTATATTGGGTTATTGAGAACTACATGAACTTTTCCTAAGCAAAAACTTTTTTTTTAGGTCCAAGTCGCTTCTTTGAAGTTTTTCCTTGGTCATGATGATGAAGGGAAAGATTCGGACAACTCGGAGAGTGACAATGAAGTAGACCTTAAGGGTGCTCTGATGATAAATCGTGTTAACAAAAAGACTAAAAAGCGTAAAAAGCAATTGGACCAAATAAAAAAACAA
This sequence comes from Calliopum simillimum, assembly GCA_951812925.1. NCBI lineage: Eukaryota > Metazoa > Arthropoda > Insecta > Diptera > Lauxaniidae > Calliopum > Calliopum simillimum. Next base: position 83,898,898 of record OX638370.1, on the reverse strand, counting down.
GCAGTCAAAGCGCAGAAAAAGAAAAAAAATGCGCCTGTATTCAATTTCTCAGGCATTCATCTTATACACAATCCACAGGGCATGGCAGAGGGCCTATTCAAACAGCTGCAGGCAGGCAACGAACGTTTTGAAGTAAAGCTAATGCACTTGGATGTTATATCACGTCTCATTGGGATACATGATTTATTTCTATTCAGTTTTTATCCATACATAACACGTTTCCTGCAACCACATCAGCGTCAGGTTACCAGAATATTACAATTTGCAGCCCAAGCCTCACATGAACTTGTGCCCGGAGATGTTATTGAACCTATACTAAAAACAATTGCTAATAATTTTATTACTGAACGTAATTCCAGTGATGTCATGGCAATTGGTTTAAATGCTACTCGTGAAATCTGTATGCGGTGTCCACTTGCGATGGGCGAAGATTTGTTGCGGGATTTGGCAATGTATAAAACATACAAAGAAAAATCTGTTATGATGGCTGCTCGTTCGTTGATTATGTTATATCGTGAGCAGCTTCCAGCATTGTTGCATAAAAAGGACCGAGGACGCCAGACAGAGGCACAAGCGGAGCATAAAGTACGCGCCTATGGCGAAGTTGAAGTGCATGAATCTATACCGGGCGCAGAGGCGCTGTTGCACAATTCAAAAACCATCGATTTAGGTAGTGATGGTGATGATACGGATTCGAATGATGGCGACTGGGTGAATGTGTCGCATAGCGAGGGCGAGGAGGGCAAAAGTGATGATGAATTAAGTGCTGAGAATGAAGATAGTGAAGCGGAAGAGGATGACGAAGACGAAGAGGAGGACGAAGACGAAGAAGAGGACGAAGACGAAGAGGAGGACGAAGAAGAAGAGGAGAACGAAGACGACAAGGATGTTTCAAATGCACCAAACTCAGCAAAACAAAATAAATCAGAAAAACCCAACAAAACTAAGACTCAAAAAGTTGTGAAAGAAAAATCAAGCAAATTGCCCGACAATGCAAAAATTCTAAACGAAAAAGATGCTGCACAAGAACTTGCACTGACCCGAATTTTTACAGATGAAGATTTTAAACGGATTAATGCAGCAAATCTTAAAAAATCGGTGACGAATAGCCGCAAACGACCACTAGAAAAAGAACGATCAGAGTTTGTAAAGCTGGATAGCATAGAAATGATATACAAAAAACGTAAACACGATAAAGAAACACGACTGGAGACTGTCAAATCTGGTAGAGAGGATCGTGAAAAATTCGGTTGGAAAGATAACCGCAAAAATGAATTCAGTTCGAAGACAAATAGCGAAAAACGCAAAGGTAAAAACTTTGTGATGATGCGGAACAAAGCGCACTCTAAGGTTAAAAAAAGTTTCCGTGATAAACAAAAGTTGTTGCGAAATCATTTGCTCAAACAGAAAAAAATGAAGTAGTTTGCTTATGGGAGCTTCGACTGCTCCGTTTTAAATATTCATTAAAAAAAAGTTTAAAGAAATGTAATAAATTTTAATAATTTGTTAAAAAATTAATCATCTGCATTTTTAAAATAAAATGGGTATTTATCAATTATTTGACTTTATTTTTGGCATAACTACTTGGGGACTCAATGAAGCCAAAAAACAGGCAAAATAAAATAAGGATGTCCTCAAGAACAGCTCCGATTTTGATGGTTTTTTTTTTTAAATTTTGTTTTTTTTTTATTAAAAATCAGAAACATTTTGGAGCGCGGTCGGAATTATATAATTTTTTAAACAATATTTAAAAAAGTTATATTTTCATAAAAAAAAATTGTTTAACCCCTTGAGACCGAAGCCTAGATCATTGTAGATATCGAAAAATTAACTTCGAATTAAGTTTTCTAGTTAAGAAAAAAAAGTAGATCCAGAAAAGTCCATTATAGCCAGAAATGGTGCAGTCATATTACACAGTGCAGCAAAAAAATTCGAAAATCTTTTTGAATACTATTCCAGAAAGCACATGATGTTACTAGTAAAACCCTATCTGTGTTTCGCTTGTTTGGCTACAGGTCGAATTTTATAGTACTATGTATAAAAATTGCTTCAAAACTGCTTTTTCAAAGTTGCGACGGTTATAAGTCGTAAACCGTTTGAGATTTTGTTTTTCTAACTTCAACGAAGTTATAGTATAGTCTAAAGGAAAGAAATTGTTCAAAAAACTAAACGGAAAAAATTGGGTTTTGTGCCTTAAAATCACAAAAATGTCGAAAAAATGTACCATTTTTGGTCATAGCTACAAAACCGTTCCGTATTTTGCCAAACAAAACAAAATTTTAGCCAAGACTTAACTGAACAACTCTCTAGAGCATGTCAATAGCATTCGAGTACTCCTTGATACTAATTTTAATTAAAACATTGATGTATCAAAATATGCTTGGAGTCCTATGTGACCCCATGGGTCCCAAGGAGTTAAAGAAATGCAACAAACAAAAATCAAAATAGTCATTTTATATGTATTTGGTGATTCTAAATCCGAATCTGCCATCAAAACTGCAGTATCTTATATGGTTTCTGAGATATCTTCTCTTTTTATAGGGCCTAAAATTGTGTATGTAAAAACTGTTGCTGTTTTTCTCCAGAACGGCTATAGTGATTTTAATAAAACTTTGGAAAATGATACATAACATATGCTAAGGAATGAAATAGACTTTGTCTTAGTATACACTTATGAAGAGGCGTGGCACCGCCCCAAACTTTTAATTTGATTTGGTCATATCTTTTGAACCGTATAAAATTTTTTCATAAAAATTAGTGCACAGCTACTGGCTATCAATGCCTTATAATGGGCAAAAATTTTTCGAAATCGAAAAAGTGCCACGCCCACTTTTTAACCATTGAAAATTTAGATTTTTATCAAAATCTGTATTCAAATAAGAAGAGAAAATATCTCAGAAACCATACAAGACATAGCAATTCTAATGCCAGATTCGGATTTAGAATCGCCAAATACATATAAAATGACTATTTCGATTTTTGTTTGTTGCATTTCTTTAAACAAATTTTTTTTTATGAAAATATAACTTTTTTATATCGATACATCCAACGTGAAAGTTTGTAACTCAAGTTACCAACTTTTTACGGGACAATGATTTTCGAAATCTGCGCATCAGATTCCATCTTGTGTCAAATTTTGGTACCACTAGCGTGAAATTTGAAGGGCTGGGAGCAATTTTTGAAGTTACAACCTGGGTATATTTTACTGAGGTCTCCATGCAAAAACTTGGCAACTTAAGTTGATAACTTATGCACGGGACAAAATTGACAAATTGCGTTGGTAACTTAACTTACAAAGTTATAAGTTAATTTTTCTTTAAAAATCAGTGGTTGTAAGTCCTACATACCAACGTAATATCCGTAAAATATTTTTAATGTTAGTTGGCAAGTTAAGTTACCAACTTTATTCATGGAAGTGAATGAGAACATTAGTTGGTAACTAGAGTTACAACTCATATGTATTCATTTTATCCAAATTTATCCAAATTATAAATTGAAATTGTAAATATCTCTGTAAATCAATTTGGAAAAGTGACAACGATTTAATAGTCGAAAAACCTTTATTTGAACTACAGATTTCCAAAGTATTTATTAAATTTTTGCTTTTGGTTTTCTTGTCTTAACGAAAACAATACAAAAATGATCATAACTAAAAACTACGATTTTCGAGTTACCAACTTTTACGTTGGACGTATCGATATCAAAATCGGAGCTGTTCTTGAGGACTTCCATCTACATAAAATGCTTCATTGACTCCACTATACAGTTGACAGAGTTAAGTTTAACCTCAAGATCTTTGCTAACAAAAATTGAATCAAAAATAAACTTAAATAAAGACTCACCATGATCGTTGATATCTGTAGAATAACCACGCCTATACCATCTTTTTTATTTATGCAAACTCAATATCTCGTTTGTGAGTATCATGAGGAAAGACTATAGATGAAACTACTTCAATTTCTTCTCAATTTCGAAGACTATCATTTTATAGAGAAGGCACACATAACACATAGAACGGGTACATAAAGAATCAATTCACTCGTGTCTTGTTATAAGAGTATGTATTTTGTTTTCAAACCAAACACTTCACAAGATGGAACACAATTGCACTTTTTAAGGAAATCTGCAATTCGAAATAAGCTTTCAACCAAAATAAATTACTGTTATGTATTGGCAAAGAATGTAATTTAAGCGGATCAATTCATTCCGTTAGATTCATTTTACTCCAAGTTTATTAAATTTATGTATATTAGAATATATTAATTTCAGTTATTTTTTTAAATACATGTTGAAATCTGCTCTTACTGAGTAAAGTCGTTTACTGCAAGTAAACAATTTCTATAGAGTTCCATTGTACTCATTGAACTGAGGGCATTGCTTTACCTCCTACGCCTATCGGATGATTTCTTTGTTCGTTTCGGTCCCTTAACAAAGCACCAGTCTACCTGTATGACTTGTCCCATTATCTCGGAACCATTTAATGCTTCTTTAGCAGCCAGTGCTTGCTTGTGTGTCTCATATTCGACTAATGCATAACCTTTAGAGAACCCTGTGCGGCGATCCAAATTCAAGTGTATATTCTTAATGTCACCATATTCACAAAATTTCTCCTGTATATCATCCTCTTGTGCCTCTTCGTGTATTGCTGTGACAAAGAGTATCCAACCCTCTACAGAACGTTGCGGTCCCGGCTCAAGTTCATCATCGTCTTCGTGTCGTACACGCTCGTAGCTTTGTATAGGCTCACGGGAGTTGCTCTCACTTCCAAAGCCACGTCCCTTACGTTTCTTCGCTTTCTCCTTGAGACGTACAATACCCTCTGAAAATAAAATACAAAAATTCAATGTTGGTTGTTGCTAACATTCGGGTGCATAGATTAACTTACGATCGCCATCCTCATCTACTTCGAATTCTTCAGCGTTATCAATATCTAATACATCAGCCATTTTGCGTAAATATGAGGATTTTCAAGAATTATTTGATAAATTCACTAAATAAAACTATATTACACAAAATACGATCGGCTAAACGCGTTTCGGTGAAAGCAAAAAGTTTGACATTAGATGTATACCGCTTTTCAGGGTTGCAAATTTTAGTACCTCGCTTACACGAGAAAATTTTTCAAACAAATTTTTTGATTTTGTATATGGGGTGTCACACGATGGGCACGGGCAAACGGAGGTAAATGAAAAGCAGCACTTCCCTTTGTGTGTCAGGTCTTTTCATTTTGAAATTTAAGAAAAGTTAGCTGACCTTTTTAGAAGGTTATTTTTACTGTAACTGCGTTTGATAGTTTCTCAACCAAGTAAACTGTAGATTTACAGAGTCAACGGTCAAAATACAAAAACTCCGGGTTGGTGCAATTTCTATCGAAAATTTAGGTTAATTAACTGTTTTTACAGTACCTAAACATTTTAACAGTAACTATACAGTACTATTTTCACAGTAATTTTACTGGACTGCACAGTCAATTTAACCTTTACTGCGGGTTGGTGCAATTTCTATCGTTGAAATTGGTTGGATTGACCGATATTTTTTTTTTCTGTGTAAGAAAAAACTCGCAAAGTATCGAATGGTATAGAAAATATCAAAAACTTAAAATTTTTTTTTTTTTTTTTGTGAAATATGATGCCCTAAAATAAATAAATGGGATATGCCACGCACCCAAAATTTTTCGTTTTATGTATCACTAGCCTTCTTTGCCCGCTTCGCTAGGCATGTTTGTTTTGTTTTTTGATTCCCAATAGCTTAGAAGGTATACAGGGATAAAATTTTGATTTACGCCACTGCCACGTCACCAATAAAAATTTAGGTATTTTGAGAAAGTTAATTTCATTTTAAACCATCTTAAAAATTGGCAATGGCATAGCTGGGGTGTCCCAGGAAACCATCAATTAAGGCTTGTTGATAGTTTGCCTTAGATGTTTTTCCTGTAGTACATCTAGATATTCTTCGTTTTGACTATGAAGCCTTCGGGTGACCTTCGGGAACCATCGGGTGTTCCAAAAAACTATCAGCTGAAGTTTATTGATGGTTCATCATAGATTTTCTCCCTCTCGTGTACCTAGATATTCTTCGTTTTGACTATGCAGCCTTCGGGTGACCTTCGAACACCTTTGGCTGTCATAAAAAACTATCACTTAAGGCTAGTTGATAGTCCGCTGTAGATTTTTTGCCTCTCGTATGCCCAGATATTCTTCGTTTTGACTATGAAGCCCTCGGGTGACCTTCGGCAAACTTCGGGTGTTCCAAAAAACTATCAATTAGAACTTGTTGAAAGTTTGCCATAGATATTTTCCTTCTAGTGTACCTAGATATTCTTCGTTTTGACTATTAAGCCTTCGGGTGGTCTTCGGAAAACTTCGTGTATAGCATAAAAACATTCCCATACTTAATATATACTCATTTCCAAATTTTCAGCTCAATTGGACGAATGGTTCCTGAGTGATAATGCTTCAGACAGACACACAGTCATTTTTATATATTTAGATAACTAGGAAAGTAAGGGACCTATTGGAAAAATCCATAACGGTATTTTAATAAGGAAGAGTGAGGCTATTCGATGCGATTAATAAAAAAGAATTTCACCTTTTTTTTGTAGCTACGTTATAAGACTGAACAAAGCGTTTTCTTCAACTTCAAGCAAGGATATTTTAAAATCAAGTTATAATGACTGCATATAAGAGTTAAACAGTTCACTCCATTTTTTTTTTTGTGCCTGGGTTATTAACCAAAATTTTTATTTTGATAAAAAAGTGGGCGTGGCAATTATTAAACAAAGCCTTATTTTTGTTATGCGTTAGATACTCCTGATCCAGATTCGCATACCAAATTTCATCAGAATATGTTGCATCATTGTACCACGCGCACTTTCGATATTTTGCCTGCTTTCATGTCGTAGGTGCCTAATAGCAAGTAGACTCCCTACAGTTAAGTTCAGAGTGATTGCTTTATTAGTTTTCCTTTAATACCGTATTATATTTTTGTGGGCGGTGCCACGCCCTTCAACGAGTTTTCCTAATATAACAGCACATCACATATTGATACATGTTTACAGAGGTAACAACTCCTTAATTTTCATCAAGATTGTCGAAATCGTTTTCGAGTAATATTGAATCAAAATTTTCAAAGGTTAAAAAGTGGGCGTGAAACCTATTCGATCCCGCCCACTTTTCGTTTGTTACAAGGTATTATTAAGCAGTACCCGCTCACCAAATTTCATCCAAATACCTTGTATGGTTTACGAGTTATGACCATATCAAATTTAAAATTTAATGCGATGCCACGCCCACTGGTGAGCATTTACAATGTTCAAACCTAGCTTATTTTTCATTGTATGCTAGTATCTAACATCATCCGAAGTTTCATTAAGATCGATGTAGCCGTTCCAAACATACATAAGTACATAGGTACATAAGTACATACATATATACATACATACAAACATAAGTCTTGCAATTAATTAGAATTGTAGTTATAAAATAAAGAATATTTAATCAAAGCGATTTCAACCTTAAACTAATAGAACTGTAGTTTCGAAGAAATCAAGCCCAAAATTTCATATATCGAAAACCATTCTTCAAATTAAAAACTTCTGTAGGGCAATTCCATGGAAATTCGCGTTACAATTAGAACATTTTTTAAGAGGCTCAGCCTTTGGATTAACTAATAAAATTAGATTCTTTATAAACAAAATACTTTGTTCTTGTTGCATGTTAGTTGAAATTTTCAGTGATAACTTAATATTTAACCAGTAAAATAGTGAATAGTGCTGGTAACTCGCGTTACCATTTTTGGACAACATGTTCAGAGTATAAATAGCTTTCGCGAGCTTCTGAGAAATTTGTGGATAAATGTCTTTACATTATATAGACCTAAAATTTATTTATTTTCAAAATTTTAGGCTAATAGAAAGTTTTGGAAAATAGTTCATATTCTGAAAACTGTACCTCAGACATAGATTGATGCATCATCAAATTACGGAACTTACAGAATTCCATAGATGAAATTATTTTTTAGTTGGATATGGTCGTGTATGAAGTCTAAAGAATTATGCACCAAATCACCATTAACTCTGCTTTTACTCTTCTTAATTTAAGTTTTGGAAAACACCAAAAAATTTGAACAAAAAATTATAATTTATTAGCGCATTAGATTAAATCTTTAAAAACAATAATTGAATTGAAATTTTAACATTAGTATCATTAGTATAGGTATTTTCATTGGATAGTTCTGCGAAGATGAGTATAAAAATCATTGTTAAACTGCTATTTAATCCCATTTTCTAAATTCGACGCCCTCTGGCGGCTTTACTTCGACTTTGTCCTTTGCTACTTCTCCCCAATTCGTACTTAAAACGGTTCCGCCAGATTCCGAAAATGATTTGTTCATAGCTTTTTGAACTTCTGGTGACGAGGTACTGTAGATTTTTTTGAAAAGTCGTTGCAGTGCTTCTTCGCTTTGGGCTTCTTCTTCATCCTTCTTTTCAAGTTCTTTAGCTAAACTATCCCAGTCTTTTTTGTGGATTGACGGTGGTGCAGCTGTGACTGGCGGAGGTGCTTTCTTTTCTAAACTGTCCCAGCGTTCTCCATTTTCTTTGACGAGGGTAATTTCAACTTTAGACGGTGTAGCTTTATGGCCAGAGCGCTCCACATTGACAGGACGGTTGAGTGTGAGTTCCAATTTGTAGCCTCCTTCGGCAGTCATCAGTAGCAATTCACGTTCGATATTTACCTTGTAATTTTTTTCGGAAGCATTCTTTAGTAGAACAGTTACCACTACTTTGCCGTCTGTTTGATACCACTCGTGTCGTATACTGGAGGACATACTCTTATCAAAGTTTTTGCGCAGATATAAAAATAAAGAAAATGTCTTATTCTTTTAGCTGCTGTTTTTGTGTGCAATTTCTGTCGAAAAAATGAAATGTCAGCATTGTTTTCAATTTTTGTTTCTGGAATTGGGAGGTGTTTCGAAGGTGACTTTTATGACGAAACAGAGCTGCTCAACGGTTGAATCTCCGAGAGTAGGGGTACTCATTTGTTTATGAAAAAGTGCTAATCAGAAGAGTTTGATCATTTCTGTGGACTTTTGACAAAACAACCTAACTTGATTTTGCCAACATTTCAGGAGAGCAAAAAACTACTTTGTTGCTGCTCAATTCTTTTTGTGTATGAATTGGAACAAATGTTAAAGTTTTTTATTATAAATGAATACTAAACAAATATTTTCCCTTAACTTTTTTTGCTTTTAAGTCAATAGCATTTAATAAAAATGACATAAGATGTTTTTGTCAGATATTTTTTATATAAAAAATTCTGCTTCTTTTCATAGAAAAACTAACTTATTTTGAAGAAGTGCTTTAGTGAAATTTTTTTGCCATTTAACCTGTATCTTATCTCGACTTAAGATTTTGTGAAGAAAAAAACCATTTTCTTATGTCGATTTAAGTTGTTTTGTCAAAAGCATTTGTAAAAGTTTTTTGTTGCTTGAACTTTTTAACCTATTTGAGATGTTTTGTCAATTGCAATTCGAAATAAAACATCGAGATGGATTGACTTTCGATTCAATATCTCTGCAACTAAAAGTCATAGAGATATGGTGATTTCACCAAAAGAAGCGTACTTAAGTTTTATGTTTATGATTAAAATCCTGGAAAATTGTCTTATTTCGAGTAAGGTTGTTTTGTCAAAAGTCCACAGATTTCAATGCGTAAAGGTTCCAAGGAAATAGCAAGACATTTGGTAATAATAGCGGTATTTTTTTGGTCACTTTATCTGTGTTTGTTTATGCTTTCCCATCCGTTTCGAAGTATGTGCTAACACAAACATACACCAACTTTCCACACAAATACAGCTAATGTCATCCAACTGAAAAATAATTAAAAAAATTTTAACTCATTTCACAAAAGTTGGCCTCTTTATTCCATAAAGTGAACTTGCTCAGAAATTATGAATCAACTGTTTGTTTACGCACTTTTAAACAATTTAATTTTTGAAACGCTCATTCAGTTTGTGGAAACGTACGATTTGTGGAAGTTTTCGCGAGTTGAATGAGTGACTCTATTGTAAAAAGTTAGAATGTCTTGCAAAAGCCTCAAGTAACTTAGAGATCAAAATGTTTGAAAAAAAACTTATTTTTTAATAATCAATACCTTTATTAAATTGTTTGAAAATTCAATAACTTGTTCCACGGGAGGTTTATGAGGTGATTTAGCCGTAACTCACATGATACATCATGTATTAAACCTCAAATAAATCTGGAAACAGTCGTAAATCACTTCATAAATCTCCGGTGGAAACGGGCTGTAAGAAATCATTACTTAAAATTAAAAACTGATATTTTGCAGGATTTCAAGCTGATTTTTGTCTTTGATGATGATTTTTGTCTTTGGTGTCAGTTATAAGAAATATTTATCTTAATGTATTATATCTTCTTTTGTTACCAAACATGCAATATCAAATGACGTGTTGAGTAGAGATTTATGTTCAGTGCTTTATGTAAAACAAAAACAAATGTACATGTGTATCTTAGCTGCTGGATGTACCTCAGAAGCTTAATGGATATTCTTGCTTTTCTGAAAGTTTTTTAAGTGATGAAATTACTTACCTAGTCTTGTTCTTTCCTGTATTGATCACTTACATGTGTTCTGGCCCAGTAGTTAAAATGATGTGGAAGGGCTTGAACGTGAAAACTGGATGTAAGATATTGAGTAAGACCAATCCTGCTGACTCATCCTCTGTTCTGATGCCGTCGAATGAGCAAATAAGGAAATTGACTTATGGTCCGCAGGTTCGCTAAAAACCAGCTATCGTTCACAACTGTTTGGGAGTAGCAGTGTCAGTATTTTGCATTTCCAGTAGGGATTAAGCGAGAAAGCGAACAATGTTTTGTGAAATTCCAAAGTGTATAATGGAAATGGATATTGAAATATCTTATGTTAGTGAGTTGAGTATAATAAACATAAATGAAATAGTTGAATATGATAAACATTTAATATAAATTTGTATCATATTAAAATGCAATCTAATATTTAAATCAGTTCGTAAGGGGTCCAAATTTAGCGAAGCATAAACGAACCACTTTAACGCTACGCAAACGTTACTATTTTGCGAGCTTCAGACGTAGTACCAATACATAGAAACTACTACATTTTTAATTCTACTGTTCTTATTCTAACATTTACGTTTTCGGTTCGCAATCGAATCGCTTAAGCGGTAAGTTTAAGAAGTCTTGTATGACTTATGGTGGAATTAGCCAAGAAGTAGCGTTTCGTAGCGTAACTTCTGTCAAAATCTCATAAATGGCAGAAGCGTGTAAGCGATTAGTGAAATCGTAAAGTAGCGGCACGCAATGTTAAAACCTGTTGAAATTAGATTTTCAAACGTCGCGCTACGTTGTTAGATAAAATAAATTAAATTTGGATGTTATAAATGGAATTTTTTGAACAAATTTATTAAAATAAGTATGACAATGGATGCTTGTTTACAAAAACTGGAATTTTTCAAGTAATTTTTAAGTTGTAAGGTGACATTTCGAACGTTGCCTACCGTTTGCACCAATCGATGCTACGTTGACAAGCAACTATGACGTTACGTTACGAAACGCTACTTCTTGGCTAATTCCAGCATTATAAACTACGTCGGCGTTACGCTTTCGTACCGCTTTTCTTATGCTGGAATTAGCCAAGAAGTAGCGTTTCGTAACGTAACGTCACGGTTGCTTGTCAACGTAGTATCGATTAGTGAAAACGGTAGGCAACGTTCGAAATGTCACCTCACAACTTCAAAATTACTTGAAAAATTCCAGTTTTTGTAAACAAGCATCCATTGTCATACTTATTTTAATTAATTTGTTCAAAAAATTTCATATATAACATCCAAATTTAATTTATTTTATCTAACAACGTAGTGCGACGTTTGAAAATCTAATTTCAACAGGTCTCAACGTTGCGTACCGCAACTTTACGATTTCACTAATCGCTTACACGTTCTGCCATTTGATAGATTTTGACAGAAGTCACGTTACGAAACGCTACTTCTTGGCTAATTCCGCCATTAGACAGACTTAACGCTCGCAGTGGAACAAACTGAACGTACAACATGGTTACTGTCATTTAGACATAAAAAAGGGAACAATAAGTTGCAATTATTCTGACGTCATGTGTGGGTTCCTCATGCCTTTTTATATTTAGGGCTGCCGCTGATAGAAAAAAGTACCTACTATATAATGCGAAATTATCCTTTTGGTACGATTAATCGCGGTTACCGACAAACAATGTTAGCAAAAGTCTAGGGGACAAGCGTTTTTTTGTATATATTTAGACATTACCATTGGTAAAGTATGATTGCAGTAGGCTCATTATTTAAACAATGTACCCTGTATATAAAAATTTATAAAAAGAGCGTAATTTTCTTGCTCTCACGATCATAAATGTTTACAGGACTTAAGGGCCGTCCACACGTACAGTTTTACCTCAAGACTTACCTGCGCAAACCGGTTTGTTCAGGTAAGTCTGTATGTATGGACGGCAAAAGTCAAGTTTGCACAGTCGAAAAATGCTGCCTGTGGTTTCATTGAATTTCCAAAGATTTTCTTGCGAATGCAAGTTGGAACGTGTGGACGGCGTACAGGCCATGCCTTCAATCTGTTGCTTAAATTTCATTTTTCAAATGCATTTATATTGCAAGTGATAGCTCTGTGATGAAAATTTTCATTTTATTTAATTAATCTATTATGGAATATATGCAAAAGAAAAAACAATTCAAATGAAACTAAAATTTTTGCTAGACGTCATGTTGCTATCAAAATGAAGTATAGTGAAAACTGCACAGACATGCCTGTGTCGTATGGACGCAATAAAAAAAGAGTGCACAAACTCATTAGTTTGCACGAACTGGATTTGCGCAAACTAAGGCCTTACGTGTGGGCGGCCCTTTCATTTCATTTATTTCATAAATCACATATAATGTACTGTAAAACATTTGATCAATAAATCAATAAATTAGGTACTAAGTTTATCCCTTCAGCTTAGAGCTGGTGCTGGGATATTAATGAGTGAGTATTGTCACTAGACATCGTATAACAATTTCAAATTTTATATAAAATATTTTGTTCATTGTTTAAATTATCACAATTTCAGACTAGTTGCATTTAAATGCATAACTTAATTTTAGTTTTACTAATATACTAATATATAATTTTCATAATTAAATTTTTGCTATATTAATTATAAAAATCACTTAAGTGTTCTACTACATACTGAGTTACTTTCTTGGTGAATTTGTTGAAGTTACTAATTTGCTGTATTTCAGTTGGTATTTTGTTGTATAGCCTAAGCGCAGTAGGCTTCCGAAGTGTTTCTGTGTTTTGCTGTGCGGAACTTGTACACTGCGGGATATCTCGTTGTTCTATTGGAAATATCGCCTCGTAGTTCAATTTGCAAGTTTTGCTTTATATTTTGATTTATGACTTTATGTACAAATTTTATTTTTTCTAATGGAATGATCACTTTGAGCCGTTGCAGTTTCGTTTCTTCATACACCAGAGTAGTACTATAAAGTCTATCATAACAGAACATTGATTTGATGGCTTTTGTAATAAAATGATCACACATATTCCGAGTAGATTGCGAACACGAGACCAGTTTATAACATTGTATTTGAAGTGCGTTAAAACATGTGAACTTATTAACGATTTCGCCGTTATTTGGTTTAAGGCTACTTCAGATCTTTTGCTTGCACTAACAACTTGAACTACCTTTTTAACAAGGTACTCTGCATGATCGCTCCAAGACAACTTGCTATCGATTTGCACACCCAGATGTTTAACAGAAGTCACTTTCTGAAGAATTACATTATTTAAACGCAGTTCAGGATTGATTGGCTGCTTATTTTTGTTGCTAAATATCATGAAATTTGTTTTACTTTCATTTACAGTCAACTTATAGCCAATAGCCCACCTTGAAAATGTCAGAAGATCGTTGTTTACAAGCACTTCAAGAGTAGCTTCGCTGTCTGCAGCATAAAATAAGCACGTGTCATCAGCGAATATGTTATAAAAAGCATGTAGACCTGCATTTTTAATGTTCTGAATATATAGCAGGTATAGAGTTGGGCCAAGGTTTGATCCTTGTGGTATCCCACACTCCAGCAATTCACATTACCAATTCTAGTTTTAACCGATCTATTAGACAAGTAGCTTTTAAATAGCATATTGGCCTAACCTTTAATACCCAGATTTCCAGCAAGATATCGTGCTGTACCGTGTCAAAAGCTTTTTCATATCACTTATACTGCTGCTACACATTCTTTCGCATCTAGGTTGTTATTGATATATCGTAGCATTTCTGCTTAATTAATCGTATCCCATAATTTTTTACCATTGCCAGCTGCTTTTTTAATTGAGGAATTGAAGGATTCTTGCTTTGTTTTCCGTATAAATGCCATAACAAAGTTTTTTGTTCTTTTAAAGTTATTTTCATGTGTTGGATTATGTGGATTTTTTTTTAAATTTCGTTAGCAGTTTATCTCTTAGTTTTAATGCGTTAATTACTCGCTGGTTGATCCAGTCGTGACCTCTCGTTTTAACCAGTCTTATTCTAGTGCTAGGCTCTTTAGCTTCAGTTAACAACCGAGCAAGATCTTCAACTGTGCTAACATCGTGTTGCACTAACAAGTTACTTACTGTGTCATAATATTTGTTACAATCAAATACATTTACCGCTGTTTCTCGCATAGGATAAGGCATTACTTTAATTTTATTGACACTCACGTGCAGTACCTTATGATCAAGCCGTGAGAAATCATGTAAAGTAAGTTGAAATTTGTAATTGTCCAAATGTAAATCAGTAACAACGTGATCTATGACATAAGCTGTGTCACTCGTGACTCTAGTGGCGCAATCGATTGATACCTTGTTGATGACCGTAGCTCCAGAACTTTCGATGACATTTTTATAGTACTGAATTACAGGATCAGTCTTCAATAAGTCAATGTTTGTGTCAGCGATGAAAATCAAGTTTTGATAAGTATCAAACAACCTTTCTACATGATCACTATAGCGTGTAGTGCAGTCATTATCTGAACGATACGCAGTACCAATGCAAAATTTTGGGGAAGCGCTAGTGATTTCCACAACGAGTACATTGCAAAAAACCTCTTTTTCTACCAAGTTGAAATCCACACCATCTCTTACTAAAATAGCAGTCCCTCCACCACTTTTATCATTTCGGGAGTTGAACGTACCATTCCGAAAGCCAGCCATATTAAAAAAAATTTTCTTCGTTTGGCCGTAGCCATGTTTTATTTATGACAATTATTTTTATTTGCTTATTAGCTTGCAGATATATATCAATTTCATCTTTTTTATTTCGCATGCTGAGAGCATTTAGATAGACAATTGATATATAGTTGTTGTTAGCCATACTTGATTTTAAGATAAAATGGAGCAACCGTGCTAACATCTTGACTATAGTGAATTATTGACTGTAAATCTTTAAGCCTTTGCGTATACAATGAACAATCGAAACTAACAGCTGCATGACCATTGCTCGGTAATTCATTGTGCTTACAATTGCTACAAACCAAATCGCTGCTAGTACAATTCCATGTATTATGCGTACCACTACACTTACCGCATACAGCTGCATTTGTGCACCTTGATTTAAAGTGACCATATACATTGCAATTACTACATCTTGGTATGTAAATATGTTCCCGTACATAGTGATCACGCCATCCGATGTTTATGAATTTATTATTAAATTTTTAAACTATGCTGGGTCACACACAATCACATTATTGTATTTTCCATTTACCTCTTTAACATAAATTATTTCGACATGATCCGTTTCTGTCATTTCAGCATTCTGGCATTTAAAGCTGACTTCAATGCATCACTTGTTGAATAGCGCGTATTGACATCATGCACAATAACCCTAGGGTTCTTTAATTTACTGTCTTCTATTAGATGGTCAGTCCCTAGAACATTAACTGCCTCTTTTTTCTAAATTTTACCGCATTTGGAGCTCCCTGGCGTAATCAGTACAGCACCACTATTCAGCTTCTTAATGTTTTGCACTCCTGCTTTTAACTGGACTGGGTTAATAAAATTCTCAACTTTCGTCAGCGTTTGTTCAGAAGATACAGTCCTATCCTTTGGCTTTATTAGTATGCTGCCAACGTTTTGCTTCATGACCTTAGGCACAGATAGTTTCACAACATCCGAGAATGTTGACTTCACATGTTTTGAATTGCATTTTTTCACTTCGGTCATAATGGATTCCATTTTGGTATCTATTTTCATCATGAAAGTGTTGACCTTCCTCAACATCGTATTCTGAAAAACAATTTTGCAGTCATTGCACATCCAGATGAAGAAACTCTTCACCGCTTCCATTTTTTATGCGTTTGCTTATCGATATTAACACAAGCCGAGTGATACCATTTTTCACAATAGCCATCACAAAACCAGGCTAAATCTTCATTACCAACAGCAATGTTGCACTTTGGACAATTATCACCGCTATCCGTTATTCCTGTTCGACCAACAATATACTGTTCGATTTTCCAAAAAGAATAGTACTATTTAAATCCTAATCAGCGACAACGGCAACTTCTTTCCTTTATGATATTTCACAAAATGTCAACGCAGAAACAACAACACCAACAACAGAATTTTGCGCCAAAATGAAAAGCAATACCAAATGTAAATTATTTAATGCAAAAATACTCCTACCCACTCCAACCAAACACTCCAGCTGCCACCACCAAGTCCAGCAATCCAATAAGAACCAATTTGGTGTCCTCAGCCACCATTAACCAGAAAAACAATCAATTTAAAATTTTTTTTAATAGCGCAGAGCAGAAATATACGTTTTTTCACTTTGACTTTGGGCCCTTTAGCCCAAAAAACTAAACGAACACTACTTTTATCTGTTTTGATCCTAAGCTCACACTGTGAAAATCTTCAAAATGAGAAATGCAACCGTAGGCACGAGTGACGTACTTGCGCAGAAGAATGCAGTTTTTGATTACTCGGATGGCGTAATGTTAGTTCCGAAGAAATAATAAACCCTCAGAAAAATAAACCAGTCGAGTGAATTGGATTATAACGTTGAATTGTGACGGGGTTGGCAGCGAACTTATAAAAGATAATCGTGTAATAAGCACTAAAATTTGACGCCCACAAGGACCAGATTCGGTTATTAGAAAAAGTTAGTGTTTTTAATGTAATTGCCTTAGCCGAATATTACGCCCTGTTGTTGTAGTTGTGGCACAGCAAAGAAAAGATTTTTGTGTGACGGTGTCAGACGAAAGGCGAAGCAAAGTTGTAATATAAACGGGAACGCCCACTGAAAAAGTGAGGAAGGAAAATTTTTCATATTTTAATTACTGTTGGAAGTTAAAAGTTACCAAAGGTAATATTCAATTTACTTAAATCGTAATTAGATCGACAATTTTAATAAAAGCTTTAAATTTTAGCAAAAATTAAGTTAAAAATATTAACGAAAATGTCTGCACTAGTAAGTGGTGACACGCCTCAAAAGCACAAGCCAGGTAGTTGCTTAATGGTGGAAGCAACTCCTTCGGAAGGCGATTTCGAGGGGCATTTCATGTTAACATCCGCTATGCAAGCTGAAATTAAAGATGAACCACCAGAGGATATCAATGATACACCGGGTAATGCAGATTACGATTACGCTGAAAGTTTTGGTTTAGGGTCTATAAAACCGCAAATTAAACTTACACCCACTATGAAACTGTTAGCATGTCCAAATCCAGTGGACCCTAAAAGAAAATTCCCTTGTCCTTATGATAATTGCACAAAAAGCTATGGTAAAAGCTCTCATCTACGCTCACATTTAACCTGGCACACTGGTATAAAACCATATATGTGTCAAGAACCCAACTGCGGAAAAAGTTTTACGCGATCGGATGAATTGAACAGACATTCTCGCACCCACACTGGTGAAAAACCGTTCGAGTGCATGCAATGTTCTAAGAAATTTTCACGAAGTGATCATCTTACCAAACATGTAGCTACACATACAAAGCAATTACAGACGCAGAAACGTGCGCGTACTAAAGACCATACTGAATCGCCCCCAATAAAAAAAGGACAGAGTGAATTGACAGAAATGTCGCCACTACCCACAGAAGGTATGAGCTACAAAGATGGTATGCATTTCATGGCTTCATTGTTAGAAAGTTCGCAATACAAGGGTGGACATCATAATTTCCAAACCGATGAGACAATTACTAGTGAAGAAGCAAGTGGAAACATGCCCATGCCAATTAAAATAAAGCTGGAGCGCCCTGGAAACAGTGAAGAGTACAAAGTAGTTCAAAGTGATGGGGCCGCATCAGATACAACTGAAAATGATAGCAGCTCTCCTGAAAAATCACCAATCTTTTCGGCAACGCTAATTCCTAGAGCAGATCCCGTTCCAAGTTCCCAACCGACGGTTATAAATGCGGCTAATCAGCCAGACGATTCAGTTGAAGATGATCATGCCGATGATGATAGAAATGACAATGATATAATGCCGGAAGCAAATGCACCACCATTACCACAGGCGGGTGCACCAAAAGCTACACCGCGTTTTGATGAAGGCGATGACTTCGGTAATGGGGAGCCTGAGCGCCCATATCAATGCAATGAATGTTCAAAATGTTTTAAGCGACAGGACGATCTCAATCGACATATGCGAACGCATACTGGGGAAAAGCCCTTTTCATGTATTGAATGCAAGCGACGTTTTAATCGCAGTGATCATCTGAAGAAACATCTTAAAACACATATTAAAAAGGAGCAAACGGTAGTTTGATTAATGTTTCCCCATTGAAAAAAGCTGTTCTTCGTTGGAGCAGCAATGACGAATTGATTTAAATGTTAACTTTTTTCAAAAGTTAAACTTTGTTCTTTAAGCACGCGTAACTATTTATTTAAATAAGATCTATTTGTATGTACTGTAGTTTTGTTTGTATGTTATACTTTTTGGATCAAGGTACATATGTGCAGTCAAGCCTAGTTTATTTTTAAGAACATAATATTTATATTTTATAATTTTAATTTTACATAAATAACTAAATAGTGATTATTTTTATATTTTCCTTTTACATAAATAAAATAGTAGTATTTCTAGGGTAAAACCAAACTATCAGGCCTGTTCCGTAATCTGCGTGGTTTCAATTACTTTTCACTTAGGAGGCTTTTTGATGAAAATGGTGAGTAACACGATAAAAACTGTTTGTAGAACCTAAAAATTCCCCTTCTAATACTTTTTATCGTGTTACTAACCACTGGCCCTATGATCCTCCTAGGAGTTAAAGGAGAATACATACATACATACATACTAACCACTACCCAAAAGCCTCCTAAATGAAAAGTAATTGAAAATGCACGGATTATGGAACAAGCCTGTGTATGTATTCTAATTGATAACACAAAATATTATATGAAGAATATGTATTTTTTAAAATTTTAAATTAAATGCATGAATCGTCGATTTTTGCTACATTGCATAAAACAAATAGTAATATGTTTAACATTACAGTCGCAATTATAAAAGTAGTACTTTGCTTAAAGTACCGAAAATCATTGTAGATTTAAATATTTTCTTCTTAACTTAAACAGTCCAAGTCATGTACAAAAATAACACGGTAAAAGTGATCTCAAAAGCGTTAATTTTTCAAAATTATTTAAGGACTTATATTAAAAACATACAAGCCACAAAATTAAAATAAAAAGAAAACCCTTTGTAGTTTGGCTAAATATATCTCTGGTGCGATGCATAATTTCATTCGTAAATTCTATTAAATGAGATAAACAAGGTTTGACTGTACTTGCAAAATGTTAACATTTCCTAAACCATTACATTAGTTTATACATTTTAAAGTCACAAAACCTTTTTGGAAGTACTGGATTTAAATTTATTACATATATATTTTTTTATTTACATTTTACTGTATTGTTAAACTGTTCTCAGCTGACAAAAGAAAATTAAGGTCTGAACGAATTTGTATTTATATGATAACAGCTGCAAAGTCCCTAGAAATCCTGTTATTTAAGAAATAACCTCACATATGGATTGATTATTTGTTAACTAAATTGTGTACTCAAATTAAAATGTATTACAATCTATTGAACTTTTAATTTGGTCTTAAGTTATACCTATTGAAAAAAAAACTGTATTAAGAAAATGTTTTTATTAGTTTGAATAAAACTTGCTATATTAAAGCTAAAATTAACTTTACTAATACCACGATGATCTTGCCCCCGCTGTTATATTCATCCGTAAGTCATTCAAATATTCACGGAATTATATTTATTTCTTTGAACAAAATATGGGTGTAACCAACCAAAATCGAATTTCAAAGCGTAGTATACCAACGAATGCTAACATGTAGTTATCTTTCGCCTCCTTTTATTTTTATTTATTTTTTTGGCTTTGTTCATTTATTTTACTTCAACCTAAATCAAATTGAAAAAAAAAAAAACATTTGCGTGTGGGTGGGTGTGGCACTGGAGTGGGATGTAAAAAAACTCCAACAACAACACAATAATACTACTTATGTTATTTGTATGTATATTAGGCCGGGTCAATTTGTTCGGGAAGCAAAACATTGGCAAAGAGTATAGCAACAAAAAAATCTATGGAAAATTCTAAACGACTTTGCCCAAGATACCATGATACCAAATTTTTTTATTCTTGTTTCATATAAAATAATTAAAAGTATTAGTGCCATACCTAAATTGGAGCGTCAGGCGTTGCGTTATTTAACGTTACACAAAAGTGTCAAGCGCCATACCGAAATAAAGAGCGTTGCGTTGAAGTCATTTGTTTGTCAAAACCATATAGTTGTTTCTTTTTTTACTTTTCTGCAGCTAACTTCACTCGATAACGCTTAGTCAAAATTGGAAATTCTAATAGCTGAGCGGTGAGCGTTGGCAATTTCGGTATGAGCCATACAAATTGTATGTACATGAGAAACTTTTGACAGTAAAATAACGCTGACGCTCCAATTTAGGTATGGCAGTTTGAATTTTTTCTTTTTTCGTATTGTATTTTAAAGTAGTACATCAAAACAAATTTACGGCGACTCGATATTGATTTTAGGCCCATGGTTTCTTGGGCAAAGTTATTGAGGGGATTCCTGAAAACGTGTAAAAGCCTCGAAAACCTCGTAAACTCGTAAAAGTTGTCAAAATCAATACGAAATTTGACAGTTTTACGAGTTTACGAGGTTTTCGAGGCTTTTACACGTTTTCAGGAATCACCTTTTTTAGAATTTTTAGTAGATTTATTTGTTGCTATACTCTTTGCCGCAAACAAATTTGACCCGGCCTAATGTATATACTTCTATAATGAAAATATACTCGTATGCATAAGATAACAGTCAAAAGGAGACAATAAACCCAATAGGTATGTGTTATATTTGGTCAAAATGCTGGACATAGCAGAAGCAGCAGCATCGAACACCTTGTAAGTCAGTCAATATAGTAAAAACAGAAAATGGCTTTTAGTACAATGCAAGGGCGGGCATGATAACATGAAATGTGAGTTACGCCTTTTTTTGTTGTTGTTGATACCATAGTGTATGTGTATGTTTGTTGGTCGGTTGGGTGATTGTTTGCCTTTGCTTCCATATTCTTCCTACACTTATTTTTTTTTTTATTTTATAAAAATTTATTTGATAGGTATGTTATGTAATAGATATTTATTTGGTATACAATATAATGCATATGGGTATTTCCACAGAAAAATAAACCGTGAGCCAAAATATTATATCATCATATTTGGTGCATATGTAAAAAGCACCACGACAAATAATGTGTACTGGGAAAAATGTCGGTACCACGTCCCCACAAAAATCACTTCATTATATGTATATCTGAAAATATTTAACGCCCATGAATAATTATATTGTTCTCTGGGAAAATGGGCGATGCCCACGCAACTGAAAAAAAAAAATTCATCACTAATGAGATTTGGCACATATGTAAAATGGATCGGGACAAATAACATCCATTGGAAAAATTGTTGATGCCACGTAAGCTTCACAAGATGAAGTGAAGCAACATACATCGGGAAAACCTGGTTATTTGGAAGATTTTAAATTCAAAATTTATATGGTGGAAAAAAATTTCCCATGCGAAACGTCCCATGCGACTATGATTAAATTTAAATTAAAAAAAAGTTATATAATTTTTGGGTAAAATCAAAACCGTTTTTAAGAGCCATCAATGTACAACATTCTAAAATTAGTCACATTGAAATAAAGCCTCAGGTTTCCCTGAAATCAACCACTTTTTATTTTTTTATGTAATTATCTTGAAAACAAAAAATTGCCCAAAATCAACCTTAGCACCAATTATAGGGCTAATTAAGAGCTATAAGTTAAGCCTATTGGCAAAATAAAAATCCGTTTTAATTTGATTTTTTTACTACAAATGTGTTCGACGATCACATTCGACACCATGGAAATGCTCATATTTATTTGATATCTGTGGGTTTTTGATAAAACAACCTATCCCAAAATAAAATACGTTACTTTTCCTATGGAAAGAAACTGAATTTTTTAAAACAAAACCAAATGACAAAATTCAATTTTATTTAATAATATCGAGCCTTAACTAACCAAAAAAAAAAAAAACTCAACCGACAAAAAACAAATTTTACGGTTGAAGCTTTTTTTGAATTTTCTTTGTATACATTGTAGTGCAAAAGTCAAAATTGCTTTCGCTATAACTTCATAATGGTAATTCTTACAGTTATGAAATTTGAGCGGAAGATGCGAATGGACATGAGTTATCGATTTCTAAAAAAAAAAATCTGAAATCGTGTCGGTTAAGTCTTTTTGGCAGTTAGGGCTCTATATTGATCTCAGAGCAAAAAAATACACTGAAAAATATTTGTCTAGTATACGGGTATAATAGCAACCCTTTACTTTTGTTCCAATTCCTACACAAAAAGAATTGAGAAGCATCAAAGCAGTTTTTTAGCTCTCCCGAAAAATGGCCAATTTCGAGTTGGTGGCTGTCCATAAATTACGTCACACGAATTTCACGATTTTTGGAACCCCATGTCACATTTTCATAAACTTCCCCTTTTTGTGACATCACATTCTGAATTTTTATACTTATTTAGTCAAAATTCCGAAGATATGTAAATAATACAAATGTGCATATATTTATTAGTTCACACCACAAAAAAATTCAATAACACCACAAAACTTTCAATAACCATTTCAAGTAGTTTACCATGAATAAACATTCTGGAGAGTTTTTTCTCGGACTCACAAGCATGCCATCGCAAAAAAAATTTTCTGTAAGGGCAAAATTCACTGGACGTAATGTCGACAATAAGTTGGGAAGGAATATTTTAACATTTTTTATAAGAATTTATTCTCAAATATTTTAACGCAATTCGAAGCGCGGATGTAAAACATATGACAAATCAAAAACTTTTGTGCGACAATTTTATCGCTTATTAAAATACCTTTCATGTGACACCATATTTGATATCCATCCGATGGTTATATCCCCGAAACTAAATCCGAGTGACACTTTTTGATTACATATTCTTTTAAAGAATTAAAAGCTTCATAAAATAAAATAGGTTTTCATGTGTCACTAAAGTAAACTTAACTAAAATATATCAATGAGAACAGCATTGTTATGTTACTTTCAATTCGTCACCTTTTTTTATTAAAGTTGTTCAGTCATCTTCTCACGAAGTGTGAAGTTTTGGATATTTATTTGGCCGAACTCGTAGACAATAACCAACTTTGTAATTTTACTTTGTTTTGATTGCTTTTAATGAAGTTAAGATGTTTATAATTTTGTTTAGTTTTCAAAATTTAAAAAGTGCATTTTTTAATCAAAAAGCACTAGAAATAATAGTAAGTAAAATTTTCTTTTTATATAATGGCTGATATAGTTGATACATTTATTAAACTCCATAATTTTTTGTTTCTACTGAGGATTTCTTAAAGCGAACTTGCATATCCAGTGCTTAACCCGCCTTTGAAATTTAATTTCTAAGCGATTAGACCGACATTTATATCGTCTTTGAAATTAAAAGCACTTAAAAACGAACCCACTTTTTTCGCATTAATTTTCAAAAAGCACTCAATCTGGTGGGAAAAGCAGTGAAATTAAATTTACATTTAGGCAACTTTTAATCTGTATTTAAATCAAGATTAAAGAAAAAGGAAATTCCAAACAACAATTTTGAATACATAAGACCTTCTGCGCCCTAACTATGTCATGAAAACTGTCAAGGTAGCGAAGTGATCCTTGCCGCTGAATTTCTTTATGTTATACTTATCACCTATTACTTAAATTTTCATACAGACGATTTTTGTATTTTGACATTTAAAAAAATCGCATTGAAATTCAGAATTATTACAGAAGGTATGTACTTTTATTTCCATTTAGTTTATATTGTGGATCATTTTTTTATAAATCTCTTGGTTATTATATTTAATATATATTTAAATTTTGCTTTGATCATATAGCTAGGATTTCTACATATAAAAAAAGAATATTTTTTTTTTTTAAATTTAAGTCCATTATATATGTATGTTTATGTAATTTTTAAATACGTAACTAGTTGGTATGATTATTCATTGTTACTGTTCAACAATCGCGCTTCCAAGAATTTTAACAATCGGTCACTCACTGTAAAAATATTTAAACATACTTTTTAGCATTGCCATTTAAAGATTTTTGTTGTTGCCTCCAAACTTCATCAAAACTAGATGACAATGTAGTGCGCATAGAGCGTGATACTGTATCTACATTATGATACTCACCAACCCCAACTTTTTGCGACTCAGAATCTTTAGAAAAATTTGGACTTTCTATAAATTTAGAACCTTCAATATCCATTGATGTTTGAGATTGATAATAATCATAATTGAATGCGGCTGTTTGTGAAAATTGCGGTGCATCATCGTCAATGGGTTCATAAATGCTTTGTTGATTAAAAAAGGCTGCATTGCCTGAAGTGTTGGCATTGGAATTTAAATTACCACTATAGTTAGGATTGTTGCTGCTGTTATTGTTAGCGCTGACAAATGCGAATGCTGCTGTAGAACTTAAAGAGGGCGTCAGACGATGCATTACAAAGGAATCGACAATTGTTGCGGCACTACTTGAACTCGGTCAAAATTTTAAATCTTTAATGGCTTGTGGCAAATCGGGAAGTTTGATATCTTTGATTTGTTGTGGAATGTTCATGCTCTTGACAGCGCTTACAGCGCGCGCAGGTGCTGCTGAAATACCGGCCTAAAATAATTCAAAAGATAGTAAGAAATCTAAAATAAATCGTTTTTAATTTTAATGCATCAGGGCAGACAATTTGAATGGATTGTTAAAAAGATGAAAATAATTTAATACAGGAAATTAGACCAAAACTTTCTTACAACCAAGGAACTCATTACTTAATTTTATCACTTAAATGGATAAGACAGGAGAACCTATATAAAACTCAAGACTTAGAGGGACCACGCAACTTACCTCTTGTTTTACCAATTTATTTTGTTCTTCTATTCTTGCCAGTATATCAGCCATATTTGTCTGGAGCACCATGCCACCCATAACTAATTCTGCTAGAATGTGATGCACAGCGTCCGCATGAAATATCAAATCCAGTTCGCAGACATTTTCAAAGCATTTATCAAGAGTTTCAACAAAAACTTGTATCAAGTCCAAAATGCCCAGCTCGCTTTCAGAGGAATCAACACAAAAGACAAAATACAATGTAGCATAATGGCGATAAATTAACTTATAATCGGAACCACCAATCAAGCTGTGTTAAAAGTCGTGTTAGGAAACAAATCAATAGATATGACTTATAGACTCACCTTCCACCTTCAAGAAAGTTACACACGTTGTCCTCGCGCTTAGAAACCAACTGAAAAGTTTCTTTAATAATCTGCTGTTGCATGTCCTCATTCTATGAAAATGAGGAAAAAGTAATTTTATTACGGCTTAAGTTCAGATCTTGTCTTAAAACCCAATTTGATTTAAACCAAACTTTTCTTATTAAGCTTCTAATTCTAACAAAAAATCTGTTATTAAAAAGTGGAGCAAATGCCTAGTTTCGGAGATATAGCCATCGGATGATCGGGATGTAGCTTTTATGAAAACCGCTATAAGTACGGAATTCCTGGATAGATTTTAATACTATTGGTGTCATATGCAAGGTATTTTAACTGGCTAAAAGATCGTTGTACAAAAGTTTTAAATCTAAGTCATGGTTTTCGAGATATGGCGAATTCTGAAAATACCACTAAAAACACCCACAATAACAATAGCACACACCCACAACAGAAACAAAAAAAAAATGGGTTTTAAGGCAACATCTGATTATATATAACGCACTATACAAAATCAATATTTCAACTTACAAAATATTGATAAAATTTGGACAGACGTGGTTTCCCATGGTTGTTAAAAACCAAAATCGCTTTAATCATATTGAATATGTAGGTGATTTAATCTAGAGCTAAATCAAATATTTGAAACTAATATTATTGCCACATTTAAACTTATTTTAGTTGTAATGTGTTATTCCAAACAAAGTATGTTTTTTGATTAATATTCGCGAATTGAGCAGAGACTAAACGAATTGAGATTTCACTAAAAATAATGCAATTTTTCGGTTATTGACAGCAAATTTGACAACGAAACAATTCACAATACCGTTTGAAATAAATTATAGAAGGTGGCGCCACGCTTCTTCTGGTTAGTCGCCTTATTTTTGACAGATTAGCTAGCAGCATTATGTAATAACAATTTTGTGTTTCCGGAAATGCAACACTGCGTAAATACTGCTGCAATATTTATACATATTTTAGCAAAAAGTGCAGTAATAAGTTCCGTGCTGCGCGCAGTGCAACCAGATTTAGATTTATTTCTTAAATTTACTACAAAAGAGTTGAAATAAGTTGGGTCTTATAAGAAAGGTATTTTGATTTTGCTATAGTGGGAGTATTCCACAAAGTGGGTTAAGTTTCTCAAAACTATTAAAACCTATCGATATCAATAAAAACTTGGAAAAACATGCTCTATTATTTATTTGTACTAGGGAGGCTTATGTCCCAGACAGACGACAGCTTAAGTTCACATTTAAAACGTAAAAATAAAATTAAAATTTTACCCTGACAGACGACAGTTTTTGACAGCTTCTGCATTTAGTAAGGGCTAGTTTACATAGTAGCCCAGGCAAATTAGCATAAAAATTGATGTTAAATAACAATAGGTTCGTTTTCGTGGCAAGTGGGCTTAAAGTGGGCTTAAATGTGCTAACTGTGGTCGAACAAAACGCTGCATTGTGAATAGCACTTTCGAAAATTATGTTCTTCTTTATTAACAGCTGACATTTGTTTATGTTTTGGTTTTTTGTTTTTTGGTTAACTTTGAAAAAAATTAAATAGTTTTCTAAAAATACAGAAAAATTAATAATTTGACCAAAGCCACATTACGTTTTTTCAATATCGCCGCCAGTGCCAAGGCAAATTCGCTGAAAAATGTTTTCGGTAAGTGCAACCTTACAGCATTTGGCACATGTCGAAAAATCCAACAATATTAGGATTTAAATGTTGAAAAGCCAAGCTTAGGGTGCAGCTGCGGTTGTGGTATTAATCATCACATTCACACCAAGGGTGAACGCGAATTGGTTGAGTTTTTAACTGAAGAAATTGTCGCAGAGCGTAAGGCAGAAAAAGCCAAAGCTGTGCCAACTGCTTTGGATGGATTCACTGTTAAATTGCAAGGCGCTGATGTAGAGCCGTTGTTGTCGTCAGTTTCAACGTAAATCATACAGTTGACACTGAGGAAGAACCCGAAATTGATCCAAATGCTGATAAACCCGAATGGGTGAAATGCGTAGCAAACCACAATTTCCTACAAGGAACACCACAGGAAGGCGAATATAATGACCAAAAAATTGTTGAAAGGTGCATTTTTGAAAGCGAGTGAAATGATAAAGTATACGCTGTTGCTGTTGCCGGAGATGTGCTCGATGGTTGTCTATATGATTTACTTATGAATTTACTTGAAGAGAAGGGTATCAGCAATGAATTTGTTGAAACATTGTCTGACCACTTTGCAGCAATGTACCACTGGGTCCTGATCAATATGAAGAAGGTCGCTACTTTGGTTTTGGTAATAGTTTATCATCAACGACGAGCACCAAATTGTGGAGAACCTCTGGTGCATATACCAGAAGCCAGTTATGGCAGTCGTACGCATACGATAATTTTATTAGATGACAAGAATAAATTGTATCTTCGTGAGGAGGCAATGGCTGGAGTCAATCCAGATGATAAGTGGACAACGACTAATATTCAGGCCTGTTCTGTAACCCTCGTGGTTTCAATTACTTTTCACTTAGGAGGTTTTTTGGATGAAAATGGTGAGTCACACTATAAAAAGTATGAGAATCTTTTTTTTGTGGAGAATACCAGGTTCTACAAAAAATATTCATTAGTATTTATTAAAAAGTAAATATTCGGTAAAGTCGAATTTTTCGACTTTTTGTAGTTTTTTAAGAATGTTTCCTAAACGGTTACTTTTTTGTTGATGCAAGTCAATGTTATTTGTAGAATCTGTAATTTTCCTCAAAAAAAGATTTTAATACTTTTTATCGTGTGACTCACCATTTTCATCAAAAAAACCTCCTAAGTGAAAAGTAATTGAAACCACGAGGATTACAGAACAGGCCTGATTGAGAAGCAATACTTTGACGATTTAAATAAACTGTATGTGTTATTCATTCAAAGACGAGTTAAACTTTTGTATGCAAAAATAAATGTATTCAGCAATTTTCTCAGGTCATTTACAGCCAGAAGCTATTTTAATACTTTTAATGTGTTTAACGTTCCAAATAACTATAAACTTTTAAAAAATATGAATTATTTAGTTTACATAGTAATAATGAACTTTATTTTATACAGTAATTAATTTAACACGCCTTGCTTTCAAACTGTTTTTTTTACAAGCTTTTTACAATAAAATATCAACTTTAGATTTCAAAAAGAAACCCGCAATCATTTCTTTTTTATAAGATTTTTGTATCTTGTTTTTCACACCTTTGAATGCTCCTTTGCGTGAATTTTTAACAGCGTTTTTAATCGCTTGTGAATTTTGGGCACGTGAACTATAAATCAAATTAAAAAAGAATTCATTATTAAGATTATGATTTTGAATAGTCTCAACTCATTTTACCGTTTATTTAAGGAATTTCTACTCAATGGTATGTTAGTGTATGGATCTACTTTGCCTTTTTTTTCGCATCACCTTTTGCCTTTTTCGATGAGTAGTAGTAGTGAACCTGAATATGCTGATTTGCCCGATTTAGTTGTATAATCCGATTTCATCGAAACTGCATTACTGGCCCCAACAGGTCGATGTGTACCCTTGCCACCAGCACTATAACGCGAGGTAGAAGATTTACCAGAGTGCATGCTAGCAGCATCATTAGCTAGCAGGATGAGATTTAATTTTTATTTGATTTCCATTAGTACTGGTTGCTGCAGATGCCTCATTGTCATCACCATTTTCATCATTAGAGTTGGAAGTTGTCATAAATGAACTGCCATGTACTATGGACACAATTGCATGTTGTGCTGCTTTGCGTATCTATGTATATTAAAAGAATTTAGTAAGTACATAATTGAAAAATTAATCAAAAACTACCTACTTTTGGTTTTAAATGCGTCGTAAATGAGAGTATCGCATCAATATACTGCCAAGTTGAGCTATAACTCCAGGTCGCATAGTCTTGTGCACGCAACAACACTGACAGGCAGCCAATGATGTATTTAATGACCGATTGATTTGTTGTCTCCATAAAACGCTGCAACAACGACAACAGCGTTTGTGCAGTCTCTCCGAAACTTTTACGAAGTACTGGTGCTGGCACTGATTTTATACCCATACCCAATAAAGACACACCAGCAATAATATCCTGCTCCTCAGTGCTTGCCTCTATTCGTTGCATTAATAAAATAAAATATTCTGTAGATGATTCTGTACCGCCACGTTCTTTTATTATTTCCGTCAGCGCTGTTAATATGGCCAACATTTCCTTATGCAAATCTGAAGAACCTCTAAAGCCGACGGGCAATTTTTTAAAGCTCATGTTGGTACAAGTGCTGTAGTTGGATGCAAATGTTTTGAAAGTCTTAAATGTGCCGTGTTGTGTTTCGGACATATCCTCATCAGCATCATCATCCATATTGAAAGATTTCAAGCTTCCTGCGATGTCATTTACTGTGGCTTCGGCGTTGTGCATTTGACGCTGTTCATGTTTTTGCACCGCTTCGAATGTTAGGCCAGTTGCATCTGCATCTCCTGCCACTATAATTTATAAATTAATGCATTTTTTTTTACTGAATAAAGCAATTTTCTTACCCATATTCAAATTTGGTTGAAAGAAACGCGACTTTGCCTTCATCCGATGTTTCATCTGCTCTGGATTTGAAGTTGACGAAAGGCCTCGTCCCCAGCTTTTACCTTTGGTATGACGCTTAAGTTTTGAACGAATTTTAGCCATTTTCAATTACACTTCTTAATATTTTTTAATAAAAAAACAATACAAATGTCAACAATACACAAATGTCAACTTACAATCGATAACAAGTGCGAAGTCACAATTACCGATTAAAAAAACCCGATTAATAATCAATAAAAAACGGTGTCAAACGGCAACAATATTTAGCCGCGGAGCTTACCACTTTAATTTAAAGTGCATTAGCTTAGCGCTATTTGTTGTTGCTTTCCCATACATTTATCGAAAAGTGCTAAAGAAAGTCCAGATAGAATGCCGAAAAAAACGCACCTAATAATTAGGACAAAGCTGAAAATCGGTACAGACCTTAGATACACCATTACAAGTAAACTGTCAAAAGTCCCCATTGATCCCATGTGAGCTAAAAAAGTTATTCAAGGTCAAAGGTCACAAAAAATTGCTTTTTGGAAATATCTCACCAGCGGTAGCCTCTGGAGAAAAATGTTCGTCCGCATGTAGCTAATAAAATTTGCTATAAAAATGGTCTGCAAATCGATTTCATGCGATTTATAGCTTAGAAGATATTCTTATTTAAATTGCTGCAAAAACTAGTAAAATGAGCGTGCCGAGTATGAGCGCGCATAGTGATGTGTTGAGCTTTAAATTTAAGTAACTCATGAACGGTGAGTCACACGTAAAAAATGAAAATACTGTTTAAAGGAAATTGCTTGTTTTATAAAATGCATGTTTTCTTTCTTTTATGTGACTAATAGTTTAGGAGATATTTTTTGACAATCCCAAAATTTAGAAAAAAATAGTTTTTGCAAAATATCTCGGAAATGATGTGCCCTAGGAAAAATTTGTTTCATCCATTTTGTAGTACATGCAATTTCCTGTGGCTGTCCCTACGAACACTTTTTTCGTCCGACTTACCGTTCAAAAGATATCGCGATTTGAAAATCATTCAAAAATCAACTTTAAAATTATTTTACAATGCACACTCGTATGCCGCAAGCCCTTTGCTTTGCCATAGCTATGTCGACTGCGCACATTATCGTTTTCAGGGCTGTCATTTGGTATTTTTTTAAGTAATGCTTAAAGCATACATTTAGAAAAATAAAAAACATAAATTTTAGTTTTAAAAAGTTTATATAAACTTTAAAAGTCCAGCATTCACTTTTAGGGTTGCCACCTGGTTTTTTTTTTCGTATATTTGGCTTAATCCATATACATTAAAAACAAAAATAAATTTTAGTTTTAAAACGCTTAGATTAAGTTTATAAAAATCTATTATAAGTTTTTAGGGTTGCCACCTAGTCTATAAATGGCTTGAAAATAATTCGCAAATCATTTTTATAGGAAATTTTATTAGCTATAAAATTGCGGACGAACATTTTTCTCTAGAGGCTACCGCTGGCGGGATATTTCCAAAAAACTATTTTTGTGACCTTTGACCTTGAATAACTTTTTTAGCTCACATGGGATCAATGGGGACTTTTGACAGTTTACTTGTAATGGTGTATCTAAGGTCTGTACCGATTTTCAGCTTTGTTCTAATTATTGTTGTTTCAAATGCTAATTTGCCTGGACTATAGACATTCATTATCAAAATAATCATGAATTTTTTTGCTTCATGATAAAACTATATTTTGTTCACATTTATGTGATTTTAGATTACTAGTACCATTTTACTACGTTTTTAATACTATTTATTTCAATACTTTTTTGTATTATTTTTTCATGCGACAAATTTGTGTCAAACTGTGAGTTAATTTTGTTTGGTCTCCAAATTGTGTTAGTACTGATTCAAAGATTTCTATTAACTATTTATTCCATACATCTCGTAGATTTCTTCACGAAAACTGTATTATTTTACTTCCAAAAGGAACAAATTGTGGAACATTTTACAACACAACTCTGTTTTTGTGAAATATTTTACAACACAACTCTGCTTGATTTTGTGAAGTGGCATCGTTCATTCATTTCATGATTAAAATAATCACCAAATGTATGATTATTTTGATTATGAATGTCTATGTAAACTAGCCTTAAACAGCTGATTTGTTTGCTTACTTGATTTTTTGACTGCACATACTCACCTGGTGATAGTCCTCGAATCAGTTAATGCATTTTTTTTGTTCTGGTCTTAATTAAAAAATTTCATTGGTTTTTATATTAATTTAATGCATTTATGTTGGAGTGAATGCGGTTTGTGTTGGATATTGTACCCAGCAAAATTCGCAATTAGACTATCAATACGCATTTAAGCTGTCGCCTGTCTACTACATTATTCAAACCACGATAAATTTCGCATCTCGTACTTTTTCACGAACTGAATAAGCACCCCATAAATCATATTGAAAAGCGTGTTAATAAACACTACGGAAATTTCCAACAAACTGCGAAAATAATTCTGCATTGGTACAAAGTTGTGTTACTCTAACATTAGCTGCGGAGAAGTACGGAATTTTCACTGGTTAATGTTTTTTTTTATTTTGTGGAATCGGAAAAATTCATATATTTACATATTTTTTTTTTTTTAACAGGAAGATCAAACGTGATGGAAAAAGTGATATTCACAATGGTACCAAGAATCATACTGACACCACCTTAGTTCTTCGAGTAGTAGTGCCAACTTTGCTTAAATTGAACATATTTTGAAAAATATCACATTTTAGGAAAATTTACCAATTTCACAACACTGGTGGAACAGCTGATTATTGTAAAACTTTGACATAGAATAGTAAACAAAAAGTCCCACAAAAAAAAAATGAACATATTGGATTCTTGTAAATTTAAGTGCAGGTAAAGAAGAGAAGTTACTATTTATAAGAAAGTAAAACAAACTTATAATAATTTTAAATTTCCCAGTGTTAGTTCTGTGCTAAATAAAGATGTTAAGCAAAACGGTAAACAATTCATGTTGGATTCTGAGGATGATACCTCATGGAGTTCGAATGAGGTGAGTCAGTGTACTATTCAGGTCAAAGCCCCGGAAACGAAATTTATTGTTAGCATCTCGGTGACGGTCTAAAAACCGCCTGAAACGTGAACTAGTTGCGATTTGTACTGAACATGATGGCTATAAGGACATAACAATAGCTGTATTTTTGTGGACAGTTTATCTGATAATGTGCTTAACACAGATAAATAAATGCGCTTAGAACAAGCACAGATAGTGTCCACAAAAATACAGCTAATACTTTTAAAAAGGCCTTTTTTAAATTTTTATTCTAGTATCGACACAGCGCTACTGTTCGAGGAGCTAATGCATAGTATATTTCTTTTTAGTTAATTTAATTTATAAATACCGTTGTATTAATGCCATTGATTTTTTTCAACAGGGCACTCCTCAATGGATAGCAATACAATTTGATGAAGAGCAATCAATATCCGCGTTTAGTTTTCAATTTCAAGGTGGATTCGCAGGAAAAGATGCAAATGTACGAATTGAATCGAAAGATGGGAATTTACTTGTTGACGAACCCTTTTATCCTGAGGATGTGAATTCAACTCAAACTTTTAAGCTAAATACGCAAGTTAAGGAAAAAATCGCAAAGAAAATTAGATTTGTGTTTGGCGCAAGTACAGATTTTTTCGGACGTATCATTATTTATAAACTTCAAGTTTATTCATAATCCTTATACATATATACATAAAATTTTTTAATTTTTTTGCATTTTTATAATAATTTTACACTCATAAAGTGATACTTAAAAACTATCTGTTAAGATACATTGTGAAAAATGTATGTGGAACTCTTATATGTATAAGAGGACTGTTTTTACAACTTGTTAAACTATGTATTTAGAGAAAATTTATACAATGCCTATGATAAAAGTTAAGAATTTTAAAACAAAGTTATATTGGTCTTAAATTGAAAGATGCACTTTTGATTCATCTTGATTTTGAGATACCTTGCTTGAAGTTATTGAAAGCGCTGTTCCAGGCTTATGGCGTAGTTCCAGGAAAAGGCGTAATTCCATTTTTATAAAGGCATCGGATATCCATGATCTTTCTTATCCAGTTGGATCCTAACTCTCCGAGATTTCAGCCTTTGAAGTAAATGCATCTCGTCCAAAGGACTACATTATATTTGTAACGGAAAACCGATTTATGGGTAAAAAACACTTAAAAAGGTAGATAACTTGGAAAGGAGGAACCCAATCGAAAAAGCTTTACGAAGCAGTTTGATAAGGAAGATTATAGCTATTCGACGCCATTAAATAAAAAGGAATTATACCTTTTTCTGCAACTTCAATCAAGGATATCTCGAAACTGTGTATAAGCAATTCTGACCTCGGATTCAGATTCAGTGTCGAGACGTCAGTAAGGGTACACATGTCTAGTGAAAAGTTCATTCCAATATTTAATTTTGTGCCTGTGTTCGTTCTATCCTTATGAAATTTTACTGTAAGTATTGTTGTACAAACCCTTTTCTTTGTTTTCTAATAATAAAACTTTAATTCTTTACTAGTAAACGAACACTCATACGATAACACATTGAGCGGAAAAACGTAAAATTTTATTTTTAAGCTTTTACGATAATTTGAGTGCAAAAATCCTTCGCCGTGTCAATCCAAGTTCAAGTTCAAATGATTTATTGAGACAAAAGGTACTTAAACATTTAACTCATATATACAAATATGGAACAATAACAATAAATGATATATTCAGGGCTGTAAAAGGTATGGCCTTCGATAAAATTATATGAAACATGCTACAATGCAAAAATTAAATATATTAGCCGTGTCAATCCTTTACAGTAGAATATTTTGAAATTTATTATGAAAAATTATATAGAAAATTAATATTGCGATTCCTGAAAACGTGTAAAAGCCTCGTAAAACTTTCAAATTAAATATATTAGCCGTGTCAATCCTTTACAGTAGAATATTTTCAAATTTATTATGAAAAATTATATTGAAAATTAATAAGGCGATTCGAAAACCTCGTTAACTCGTAAAAGTTGTCAAAATCAATACGAAATTTGACAGTTTTACGAGGTTTTCGAGGCTTTTACACGTTTTCAGGAATCCGCTCAATATAAAAATTTGATTTATACAATAATTTTTTTTACATTTATTTCAACTATTTGCTGCAGCAAAATATAATTAACCGGCTCTAAACTTCACAAGACTATGAAAAAGCCCCTTTTATATTATCAGTGTAGCCATCAAACTGGCCATCAATATGTCATATCGAGTTTGTGATTACATGTTCAATAAACTGTCAATATTAAGTGTTGCTTTGTACGCCAAAGAGGAAACAAAGCAACAGCGGATGCAATTTGTATGATAGAAATTGATATGCTGATGGAAATACCAGAAATAAATTAATAAAAAATAGTAGAAATATCAAAATTTACACCATAAATTTATTTATATGGGTCCACAGCAACAATTTGTCATTTCCGAACCCACTTTATCACCAAAAATATGGGTTTTGGCCGTTTATTAAAATTTTTTTATTGAAATCTTTTTTTTTAATTAAAACTAAGAGTCCTTGATAAAAATAATAACAATCAGGTTTCAGTAAATTGATTTTGTCCCAGTCAAAAAATTAAAAGGTTCTCTTAAAGCTCCCATTGAGCTTCAGCGAAAACCAAAATCATTAAACTATCCGTTTTTGATTAAAAAAAAATCATATATGCAAGCCATTTTCATTTCCGCACGATGTGTACCTGTTGAAATCTTTTCTTAACTGACAAAAAGTGTACTGAAAAATTTTCATTGCGTTTACACTGTCAACCTACCCATCAATAAAGTCATCAATACAGCAGAAAGTCAAAAAATTTTGTTTTTCGGCAATCAGATTGTCAATACAGATTGATGAGTGTTTACATTAACAGTTTCTCATCAATCTGCATACATTCTCAGATTGACGAAAAAAAAGTGAACTTGGCAACATTGGCATATTGAAGGCTAGATTGTTAATGTAAAAAGGCCTAAAAGCATTAAGCAAATGAAAATCAGTCGTCGTCTTCGTGATTATTATGACACACACAATCGTCCAAAATAATTTTCAAATGTTAAAGACATGTATTTGTCTTCCGAATAAAATTTTTGATTACAATATAATCAGGCCTGTTCCGTAATCCGCGTGGTTTCAATTACTTTTCAATAAGGAGGTTTTTTGATGAAAATGGTGAGTCGCACGATAAAAAGTATTAGAATATTTTTGTGAAGAATTACAGGTCCTACAAAATTTGCATTAACGAGAAAGTAACCGTTTAGGAAATATTCTTAAAATACCGAAAAAAGTCGAAAAATTCGACTTTATCGAATATTTCCGAAACAGTTATTTTTTCGTAAATACAAATCAATGTTATTTGTAGAACCCGTAATTCTCCACAAAAAAGATTCTAATACTTTTTATCGTGTGTTTCAGTCGATTCGTGCCACTTTTAGACGACTTCGTGATTATGATCGTCCAATTGCCCGAAATCATTTTGAAATGTCAATGTCGCGCTAAAAAAACAACTTCAAGTCACCTAAAAAAAATAAAAAAACCTAGTTCATTAAAAAAAAAACGCTTTCAATAACCGACTATTCAGTTTAACTGTAACCAACATCACTACTTTTAAGCCAAAGTACACTACGTTTGTCTGCAGCCGAACTATACACTTGGTAAACTGTCAAAAATAATTGACAACCGGAAGCATGACATCCACCATTAGAAAATGGCCTTTCCTTCTCTCTTTCTTTCTTTCGAAACGTGGGAAACGTCAACATTGGTTGGATTTCTCGTGTAAAAAATTAATTTTTACAAATTTTGTTTAAATTAAACGCAATGTAAGTCTACATTTTATACTTTTGTTCAATTTGTGTTCACATAATGAAGTGAATTTTCGTATTTTAATAGATGCCGCGTGAAATAAAAGAAGTCAAAGATTTCCTCAACAAGGCCCGTCGCTCCGACGCTAGTGTTGTGAAAATCAAGAAGAATCCGACTAACACTAAGTTCAAGATTCGGTGCTCCCGCTTTTTGTACACACTGGTCGTGACAGACAAGGAGAAGGCAGATAAAATCAAGCAATCTCTGCCACCAGGTTTGCAGGTTAAAGAAGTCAAGTAAACGTTGAATGCAATAAAAATTGCAAATTAGTCGCTGCCGCAGTCGGCGTTGACACTGTCGTTGACGGCAGCATCGTCTGCAGCGGCGGTTCTGTGAGACTTCGTTAATTTTGCTTTGTAGTACGCTGTTAATTTTAATAAAAGGAAAATTTCATAAAACAAAGTGAATACTTGTGAATTAAATAATTTATTGTGGAAGGAAGAAAGAAATACGCGAAATGTGCACTAGTTATAATTGATGTACAAAAATTTCCCGCATTGGATCGTGGGAAAAAATTCTATTGTAGTTTTGTTAATTTTGCTAAAGCAATGCCCATTCGAAAAAAAGTTATTAAACGTTGAATATTAATGTTATAGATTCGTCATCTGAAATCCAATAAAACGTCAAATCTTATATTTTTCAGAGGCGTTGCAAAAAGCGTCTAAAAACTCCATATAATTTAGATTTTAAAGCGCGTTTTGGCTAGTATTGCTTAATACCGACTTTATTTTAGTCAGTACCTTCCAAAAATGGCTTTAAATTAAAATATTTGGAGTTTTAATACGTTTTTTGAAACGCCTTTGAAAAAATATAAAATGTTACGTCTTTTTGGATTTCAGCTGGCGATATAATACCTATACAGCCATTGAATGTTATTGCAGACTTAATGGATTTTCTTTTCGGTCTCAGTTTTATCGGTTAATTTAAATGTATTTTAGCAGTCTAGACGCTTATTTTAAAAAGAGTCTGTCTATACGGGGCGTTCCGC
Organism: Calliopum simillimum; assembly: GCA_951812925.1. NCBI lineage: Eukaryota > Metazoa > Arthropoda > Insecta > Diptera > Lauxaniidae > Calliopum > Calliopum simillimum. Next base: position 83,860,550 of record OX638370.1, on the reverse strand, counting down.
GTACGCGAAAACTCCTCTCTCTCTCTCAATTTACTCAATTAGCGTACGCGAAATCCAGTGAAGTTTTTTCCCCCGGGACGCATCTTCGTTACAACATTAATTTTACATAAAAGTAGGGGTAAGTGGGCGGCCTGCGGCCGCAGCTCAGGATTTAAACCCGTCAGACATCCAACACCGGCTTCGCGGCGGCCTTCGGCCGCGGATCAGTACATAAATTAATCAAGTTCCCCGGGGGAAAAAACTTCACTGGATTTCGCGTACGCTAATTGAGTTTCGCGTACGCTAATTGAGTAAATTGAGAGAGAGAGAGGAGTTTTCGCGTACGCGGAACGCCCCGTATAGACATTTCCTTTTAAAAATGACCTAAATTCATTTTCGAAAAAAAAAAATTGAGTTAGAAATTAGTTACATTTTGACGTTTATCTTTTCATTCTGAAACAAATTGTAACTAATCAGGCATGTCGTGAAATCCGATTGATTTGATAGAATTTTATTGCTGTACTTGAAATAGTTTGGCTGTTATTAATTTATGCCTCAAAAAAATAAATAACCTTTAGTGTGCTGGTAGAAATATCGACCAGAATTTTCCCATAGAACGGAAAATCCGAGAAACTTGAAAACTTTGAATTTTCTTAATGAGACCAAATGAGATAATCGCGTGAAAAACCTGAAAACATTTTCAACTTTTTGATCTTTTTTCTCAAAATTGTGACGTGCTGGAGAATTTTCACTTACAGACTCTACATCACGTCCAATTTAATAAGAAATAGTGTTAATCAGGTCTGTTCCGTAATCCGTGTGGTTTCAATTACATTCTTCATTTCGAAATCTTTTTGATGAAAATAGTGAGCCGAACAATAAATAGTATTAGAATCTCTTTGTGGAGATTTACGGGTTCGATAAATAATATTGATTTGTAAGTTTTGTTTTTTAGGAGGTTTAACTAACCAATTATTTCCAATTGTAAATTAAAACATTTAAATACAATTTTTAGCCGACGTTTCGTCAATAGAATGTTGACATCTTCAGGGCTTTTATAAATTTTATTCTAAAACAGAAAACATTTCTTAAAACTTTTACACAATAAAAACATTAATTTATAAAAGCCCTGAAGATGTCAACATTCTATTGACGAAACGTCGGCTAAAAATTGTATTTAAATGTTTTAATTTACAATTGGAAATAATTGGTTAGTTAAACCTTCTTAAAAACGAAACTTAAAAATTAAAAACTAACCCGCTAAAATCACAATATTGATTTGTATTTTCGAAAAAGTAACCGTTTAGGAAATATTCGATAAAAACGAAATTTTCGACTTTTAGCGGTTTTTCAAAAATATTTCTTAAAATGTTACTCTTTCGTTAATGCACAACAATATTATTTGTAGTACCTGTAATTCTTCACAAAAGAGATTCTGATCCTTTTTATAGTTCGACTCACCGTTTTTACCAAGCAGCCTGCTAAATGAAAAGTTGTTGAAATCATACGGTTTTCTTTTATTTTACTTCGTCTCTGGAAAGCTGATGAAATTGCATTAGAAAACGCTCAAAACCAAAACGAAATAATGCTCAAATTATTTTCATAGAAATTTGGGAGAAAATAATTTTGGAAATAATAAAAAAAAATCTAAATAACGCGAAAAATAAAAAACAAATATTGGGCGTTATTTCCAAAATTATTATCGCCCAAATAATAAGGGCTTCAATTCGTTTTTATTTTGGGCGTTATTTCCTGACGCCGCACAGTGGAGCAGATACTCTCAATACCTGGCGATAATTCAAAAAATTAAATGTTATTTCAGGATATCCTTTTATATTGGTTAAGTACAATATTAACCAACGTACTATTTGCCATTTTTCAAATGACTTTTAACAAACCCATTTCATCACTACAGCACGCTAAACTTTAATTTTGTAGGATGAAACAATTTTTATAAGTTATTTCCATATTAATCAAAGTAGTTTTTTGCTAAAGTTTATTAACATTTAATGTTATTTGACCATGGAGCCTTCATCTTCAGGTATGTAACCGTATATAAACATGTTTTTTTCCTTAAAAATGTTAACACGTTTAGGTAGGTAAGTTAAATAAAATGGAGAAAATTTTACGAAATTAAATAAATAATAGATAATTTAATTAGGTTCCAAGCCTTTCCAAGCATTAGTTATGATTCAAAAATATTCCGTTTAGTATTGACTTCTAGAAGCGACAAGAAAATTTTGCTCTTTTTTGCTCCTTTAAAATTTACATCGATTTTTAGAACGTTACCTAAAATAAAATATTTTTCTTGCATTGCCGACATTATTCAAAATTTCTAATTTTGTTTTACAAATGGCCTCTAACTTATTATTTGTCACGAGACAAGAACTTATAAACATTATGTATAGTTCTGGAAAGGATAATTTTGAACAGCAATTTGGTTTTTTGTTAAAACAGATGGAAAAGAGGACAGGTGGTCATCACGAGCACTTAAGTAAGAAATTATCTCATTTCAAGTCCCAATATTGGTCAAAATACCTGAAAGCGTGTCTCTTATTTTCCTATCAGAGCTGACCTTTACTATTCGTACCAAATTTGCTTCGATTATCTCAGAAAGCACTCTCAATATAGAGTTTTTAAGATTTTGCTTGTATGAGAGTTTACCTATATTATTGGTAGCAAGTGTGCGAAATTTGGTTTGATTATCTCAGATAGTACCCTCAGTATAGTTTGTAAGACTTTGTTTGTATGGGTGGTACCACGCCCTCTTATCCGAATTCGCAAATTTTCCTACCAGAGTTTACCTATACTATTGGTAGCAAGTGTGCGAAATTTGTTTTGATTATCTCAGATAGTACCATCAGCATAGAGTTTTTAAGATTTAGCTTGTATGGGAGGTGCCACGCCCTCTTGTTCAAATTCGATCAAATTTTGTTGAAAGCTTAAGTGATCCACCCTTAGTACGTATATGTAATTTGGTTGCAGTGCGTAGCTCCGTTTATTTGATGCCACATATAAGAGCTCCTTGCCCCACTGTGCGCCGGAATAAATACGTATGAATGTAAAAAAGCTTTAAATAGTTTGTAGGTATTTAATTATTGATTACTATAAATAAAAAAATGTTAAGTTTTCGACAACTGGGTTAAACAAAAAACTTGAAAGATCTTGTACTTAAAATTTTACAAAGGAGCTAATTTGTATGAGGCTCCGTAGGTCGCATAAATATTACTATTTGCACTTTAGTGTCCGTTAGTTTTGCTAATTATTTCCTAAATTTATATTTATGCCATCATCCTCTTCGCCAACTTCCAACATGGCGTGCATAATTTTACGTTTCAACTTTTTTCGTGAAAGATCTGAGTTCAAATTGCGGAACTCGGCAGCAACCATTTCACCAAAAGCATCCCACTGATCGCGTAACACAGCAGCACCGGTGGATGTTGAAATTGATAAGCGTCTAGGGCGCTTTATTGATGGTGATGCAGTACGTGTTTCTGTAGTGTTCGAAACCAATTGATCCTGTGATTGAATATTTTGCGTCGTTAAAGGTGTACTTGTGTTATTGGACTTGAGTTGTTGAGATTGCAGCGGCCGAGATGCAACAACACGGCTTTGCGTATGTGCATTATTTGCAAGACGATGTAGAGCTGTAAAGTATGTTGATCCCTCTGTTTTACCACCGATATCATCTGTGTTATGCGCTGGTAAAGTTGTAATGATAACTTCACGCATAGACGACGATGGATCATACTTTTGGTCAATATTTTCTGCTATATCTGTGACCATTTCTGCATCAGAATCTTCATCTTCTTCGGCATCATTTGCTTCTACAAAATGAAAATCAGTATGTTCATCATCATCTATTATTGCAGCTGGTGTGGCGTCGTTTGTAGCATCATTTGTATTTACAGTATTATATGTTTCAACACGCGATACTCCAGCATCGGTGATTTCATCATCGCTCGGCGCCTGCTTGAATCGAAGCTGAAACATTAGTTTATTTTTAAAGTCGGAATGGGACCATTAAGAAAAGAGTCTGTCTATACGGGGGGACTCGCGTACGCGAAAACTCAATCCAGTGAAGTTTTTTCCCCCGGGACGCAGCTTCGTTACAACAGTAATTTTACATAAAAGTAGGGGTAAGTGGACGGCCTGCGGCCGCAGCTCAGGATTTAGACCCGTCAGACATCCAACACCGGCTTCGCGGCGGCCTTCGGCCGCGGATCAGTACATAAATTAATCAAGTTCCCCGGGGGAAAAAACTTCACTGGATTTCGCGTACGCTAATTGAGTAAATTGAGAGAGAGAGAGAGAGCTAATTGAGAGTTTTCGCGTACGCGAGTCCCCCCGTATAGACATTTCCTTAAGAAAATTAGCAGCTATACTAACCTGTTGGAAGCTAACACTATTCTGATAACTAGGCCTAGGAGCAATTACTTTTTTGAGGAACTTTAGAGATTCATAGTGATCCCAATGACTTATAAAATAAACACCGTCAACAAAGTTACCATCGATCGTTCCGCCAGATTCCTCAATGCGTCGTTCCAGTTTTTTCATTTCAGCGTTAAACTGATTTCTTAAATTGTGGATTTTCTTGCCATAATCGAATTTGGTGATTCGCAACTCAGTACAGATTTGCTTGATTGCTTCATTTCGTTTATCTTTGTTCTTGTAACCCTCAGTGTAGTTGTTCCATAAACATTCGTGACATCGGTATAATTTTATTAGATGAGCTATTTTTTCCTTTGACCAAACTTTATTTTTGCGTTGCGGAATAGCATCATTATCTGTCTTAATTTTTGTCATAATTAGAAGGTATAGCACAAATATTTAAAAATATATTCAAAAAATAAATCACGAGATTTATTTATCACGAAAGAAATATTTTATAAAATTTTCTTGTAGAATTAGTGTCAAAGCAATTTTATCTCCTTGTTGTGAGAGAGAAAAGTGTCTTATGGGCAGTCATGAGAGTTTTTTCTAAAAAAAGTTTTCTGACAGTAGAAAGATCTGAATGAAAAAAATAAAAAACAGGGCTCCCTCTTTAAAATAATTTTATGCATTTGGGTGATATTTTGGAGCTCAGCTAATGCTACATATTTTTTGTAACAATGGCCCCTATTACGGTTATCTATTGGCGATAAAATCGATGGCCATCGATCGCAATCGATAAACGCTATTGTGGTATTGCGAACGAAAAAGAAGAAATACCATTGTGATTTGTTAATTTTGTGAATATTTAATTTTCTGAAAGATTTTATTTTTATTTTTATAAATTTTTAATGTTTTGGGACAAATTTATAGAAAAATTGTTTGAAGATTGAGCGGTCCGATAACACACAGAGGAAGACAAAAACTATATGGAATTAGGCAGTGGACAATTCCGACAAGGGGAATCATCCAAATCTGAATATATTCGTATTCCAAAAATTGCATTTACTGATTTGTTTGCACTATTGGATGGCCAAATGATAATCATCTTCAAATCTGTAACAATACTACTAGCTACAAAGCAACATTTCGCTTCATCAATTCACCAAACGTCCAAGTTGCTATTTGCTCTGTAATTAGCATTTAATGTATTAGTTATTACATTTATATGGTGTAAAACCATTTATATTACATAGTCTTACTTTTTAACCATTTTCTCTATTTGCGCAAAATATTCCGGCAAATAAATTCATCTATCAGAACATACTGATAGAACAGCCATCGATCGATTACGTTGCTATTCACATTCGACAAACATTCTACTCAACGCTGAACGCAATAGAAAAGGCAATCGATAATCGAAAAAGAGCGTTTATCTATTGCCAATCGATAGCCGCAATAGGGGCCAATATTTGATTAATTTATAATCAAAACTAAACCAACGACGTATATTTTTATCAAGATACACAGTTCGTTACTGTGGTCTGTGGAATTTGATAAAATTGATGAAATGTTGCTGAAAGCGGACAAACGAAATGTCTAAATACGTTTGTTTTTCGAATTCTGCGTCTGTTTAACATAAAATTTTCAGTAAATCAAACGCAGCGTTGGCATGGCAACATTTTATTCATCTTTTCAGCAGCTTTATTTGTGTCTAATCAAATTGCACAGACCGGCGAGTAAGTCAAATGAATAAAATTTGAATATCTTATTCATATACGTCGTTGACTAAACGTCTAAGTGCTGGTTCACGCGACAAACTAAATTATCGGGCGATGGTACAATTTATAGACAAACGGAGGGACCGCTACTCACCGCTTGCCTACAAAAAGAACTATCGCCCGACAATTTAGTTTGTCGTGTGAACCAGCACTAAATGGCCAACCAAAATAGACGTGACGAGTCGTAACGAATAAATATTCATATTATTTTGCTATCAACAAGCATGTATCAGTTGACGTGTTTTGTTCAGAGTACTGTTCAGTGCTTTTGTAAGCACCAACAAAATTACAAAGAAACGGAAAATGCTTCAATGAAAAACGAAAATTGGTAGGCTGGTTTGCTTTAATTTGCAATACCCACCACAGGTCTATCATCAGACGTATTTCCTCACATCGAGAAGCATACGATAATTATAGCCCAGGAAAATAAGACATTTTCTGCGAAAAAATTCCCAGTGGAAATTTTTCACCGGAATTGTCTTTATTTATGCATGATACACAAACTGTGAAAAGTCGTGTGCGCATAAAAAGTTATTTAGGCTCAAAGGTCGCTAAAATCAGTTTTTTGCAAATATCTCACTAATGCTAACTTTTACAGAAAAATGTTGGTCTCCAATTTTGTAGCACAGGAAATTTGCTACAAAAGTACGTTAAAAGTATTTGCGTACAACTTCTAGTTTAGGAGATCACCCAATTTAAAAAGTTGTTAACAGTTATGATATGAAATACTACCTATGAGTTCATATTAAAATATCTTACTTTTTAAATTGCAATAACTCTTCAATGAAAAGTTGTACAAACAAAATTAAAATGCCGTTTGAAAGATAATTTAATTTTCTATATACCGTACAAAATTTTTTTTTCGAACGGCTTTAAAAATATTCTTGAATAACCGTTAAGGCTTCGAAATTACTGGTTTTTTAAGGATATCTGCGAATTGGTAAGTACTACGATAAAAAGTAATGGGACCAAATTTGTAGAGAATTACAAGATCTACAATAAATAAGCGATATGTGTACACATAGAAGCAACCGTTTAGAAGATATTCCAAAAAAACCCTTAAAATGCCAAAAAACCGGTTTCTATTGAATATCTTCTATATGGTTACTTCTATGTGTACACATACCGCTTATTTTTTGTAGATCTTGTAATTCTCTACAAATTTGGTCCCATTACTTTTTATCGTAGTACTTACCAATTCGTAGATATCCTTAAAAAACCAGTAATTTCGAAGCCTTAACGGTTATTCAAGAATATTTTTAAGGTCATGAGCCGTTCGAAAAAAAATGTTTATACAGTATATAGAAAATTAAATTATCTTTCAAACGGCATTTTAAATTTGTTTGTACAACTTCTCATTGAAGAGTTATTGCAATTTAAAAAGTAAGATATTTTAATTAGAACTCATAGGTAGTATTTCATATCATAACTGTTAACAACTTTTTAAATTGGGTGATCTCCTAAACTAGAAATCGTACGCAAATACTTTTAACGTACTTTTGTAGGAAATTTCCTGTGTTACAAAATTGTAAAAGTTAGCATTAGCGAGATATTTGCAAAAAACTGATTTAAGCGACCTTTGAGCCTTAATAACTTTTTATGCGCACACGACTTTGAAATGGACTTTTCACAGTTTGTGTATCATGCATAAATAAAGACAATTCCGGTGAAAAATTTCCACTGGGAATTTTTTCGCACAGAAGCTCTTTTATCGTCTTATTTTCCTGGGCTATTATCCTTCAGCATAGATTTGTTGGGATCACAGCATATGGAAACCAATGTTCGCAACCAAAAGGACGTACGTAACAGATCGAAACTGAACGAAACATTGTGACGAGACTGTTGTTCCGTAAGAACCGGACTTAAAACCTCTACTCGTTATAACAGTTTGGTTAGATATTCAGCTTCCTTAGTTAATTTTTCTTTTAAATGGCCTTAAAATCCGTGCATCTAATTTCATGACCGCCCAGTTTTAGAAAAGTACAAAAAAGACCCAAGCTGAACTTAGATTACTTGTCTAAAAAAAAAAAAATAATAAATAATTTTGTGCCGAAAATAATGCATTTTTCATTCTTGGTGAGAAGAATCACCCATTTTACATTAACAGTTTACGAACCTTTCGTTTTGTGAAAGACCATCATTGATGACGTCAAATCTGGCTTTAGGTTGATAATACTACGTTTCCACCGGAGATTTTGCTGCGCTGAGAAATATAATCTCGTCATTAAATTTTACCCGAGTTCACCGGCCACCACTCGTCTTCCCGACCATATATCGATACCTTAGAGCGCTATAGTCCTATCTCCACTTTTTGCGATTTTGGGATTTTTGCAGTTATGGCAACATTGTGGGCTTCTTTACATTGTGGAAAACTGTGTGATGTCAAAATACCACTAAAACATCAAAATATTCGAAAATTAAAAAAAATCCTATCTCCAAACTGTAATTTTTTCAAGAGCGCTACTGTCCTATCTCCACTAAATATTCAAATAACTCAAGTTTTAAAAAAAAATTCTTCGTTTTTTCGCGTTTCATGACTTTTTGCGACATTTTAGTGAGCAAATTCGGTTACACTCAAGGCTCCACTCTTGTTTGCCGGAACCAAAAATTCAAAAACTAAAAAAAAAAAAAAAAAAAAATCGTTTTTTTCGTGTTTTCCACGCGTTTCATGACTTTCTACGACATTTTAGTAGAAAAAATTCAAAAAATGCACTAAATTCGTCTTTTTTTTTCAATAGTAGTGGAATTCTATATAAGGGCAAAAGTAATGACACACTATAAATTGACTGGGATTTCGTTAGAAGTTAATCAAATTGGTTAAAAACATTAAATTATGTTAAAACATACTAAAGGTAAAAATATTGCATATTTCGTTTTATCAAAATAGCAGCCAATCCTAAATAACCACTGATTGAAATCTTCTTTTTGCATTTCCCAACAATTGTAAAAATGGAGATAGGACTATAGCGCTCTAAGGTATCGATATGTATATTAGAGTGGTCCAAAATCCGAAAGTGTTAAAAAGTCAAGGTGCGCGCAACTTTTCTGAATCCTTGGATCCTGCTGATTACAAAAAGTGCTTTGGAACCAAAAAAAAAAAAAATTACGTTTAGATATTCCGCAACGAGCTTGAAGGTACTTTTTTAGGAATTTTTGAGTACTTTTTTTAATTTAAACGCTATATCTTTTTACCCAGATAAGGTATTTGCAAAAATTAAATTGCATTTTTGTAAGAATATTTTGAGTCAAATTCTGCATTAATAATAATAAATCTAGTCTTTCCCAATTTTTTTTAGCAGTACTTTAAACTTCAAAATTTGTTAATTTTTTGAGGTGTTTGCACATTCAAGAAAATTTTTATATTTTTATGCATTAATTTATCTTTAAAATAATTTCAACAGTTTTAGTAACAGTTTTACTCACTAAAAACAATTAAGTATAATTAAATTGAACTTAAAAAAAAAATAATTTTAATGTATTTAAGGCATTGAAATAAGATATCTTAATAGGATGACGTAAGGTACCACTTTTTTGTTATAAATTCATTAGCTCCTTATCTTCTGAGTAAAACAACATTCTTCGCAATATCGAAACCTTGGCACTTCATGTTATTTTTTGAAAAAATAGGTTAACAGATAGTTTTCATAGATTTTCTTAGGAAACTAAAAAAATAAATAAATCAAAAAGAAACTAAAATTGCCATTTTAAATGTATTTGTTGATGCCGATTCCGAATTCAGTCTCAAAACTACTGTTTCTTGTACGGGTAAGGAGATATTTTTACATAAAAGTATAAAAAAACACCGTTTTTGCTCTTTTTAAAGTGATATTCCAAGTCAAGGTTACGTTCAGCCACAAAAAGTGGTATAGTGGTTAAAAGTGCCAGTCTGATTCTTTAAAATTCAATTTAAACTATACCGATATCTTTTTTATCCTCTGAGTTATACTAACCTAAAAAGTTGAAAAAGTGCAAAAAACCCGTTTTTTTTGTTATTTCTGCATACGATATTTCGGAGGAACAAAGAAATATCGATACAATTTAAATTGGGTTTTGAAGAAAAAGGCTGTCACTTTTAACTTCCATACCAGGCTGAAAGTTACCATGTTGTGATATAGCAGCTTCAAAAATTGCAAAAACGGTGTTTTTAGCATTTTTAGGTTAGGATATCTCTAAAACCGTATGAGATAGAGCAATTCTGAGACCGGATTTAGAATTTTCATGCACAAATACATCGCAAATAACTATTGTTGTTTCTGTTTCACCATGAAAATTTTAAACTCATAGTTTTTTTTTTGGCCAAATTTGATTATATTTTACGGTTTTTAGTAAGTAAAGTGAAGCTTATAGCTTAGTTGTTGAAGTCAATTGATAGATATATTAATGCATAAAAAAATACTTATATAAAAAAAAATTTGCTAGAGCAAAATAAGAAAAAAATCGGTTCTTGAATGTGCAAACACCTCAAAAAATTAACAAATTTTGAAGTTTAAAGTGCCGCTAAAAAAAATTGGGAAAGACTAGATTTATTATTATTGATGCAGAATTTGGCTCAAAATATTTTTACAAAAATGCAATTTAATTTTTGCAAATACGTTAACTGGTTAAAAAGATATAGCGTTTAAATTAAAAAAAGTACTCAAAAACTCAAAAATTCCTAAAAAAGTACCTTCAAGCTCGTTGCGGAATATCTAAACGCAATTTTTTTTTTTTTGGTTCCAAAGCACTTTTTGTAATCAGCAGGATCCAAGGATTCAGAAAAGTCGCGCACACCTTGATTTTTTAACACTTTTGGTTTTTCCATACAAAATTTGGACCACTCTAATGTATATATGGCGTTCATTTTAATAGTGGTGCAAGTCCATTTGAAGGCAAAAGTAATGTCATAATATGAATTGGCTGGCTATTTGTTAGAAATTAATTAAATTGGGCTCTTTTCTCATGGAAGGTTTTCTTGGTTGTGAAGAATTTATGACATTAAGGTGAAAAAACGATATTTGTCATATAACCGATTATTATGCTAATAATGTGCATTACATTACTTTTGTTTTTGAATGGACTTGCGTCACTATTCAAATGAACGACACATAATATGAATACACTTTCAACCTAGTTTCCACTTCGAGATGTGCTATCGATGCACCGAAAAATAAACTCTAATAACATTTAAAATGTACTTTTCTCTAATGATCAAACCTCACATAAGAAAAAAAAACAGTTTAACTTATATCTGTGACAATACGTAATAACAGCTTAAGACTATTGTTGACAAGGGAAAGCAGTATAAATTTTTTTTATAAGCATATAGCCGGAGAGCCAGCGCCTAAAAACAACTTTGCGTTTCTAAAAGCTGAATTTTTTACAGTTGGTTATAGTAATTGTGTACATCAATAATCTGTCGGTCAGTCAAGCGAACTGTAGAACAGGCGGCTGCTATATGGCCTCAAACATGTAAAATTTCGATTTTTCTGCAATCAATTTCTAAAAGCTGAAACTTCTTATACACGTTATATAATGCATACAAATAACATTTTTATCGGTCAGTCAGTTGAACGTTAGAACGGGGTTAGTCAGCACGCCCCAATATATGTACAATAAATGAATCAAGTCAAAATTATTTCTAAAAGCTGAAATTTTTTTTAGGGGTACTTTATTGTATATAAACCACAAATAAAGCAGTCAGTCAGCTATATTGTAGAACAATCTCCGTCAGCAAGCTCAACAAAGCTGAAAATTTTTTAAGGGCTAAAAAAAAAAAATGGTTTGTAAAAGCTGAAATTTTTATTAGGGGTACTTGATTGTATATTAACCACAAATAAATCAGTCAGTCAACTATATTGTAGAACAATCTTTGTCAGCAAGCTCAACAAAACAAAAAAAAAAAATGGTTTTTAAAAGCTGAAATTTTTTTTAGGGGTACTTGATTGTATATTAACCACAAATAAATCAGTCAGTCAACTATATTGTAGAACAATCTTTGTCAGCAAGCTCAACAAAGCAAACAAAATGGTTACTAAAAGCTGAAAATTTTTTTAGGGGTACTTGATTGTATATTAACCACAAATAAATCAGTCAGTCAACTATATTGTAGAACAATCTCCGTCAACAAGCTCAACAAAACAAAAAACAATGGTTTTTAAAAGCTGAAATTGTTTTTTGTTTTGTTGAGCTTGCTGACAAAGATTGTTCTACATTATAGTTGACTGACTGATTTATTTGTGGTTAATATACAATCAAGTACCCCTAAAAAAAATTTCAGCTTTTAAAAACCATTTTTGTTTGTTTTGTTGAGCTTGCTGACAAAGATTGTTCTACAATATAGTTGACTGACTGATTTATTTGTGGTTAATATACAATCAAGTACCCCTAATAAAAATTTCAGCTTTTAGAAACCATTTTTTTTTTAGCCCTAAAAACATTTTCAGCTTTTAGTAACCATTTTTTTGCTTTATTGAGCTTGCTGACAAAGATTGTTCTACAATATAGTTGACTGACTGATTTATTTGTGGTTAATATACAATCAAGTACCCCCAAAAAAAATTTCAGCTTTTAAAAACCATTTTTTTTTTTTTGCCCTAAAAAAATTTTCAGCTTTTAGTAAACATTTTTTTTTGCTTTGTTGAGCTTGCTGACAGAGATTGTTCTACAATATAGCTGACTGACTGCTTTATTTGTGGTTAATATACAATAAAGTACACCTAAAAAAAATTTCAGCTTTTAGAAATAATTTTGACTTGATTCATTTATTGCACATATATTGGGGCGTGCTGACTAGCCCCGTTCTAACGTTCAACTGACTGACCGATAAAAATGTTATTTGTATGCATTATATAACGTGTATAAGAAGTTTCAGCTTTTAGAAATTGATTGCAGAAAAATCGAAATTTTACATGTTTGAGGCCATATAGCAGCCGCCTGTTCTACAGTTCACTTGACTGACCGACAGATTATTGATGTACACAATTACTATAACCAACTGTAAAAAATTCAGCTTTTAGAAACGCAAAGTTGTTTTTAAGCGCTGGCTCTTGGACTAATAGCACTCATGCTGCTTTGCTTTGTGTTAAAAAATCAACTTTAGCTGTGATTCCTTGTTGACACAAAAATGTTGATTTAAGACGATAAAATTGCTTTATCATAAATAAAAATATTACATTTATTATGTACGACTAAAAAAGAGACAAACGTTATATTTGTTCGTTGTTTTACTTATTGTAAGTAGAAAAACTAAAATAAAAATAAAAGAATTCAATTAAAATTTGCAGTAAAACTATTTGAAGTAATCAAAAAAGAAAAAAAAAAAAAAAAAAAAACATAAAAATAATACACATTAAAATTATTTAAAAAAACATGGCTTTCTTAAAAATTTAATTTTAAATTAAATTTAGAGATTAGCATTCATTGCGTTGACTAATTAAGTACGATCATTTAATGACAATAAAATAATTTAATTCGGCTATTAAAAACGCGTTAATTTAATTCATTCGGTGGCAGCATTATTTGCATGTTTGAACTTTGCCATACACTGCTTGCTCCTGTTCCAAATCATTCGTTGTAGTTGCCACATCTTCACCAAATTTTTCTTTTTCTGTAGGATGAACAGAAGGAATGAAATCGTCTGCTGCAATGTTTGATAATCCTCTATTAGCTGCATCAATATTTAAAGAGGTCGTTATATCCTCGCACAGCGACTGCAATGATTCCTCTTCATTCAAAGATGGCATTGTTTCTTCTTTTCGTTGCTGCAGTTGTACATCCTTATTAGCATTTTCTTTCATTGTTCCCCCATCATCATCATCATCATCATCATCCTCTTCCTCCTCTTCGACTGTGCCACCTTCTTCTATTAGCACTTCTTTAGCCAAATTTATTACAAGTTTATTAATCATTTCTTCGATAATTAAATCCAGTACTTCAGTTTCTTCTCGATGGAAATTGCACCATTTATCATCTTCATCATACATTTCTTGTATGATTATCTTGCCAATGTGATCACGTTTTGCTCGCTGACCATACACGGAATAAACTTGTTTGCGTTTAGGCTGTTTTTTATCCATGGCAAGACAGCGACGCACTTCTTTGTAAACAAATGTCTGTATGCAACTTAATCGATCGGGTGGATTGAAGAATGCCAAATTACTATGAAATGTGGTGGGATCTGATTTTGTTAGTACCTCTATATGCTCATCCAGATATTCACGACAAATGTCAAGTATGATGCGTTCATATATATTAGTAATTTTCTCCTCCGTAACAGAGGGCAATCTTTCGCCCTTTTCATTGGTGTATTCTGAAAAAAAAAGAAATTGTTTTATGTATTTCGCATAAGGTTACTAAATGTCTAAGCTCTCTAGATCCATTCTTAACAAATGACAATTAAGTTAGTAGTAAGCCATGAGTCAAGTGAATTTCCTTTGATCTTTTGGGGAAAAATGTTCAAATATTAAGTATTTCTAACCAAAGTAAAAAAAAGTCAACACGTTCAAAAGAAAATTGTTTTCTAATAAAAGAAAAAACAAAAAAACATTTTGACTGGCTCACCCTTTTCATCAAAAAGTAAGTGTGAATTTGTTTCATAGAGGACTTGGATCTTTTGCGACAACTGCCGTTGCTGATAGTCAAATAAAAGTTTTCATTAAGAAAAACCCTAAAACAGATCCGCGAAAGTTAAATTTTGATTCGTCTGACCAATGCTGTTGACTCCAATTTTTAATGGGCATGAGCGAAGCGAAGAAAAACTCCGAAAAGATGAGCCCTTTTCATGCATTTTATAGAACATGCAGTTCCCTATAAAATTCCATACGAACACTTTTTTCAACACAAAACGAAGAGACATGCCCCATATGAGTGTTGATGATAATATGTTGATTTTTAAATAGCGATATCTCATGAACGGTTAGTCACACGAAAAGTGTTTGTGGGGACATTTAAAGGGAAAGCAAGAAAACATTTTTAGGGCTCATCATTTCAGAGATATTTGTCAAAAACGATTTTCAAAAAAATATCTCCGAAACTATAAGAAATACAAAAGATATTTTGTAGAACAAACAATTCCCTAAAAATATGTAGGTATTTTTACGTGGAATCCACCGCAATTATATGAGTTATCATAATTAAAAAATCAACACATCACCTTGCACTTTCATACTTGATTAATTTTTGCCGCATTTATAAACTACAAAATTGTTTACCATTTAACATTTTTCTCTAGAAGTAACAATTGGCGAGATATAAGCAAATATCTGATTTTAGTGACCTTTGACGTTGAATAACTTTTTTAGCTCTTATGGGGCCACTGGGGACTTTAGATATTTTATTTAAAACGGTGTATCGATTTTCAGCTTTCTCCTAATTATTACAATTTAATCCTAATTTTGATTCTAATTTGCCTGGACTAACATTTAAGGCAATCAAGAGTTTTGTTAGAAAAAAAAACTTTTTAAATTTAAACTTCTTAAGTGCCGTAACGATGACAATATAAAACTAATTACTGAAGCACTTAAAAAACACGGTTTATCAAACTAAACCTAAGCCACAACATTTACTAAGTAGAACTATTATAAAATTATGTTAATCTATATTGGGGTGTAATAATAAATAAATAAATAAATTTAAACTTACCAGTCTTTAAAATTTTACAATATAACTCATGTGTCCGACGATATGTTATATCTTTGATACGTTCCTCTGAAGGAAATATTGTAGTCATAGGACTACCTGGCGCTGGTGGAACATACGGTGGCGGCGGTTTATTGGGAATTTCACGCATATACATATATGGCACGGCAGTTACGTGTTCGTATTGTTGAATTTGTTGGTAACGCCTTAGTTCCAGCTCATTAATTACATCTGGCGTTGGTGGCTGTTGCTGAGAGTTTATATTAACAGCAACAGCTTCCTTTGAGGTGCTTGCTATCACTTGCAGTGATGACGACGATGGTGGAGGGGGTGGTGGTGGCGGCGGTGGTAAGTTTTCTCTATCTATAAAGCTTTTCTTTGTTTGATTCTTTATTGGCGGTGGTGAAGTTATCGGAAGTTTTTCACTTGATATTGGTGGTGGTGGAGGTGATGCGATTTCCTCTTTATCTGAATCGGCATCAGCTTCACCTTCATCCAAATCGCCTTGAGTTGTGTCGAAAGTGGTTTCAAATTGTGGCAAAGATATATCATCAATGCGTGTCTCATCACCATCTTCGAAATCACTTTCATATTTATCAAGTATTCGATTTTCCGCTGATGATTGTGTGAGCGTAGCGTCGCTATCAAGATTTTGTGTCAACGATTTTACTGAACTCTGCACTAAGGTATTACTGCGAATTGATGTGCTTGATTTTAATGTGCAACCGCTGGGGGACTGCATTTCTGTGTCAATATTTTCGAAATTGCTTGAGTAAGAGGAGGGGGAGGAAACAACAGCGCTTATATTATTTCCTGCTTGCTCATCGAAGTTGCCACTGTGGATTGTAGGGGAGGAGGAGACGGATGGAATTATATTTGTACTTTGTTTTTGCTGCTGCTGTTGTTGGAGCTGTGACGACATCATATTTGCGCCGCTCTGCAATGAGTTAGAATGTGAGAGCATGGAAACTGCAGCTGAAATTTCTTCCAGTTTTGCTGATATTTCACGCGCTGTGCTATTCACATCAGCTGAGCAGCTGTTGTGTTGGGCGGAAAAAATGGATTTCGTTGCAGAAGTGTATCTTGGAGTTTCCCTTACATTTGACGAAATTTCCGGTGTGCTCAGCTCTTGCGTTGTTGTCGAGTTGCTAGACGTAATAGCAGAGTTTGTTGCATCAGTCGAAGAAACACTTTCTGTTCTAGCACTCGAAGAGTATATGATTTGTGGAGAATTTTCGGTTATTTGTTGAATATTCGTTTCGCTACCTGCAGTTTGACTCAAGACTGATGTGGCATCGGCTAAGCTTTTTACGGTTTTGAGTTCAGCATTTCCATCATCAGTAGAAATTGCTGCAGTATTGGATAGTGTGGGAATGTCATTGACAACTTCCGAAGGGAGGCTCTGTGAATGCGCAATTGTATTGATGGCGCTACTTTGATTTGAATGGATAGAGGTGGAAACTGCAGAGTTGCGCGCAGCGCTACTTTCTGCTATCGATTGTGTTGGCAAGCCTTCAATGTTACCTAGCGTTGTAGCGCTGCCGGAAAATATTGACGAAGCGCTACTTAAAGTATTAGCAATCTCTACGTTTACAGTTTTCGATGGTTTCTTTTGTGTCTTAACGCCATAATACGCTATGTTACGCTGTGTAGTGTTGGCAACATTTTTGGTTGATTTTTTAACTCCAGCTCCGTTATCTGCAAGCTGAGTATCTGACAGACTACGCTCTATGCCGTCACAATTCTGTGTAAAACGTTGTGTTAAGGCTAAAAACTTCTGCACATTACGCTGTATCAATTCTTCACGCTCCACTTTTTCTGATGCAACATCACTATGGCCACTGTCAAAACTTGTTGTTGAATTAGAGGAGGTGCAGGAATTTGGAGGAATGCTTGCAGTGCTTGGTTTTGAAGAAACTTCTTCCTCTGATTCTTTCTCAATATGTATTACGAAATTTCCCTCAGCTGTACTTGGACTATAGTTATCCTGATAAGTTTGTGTCGGCACCACGACCACGGATTCCTCCCCCTTGAGAAGAACGGCACCCTCTTCGTCTTGTTCTGATTGACCAGAGCTAAAGTTTAAATTTAAATGTGGAATTGTTATTTTATTGGTATTTCCAAGCTCTATCTGCGTCTGACTGCTACTGAAAGATGTGGCGGTCTTGTCCAGCAATTCCGCAATACGTTCCTCATCTTGCGCGAAATCACGTAACACGGCTACTTTCGCTTCTTCATAAAGTCGTTCCAAATCGGCTTTACACAGTTTATAACAACAATTAGATTCGAATTTCTCCAGTTGCTGTGATGTAAGACGACGCCAGAGCTTGTTCAATTTACTGCCGCTTATACGCACAAAATCAATGTTGTCACAGGCGTTATTGCTGTTGTCATCAGATGTGGTGGTGTCCGCGGAGTTAGTATCGTTAACGCTGTTGTTGCTAGTTGATATAGTGCTTATTTCACATAGACTTTTTTCGATGTCCTTGAGACGTCGTTCCATTTTTTCCTCACGTTTCGTGGAACGTCGATTCTTTTGTAACGCTTGCTCGATGTTGGATTTAGCTGCTGATGATGATGATGATATCTGTCCCAAGGGTCTATTTTTACCGATCGGCATGTGATCGATGGTAGTGGTCGTAGTACAATCGTGCCGTTCTGGCAACGCGTGACCATTATTACAGCTCAACAACATATGTTCCAGTTGCAGCACTTCTGCTTCTTCTTGATCGAGTCGCTGATGCCATTGCATCAGACGTTCGACATGTTCTCTGCGCCTGCGCAAATCGTTCTCACGTTTTCTTAGCAGCTCCTCAAGCGAACGATTGGATTCAAGGTCGTACTTGCCGCGTACAATTGGTGCAGAATGAATTGTTGTCGCAACAGTTTGCTGTAGATGATTATGTTTTTGTTGTTGCGATGATAAGGATCTCGCAGATTTTGGTAGCAATGGCAGAGGAAGCAAGGCAGGTGGGGCTGTGCTAGGATGTGATGTTGTGTTGCCACGTTCAAAATGTTTTCGTGATGATGATGCTTGATATTCACCAATTTGTGGTTGTGCTGGAGAATGCGTTGATGTCGTTGTAGTTGATGTGGTAGATTGCAAAAGTCTGAAAAATAAGAAACACGATGTGGTAAGTATCATAACAAAATATAGTCGGAAAAATAATGATCGATTTGTAATTTTAAAAACAGATGACGCAATAGCAGACGCGCATTCTGAGTATGTCAGATGGAGTTGGGTTTGGTTATAAATTTTTTTTCTTGTAGCTGAAAGTTCGTCACGGGGGGCATATATGACAAAACACCATTTTAATTGCCAACTCGAAATAACAATGCAACCAGATGCGGATAGCAAAGGAGACCAAGCTACTCAAATGTGGGTAGAATAGATTCACTCTTCAGAAATAGACCAAGAAAGTTTTTCATCAAGCATTGATGGAGTTCACAAAGCAGCTGAAAAGGTCGCTTATGAAGGAAATCCAAGAAGCGAAAACGTCTCCGGAATCTAATCCCCGGAAGGTCTATTTTCCGGAATGTCGAAAAACCCGAAAACTTTTTTCGGGATCCGTTTTCCGGAATGCCTTTTTCCTTAAGGACTTCTTTCCGGAAAAAAAGTGATTGTCTTTTACAGTGTAACAAATTATGCAAACCAATTAAAATGTACGCGAAACTTTTTATTTCAAGCACAGAATAGCGAAATTGTACAATGTCGCAGGGCAATGTTGTGGGCACACGATCGTACAAAAAAATCACCAAACTTTATTTCAAGCATCGAATACCAAAATTGTACAATGTCAGAGGGCTATATTGTGGGCACACACTCGTAGAAAATCTAAATCTTCTCCTCGTTCTTTGAATCAACATAATCTGTTACAATGGATCTCATCCTTCGTTGATATTCATTCCACTTCTTCTTAGGTCCGGCCTTAACCTTTTTGCCCACAACTTGAAATAAACAAAACAAAAAACATTTCGGAAAATGACCGTTCCAAGAATATGTTCCGGAAAAAGAAATTCCGGAAAATGGATTCCGGAAAAAAGTTTTCGGTTTTTTGGTCATTCCGGAAAATAGACTTTCCGCAAACTTAATTCCGGAAAGTGTACGGTAATCGGTTAAAAAACGCGATTCTAGCCGGTCAAAAGTCTTTCCTGCATATTTTTAATAAAAAAAATTCGCTGATTCCAAATCTGGAGGACAATTTTCTTAAAAAATTATTATATTACGAAAAAACATTGATGAACATTTAAGAGATATTAAACGTGAAAACAAGAATTAATATGTGGATAAAAATTAAACTAGCAAAGGCACATCTAAATTAAAAGTGAGAGAAAAATCACCGGTGAGCGTGATACCTTCCATACAAGCAAAACCCATTATCTCATTATCTCGTAAATTATTGTACGTAGGCTGCTATATACATTTCTGGCCTAGGCAACACTAAGTGTTGCCAGGTGCAATCTGTCATTTCCATTGGAAAGTTTGACATTTTTTATCATAAACGTACTCACAACGTTTTGATGTACAAGTGCTATTTGTTTTGTTTACAGTGAGTTAAGAAAATCAATTTTTCGACTGATAATTTAAGTGATTGATTAATTATGGGGTTTCCAACGAGAACAAACGTTTTTTACAACTAAGTGCTCATGCAAAATCGAACGTATTGGAGTGGAACTAATGTGCAAGGATGCCTCTATCGCACAATATGCCACATGACGATCTTGCATTATCAGTTCATGCACTGTATCGATGTTTTGTGGCACAACAACTGATTTTGGACGACCTTCACGGAATTCGTCTTTGAGCGAGCGTCGGCCACGATTGAATTCATTGAACCAGTTTTTCAGTGTTATAGGATAGTGCTTCATCGCCATACAAAGATTTAAGTTCATCGATGCACTTTTGTCCACGTCGAAAGTTGTGAAAAATTATCGCACGAGTTAATTCCATTTTTTTGCCAAATTGATTTTTTCAAGTCACTGTTAACAACACAAATGATGGTCGTTCGTCAAAACGTTCTGAGTACGTTTATGGTAAAAAATGTCAAACTTTCCATTGGAAATGTCAGATTGCACCTGGCAACACTTAGTGTTGCCTAGGCCAGAATTATATATAGCTGCCCACGTATATTAGACTAGTTGTTCGCTCGTTCCCAATTACCTTTAAAAATGTATGTACCCAAACTCATCCATCTCTTTACAAAAGTCTCATAATGTTACTTTTTATATTGCAGTCTTGAACCTTTTTCTAGCGAATGTTATTTGTCTCGGTGCCAGAACTTTTAAATAGCCTGGGCGAAACCGTGGGAATTTCAAATGAGAGTTTGTCTTGGAATCTCACCATGTTATCAGGTCCTTAAAAGTAAAAATCATCCAAATCGGGTAATTGATTTTTGAACTATGGGATTTTTTAAGAACCCGGACAAAGTTGAGGGTATAGAGAACTTAAATGTATCCTAAAAAAAATCATGCAAATCAGATAAACGGTTCTCTTCTCGAGTTATGGTGACACAGACAGATAGACAGACGTATTTTATCTAGTAGTATGATAATTTGATATAAATGTAATGGGTAAAAATTAGGCGACATCTAAAAAAAGCCACTCCTACTTTTTAGCAATGAAAAATTTTATTCAATATTACTCCTAAACGGCTGCAACGAATTTGATGAAAGCATAGGACGTATTACTACTAATAACAATGATTAATATGTGGTATATACAGTGAGTCACAGAAGTATTATGCATACAAAAAATATTCAAAAATTCGAACTTATACTCAACTTTTAGCCGTTTCATTATTAGAAAAGTAGTTTTTTTAAAAAAAAAAAACGTCGAGCCAATGGAACGTTAACTACGATACCACTTCATAAAAAAATTAAAGTAGTTACATAATATGTTCTAATCACGTAAAAGGAAAGAAATGATTTATTCACATTTTTTTATAAGGTCACAAAAGTATTTTGTTTTTTAGTAATATTTTACTTTGAGATTATTTATCAAGTAAAAGGGAATTTTTTAATAATAACCATGGCAGCCATTATTTGAGGAGACATCATCTAAACGGCTTTGCGTGGATTCCATCCCTTACGACATTTTCAGTCAGTGTTTTGACCCATTTTTCTTGCAGTAGTTGTTTGAGCACATTTTTTTTTCATAAAATATGGTATTTTCTGACCTTTCCACTGGATAAGATCAAAAGATTTCTGTTGGATTTGAAACAGGATATTGCGGTGGAGTGTAGGGTCATTGTCTTATGGGAACAAAAAATCATCATAGTTAATGTTCCATTGACTCGAAGTTTATAAAAAAAAAAAATACGACTTTTCTAAAAATGAAACGGCTTAAAGTTGAGTATAGGTTCGAATTTTTGAATATTTTTTGTTTGCAAAATACTTCTGTGACTCACAGTATGTCATTACATTAGGGAAATTCCTTAAAGGGCGTGGCACTGCCCACAAAACTTTTTTACGTTCTTGAAAGAAAACTAATAAAGCAATAAAAAGGCTGATTCCATTTTGATTGCAAAAAGTTTCGATTTCGATTCTTGATATCAAAATATATGATAGCAACATCTCAATTCGATTTAGATCGAATCGAAATCGAATTAGATAAGGGTGTCTATTCATAAAAATCCGGATTGTGGAATCCAAATTATAATGTTTGGCCTATACCAGCTAATAAGCTCTCAGTTAATCACAACGCAAAAATTTTAAAAATTCTAGATAAAACAAAGTTAAAGATACACAGGTTCGATAAGAACATTTTTGTAAAACATTAAGATAACAGAAAAATGTTATCAAATTATATACAGTAGCAATAAAACGGGAGAAAAACTAGAAGTAAATAATGAAGGTAATGAGAGAAAAGAAACATTATTATAATAATATTGTAATAGTAAAAAAAAACAAACGACATTTTTCTACGTTTCAGTAAAAGAATATCACACAAATTAAAAATATATACAATTTAAATTAGATAGAGCAACTGTGTACATACATACGTACAATAAGACTTGCACAGATATAGTATATAGATATGTATACTACTCGCATCATGTGTAGTATACATTGGATAGTAGCGCAAAATTAATTGGTAAACGTTTCACATTTCAGCAAAAAATACAAAAACAAAAAATCATTTTACAAAAACAAAAAAAAAATATAAACAAACATTGAAAAACGACTGTCGGTCGAGCTTCTCGAGAGCGCGAACAAGCGTTTTGCAAACAAGTGTTCTAAGTCAAGCTTGAAAAAGAATGGAATGCAGTGACGCGACACTGAGAATTAAGCAATGATAAATGAATTGTAGATAAAGAGTAGTAAGGGGGCGTTGAAGAATGCGACAAAAAGACGTTTGTTAAGCAAACGCGCACAAAGATAAGATATGACCAAGACGACGACGAGTTGACTTACAAAAATGTGACAGAATCTTATCAAAACAGAATTAATAAAAAATTTGTATGGAGAGTTAAAATGTAAAAGGTACAAGAAAAAGATTAAATTTCTTAAGATTTTGAAAAGAAAACACATTAAACAACATAAAGTTAAGAAAATACAAATTGAATAAATAAACAGCAAAAATTTAACACCAATTAACCAACGAGTGATTATGTTTATTTTATATATTAATTAGATTATTGAAAAAGCAGTCATTTGAAAAGAAAAAGAAAAACCACCAAGTTTCAAATTTCGCTATATGGGCCATTATCGCTCGTTTGCTGCAAGACCGTCATAATCTTAACGGTATCTTATCATACGCTGACATCGTGAGAAGAATGTAATATATTCATATTGTTATTAGGTCTGTTCGATATGATTTCCAGTAAAAATTATGCAGTAACTAATTTTGAGAGAGTAAAAAACTATTTGCTCGCAAAGAGAAAAAAATGCTTGTGCAAACCGAACAGAATCCAGTAACAATTATCCAGTAAAGACTAGTAAACATATGTTTTCGATGCTTGGCAATATTATGCATATGTAGATAAAAAAAAAAAAACGCCGAAAAGGTCACTCGGTGCCTTTTAATTTGACCAACTGAATATAAAAAATCACAACATGATGTTTATTTTATTGTTTGGAAATATTTTTTTAGCCCAGGAAAATAAGACGAAAAAAGAGCTTCTGTGCGAAATAATTCCAAGTGAATTTTTTTCACCGGAATTGTCTTTATTAAAGCATAATGAATAATGTGTAAAAAGTCCATTGAAGTCCATTGTGCGCATAAAAAGAAATATTCTTATTTTCCTGGGCTTTTTTCCAAACATTTAATTTTTTATTTATGAAAAATATTTCCAAGCATCAAATACACACTTATGTTTCTTACTGGACAATTTTTGCTTGTAAAATTTTATTTAGTAAAAACTTGCAAGCTCTCTCATAACAAAATGTCAATATACTCTCACACTTTCTCTCTCGTTACTGGATTTTTGGGTAGAACGAAAGCGTTTCAGTAACAATTTGGACAAATTATCACAAAACGAACAGACCTTTAATTGCGACTCAATCTTAGAAATAATGACATACTCTGAGTTGTGACATTATTGCTGAAAAGCAAGGGCAGTCGTGTGCGGTTTTTAATTTCAAGAAAATTGTAGGGTAAGGGAGGGAAATATGGACCACCAATCTTTCTTTTTTAAATAAAACCCAAAATACATAAAACAAAACAATTAATTTTATGTCATTCATCAAAGGAAACAATT
The DNA here is from genome assembly GCA_951812925.1 of Calliopum simillimum. NCBI lineage: Eukaryota > Metazoa > Arthropoda > Insecta > Diptera > Lauxaniidae > Calliopum > Calliopum simillimum. Next base: position 83,836,105 of record OX638370.1, on the reverse strand, counting down.
TACCTTTATTCTGATTCACTTTTAGATAAATATCTCATCAGGATAAAGGAAAAATATTAAAAAACTCAAAATACTCAAAATGAAGATAAAAAAAAGTGTAGTGTTATATGGACTATATCGATACCTTAGAGCGCTATAGTCCTATCTCCACTTTTTGCAATTTTGAGATTTTTGCAGTTATGGTATCCTTGTGGGCTTCTTTACCGAGTGGAAAGCTGTGTGACGTCAAAATACCACTAAAATACCAAAATATTTGATAATTAAGAAAAATCCTATCTCCAAACTGTAATTTTTTGAAGAGCGCTTCTGTCTTATCTCCACTGAATATTCAAATAAGTCACATTTTAAAAACTTTTTTTTCGTTTATTCGTGTTTTTTTCGCGTTTCATGACTTTTTGGGACATTTTAGTGAACAAATTTTGTTAAACCCAAGGGTCACCTGTATGTCGGAACATTTTAGTGGAAAAAATTCAAAATATTTACTAAATGTATCGTTTATTTTAAGAATAGTGCAATTCTTCATAAAGGCAAAAGTAATGACATACTATAAATTGGCTGGGATTCCGTTAGAATTTCATAAAATTGGTTAAAAATATTAAATTATGTTAAAATATACCATGGGTAAAATTATTGCATGTATCGTTATGTCAAAATAGCAGCCAATTCTAAATAACCACTGTTTGAAATCTTCTTTTTGCATTTCCCAACAATTGAAAAAATGGAGATAGGACTATAGCGCTCTAAGGTATCGATATAGTCCATATTGCACCACAACGAGAGTGCGCATTTTTGATTCGAATGTGAAATCGGTTTTGTTGTATGGGTGCGAAACGTGGCTTGTTGCTGAACAACTAACGAACAAGCTGCAAGTATTCGTCAACAAATGCTTAAGGCGAATACTAAAGATTTGGTGGCCTCGCACTATATCAAATGCCGAGCTACATCAAAAATGCAATCAGAGGGCTATAGCAATCGAGGTCAAGCTGCGTAAATGAAGATGGATTGGTCACACTCTCCGGAAACCACACAGCGAAGTTTGTCGTCAGGCTCTTCAGTGGAATCCACAAGGCAGTAGAGGACGTGGTAGACCCAAAACCAACTGGAAGAGGTCGCTGGAAAAGGAAATCCAAGAATCGGGAAAGTCGTAGCAAGAGATTAAAGTCATCGCAAGGGATCGTGACAAATGGAGAGATTTCATATTGGCCCTATGCTCCTCCTAGGAGTTAAAGGAGAATTCATACATACATACCCTACTATTTCATGAAATAACTCTGTTTGTAATATTTTTCAAGTGAATCAAATATGATACCTCAGAGCTTTTTGATCAAGCAATAAGTTAGTGGGGGATGGCATACGCTTTAATTCAAATTCCTTCCTTAAAGAATACATTGAACGACTATTTATATCTTCAGAAAAAATAATTTGATCCAGGAGCTTTGGCGATTGGCTAAAAATTTAATAAAAATTTGTTATTCCTACACGAAAAAAAAAAAAAAAAAAAAATATGATTCGTACTACTTTATTTTTATGTAGAAAATTTTACCAGAATTTTATTATATGTAGTGACAACTCCCTAATAAAAAAAAATTTTACCTGAGTGTTTTAATGAATTCAGAATTTTCGAATAACTTTACAGCATAGTAAGCGTTGCAGTTACTATCCCTAGTATTTATATCTATTTTGGTGGCGCTATCGTGAATAACGCTCATAAAATTGCGTTTTGAATATATTTTTTGTATGGGCGGAAGAGTGTCCGTTGACCGATTTTGCTCATTTTCAATCCCTCGAGCTAACTTTTACAACAAGTTTTCCCGTACAAAATATTTCCACAGACGGACAGCCTGCCAGCCAGACAGACGGACATGGGTATATCGACTCAGGAAGTGACGCTGATCAAGAATATATACAGCTATGGAAAAAGAAATAGCACGATTGAGATTATTTCAAAAAAAAAAAAAAATGTGTTTTATTTAGTATGTCGGATGAATATGTTTGGATTATTGATGCAAAAAATTAATTTGGAGTTCATAGGCCTAAAAAAACCACAAACTTCAAATATTTTTCTTCATTTAGCTCTGTTAAAGCCATTTAAGCGTTTGAAGATAAAAGCACCTGGAAACAGAAATAGCACACTTGTGAAGTCCTGTGAAAAAGGAAAGCAACCATATTGAATAACCTGCTTAAAACAACTTGTAATTACTTATAACGTTAGTAATTTGTGGTATGGTCACGATTTTTGATTGTTTCGCGACATCTACGAGGCAAGCCTCCCACAAGTTCTTGGCATCTGCTCTTTGGAATGGAATAACAAGCTTCTTGAATTCTTGCCTAAAATTCTTCCAAATTTTTATAGTTTTTCTATCCGATAATATTTTTCAAATAATTCCGAAGGTTATTTATTGGATTTAGATCAGGCCTTTGAGCTGACCAGTCTAAAACATAGATTTTCTCAGCCCCTACCCAGTTTTTCCCTAGTTTAGCTGAATGCTTTGGATCATTATCCTGCATAAAGATTCAGTTAACTAGCATGGAAACATGGTGGAGAACTTTGAGTTGAACTCCTAGCGCTACGGGCGATGCACAAATGTTTTCCAATGCCATTAATTTAAGTTTCATCGCTCCAAATGCCAAGAATTTGACCCAAAATACACTATCAAAACCGTTAAGTACGGTGGAGGTAGTGTCATGGTGTGGGACGCATTTCCTTGCCATGGAGTGGGACCATTAGTCAAAATTGATGGCAAATTTGACCGATTTGGATACTATGGATCCATTTTTATTTGATTCCATGCCAGTTAATTGGATTTATATGCATTATTATGATCCAAAGCATTAAGCTAAATTAGTGAAAAACTGGGTAGGGGCTGAAAAAATCCATATTTTGAACTAGCCAGCTCAAAGATCTCATCTCAACCCTGTAGAGAACCTTTAGAATTATAGTAGGAGATCCGGTGAAGAAATTACTACCCTCATCGGCTTTCCTGATGAAATATTTTTTTTATGCAATAAAATATAGAGATAAACAAAACCTGACTTGATTGGCACTCCATATCCTGGCAAGGATATTTTTAATTAATTATTGTTTAATTAAATTTTTTACCCCAATTACCCTCATTCTTTTTCTAAATAAATTTGGTGGCAATCGAAAGCGAAAATCATATAGTAAGTGCCGCTGTATGATTGGCATCCTTTATCCTGGCAAGGATACTTGCCAAACAGGTTTAAACAGGTTAGTTGGTGTTGGAAATATACCCTCATCTTCTTTCCAAAAAAATCATATATGTAAATGTAGGTAATTTTCTTACGATTTCAATGGTATGTGATTTTCATTTCAAATCCTGGCAAGGCTGATGATTGGCACGATTTAAAGTTTCAATACCTATATCTATACGATCATTCTTTCTCTCAAATAATTTGGTGGCAATCGAAAGCAAAAATCATATAGAAAATGCCGCTGGATGATTGGCATCCTTTATCCTGGCAAGGATACTTGCCAAACAGGTTTAAACAGGTTAGTTGGTGTTGGAAATATACCCTCATCTTCTTTCCAAAAAAATCATATATGTAAATGTAGGTAATTTTCTTACGAATTCAATGGTATGTGATTGACATTTCAAATCCTGGCAAGGCTAATGATTGGCAGGATTTGAAGTTTCAATATCTATATATAATACACACCTCCCGGGAAGATAGGAACAACCTCGACTTAGAGTCAATGAAGATTTTTTGATGAGGTCTTATTTGTTTACCTCCTGAGTTGGTAACTGTGAAAACGAAAATCCCGACGCGTCCTTCTTGCTAATAAACTGAGTTTAAGTCCTTTTTGACGAGGCAAGTTTGAATTACTAATATTAAAGTGACCTCGAAATCTTGGAAGTGAAATTTTTTTATGAGTTTTTGTTCGTTTCCTTGCTCAGAGTCGGAAAATAAGAAAATTAAATCGGAATAGTTCTTTATTGCGAATAAGCCGAGCTTTAGCGCCTTCTTTCTTTGTATGTTTAAACTATTAATATTAAATCGACCTCGAAAT